>CM061560.1:15633656-16833656 GCA_030864225.1 Capsicum baccatum var. pendulum
TATACTAAGTATAAGTATACTATTATTTAATAATATTTATAAAAATTATTATTAATTAATTAACATGTCTATCTATTTATCTATCCTATTATAAAAACATGATATAAATGTTGGTTGACTAAATATCTTTTAAATATTGAAGGGACTTTCATACCCTTAAATATTTTAAGTTAAAATAAGATAAAATTGTCAAAGAACACTGCAAAATAGTATTATCCTAATTCACTTTGGCTGGAAAGTATTCTAATCCAAAAACTTTCCTCAAAAACTCATATTCTCACAAAAAAATAAATATAAGGTCAAAGAATAAAATAAAGCATTATTCAAAAGATTAAAAAGATTAAAAATATCCTTCATTATATATATTATCCTAATATACTTTGGGTGGAGTATCATAATCCACAAATATTTTCAAAAAATTATTTTTTCAGCGGTTAAAATAAATTACAAAACTCGCTTTTTCAATAACTCTAACTCAACAATGTAATTTTCTTTCCTTTTTACATGAATTTATTTAATTTTTTAATTTGCAACTCACATATAAAGGTGTTCACGAGTTTTTTATCTCAACTCTCTGTTGTTATTTATTTAGCAAAACTTTTAGTAGCAGTGGCCGATTTACAATCGATAATAAAAATAATGAAGTACCGACTTATGCTGACTCCTTTTCTTTTTACTTGTCACAATTCGTATTACAAGAGTCAATTTGATAAATTAACAATAAAAAAAAATACTATAAGCTTTAATGTAATTATTTTCATGTTAATATGATGAAAAAAAACTCTTAAAAATGGGTCAAAAGTCAATTAATTTTAATAATATTCTTAATAAATATTTTATTAATTAATGTTATCATTGATTAACACATATTTTAATACTAGATGTCGAGGGCCCGTGTTATGTTATTTTTTAGTCTCAATTTATGTGATATAAATAAAATTTAGATAATTAATCATATTTTTAATATGCTTTATATATTCTAAATTTCTAACTATCGTGATTCATAATACTTTTTATATAACTTTAAATAATACATGATACTAGAGAAAATTGAAGGAAAGGTATCTTTTAATCTTGAATGAAGGATTGGTGACATTGACCAACTTAAAGGGTCAAACATAATTAAAAAACTTAATTAGATTAATTGTGGACTTGATTAATATTTTCCAAACATTTTAACCTTTCAAAAATACAAATTAATCCACACCCACAAAAGTTTCCTCTCTCTGCAAATCAATCTCTCCTCTCTTTCTCTCGATAGTTTCTCTCTCTAACTTCTCCCAACCAACAACTTTCCAAATTTCTCCCTTCAATCTTGTGCAACTTCAACCTCTGGCAACAATTAGTTTTGAGTTCTTGCCCATTCCTTTTTACTTTCAACCGCAGTCGACGAGACAATATTCTCCAGCGACAACAACTTCGAGTTCTTCATCATTTATTTTTGATTTTCACAAGTAAAAAAATTAGGGCTTTTAAGTTATGACAAAAATTATTGATTTGTTGGTGTTTGTTATTTTTTTATTTTATTTTTTATTTTTTTTAATGTTTGTTATTTTTTAGTTGAATTTCTCTTCTGGATGTATCTGCTACTACTGTTTTTTAACAATGGATAAAACATGTAACGTGAATCCAACAGATGAGTAATCTGTTGCAATATATATAACTAATATGTTGCACAAATTAGTAATATGTTGCAACATATATGACTAATATGTTGCGCAGATTAGTAATCTGTTGCAACATATATGACTAATCTGTTGTGCAGATTAGTAATATGTTGCAACATACTCCCTCCGTCCCATTTTACCTGTCCCAAATTTCCTAATTTGATGTCCTATTTTACTTGTCCTATTTTACTTATCAAGACAAGACAAAAAAAAAATCTATTATACCCTTAGTGTAATTGATTACTCCTTGTTATTAGTATTCTTGAAAAATATTGCAAAGAAGAGTACCATTAAAAATATAAATGGTGATTTGGTATTAGTCATCCATCAATATTGGAACTAATCTATCAATATTGGAACTAACAACAAGACACAATTAAAAGGGCAAAATAGTAAAGTTGCATTACCAATTATTATTTTCTTAATAGTTGTATCATCCCAATTGGGGATGGGTAAAATGGGATGGAGGAAGTATATGACTAATCTGTTGTACATATATGACTAATCTGTTGCAACATATATGACTAATTTGTTGCAATAAATGAGTAATCTGTTCCAACATATATAACTAATTTATTGCATCATGTATGACTAATTTATTGCAACAGATGAGTAATCTGTTATAATACATTTGACTAATTTGTTGCAACAAATGAGTAATCTGTTGCAACATATATGATTAATCTGTTGCAACAGATTACTCATTGGTTGGATTCGTTTTATAGTGTTGTAACATGAATCCAACATATGGGTCATTATTGAAACAAATTAGTCATATATTGCAACAGATTGAACATATATGTTGCAACAGATTACTCATATGTTGGATTCATGTTGCATGTTTTATCCATTGTAGCAGTAGCAGATACACCAAATAAGAAATTCAACAAAAATCATAATTTTACTTACAAAATAAGCTATGAAGTAATGTCCAAGTGATATACAAACAAAATTTTACCTAAAAAAATTTCAAAAATTTCAACAGGGGCACAACGAACAAGTAAAACACTTGAAAATTTCATGAAACAGGTAAAGAAGATAAAAAATAATATACCATACATCAAATGCAAAAGGGTCAAGGGGACAAACGTTTGAGTTCTCCTAAAAATGTTTAAGTTCCCAAGTATTTTAATTGCTTTCTAATAGTTTAACCCATCTGTTACAACAGATTTTCTATCTGTTTGATAATTTTCAACAGATGAATCATGTGATGCAACATGTTAGTCATCTGTTGATCAAATTAAGCAATTATTAGTAATAACTAAATTGATTTAGCTAAAATTAAAGACGTCTCCACGACAATGGGACAAACACTTGTGTTCTCCTAAAATATTTGAGTTCCCTAGTATTTTAATTATTTTCTGACATATTATCTATTTGTTACAACAAGTTAGTCATCTATTGCAATAGATGTTTATAATAGGTTAGTCATTTGTTTATTCAAATTAAGCCATTATTAATAATAACTAAATTAATTTAATTAAAATTGAAGACAAGTCTTTAATACAAGACCTTAGACAAAAGGACAAATGTTTGAGTTCTTCTAAAAACATTTGAGCTTTAGTATTTTAAATGCTTTTCAACATATATCTTGTCTATTTAATAATTTCCAATAGATGAGTCATATGTTGTAACAATTTAGTCATCTGCTGCAACAGATGTCTATATTTATTTGATAATTTTCAATAGATGAGTTAGCTATTGCAACAGGTTAGTCATCTGTTGCAATAGATGTCTATATCTGTTTGGTCATTTTCAACAAATGTCTTTAACTGTTTGGTCTTTTCAACAGATTACTCATCTATTTCAACATATTATTCATCTATAAGTCATTATTAGTAATAACTAATTGATTTAACTAAAATAAAATATAAATTAATAAGTTCAATTACAGTTTCAGTTAATTTCATGGTAATTATACGATCAGCTAAGTATATTCGTCCTGAGTAGAGTGATCAATTAACCAGTTTTATTTGAAATAATTCAAACTAATCCATCACTAGAAATAACTATATTGATTTAACTAAAATTAAAGATGAATTAGTAAGTTCAATTACGATTTTAATTAATCTCATGGTAAAAATGGAGTATTGATAAATGATGATTTGTTATCATTTCTATTGAATAAATCTTGCTATTGATTTATTTTTTCAATAAATAATCTGTTGCAACAAATGAACAATCTGTTGCAACAGATGAACCATATATTGCAAAAATAAATCAATTACTCTAACAAATGAGTCATATGTTGCAACAGAAGGGACATCTCTTGTAACAGATAGACCATATGTTGCAACAAACAGATTATCTTTTAGAAGAACTCAGGGGTCATGACTTTTCGATCATTTAATTAAAAAAATGATTCGTAAATAAATAATATGAAAAAATATGAAACACAATTTTGTAGCTATTTAATTTAAATAACTAAAATACCAAAAAGATGAAAAGTTATGACTTTTCACCTTTTTGTATTTAAATCTATTTTTTTAATTTAAATAATCGAAAAGTTTACCAAGTTCGATTTACTAATTATTAAAAAAGAGGTGAACGGTCGTGAATTTTTGCCTAACACACTGCACTACTCTCTCATCCAATCTTTTATAAATAGGTCTCCTCATCTCTATCTCTTGCATCTTGTCTTGCATAAAACCGCCATTATATCTTCAATCACTTCTCTTTCAAAAATAAATTTCTTGTTCGTCCGTTGAGGTATGTTTTATTTTCTTGTTCTAATATGAAAATTATTAACATGCATCTATTTTCTAGTTAAGTTTCACATTTTTTGGTTAAACTACTAGTTGGTACTATATGTGGTTTAGTGTTTTACGTTATTTGTTCATGCATGTTCTAGATATGACTGATCTAATTTGGTACATGACGATTCTGCTTGACACCGTGTAGGAACTTGAAAGGCTGGTTCATAAACCCGAGTGAGAGTTGGGCGCCGCGACAGTAAGGGTGCTTCATGGGATTCGAAGGCTGAGGGGTCTGTTGCCCAATGGATTTCTGATTGACAATAATAATAATAATAATAATATAATAATAATAATAATAATTATTATTATTATTATTATTATTATTCTTATTATTATTATTATTATTATTATTATTATTATTAGGTTATATATCTTTTTACCATTTGTAATTTATTTTATCGGATCTACCTAATGTTGTAAATATTTTTTATGTAATGAATGAGAAAATCTTTATTTGATTGACCAAGTTTTTTTTTTTTTTTTCATTCTGCCTATTTTTTTAAGATGTTGAGAGGTGTAGGTTTTTTAGCATTCGGGAGTGGAAAGAGTCAATTACAAGAAAGAAAATGTTTGGTTGAGAGCAAGGTTATAGACTAAAATTAAATAACAACACAGGATTATTTACTATTACAACAAAATTAAAGATAGATTGATAACAGATGGGTAATCTACTAGAAATGACCAATTAGATAAAGACATTTATTGCAATAGATTGATCATCTGTCGCAACAAATTAGTAATATGTTGAAAATGACCAAAAGATAAAGATATCCGTTGCAACAGATTAGTCATCTATTGCAACAAATTAGTAATCTGTTCGAAATGACAAACACATAAAGTCACATATTGCAACAGATTGGTCATCTGTTGGAAATGACCAACAGATAAAGACATTTTTTACAATAGATGACAAATCTATTGCAACATATGTGTATATTTGTTTGATAATTTTCAACAGATGACTCATCTGTTGCAACAGGTTAAATCTGTTACAATAGGTTATACACTTAAATGATCATGTAATTACAATGAGATTAATTGAAACTGTAATAATTAAATCAATTTAGCTATTACTAATAATGGCATAATTTGAACCATTTCAAATCAAATTAGTCAATTGATCACTCTACTCAAAACGAACACACTAAGATGATCGTGTAATTAATATGAGAATAATTGAAACAGTAATTGAACTTATTAATTCATCTTTTATTTTAGTTAAATCAATGTTGTTATTACTAATAATGTCTTGATTTGAATCATTTAAAATAAAATTGGTCAATTAACACTTTACTCAAGACAAATACACTTAGATGATCATGTAATTACTACGAGATTAATTGAAATCGTAATTAATTATCAATTTATCTTTAATTTTAGTTAAATCAATTAAGTTATTACTAATAATTGCTTAATTTTAATTATTTCAAATCAAATTGGTCAGTTGATCATTCTACTTAAAACGAAACACTTAGTTGATCATGTAATTACTATAAAATTAATTGAAATTGTAAGTGAACTTACTAATTCATCATTAATTTTAGTTAAATCAATATAGTTATTTCTTATTATGGCTTGGTTTGAATCATTCAAATAAATTGGTCAATTGATCACTCTACTCAGGACGAACACACTTAGTTGATCATATAATTACCGTGAAATTAATTGAAACATTAATTGAACTTATTAATACTAGTTAAATTAATTTAGTTATTACTAATATAATGGCTTAATATGAATCAATAGATG
Organism: Capsicum baccatum var. pendulum; assembly: GCA_030864225.1. Classification (NCBI taxonomy): domain Eukaryota; kingdom Viridiplantae; phylum Streptophyta; class Magnoliopsida; order Solanales; family Solanaceae; genus Capsicum; species Capsicum baccatum. Next base: position 15,639,829 of record CM061560.1, read on the forward strand.
ACTAAGATCTTGCAAAAGATGAGTAATCTGTTGAAAATGACCAAACAGATAAAGACATCTGTTGCAACAGATTAGTCATCTATTGCAACAGATTAGTAATCTGTTGGAAATAACAAACAGATAGAGTCATATGTTGCAACAGATTGGTCATCTGTTGGAAATGACCAACAGATAAAGACATTTGTTACAACAGATGACTAATCTATTGTAACATATGTGTATATCTGTTTGATAATTTTCAACAGATAACTTATCTGTTGTAACAGATTAAATTTGTTGCAATAGGTTATACACTTAAATAATCATGTAATTACTATGAGATTAATTGAAATTGTAATTATTAAATCAATTTAGCTATTATTAATAATGGCTTAATTTGAATCATTTCAAATAAAATTAGTCAATTGATCACTCTACTCAGAACGAACACACTAAGATGATCGTGTAATTAATATGAGAATAATTGAAATCGTAATTGAAATTATCGATTCATCTTAAATTTTAGTTAAATCAATGTAGTTATTACTAATAATAACTTAATTTGAATTATTTCTTATAAAATTGGTCAATTAACACTTTACTCAAGACGAATACACTTAGATGATCATGTAATTACTATGAGATTAATTGAAATCGTAATTAAAATTATCAATTCATCTTTAATTTTATTTAAATTAATTTAATTATTAATAATAATTGCTTGATTTTAATTATTTCAAATAAAATTGGTCAATTGATCATTTTACTTAAAACGAAACACTTAGTTGATCATATAATTACTATAAAATTAATTGAAATTGTAAGTCAACTTACTAATTCATCTTTAATTTTAGTTAAATCAATATAGTTATTTCTAATTATGGTTTGATTTTAATCATTTCAAATAAAATTGGTTAATTGATCACTCTACTCGGGACGAACACACTTAGTTGATAGTGTAGTTACCATGAGATTAATTGAAACTGTAATTGAACTTATTAATTCATGTTTAAATCTAGTTAAATAAATTTAGTTATTACTAATATAATGACTTAATATGAATCAATAGATGACTAACACGTTGAAAAAGATGAGTAATCTGTTGAAAATGACTAAACAGATAAAGACATCTATTAGAAATGACCAAACGGATAAAGACATCTGTTAGAAATGGCCAAACAAATACAGACATATGTTGCAACAGATGACTAACCTGTTTCAATACATGACTCATCTATTAAAAATTATCAAACAAATATAGACATCTATTGCAACAGATGACTAAGTTGTTGCAACAGATGACTTATCTGTTGAAAATTATCAAACATATAGGATATATGTTGGAAAATAATTTAAATTACCAAAGTTCAGATGTTTTAAGAGAACTCAAATGTTTGTCCCCTTGTCTAAGGTCTTGTCTTTAATTTTAGTTAAATCAATTTAGTCATTACTAATAATTGCTTAATTTGAATCATTTTAAATAAAATTTATCAATTCATCATTCTATTAAGGACGAATACATTAATTGAAATAGTAAGTGGACTTATCAATTCATATTTAGTTTAGTCAAAATCAATTTAGTTATCACTAATAATGACTTAATTTGAATCATTTTAAATAAAATTGGTCAATTGATCACTCTCTCCGAGACGAATACACATAGTTGATCATGTAATTACTATGAGATTAACTGAAATTGTAAGTGAACTTATCAATTCAACTTTAATTTTAGTTATATCAATTTAGTTATTACGAATAATGGCTTAATTTGATTCATTTCAAATAAAATTGGTCAATTGATCACTCTACTCATAACGAATGCACTTAGTTGATCATTTAATTACTATTAGATTAATTAAAATTGTAAGTTTATCTTTAATTTTAGTTAAATCGATTTAGTTATTACTAATAATGACTTAATTTGAATTATTTCAAATAAAATTGGTCGATTGATCACTCTACTCGGGACGAATACACTTAGCTAATCATGTAATTACGATGAGATTAATTGAAATTGTAAGTGAACTCATTAATTCATGTTTAATTTTAGTTAAATAAACATAGTTATTACTAATAATGACTTAATTTAAACCATTTAAAATAAAATTAGTCAATTAATTATTCTACTAAGGATAAAAACACTTAATTGCTCATATAATTACTAAGATTAATTGAAATTGTAATTGAACTTATTAATTCATCTTTAATTTTAGTTAAATCAATATAGTTATTTCTATTAATGGTTTAATTTGAATTATTTCACATAAAATTGGTCAATTAATCATTATACTCAGTACAAAACACTTAATTAATTATTTAATTACCATGAGATTAATTGAAATCATAATTGAACTTACTAATTCATCTTTAATTTTAGTTAAATCAATATAGTTATTTCTAATGATGACTTAGTTTGAATCATTTCAAATAAAATTGGTCAATTGATCACTCTACTCAGGACGAACATACTTAGTTGATCATGTAATTACCATGAGATTAATTGAAACTGTAATTGAACTTATTAATTCATATTTTATTTAGTAATCAATTTAGTTATTACTAATAATGACTTAATGTGAATCAATAGATGACTAACATGTTACAACAGATGAGTAATCTGTTGGAAATGACCAAACAAATAAAATATCTGTTGAAAATAATCAAACAGATATAGACATCTGTTGCAACAAATGACTCACTTGTTGTAACAACTAATTCATCTATTAAAAATTATCAAACAGATATAGACATCTGTTGCAACAGATGACTAAGTTGTTGCAACATATGCTCATCTGTTGGAAATTACAAAATAGATAAAATATGTGTTGAAAAAATAATTTAAAATACTAAAACTCAAATGTTTTTTAGGAGAACCCAAACGTTTTCCCCCTTGTCTAAGGTTTTGTCTTCAATTTTAGTTAAATCAATTTAATTATTATTAATAATTGCTCAATTTGAATCAACAAATGACTAACCTATTATAAGCATTTATTGCAACTGATGACTAACTTGTTGCAACAAATAGGTAATCTGTTGAAAAATAATTAAAATACTAGGGAACTCAAACATTTTTAGGAGAACTCAAATGTTTGTCCCATTGTCTTAAAGACTTGTCTTTAATTTTACCTAAATCAATTTAGCTATTACTAATAATTGCTTAATTTGAATCAACAGATGTCTAACATATTGCAACAGATGATTCATCTGTTGAAAATTATCAAACAGATAGAAAATCTGTTATAATAGATGGGTCATCCATTAGAAAACAATTAAAATACTAGGGAACTTAAATGTTTTTAGGAGAACTCAAACGTTTGTCCCCTTGATCCTTTTGCATTTGATGTATGATACACTATTTTTGTCTTCTTTACCTATTTCATGAATTTTTCATGTGTTTCACTTATTCGTTGTGCCCTTGTTGAAATTTTTGGAATTTTTTTAGGTCAAATTTTATTCGTATATCACTTGGACATTACTTCATATGTGATTTTGTAAGTATAATTATGATTTTTGTTAAATTTTTTATTTGGTATATTTGCTACTGCTATAATGGATAGAACTGGCAATATGAATCCAACATATGAGTCATTTGTTGTAACAAGTGAGTAATCTGTTGTAACATATGACTAATCTGTTACAATAGAAGACTCATATGATGGATTCATGTTACAACACTATAATACAAATCCAACAGATGAGTAATCTGTTGCAACAGATTAGTCATATATGTTGCAATAGATTACTCATATATGTTGAAACAGATTAGTCAATATGTTGCAACATTAGTCAATATGTTGCAACAGATTACTCATCTGTGCAACAGATTACTCATATATGTTGAAACAGATTACATATCTGTGCAACAGATTACTCATCTGTTGGATTCACGTTACATCTTTTATCTATTATTGAAAAAACAGCAGTAGCAGATACACCCAGATGAGAAATTCAGCTAAAATTATAATTTACTTACTAAAATCACCTATAAGTAATTTCCAAGTGATATTTGAATAAAATTTGACCTAAAAAAATTTGATCAAGTAGCAATAGTAGCGGTAACAACAAGAAGATGATAATGATGAACAAGAAGAGATGATAATGAAGAACAAGATGATGATAATGAAGAAGAAGATGACGAATAAAGCAACAACAAAAATCACGTAGAGAGAAAAAACTCCAATAAATGAGAGAAGAGAGAGAAACGTGCCTTTTTTTCCTACATTTCTAGTTATATTAGGTTTTACATTGGATCAAAGTGTAAATTAAAAAACTTGTGGGTTATTTTCAAACTTTTCTTACTTTCTTAATACTTAATAAAATAATTGTCACCTCCACTCAATTATTAAGACTTGTGTCACCCACACCCCATTTTAAAACTCTTTTGTCACCTAGAGCCTAAAGCCCCATGTTACTATCCTTGCTCATACTTTTGTGACATCAATAACCAATTATATTTTTAAAAATAATTTAAATTTTAATTATTGAGATTTATAATACCTTTTTTCTATTCCAATTTAAGTTGCACTGCTAAAATTTCTGGAGTCAACCAAAATATTTTATGTACGTTTTTGAAATATATAACAGATTTTTTTTTTGATATTCTAAGTTGTTAATTATTGTAATTTATAATACTTTTTAAGTGATTTTCAAATAATACATGTTACTCTCCTTGTCCTAACTTTTGTGGCATTGATATTCAATTGTATTTTTAAGTATTTCAATTTAAGTGGCACTGTAAATATATGTGATACTCTTAGTAAAAAGTTGCTATTACTGTTTGGTTAGCTTACATATTAACAGTTTAACTAAGTAAAGTATACTGGTGTCGTTTTTAAGAATACTATTACAATTAACTAATAAATTAATAATTACATTAAATAGAAGTGTATTAGTGATATCACTAAGTAATGAAAATGATTGATTAACTTATATTTTGATAATTATACAATTAGAATTGTACTATTAATATTTGTAAGAAATATTATTGATTGATTAGCATACATAAGATGATAGCAATATATAAAGTGTAATTTTTATGTACTCATTTACTTAGCATATTTCGCATTGCAAGAGTCAATTTGACAAATTTTTAGAGCTAAATTTATTTATATTAATTTAATTTATAATTTAAAATTTAGAAGTTACAAAATTATAAAAAGAAAATACTATAAGATTTAATATATGTAATTGTTTAGTATTACTATGATGAAAAATGTACCTTAAATATTAATCAAAAATGAATTCAATTTTTAGTGGAATTTTTAATAATTATTTCATTAAATAATGTTGATGATTGATTCCCATATATTTTTAAAATGTTATCCACTAGAGTATAGCAGGAGTTATTTCATTTATAGTAGTAAAAATAAAATTGTAAGGACTTGGTTAAATCCTTAAAAGTAGAAAACGTGTCTTAGTTTCCCCAATTGCTTCCCCTCCATTATTTTCCCCCATTTACTTTTCACAATTTGAATTTGGGTTAAATTCTAATTTCTTAAAAGAAAAACCCTACATTAAAATTAGTGTTCCATTAGCTTTCGTTCACAATTAGCGTTCTAATTTCTCATATTCCTCACCGAATCTCCCTGCTGTGAAGCTCCCGAGGTCATTTTACATTCTCTTTGGAGTCAAGTGTCATCTCGTATGCAACAAGGAGTCCTCAATGATTTTATGGTATGTATACTTCAGATAACAAAATGGATTAAACGCTCCAAAACCTCTCAGTTAATGAAAAAGATATTTTCAACATTTTTCATGTTACCATGTGCTGCTTATAACTTTTGAGGTTTATTGTGTGTGTAGTGTGAAAAGTTACTTTGACACTTTGCCTTGTTTTCCTTTGTCGTGATGAAAGAGTTAATAAGGATTGTTAGTTGGAGATGAGATGGTAATACAAATACTTATCTACTTCTGGCTTGAAGATTACTACTGTTTTAGTCTTCTGTAGAGTCGTGATGCTTTTGAAGTTTCTTGATTTAGTGAAATTAAAAATACTGTTGACAGATTCTTCTTTCTTGCATTTAGCTAATTGTTAAATCTTTAAATCAAATACAGAGTGTGGAAGCGTGATAAATTCAACCAAAGATTCCGAGAAATTAATAAAAACAGTAAAATTGACACCAAGGTTTTAGGTGGAAAAACCTCTTTAAATAGAGGTAAAAAACCACCGGCGAGAGAGCCAAAAATTCCACTAATATTGACGAGAGTACAAAATATTTTCTCGGGACTAACAAGACAAAATAGCCCCTTACAAATTCTCTACGAGTATAGAAATACTCAACCAAGAAGTAGATAAAGAAGAAAATATAAAGGAGAGATTGACTATTGAAATGTTGTGTGGGTGTTTTTGCAAATGAAGTAGCATTGGCTTTTATAGCCAAATCTGGACCTCAAAAGTCTTGCCTTCATATATGAATGCAGCCACCGATGTTGAAAACACAAAGTCACAAATGTCTTCATCATCCACAATTGTTGAAATATGAGCAACAATTGTTGATAAAAGGAGAGAAACAATTGTTGACCAACAAATCTCCACCTTGATCTCCTTTTGACCGGAAATACTCTCTCGCCATGAAAACCTGTTAACAATGAATAATACCAGCTAAGTCCAAGCAATGATCGAACTTAGCGGCTGGAAGTGGTTTGGTTAACATATCTGCAGGATTTTCAGTTGTATGGATTTTTTCCACAGTAATTTCTCCTGCATCAACAATATCTCGGATAAAGTGGCGTTTAATATCAATATGCTTGGTCTTTGAGTGATGCTTGCTATTCCTGGCCAAGTGGACAACACTCTGACTGTCGCAAAACATAACAAGAATGTGTTGTTGTAAACCAAGTTCAGCAACCAAGCCTCGGAGCCAGATAGCCTCTTTCACTCCTTCAGTAGCAGCAATATATTCTGCTTCAGTGGTGGACAAAGCCGCAATGGCTTGAAGTGATGAATACCAACTGATAGCAGAGCCGCAGAGTGTAAAGATATAGGCTGAAAGTGATCTTCTCCGATCTAAATCACCACCGTAGTCGGCGTCAACATAACCAACTACCCCTCCTGGATCAGACTTTTGTCTATCAAATACCAAACCAATATCAGGAGAACCCTTCAAGTAACGAAGGATCCATTTGACAGATTCCCAATGCTGTTTTCCTGGGTTGTGCATGAATCTGCTAACAACACTAACCGCATAAGCCAAATCAGGCCTAGTACATACCATAGCGTACATAAGGCTTCCGACTGCATTAGAATACGGGACATGTGACATGCGCCTTTGTTCCTCTTCTGATTGTGGACACTGATCTGATGACAACTTGAAGTGGGCAGCAAGTGGAGTATTAACAGCTTTGCAATCTCGCATTCCAAATCTGTTAAGCATCTTCATTACATACTTTTTCTGTGATAGAAAAAGTTTTCCAGCTTGACGATCTCTGTTAATCTCCATTCCAAGAATCTTCTTGGCAGGACCTAGATTTTTCATATCAAATTCACTGTTGAGCTGCACCCTTAACTTGTCAACAAGAGTTTTATCTCTTGCAGCAATTAACATATCATCAACATATAACAACAAGTATACTAGTGATCCATCAGATATTTTTTGAAAATAGACGCAGTTATCATAACTACTTCTAGAATAGCCATGTCCAGTCATGAAGGAATCAAACCTTTTATACCATTGTCTTGGCGATTGCTTCAAACCATAAAGAGATTTCTTCAGACGACATACATGGTTCTCCTTTCCAGGAACAACGAACCCCTCTGGCTGCTGGATATAAATTTCTTCCTCAAGGTTACCATGAAGAAAAGCAGTTTTCACATCTAACTGTTCCAGCTCCAAATCATACAAGGCAACTAGAGCAAGTAATACACAAATTGAAGAATGACGAACAACGGGAGAAAATACTTCGTTAAAGTCAATACCTTCCTGTTGATCAAAACCTCTTACTACGAATCTTGCTTTGTACCTTGCATTTTCAACACCGGGATGCCTTCTTTTCTCTTAAAAATCCATTTGCAACTAATGACTCGCTTGCCTTCCGGTAACATCACCAAATCCCATGTTTCATTTTTGAGAAGACTCTCGACTTCTTCTTGCATAGCAACAGTCCACTTTGCTGAGTCATCACCAGAGATAGCTTCAGAATAATTCTTGGGTTCACCATCTTCACCCATATCTTGTGCGACAGTCAATGCATAAGCAATGTTGGCAGATTCTGTGATCAGTCTTTGAGTCGGTTTTCTTGGCCTTTATTGTGGAAGTTCTTGAGCCATAGACCATGGTTGTGGTAAACCTCGACGTTGAGGTGGATGTTATCGTGGACTCATTTGTTCAGCAGTGACTTCATCTTCTTGAGTGGTGGAAGAATTAGGGATATTTGCTTCCAAAATGGGAGCTTCAGTCTCAAACTCCACCTTCTCTCGAACATCCTCCTGATCACCTGTATCAGTGGAGGGAACAACAGTATCTTTTCCAGAAGATAGCATACCATTTTCATTAAAGGTTACATTCCGACTATGAAATATTTTGCGAGATTCAGGGTCATACAAACGATAGCCTTTAACCCCTAGGCCATAACCTAAGAAAATGCATTTCTTAGCACGAGGTTCCAATTTTTCCTCGTTCACATGAGAATAAGCAGGGCAACCAAATATTCTAAAATTAGAATAATCAACAGGGTTACCTGACCAAACTTCTTCTGGAATTTTGCAGTCGAGTGATCGATTTGGTGAGCGGTTTATCAAGTAGCATGATGTTGAAGCTGCTTCTGCCCAAAATTCTTTCCCCAAAGTAGAATGGGAGAGCATACAACGAACTTTCTCCAAGATAGTTCTGTTCATCCTTTCAGCAACTCCGTTTTATTGTGGAGTTCTTGGAACGGTGAAATGTCTGGCAATACCTTCTTTCTTGCAGAAATCATTAAACTCATTAGAACAAAATTCGAGGCCATTGTCTGTCCTTAGCCTCTTGATCTTCTTGCCAGTCTGGTTCTCAATTAATAATTTCCACTCTTTAAAGGTGGAAAAAACTTCATTCTTTTGCTTGAGAAAATATACCCAGAGTTTACGTGAAAAATCATCAATAAATGTCAACATATAATGACATTTACCTCTGGAGGGAACTCTCGATGGACCCCAAAGATCTGAATGGATGTAGTCCAAAGTACCTTTGGTCCTGTGAATGACTTTTGAAAAGCTAACCTTTCTGTGCTTACCAAAAATGCAATGCTCGCAGAAATCGACCTTACCGGTACAATGGTTGCCAAGATAGCCTTTCTTTTTGAGAATTTGGATTCCCTTCTCACTCATGTGGCCCAACCTCAAATGCCACAACTTCGTGTTGTCTTTGTTGGATGAGGCGACAGCTGCAGAACCTATAACAGTTGAACCCTGAAGCAAATACAAACTACCAGATCGAATTGCCTTTAGTAACACAAGAACTCCTTTGGACACTTTTAAAACTCCACCTTCAGCTGAGTATCTACACCCTTGAGATTCAAGAGTGCCTAGGGAAATGAGATTCCGTTTCAAATCAGGGACATGTCTGACACTGGTCAAAGTTCTAACGACTCCATCATGTGTCTTGATTTTGATTGTGCCTTTGCCGACAACTTTGCATTGAGCATCGTTGCCCATTAAGACAAGACCACCATTAAAAGATTCATAGGTGGTAAACCAGTCACTATTAGGAGACATATGAAATGTACAACCAGAATCAAGAACCCACTCATTTTTTGACCTTTGATCAGTACCAGAAGCAATAAAACACTCTCCATCAGATTCGATTTCTACAAAACTAGCTTCGGCAGATTTTTCGGGTTGCTTACCCTTATCTTCTCTGTTTTGCTTATTTTTCAATTTGTAGCACTCAGAGATTTCATGATTTCTTTTCTTGCAATAACGGCAATACTTAGAGTTTTTACCTTTGGATTTGGATTGGTTTTTACCGCTAGAACCTACTTCGTGGTTTCTCCCTCTAACTACTAGTCCCTCACCCGAACTTTCAGAATGAATTTGGGTATCAAATTTTTCTTTGGACAGTAGGTTAGACTTGACATCATCAAAGCTCAAGGTAACATTATTACCATATAGCATAATTTCTTTGAAATGTCTATATGAGGGTGGCAAAGAAACAATAAGTAGTACGGCTTTATCCTCATCATCAATTTCGACATTCAGATTTTCCAAATCAATTATGATGGAATTAAATTCACCAAGATGAGATTGGATGGGTGTACCTTCAGACATACGGAGTGTGAAAAGTTGCTCCTTTAACCGGAGTTTATTTGCAAGACTTTTGGTCATGTACAGAGACTCCAATTTACTCCATATGCCGGCTGCAATTTTCTCATTGATGACTTCGCGTAGCACCTCACGGGACAAGCATAATTGGATTGTGGATAACGCCTTTTCATCCGTCTCTTCCCACTGCTCCTCCGTTGTAGTGGCTGGCTTCGCCGATTTGCCGGACAGAACCTTCTTTAGGCCATTCTGGGTAAGAACAGCCAGCATCTGGACTCGCCAGATAGCAAAACTAATTTTACCATCAAATTTCTCAATATCGAACTTCGTCGACATTTTTAATAAAAAAATCCCGGTTGAATTATCGTGGCTCTGATACCAATTTGTAGGGCTACAGAGTGTGGAAGCGTGATAAATTCAACCAAAGATTCCGAGAAATTAATAAAAACAGTAAAATTGACACCAAGGTTTTAGGTGGAAAAACCCTTTTTAAATAGAGGTAAAAAACCACCGGCGAGAGAGCCAAAAATTCCACTAATATTGACGAGAGTACAAAATATTTTCTCGGGACTAACAAGACAAAATAGCCCCTTACAAATTCTCTACGAGTATAGAAATACTCAACCAAGAAGTAGAGAAAGAAGAAAATATAAAGGAGAGATTGGCTATTGAAATGTTGTGTGGGTGTTTTTGCAAATGAAGTAGCATTGACTTTTATAGCCAAATCTGGACCTCAAAAGTCTTGCCTTCATATATGAATGCAGCCACCGATGTTGAAAACACAAAGTCACAAATGTCTTCATCATCCACAATTGTTGAAATATGAGCAACAATTGTTGACAAAAGGAGAGCAACAATTGTTGAACAACAAATGGGGCTATTTTGTCTTGTTAGTCCCGAGAAAATATTTTGTACTCTCGTCAATATTAGTGGAATTTTTGGCTCTCTCGCCGGTGGTTTTTTTACCTCTATTTAAAGAGGGTTTTTCCACCTAAAACCTTGGTGTCAATTTTACTGTTTTTATTAATTTCTCGGAATCTTTGGTTGAATTTATCACGCTTCCACACTCTGTAGCCCTACAAATATGTTGGTCAACAATTGTTGCTCTCCTTTTGTCAACAATTGTTGCTCATATTTCAACAATTGTATATGATGAAGACATTTGTGACTTTGTGTTTTCAACATCGGTGGCTGCATTCATATATGAAGGCAAGACTTTTGAGGTCCAGATTTGGCTATAAAAGCCAATGCTACTTCATTTGCAAAGACACCTCCACAACATTTCAATAGCCAATCTTTCCTTTATATTTTCTTCTTTCTCTACTTCTTGGTTGAGTATTTCTATACTCGTAGAGAATTTGTAAGGGGCTATTTTGTCTTGTTAGTCCCGAGAAAATATTTTGTACTCTCGTCAATATTAGTGAAATTTTTGGCTCTCTCGCCGGTGGTTTTTTACCTCTATTTAAAGAGGGTTTTTCCACCTAAAATCTTGGTGTCAATTTTACTGTTTTTATTAATTTCTCGGAATCTTTGGTTGAATTTATCACGCTTCCACACTCTGTAGCCCTACAAATTGGTATCAGAGCCACGATAATTCAACCGGGATTTTTTTTTATTAAAAATGTCGACGAAGTTCGATATTGAGAAATTTGATGGTAAAATTAGTTTTGCTATCTGGCGAGTCCAGATGCTGGCTGTTCTTACCCAGAATGGCCTAAAGAAGGTTCTGTCCGGCAAATCGGCGAAGCCAGCCACTACAACGGAGGAGCAGTGGGAAGAGATGGATGAAAAGGCGTTTATCCACAATCCAATTATGCTTGTCCCGTGAGGTGCTACGCGAAGTCATCAATGAGAAAACTGCAGCCGGCATATGGAGTAAATTGGAGTCTCTGTACATGACCAAAAGTCTTGGAAATAAACTCCGGTTAAAGGAGCGACTTTTCACACTCCGTATGTCTGAAGGTACACACCCATCCAATCTCATCTTGGTGAATTTAATTCCATCATAATTGATTTGGAAAATCTGGATGTCGAAATTGATGATGAGGATAAAGCCGTACTACTTATTGTTTCTTTGCCACCCTCATATAGACATTTCAAAGAAATTATGCTATATGGTAATAATGTTACCTTGAGCTTTGATGATGTCAAGTCTAACCTACTGTCCAAAGAAAAATTTGATACCCAAATTCATTCTGAAAGTTCGGGTGAGGGACTAGTAGTTAGAGGGAGAAACCACGAAGTAGGTTCTAGCGGTAAAAACAATCCAAATCCAAAGGTAAAAACTCTAAGTATTGCCGTTATTGCAAGAAAAGAAATCATGAAATCTCTGAGTGCTACAAATTGAAAAATAAGCAAAACAGAGAAGATAAGGGTAAGCAACCCGAAAAATCTGCCGAAGCTAGTTTTGTAGAAATCGAATCTGATGGAGAGTGTTTTATTGCTTCTGGTACTGATCAAAGGTCAAAAAATGAGTGGGTTCTTGATTCTGGTTGTACATTTCATATGTCTCCTAATAGAGACTGGTTTACCACCTATGAATCTTTTAATGGTGGTCTTGTCTTAATGGGCAACGATGCTCAATGCAAAGTTGTCGGCAAAGGCACAATCAAAATCAAGACACATGATGGAGTCGTTAGAACTTTGACCAGTGTCAGACATGTCCCTGATTTGAAACAGAATCTCATTTCCCTAGGCACTCTTGAATCTCAAGGGTGTAGATACTCAGCTGAAGGTGGAGTTTTAAAAGTGTCCAAAGGAGCTCTTGTGTTACTAAAGGCAATTCGATCTGGTAGTTTGTATTTGCTTCAGGGTTCAACTGTTATAGGTTCTGCAGCTGTCGCCTCATCCAACAAAGACAACACGAAGTTGTGGCATTTGAGGTTGGGCCACATGAGTGAGAAGGGAATCCAAATTCTCAAAAAGAAAGGCTATCTTGGCAACCATTGTACGGTTAAGGTCGATTTCTGCGAGCATTGCATTTTTGGTAAGCAGAGAAAGGTTAGCTTTTCAAAAGCCATTCACAGGACCAAAGGTACTTTGGACTACATCCATTCAGATCTTTGGGGTCCATCGAGAGTTCCCTCCAGAGGTAAATGTCATTATATGCTGACATTTATTGATGATTTTTCACGTAAACTCTGGGTATATTTTCTCAAGCAAAAGAATGAAGCTTTTTCCACCTTTAAAGAGTGGAAATTATTAAATGAGAACCATGTATGTCATCTGAAGAAATCTCTTTATGGTTTGAAGCAATCACCAAGACAATGGTATAAAAGGTTTGATTCCTTCATGACTGGGCATGACTATTCTAGAAGTAGTTATGATAACTGCGTCTATTTTCAAAAATTATCTGATGGATCACTAGTATACTTGTTGTTATATGTTGATGATATGTTAATTGCTGCAAGAGATAAAACTCTTGTTGACAAGTTAAAGGTGCAACTCAACAGTGAATTTGATATGAAAGATCTAGGTCCTGCCAAGAAGATTCTTGGAATGGAGATTAACAGAGATCGTCAAGCTGGAAAACTTTTTCTATCACAGAAAAAGTATGTAATGAAGATGCTTGACAGATTTGGAATGCGAGATTGCAAAGCTGTTAATACTCCACTTGCTGCCCACTTCAAGTTGTCATCAGATCAGTGTCCACAATCAGAAGAGGAACAAAGGCGCATGTCATAAGTCCCGTATTCTAATGCAGTCGGAAGCCTTATGTACGCTATGGTATGTACTAGGCCTGATTTGGCTTATGCGGTTAGTGTTGTTAGCAGATTCATGCACAACCCAGGAAAACAGCATTGGGAATCTGTCAAATGGATCCTTCGTTACTTGAAGGGTTCTCCTGATATTGGTTTGGTATTTGATAGACAAAGGTCTGATCCAGGAGACGTAGTTGGTTATGTTGACGCCGACTACGGTGGTGATTTAGATCGGAGAAGATCACTTTCAGCCTATATCTTTACACTCTGCGGCTCTGCTATCAGTTGGTATTCATCACTTCAAGCCATTGCGGCTTTGTCCACCACTGAAGCAGAATATATTGCTGCTACTGAAGGAGTGAAAGAGGCTATCTGGCTCCGAGGCTTGGTTGCTGAACTTGGTTTACAACAACACATTCTTGTTATGTTCTGCGACAGTCAGAGTGCTGTCCACTTGGCCAGGAATAGCAAGCATCACTCAAAGACCAAGCATATTGATATTAAACGCCACTTTATCCGAGATATTGTTGATGCAGGAGAAATTACTGTGGAAAAAAATCCATACAACTGAAAATCCTGCAGATATGTTAACCAAACCACTTCCAACCGCTAAGTTCGATCATTGCTTGGACTTAGCTGGTATTATTCATTGTTAACAAGTTTTTTCATGGCGAGAGAGTATTTCCGGTCAAAAGGAGATCAAGGTGGAGATTTGTTGGTCAACAATTGTTGCTCTCCTTTTGTCAACAATTGTTGCTCATATTTCAACAATTGTGGATGATGAAGACATTTGTGACTTTGTGTTTTCAACATCGGTGACTGCATTCATATATAAAGGCAAGACTTTTGAGGTCCAGATTTGGCTATAAAAGCCAATGCTACTTCATTTGCAAAGACACCTCCACAACATTTCAATAGCCAATCTCTCCTTTATATTTTCTTCTTTCTCTACTTCTTGGTTGAGTATTTCTATACTCGTAGAGAATTTGTAAGGGGCTATTTTGTCTTGTTAGTCCCGAGAAAATATTTTGTACTCTCGTTAATATTAGTGAATTTTTGGCTCTCTCGCCGGTGGTTTTTTACCTCTATTTAAAGAGGGTTTTTCCACCTAAAATCTTGGTGTCAATTTTACTGTTTTTATTAATTTCTCGGAATCTTTGGTTGAATTTATCACGCTTCCACACTCTGTAGCCCTACATGTGTGTAGTGTGAAAAGTTACTTTGACACTTTGCCTTGTTTTCCTTTGTCGTGATGAAAGAGTTAATAAGGATTGTTAGTTGGAGATGAGATGGTATACAAATACTTATCTACTTCTGGCTTGAAGATTACTACTGTTTTAGTCTTCTGTAGAGTCGTGATGCTTTTGAAGTTTCTTGATTTAGTGAAATTAAAAATACTGTTGACAGATTCTTCTTTCTTGCATTTAGCTAATTGTTAAATCTTTAAATCAAATCGGAGATTATTTTCTTAGGTTCTGAGGTGAAGGGGCGTTAAAGATTACGCATAGTTACTCAAACCAGATGTACAGTTTGATTCTTCATTCTTCTTATTCTGTGGAGAGTGTAAAAGTTTTAGTTTAAAGATCAATATGTATAGTTACTGTGAAGCTTACAGTTAGCTCAGTGTTACTCTCCCTATCGCATTTTATGTGGCATGCTTTTCAATCTTGGTTTGTTTCAAAGAGAATAATGCATTCTATATTTAAAAACAGTTTGTTTCAAAGAGAATCTTGGTTGGTGTGGCTCCAGTGGAGTGCAAGATGCGGGAAGTCCGATTGCGCTGGTTCGGACACGTGAAGAGGAGGGGCATGGATGCCCCAGTTCGTAGGTGTGAGAGACTAGCGTTGGATGGTTTTAGGCGGGGTAGGGGTAGGCCGAAGAAGTATTGGGGTGAGGTGATTAGGCGGGATATGGAGCAGTTGCAGCTCACCGAGGACATGACCCTAGATAGGAAGGTCTGGAGGACGCGAATTAGGGCAGAAGACTAGGGCCAGTTTGGGTCGCTAGTGTAGGGTTTTACTTGTTGGGGGTAGTATTCTTGTTATGATCCGTGCTCCTTGTTTTAGTAAGAGGCTGGGTGCTTTCCCCTGTTTCTTTCGATTTATGGCTGCCGTATTTATGTTATTTATGTTATGTTATTTATGTTATGTAGTCTTGTAACTTTGTTCGGTGCTTTAATATGTATTGGCCTGGTATCTTGTGTCTTGAGCCGGGGGTCTATCGGAAACAGCCTTTCTACTTCTTTAGAGGTAGAGGTATGGACTGCGTACATCTTACCCCCCCAGACCCCACCAGGTGGGAATACACTGGGTTTGTTGTTGTTGTTGTTGTTTAATCTTTTGGAAAGAAATTGATTTCATTATCAAGTAGAGAATTTTACAGCACAAAAAGATAATCTGAGGTTGGATAGAGTCCCAACCTTCTGCTAACAGCCTGCTAACACTAAAATTACCTACCAACAACTAACATCATGGATAATTATTAAGCTTTTGTAGACCCCCTGCTAGTTTTGGTTTTAATTGACATATATATGCCACATCTTGCACCATTAGTCGAATAATTACATCAGGAGACCTTTGTTTGCTTTGAAAAAACTTGAAGGTTCCTTTCTTTCCATTTAAGTAGATAATAGCACTTAGGATCATCCTATACATCTCTGCTTTAGTTGCTTTGTTGCTCTGATGATTTAATTTTAAACTCTTCATATTATCTTTAACGAGATCATTTATTGCCACACAAATATCTATGAATTATTTAGATGGCGAGTTTCAAAGTCATCCTTTTTCTTTTCAACTTTAGGTCCAATCAAACACCGTCACATAAAATAGGATAGAGGAGAACTTCTACATCTTAGATACTACTAAATTACAGTTGTCTATGCCTTGTTTTCCTTTGTCAGCAAGGAAAGAGTTCAAAAGGCTTGTTAGTTGGAGATAAGATGGTAATAAAGATACTTATCTACTTCATGATGCTTTTGATGTTTGTTGCTAAGAAACTGTTGCAGTTTCTTGTTTTTTGCATTGAGCTAATTGTTAATACTTTAATTAAATTGAAGATTGTTTTCATGGGTTCTGAAGATTAAAGAAACTTCTATGTTCTTGAGATGGGATGAAATGCTCCATTGCAAGTTGGCAATAGTTGCGCTTCAGGCATGGTGCATTAACTAGAGCAAATGGATTAGCATATTAAATTTTGATGTCCAACATAAGCAAAGGTACTCTCTAGAGATCAATCTGTCAGTCAAAAGTTATCTCACCACTAGAACCTCAAAGAGCGTTTTCACAGTTTATATATAAGTTGTTTACAACAACATACCTAGTGTATTCTCACAAAGTTAGGTCAAGGGAGAATATATATACATTGTTTGAGGATAAATATATAATCAGTACATGCTTCTATTTATTATTGTATTACAGTGACATCAGACCAACTTCTACTCTTCGGTCTGACTTAATTAAAAAGTAACAGATAAATATTGTGGCATCTACCAACAGTGACAATGAACTTGTGAAAATATTCACTTTGAGAAAATGGGTTCAAGACTTCAAGGTGACCCGTAGACTTGCATGGAGGAATATTTATTGATTTGGTGGCCTGCTATCACTTGGATTTCTGGCCTCAACATCATGAATATTGTAAGTTAAAAGTTTCACTTAAACTATTTTCATATGTTACTAGCATAGTGAAGAATCTCAGAATTGTTACCGTTCTATATTTAATACTTCAAAACAGTTTTTTTTTTAATTTAAAAAAAAAAAAAGATTTTCATGCCAGTTTGAAATGAAATTTATTCTTGCCTCAAAGCTATATATTTTATTTGCAGAAAAGCAGTACATGAAGTCTTTTCAAGGATCGGATTATTCAAAGTAATTTTATGAAGGCATCTTCTCTATTATCATGCATGCTTTCTAAAGCTTGAAGTAACGAACGGCGGCCTGGATGACTTAGGTCATATTATTGGGATCAACTTATTGTATATTGGAAGTCTCCAGAGTTTCAAAAGAAGAGCGCCAAGACAAAGGCAGCTTGAAAGTCCAAGAAGGGTGGCTCATTGCATATGTGTGGCTCGGTGTCCATGGGAACAACTAAGAGGAAATTGGTAATTGATGATGAAGAGGATGAGGATGATGGAGAGGATGAAATGGAGTATTAGGTGGTGACGTTATTTTAGTTTTGGTTTCAGTTAGTGAGTGTTTGGAAGAACTTGTTTTGCGACTATTTTGCATACTTTTTATACTTGTTTGCGTATTGTTTAAGTTGGATGAATATATATGAAGTTTGGTTGCTTAATTTTAATGTTTGAATTGTTTCGGATGCATTTTTCTTATTTTTTACTGGTTTTTATTGGTTGTACGTTGATTTTTTATTGAAATATTTAATTTTTTGGTGCAGTAAAATGCTAAAAATAATACCATATTAGCGAGGGATTTAGGGAGGGATACATCAAATTATTTTTTATTTAACTTAACGAGGGATATCCCTCAATATATTTAAATTTATAATTTTTATTAATTTTCACATACCTAGGGTCGTCCCTCACTAAATAATAAGTAAGTATTATATATATTTTTAATATAGCAAGGAACGTCTCTCACTAAATAATAAATTAATATTATGTATATTTTTAATATAGCAAGGGTCGTCACTTACAAAATTATAAATTAATATTATATATATTTTTAGTATAGCAAAGGACATTCCTCACAAAATTATAAATTAATATTATATATATTTTTAATATAGCAAGGGACATCCCTCGCTACATTATATCTTTTTGGAAAATTATGAGATCAAAATAATGATGGCTGAGTATCGGAGTCCGTCACTACTTTACGAGAGTCTCCCTCACTAATAATTAGCAAGGCTCAAATTAGCAAGACACCTTGTTGCGATGGCTGCCCTCACTAAATCTTAATTAGTGAGGGACGTCCCTCACTAAATCGCATGGCTAAAATAAGACTTTTTAGAAGATAAAATAATTAAATATCTGGAGGAATATGCCAGTAGTTGTTTTATAGATCAAATATTAGTATTTCCTTTACGCATCAAATTTTAGTTGTATACAGTCGTATATATAGGAAAATGTGATGAACTGAATTATGAAATTTTGTAGTTATATGTTATTTTAGGGTGTGAAAACAGTTGACGCAATTTTCAATGTGGTTGGAAATGATTTAAGTGAATTTGTGATTTTTAGAGGTTTTAAAAGTCATATAATTGACTTCAATTAATATTTGATGTTCTAAAAGTCGATAATATGAATAGTTTCATTAGATCCGAAAAATCGAATTTGATTAAGTAGCGGGATTATGTTGGATTCGGACAACACAAGATGTAAAAATTGATTTTGTACTTATCTGAGTGGTGATCGAGGTACTGGCGTGCTCTAAAGCTTTCAGAGCTAACTTCGAACCTCCTCTTATTTGTTTTAAATGTCTTTACTTATTCTCAAAGACATATATTCATATTTTCAGTATTTTTAAGTTGTATTTAGATGCTTAACACTAATGACATCAGATTTTGGAGATTTCATGTTATTTCTTTTAAATTTCCGCCTTATTTGTGTTTTGGAGTTGGTTTGGTTCGTTCTAGAAGTGTCGTCTATTTATTATTGTTACTTGATGTGAATTTCTTTCCTTTTTAGTTGGTTGGCTTATTCATCAAGGTTGGGTCACGATAAGTGTCATCATGACCCTATTTTGAGTCGTGACAAAATAATAGTTTTTTAAAATTTTTATATGATATAGTTACTCATTTCGTTTAATAATACTTATATACTATTTTTTTTTTTTTGGTTTTCCAAAGTATCCCCATAGTCGACAGCCGTGAGACTAATCCTCCGTTCCTCTGTCAGTGCACTAAGCGGTAGGGAACTGACCATAGAGTTTGCTCTATTCGCCAGAGATACTTATCTACTATTAACTTGACACACATATTAAGAAACAATAAATAATATAATGATCTTACTTTATCATCCTCTAAATATAATAAATTTAATTCTTTGACAAAATTTAATACGATAAGTGTCATCATGACATCATTTTTGAGTCGTGACAAAATAAGATTTTTCGGATTTTATATGATATATTTACTCATTTCATTCAATAATACTTGTCTACTATTAACTTGTCACACATATTAAAAAATTATAAATAATTGATGATTTTACTATATCATTCTCTGAATATAATAAATTTAATATTTTGATAAAATCATTGAATAAAGAATAATATTTAATAAAAATGATAAAATGAGTAGAAAAAAATTAATTATTCATTAATTTTTTAAACTAAACAAATATTATTAGACATTTATTTTTAATAATATAGACAAACATTCTTAAAAGAGAGAAATATTTAATTTATATAATTTGGAATTTAAAATTTCAAAAATATCATAGATGTAATATATTAAAGTAGTTTAATGAGGCATAATATTAATGATCTGTATTAGTTGTCTTTTTTTAAAGAAAAAAGTCAAATATGTCCCTAAACTTTGTAAAAATATTAAGATATATCCTCCGTTAAAAGTTTAGCTCATCAATGCCCTTATCATTCAAGTTTTGGTCTATATATACCCTTGTTAAGTTTTGGATCATATATACCCCTGTTACCAAGTTTTTGGTCATATATACCCCTGTCGCCGTTAATTGTTTTGCTGAAATTTTTCAATCCACTTTTTCTTTTTTTTTTCCTTAAAAAATTATATTAGCCACATTATTTTTTTTATTGCAACATCACATATAATTAAATACATCCCTTCTTCTACACATTAAACGTCCATCAAATGCTCTCATATACCTCACAATCTCTTTAGGATTTTCTCTAATTTGTCGAAACCCTTTTGTTGTATTTTCAGATTCTTGCATAACCTTTTCTCTCATGCATACATACATACGTACAAAAGATATCCTTTAATTGACAACTTGTTTTTGTTGTCTCTATATGAACTGCCTCTTTTACACTTCTACGTCTCAATTTCTCACTTGGGTTTTCCTTATTCTTCTTATTATTGATGTTGGAAGTGATGGTGGTGTGAAAGATGAAGTCGATTGATATGATACTAAAATAATTTGCAGTTGGTAAGTAATTTAATTCTTGATTTTTATCGCAATTGTGCATTGAGGTTTTTATAGGTTGTTTTTGACTTTTTTCATTTTTTACTTGATTATTCTTGGGGTTATGCAAGTATCGCAAAAACACAACAAAGAAATTTTGACAAATTAGAGAAAATTCAAAGAAATTATGAGGTAGATAAGATCATTTGACGGGTGGCTAATGTGTAGAAGAAGGGTGAATTTAATTGTATGCGATATGACAATTAAAAAGTGATGTGGAAATATGATTTCTTAAAAAAAAAAAGGGAAAAGGGGGTTGAAAAATTTTAGCAAAGCAATTAACGACAACAGGGGTATATATGAGCTAAAACTTAACAACAGGGGCATATATGACCCAAAATTTGACAACAGGGGCATATATGGCCCAAGACTTGAACGACAAGAGCATTGGTGAGCTAAACTTTTAACTGAGGATATATCTGAATACTTTCACAAAGTTTAGGAGTATATTTGACACTTTTTCCTTTTTTTTTTAATTTCTTAAATGTGATGCACCATGAATCTCCCATAATATTAATAATACTCCCTCCGTCTCATTATCCCATATATTAAAAATAAATATTTTTATTTATTTATTATTTAAAAATATTTTTTAAACTTTTACTTGTCACTTTTATAAAGTTGTATTTAGATATTTTATATTTATGACATTAGATTTTGAAAATTTTGTGTTATTTCTTTCAGATTTTCATTTTATTTATATTTTGAGTTAATCTGACTTCGTTCTAGAAGTCTCGTAAAATAATCAAAGAAGTCATTCACCATGCAATAATCAAAGCATCAAAATAACAGGACAAAATAAGTCATTTTTAATTTGTTTCTTGTTGTAGTTGTTTGAAAATATGTTAAATAAAAAAAAGAAAAAAAAATAAATAAGAAAGAAAAAATATGAGCGGTTACATGGAATTACAAAAAATGAAGGTTGAAAAATGAAAGATAAATAATATAATATAAAAAAATATATTTCTAAAAATTCAAAAATAAAATATATTAAATAAATGAAATGAAAAATTTAAAAGTAAAAAGTAACATTTATTATAAAACAAGAAAGAATAAAAAAGAAGAATAGAGAGAATTGAGAGAGTAATTTTTATTTTTCTTGAAGGTTGAGAAATCATCACATTTTTTAGGATACAATGAATAAAACCCCTCTATTTATAGAGAAAATACTTCTAGTTTCCAACTAAATGACAGATACTTCAAATCCTGATAGATATCAACTAGATCTTATTAGATCTTGATAGACATTCACTATAATATAAATACATGTATAATACTCCCCCTTGAATGTCTAGATAGATAATGTGCCTCGTTAAAACCTTAGTAGAAAAAACCCAGTGGAAAAAAAATCTAATGAAGGAAAAAGAGTACACATCTCTAACAATACTCATATTGGTTGCCTCAATAAAAACCTTACAAGGAAAATCTAGTGGGACAAAATCTCATAAGGGAAAAAGAGTACAACGCGTATCAACTCCCCCTAATGAGAACACCCTTGAACCTTTGCATCCCAATCTTATGCATCATCTTCTTGAAAGTTGCAATTGGAGAAAATTTGGTTAATAAATCAGCCACATTGTCACTTGAACGAATTTGTTGCACGTTAATATCATCATTCTTTTGTAGCTCATGTATATAGAAAAGCTTTGAAGAAGTGTGCTTCATTCTATCTCCTTTTATGAATCCTCCCTTAAGATGTGCTATGTATGCTGCATTATCTCTGTATAAAATTGTAGGTAGATTATCATAGTTCACACCACATTTTTCTCGAATAAGATGTATCATGGACCTCAACCATACACATTCTCGGCTTGCTTCATAGATAGCTATTATCTCAGCATGATTCGACGAAGTGGCTACAATAGACTACTTTGTATATCTCCAAGATATGGCAGTACCACCACATATGAACATATGCCTGTTTGAGACCAAGATTTATGCGGGTCAGATAAGTACCCAACATCAGCATGACCAATAAGATCGGGACTACAATCTTTAGAATAAAACAAGATCATGTGTTTTATCCCATTCAGATGTCTCCTAGTAGGAGTAAAAATATACCTTGCTAACAAATTGAATGAAAAGGCTATATCGGGCCTTGTAGTATTTGCAAGATACATGAGTGCACTCAAGTGGCAATATTCAACATTTCATATGTGACATCTTCAAGTGTCTGGAATGCAAATCAAATAAATTTTACGCTTACCAAGATGCATCCTTTTTTGTCACTTGATAAATGTTTGTACGTTAGCATACTTAAATAAACATATAATTCAGATTCTCGTAATCTTTTACAATATTGCGTCAATGTTGTATCAAGATATTAATGATATATCATTTCGTATCGATTTAAAATGTGACATAATATTTTGAGATCTTATCACTTCATTATTTTCAGGTACTTGAACGGACCTCTCATAAGGTTTCATGAAGTGTTATGTCATAGGCTCTTCAAGATCACATTGCCTTCTTATTATGATTATTTACCCCTTATCCTTTTCAAAGATTATTTCTTTTGGAACCTATTAGTCTATCATGCTTCACGCATGCATAGAGTTTGTCCTTCAGGGACATAAAATAGGAGCACTTGCAGCTTAAATATGAGATGCTTTCGGCATTTGATTTGAATTATCTTTTGAATGAGGATCTAGTGACTATTCCTAACATATTTCATAGCCGCTTATAATCTCCCCTTATGTTAGGAAAACTAACATACATCCTCTGCTTCTTTGAGGAATCCATCTTTGTGCATCAATATATATTCATTAATCGTATACCGTACATCAAATTTTTTTAGATGAAATATTTAGTTCATGACCTTGAACCAATTGAGAGGGAAGAAATAATCATAATCTATTGGTCTAATGCATACAAGTGCTATTATATGCAACATATCATATTTTAGACCAACACATTAAACTTTATTCTCATTAGCAATGATTTAGCTATTTATCGAAGGCATTCAATGCTAAACCATCATCATCAAGATGAATTATCTTGATGCACAATCTGAAAATTATGTTCTTTAACTCAATTTTACTGAGCAAGCAACTTTATGAATGTCAAACGTAGGTTGACAATGAATGTACATGTGATTATCTTTTATCGATGCATCTTAATAAATCACATGACAGGTGAACGGACCCATATTCACCTTTTATACTTTTTGGATTTTAAGGGATACAATCCCAAAATTATTTGGTCCAACCAACTTATCATGAGAACAAGGAACATTAAAGTTTATGAAGAATTTTAAATTCTTTAATATATGTTTAATACTTAATATGCACATCTTTGGAATGTCGTAATCGTTCATGTCAACGTATGAACTTTTATACTAGTAAACTCCAAGTTTATCATAATATGTGCCTTTTTGCTTTAGTAAATTTGAGATTTACTATTATATGAATAAATTTTAGATTTACTACTTTAGAATTAGATTTTGAAATAACTCTTCTCAGTTATTCAGCTTTATTCAGAGGGTGGGTGGGTTGTGATACCATCACAATCAAGTGCACGTTTGCATTAATAAGTTTCTTATTCCCCAGGAATAGAATATAATCATGCCTTAAGTGTATCAAATTATGATAGCTACTACAAAAGCAAATTGAGGCATGCATATGATGTGCTACCACATTCAATTCAAGGAATGAAACATATTTAATGGGACATGTTTCACTAAATACCCATTATTTTGCCTTAGACATTATAATATCATCAATATGGTACATTGAGATTCAAACTCAACGTCTTGAACCGATAACCATCTTTCAGCTAACCTAGTCTCCTCCGTCCCTCGGGACCAACAAGGGTTAGTACAGGAATGTTCACTGTTGTCCATCGACTACGCCTTTCGGCCTGATCTTAGGCCCTAACTCACCCTCCGTGGACGAACCTTGTGGATAAACCCTTAGGTTTTCGGGGCATTGGATTCTCACCAATGTTTGCATTACTCAAGCCAACATTCTCGCTTCCGCTTCGTCCACCACCGCTCGTGCGGAGGCTTCCCTCTAAGGCGGAACACACCCTACCGATGTATTTTTACACCCCACAGCTTCGGCAGACCGCTTAGCCCTGTTCATCTTCGGCGCAAGAGCGCTCGATCAGTGAGCTATTACGCACTCTTTCAAGGGTGTCTGCTTCTAGGCAAACCTCTTAGCTGGTGATCCGGGCTGTTTCCCTCTCGACGATGAAGCTTATCCCCCATTGATGGGACTTGAACCCAACATCTTATCATCCCTTTTGATAATATTATTCTTGAGGAATAAATTTTAAATATAAATGGTTCCAAGCCAATTATTTTTTCTCAAATCCATAATAATTATATTTTTAGTAGCAAAAGACAAATAACATAAAAATTACTAACCTTGAAATTATCTTTAGATTAATAATCTCACCTTGTTTGGTAGAGTCTCCTTTAAATTAATAATCTCACCTTGTTTGGCAGAGTCTCGTGCTGATAACGTATTATAAAACAAGAAAGAATAAAGAAGAAGAATAGAGAGAATAGAAAGAGTAATTCTTATTTCTCAAATTATCTTTAGATTAATAATCTCACCTTATTTGGCAGAGTCTCGTGCTGATAATGTATTATAAAACAAGGAGCAGAGTCTCGTGCTGATAATGTATTATAAAACAAGGAAGAATAAAGAAGAAGAATAGAGAGTGTAATTCTTATTTCTCTTGAGGGATGAGAGATCATCACATTCTTGAGGATACAATGAATAAAACCCTTATATTTAAAGGAAAAATACTCCTAGTTTCTGACTAAAAGACAGAGATTTCAAATCCTGATAGATATCAACTAGATCTTATTAGATATTGATAGACATTCACGTAAATACATTTATAACAACCTTGTAATTATCGTGTAATTATCAATTTTTATCTCTTTTCTGATAATTGCAAAGTGTAATTATTCCTCTCAACTCACCCAGATTTTCTATTAACTAAGCAATTAATTAATCAAACAAATAGGTCAATATAATTATATCAAATTACACTCAAATTTAATTTTCATGTTGCTTTCCAAACATGCCCTTAATGATTCTTGAAACAAATTTACATGTCAATTAAAATACGTAGATTGCTACGTTTGAACAAAAGATTGCAAAATATCATAAATAATTTACACTCCCTCTTTTTACTTTTATTGCTATTATATCAAAAATGTATTTTTATTTTTATTAGTCATTTTTAGTTTATCAAGACAAGAAATTCATTTGTTTTCACATTTAAAAAAAAAAAAAATTTCAAGACCTATGACAAGATATTAATAGCATGCATGTTGTGATAAAATATCCATATCAATTATTATTTTTTCAAAAACTTGTCGAGTCCAACCTAAACAAGTAAAAAATGATTCTCTTATCAAATGATTGTTTGATGAAAGTGATGGCAAGCGAAATATCTATGACAAACGAGTTATTGACTATTTTCTAAATTTCAAACACAACTTTAGGTTATATTTGAAAATTTCATGGATATACACTGAGTTTCAAATATACTTAAAAAATTAAAAAAAAAAAAACTTTTTGGTGGCCAATTTAAATTTTAAATTCAAGAAAATGATGTTTCATCTATATTATGTGTGAAAATAACGATCTTTTACTTACAAAATCTCATACAAAGAACATAAAATTTTTAAACAATTATATAAGATATTTAGAGAATCATTTCTTCCTAAAAACCGTAACCCACCTTCATAAATTATTACTATATTTGTTTCACCTACTTTATATATATTTAAAAATTATACTTGTCTTTATAATGATCTTAGGAGAAACAAATTATTGGTTATAGTATATACCCCACCTTTATGAATTATTACTACACTTATATATATATATACACTAGATATCAAAGCCCCGTGATATATATTATTTTTTAGTCTCAATTTTATATGATACAAATAAAATTTTAATAATTAATTATATTTAAAATATTTTAAGTTGGTAACTATTATAATTTATAATAACTTTTTGATATTGTAATTTACTATTTTAAGTTGTTAGCCATTATAATTTATAATACTCACCTTGTCCAAAGTTTTGTAGCATTGATAATCTATTATATTTTTTAGAATAATTTAAGTTTTTAATTACTGAAATTTATAATACTTTTTCTTCTATTTTAATTTAAGTGACACTGATATAATTCCGAGAGTCAATCAAATATCACGATTGAAGTGCCGAAGTAGACATATCTTAAATGACTCATAATAACTTATTAGAAGTGATACAATAAAATTACTATAAAAAATAGTTGTGAAAAAAATTTAAGCCGGCCTCATATACGATGTCAAGTTAATTTAAAACATCAATAATTAATTTATCTTTTATTTATTTATTTTATTTTTTATTAAATATTTTTTTTAATATTTAGATGACTCATAATAATTAATTAGAGATAAAATAGTAAAATTACGGTTGAAACAACTGAAGCAAATATGTCATAAATGTCTATTTTTTTAAATAAAATATTATTAATTTTTTAATATGTAAATGAAATATAATAATAAATTAGGAAATAACTTATTAGAAGTGGTATAACAAAATTAATATAAAAAATAATTGTGAAAAAAATTTAGATAGGCCTTATATAAGATGTCAAATTAATTTAAAACTTCAATAGTTTGTTTATCATTTTTTTTGTTTATTTTATCTTTTTTATTAAATATTATTAATTATTTTAATACTTAAATGACTTATAGTAATTGATTAAGGATTAAATAATAAAATTACGGTTGAAGCAACTGAAACAGACATGTTATAAATGTGTATTTTATTTTTTGTTAAATATTATTAATTTTTAATACTTAAATGACACATAAAATTAATTAGGGAAGATATAGTAAAATCACGGATTAATACTTAAATGACCTATAGGAATTAATTAGGGATAAAATAGTAAAATTACGGTTGAAGCAGCTGAAACAGACATGTCATAAATATCTAGTTTATATTTTTATTAAATATTATTAATTTTTTAATATCTAAATGATATATAATAATTAATTAGAGATGATATGATAAAATCACGGAGGAAGGAGGCATGACGACCGCCTCCTGCTTCCAAGCCTTCTCTCTATATATATATTATACTTGTCTTTATCATGGTCCTTGGAGAAATGAATTATTGTTTAAAATTTTTGTTTGGTAGTTCATCCTTGTTTTCGTTAGTTGGTATATTTAAAAATTATAATTCTCTTTATCATGGTCCTACGAGAAATAAGTTACATGGGTTATAGTATACCCACCTTGATGAATTATTACGACACTTTATATATATATATATATATATATATATATATATAAAAGTGTGTGTCTATTTTATTTTTTGTATTAAATAATTTTTTTAAAAATATAAATAAATTATAATAATTAATTAAAGATGATAAAATAAAATCACAGAGCAAGCATGTTGAAGTTATAGCTCATTTCTAATATAGTAGTAATATATTTCTCTCTAATAAGAGGGAAAGGTAAGGAGAAACAGGCAGCTCTCCGTCAACATATCTGCTTCTCTTGTTTGCTCCGTAATTTTTACTATATCACCTCTAATTAATTATTATAGGTCATTTATATATCAAAAAAATTAATAATATTTAATAAAAACTAAAATAGACATTTATGACGTGTTTGGTTTAGCTGCTTCAATTGTATCTTCATTAAATATCGCTTTTAATTAATTATTATGTGTCATCTAAGTATTAAAAAATAATAATATTTGATAGAAAAGGTAAAAAATAATATGAAATGATAAATTAACTATTGATATTTTAAATGAACTTGACGACTTATATGAGGTCCACTTAAAAAGAATTTCACAAATATTTTTTATAGTAATTTTGCTAGATCACTTTTAATTAGTACTTGATTTTATTATATCACCCCTAATTAATTATTATAAGTTATTCACATATTAAAAATTAATAATATTTAATAAGAAAATAAAATAGACATTTATGACATTTCTGCTTCAACTGCTTCAATTGCCCTCTTCAATATGTCTGCTTATTTCATAAGTTGCTTCCTCTGTGATTTTATTATGTCATATCTAATTAATTCTTATAAGTTATTTATGTTTTAAAAAATTAATAATATATAATAAAAAATTAAAATAAATATTAATGACATGTCTGCTTTAGCTGCTTCACCCATAATTTGATTATATCACTCATTGTCAATTATTATAAGTCATATAAATACTTAAGATTAATATTAAAAAAATATTATAAAGTCATCTAAGTATTAAAAAATTAATAATATTTAATATTAAATTTACTTGACGTTTTGTATGAGGCCCATTTAATTTTTTCCGCAAGTATTTTTGTATAGTTATTTTGTTATATCACTTCTAATTAGACATATCTACTTCGCTGTTTCAATCATGATTTTACTATGTCACTCCTAATTAATTATTATGATCATTTACGTATTTTTTCAATTAATAATATTTGATAAAAAAATGTAAAATAGATATAAAATGATAAATTAACTCTTCATGTTTTAAATTAACTTGACGTCTTATACAGGGTTCACTTAAAAAAATTTCACAAGTATTTTTTATAGTAATTTTGTTACATTACTTTTAATTAGTTGTTGTGAGTCATTAAGACATGTCTGCTTCGCTGCTTCAATAGTAACTTTACTATATCACCCATAATTAATTATTATGGTCATCTAAGTATTATGACACTTAAATTGGAATGGAAGAAAAAATATTAGACATCACTATAATTTAAAACTTAAATTATTTTAAAAATGTAATTGACTATCAATGCCACAAAAGTTTGGACAATGAGAGCGATATATATTATTTAAAAATTATGTAAAACATATTATAAATTACAATAGTTATTAACTTAAAATATCTAAAAAAAAATTGTTGGGCATGTACCTTGCACGGGCCATTAGTAACTAGTATCTATCTATCTATCTATCTATCTATCTATCTATCTATCTATCTATCTATCTATCTATCTATCTATCTATCTATCTATCTATCTATCTATCTATCTATCTATCTATCTATCTATCTATCTATCTATCTATCTATCTATCTATCTATCTATCTATATCTATCTATCTATCTATCTATCTATCTATCTATCTATCTATCTATCTATCTATCTATCTATCTATCTATCTATCTATCTATCTATCTATCTATCTATCTATCTATCTATCTATCTATCTATCTATCTATCTATCTATCTATCTATCTATCTATCTATCTATCTATCTATATATATATATTGAGAGAGAGAGAGAGAGAGAGAGAGAGAGCAAAAATCCGTGCTCAGTACGAGCCTAATATATATTATTTTTTTATCTAAATTTATGCGCCACGAATATAATTTAGATAATCATTCATTAAAAAAATTAAATTATTAATTATTGTGATTTATAATATTTTTTCTTCTATTATAGTTTAAGTGATACTGATATAAGTTCGAGAGTCAATCGAATATTTTATATCTTTTATATTTTTAAGTTGTTAAATATGTGATTTATAAAGATTTTAGCATAATTTATCTATAAGATATTAATACTCTCTTAGTTCCAATTTACATGTCGTCTCGTTTTTAAATAATATATAATTTTTGCGGCACTAATATAATTTCGATAGTTAAACAAATATTTTATATTGACATATCATTTTGTATGTATTTTATCTTTTTTTATGAAATATTATTAATCTTTTAATGCTTAGATGACCATAAATTTAATTATGGTGATATAATAAAATCATGATTGAAATAGTGAAGCAGACATGTCTAAATAACTTATAACAACTAATTAAAAGTGATAAAATAAAATTATTATTAAAAATACTTGTGAATTTTTTTTAAATGGATTTCATATAAGACATCAAATTAATTTAAAATATCAAGAGTTAATTTATTATTTTATATTTTATTTATCTTTTTATTAAATATTATTAATTTGTTAATACTTAAATAACTTATAATAATTAATTAGAGGTGATATAGTAAAATTACAGTCGAAGCAGCTAAAGAAGGTAGTACAAAACATCAAGAGTTAATTTATTTTTTTATTTCTATTTTTTCTTTTTTAACATGAATTATGAGTGATATAATAAAATCACTCATAATAAATCCACTTCTTGGCCTTAATGCAGTCATTAAACCTAATTTTTTTAATTCATTCTTTCTTTATTAATAGAAGATCGGTAATTAAGATAAAACCACTTCTTCTATAAAGTTTTTCCTTTCTTTTTCAAAATGATTAATTAATCTGGTATGGTAGGGACCGCAGATTTATTAAGTGAGACTTCCAATTATGATATTAATTCGGTGACGAAAGAATTATCATATCATAATAAACTACAAATTATTCCACTAAAAATCTGTAATTGCACTCCTCTATTTAATTTTAAAATCTACCGTTACATCTTATTTAACTCCCTATGTTAGAATTACCAACACCAATCAATTAAATTAAATTCTCTGAAAAATTTAACTCATTGATTAATTTAATCCTTTATTTATAATGCTTAAATTATTTCACATGACGGATACAAAATTCACCTGCAGGTTTTCACGTGAAAACTTATAAACAACCATAAAGGGGTGTCTTCTATCTCAAATCCGAGACATGGTTCTATCAACTAATTAATATTTCACTAAGTGATTCATCATCATTCAACTTATCATGAATATGTTGACTCACAAAAGAGTCTCACCTTTTAATAGATTAAAATGACAAAACAAACCACATAGATCATAATAATTATAGCAAGATTAAGAGTGTAAGTACATGTAATGGACTAGAGAAATTGTTTATTGATATTCAGAACATAAAGGAATAACTCTAATTGGTCTGTTCAATACATACGAAATGTACCAGCACAAGAAGTTGGAATATTACCACTCCCATAATTAAGATCAAATTATATTTAATCTTGTGCTACAATCATCAAGATGTTTGTCCTACCTCATCTTTGATTGTGAACGTTAATTTATTACTTATAAGAACCGATAATTTTAATCTTCCGTACATGAGTTAAAATACCATACATAAAATTGTCTACTGTATAAGTAAAAGACACACATGTTAACACAATGATCTATTCAAATAAAGATTTTATTAATATAATAAATAGTCTTTACATGGGATGAAAATATAATACTATAACACAAATTACATGGTTAATAGTATATCCTAACATGTCATTCTATTTGAAGATATGAAAAATTCTTAAAGTAATTTATCCAATGTAAAGAATGAATCTTGACCTAACTTAACCCCAAAAGTTAGCTCATGAGAGGAGGATTGCCCAAGACCATATAAAGAGATCAATTATTCATCCTTTTTTGATGTGGGATACTTAACATCCAATTATGAAGATATTTATTTGATTGATTCTGCCACCACACATACGATATTCAAAAACGAGAAATATTTTTCTCATCTAAGCATGGGCAAGATAAATGTTACTGTGATTTATAGTCAATTTGATTGAAGGTTTCGAAAAAGTCATTATAATCTTTCCCAAGAAAGCTAAGCTCATCCTAAATAATATTATGTTTTTGCCTAAGTCTCAGAGAAACTTAATTAGTTTTAAAGATATCCATAAAAAAATTATCATATCAGGATAATTGATGAGATGAATCTTGAATATTTTGGTATCATTAAGAATATATCTGGACAAACATGTGTTATAGAAAAGCTTTCTGTTTTATCTTCTCATTTGTATTGGACAAAGATTAGTGGTTGAAGCTCTTTCTATAGTAAATCAAAACTTTACTAACTTTAATACTTTTATACTTTGGCATGATTGTCTCGGACATCCTAGATCTATAATAATGAGATAAATTATAGAAATTCAAATGGGCATCCATTAAAGAACTTGAAGATTATATTCTTTCAAATGATGAATTTTCTTGTAATGTTTGTTATAAAGGCAAGTTAATTGTGAGGCCATCACCAACTAAAGTTGGGATTAAGCCCCTGCGTTCTTGAAACACATACATGGGGATATTTGTGGACCTGTTCACCCACCTAGTGGATTGTTTAGATATTTCATGATCCTAATAGATGCTTCTTCTAGACGGTCTCATGTGTGCCTATTTTCATTTGGCAACTTGGCATTTGCAAAATTATTAACACAAATAATATGATTACCAACACAATTTCTTGATAATAACAAAGTCAACAGATTCATTCAAGTGACAATGTGACTGATTTATTCACCAATCCTCTTCAACTGCAACTTTCAAGAAGATGGTGCTCAATATCAGGATGCAAAGATTCAAGGATGTTTAGGAAGGGGATTTAATACACATTGTACTCTTTTTTTCTTACGAGGTTTTGTCTCACTAATTTTTTTTTGTAGGATTTTTAATGAGGTAGCCTATATGCATGTGTACCATTTTTCCTTCACTAGAGTTTGTCTTTAGATTTTTTTTCTAGCAAAATTTTAATGAGACACATTATCTATTAGACAATCAAGCGGAAGTGTTAAGATATTGATGTATGTCATTTTGTAGTGAAGTTTTATCAAGAATATAGTAGTATCTTTTAAAATCTATCAAGATTTAGTGAGTATATCATCAAGATATAAAATGTCTATCTTTTGGATAAAAAGTTGGTGACATTTCTCTTATAAAAAATAGAGGTGCTCTCTTCATTGTAAATATCTCTCCTTTCTTCTTCTTCTTCTTTCTTTATATTTCATAACACGTGTAACTTTTTCTAAAATATATTTTTTATTTTTACTATTCAATTTTGATATATAAAAAAAAAGACATTTTTTTTATCCTTAGCATTAATTACTCATCCTCCAAATCATTTTTTAAGACCTAATACTAAACATCAATTAATAGAATAATATGATAAAAATAGTTATGTCAATTATTATTTTCTTAATGGATGTCCTTAGTCAAAATGTGACACCTCAAAATAAACGGAGGGAGTATTTCATTATGTAACACATTCCCAAAATACTAAACGTATTATTATACTCAAAGGTGACTTAGTAAATTACTATATTACTTATTAATTCTTAAGATGTGTTTCAAATTAATTATGGACAAGCATTATTGGACGAATGAAATAGTATTTAATAACATGAGTAAACTAACCAACATAGGTTGTGGTACAGTGGATAGGGCTGTTCCACCCTTAATCAGAGATCGGGGGTTCGATCCTGGGTATGGAGAAAACTCTGTTGGGAGTGCTATCACCTTAATGGGCCCTGCAACGCGCGATCCGAATTAATCGGGGCTCCAATGCGAACACCAAATACTGGATGGGAAACCAAAAAAAAAAAACATGAGTAAACTAGAAATAAAATCATAAATTATCTTTTTATTTTTAAATTAAACAACTACTTTAACATACTGAATAAATAATGATAACCAAGAAAAGTATTGTTCTTTTATGTATCTGCAGTTACGTTTAAATAGTAAAGTTAAATTATTTTTGAGTCCACAGATAGACTACTTTGTTTATCTTTTAAGAAAAAACAATCCTGTCAGGGTGATTTAAACAAAAATGGGAACAGAGAGCATTGTCACCTATATTTGTTTATTAGTAATTGAGGGTCTTTTTTGAAAATGGGATAAATTATGGAGTAAGAAAATTTGCTAACCTGCAAGCCCTAAATCTCTTGCTTCCATTATTTAATTCCTAATTTATCCTTAGTAAAATATCATTTTTTTGAAAAGAAATAGGGGTAGGGAAAGGGGAATAGAGAAGAGAATTACAATGTGAGGAATCGAACCTTCACCAATAAGTTGTGCGTTAAGGTAACTAACTAACTACGCTATTAAATTTGCTCTTATCCTTGGTAAAATGTCTTGATCGATGAGTGCGTCGGTATTTTTTCGTAGATAAAATATTAGTTGGATACAACTACATAGAAAATGATGATTTAGTAGGATTCTTAGATGATACTAGACACAAGAGCCCGTGCTTGTATGGGTCCAAATATGCTATTTTGTTGTGATACAAATTAATTTTACAGAGTCAATTAATTTTTTCTTAAATTGTTGATTATAATGATGTATAATATCTTTACATAATTTTAGATTCAATTTATGTGGCACTGATGAAATTTGGAGAATTCATCAAATTTTTATATAATTTTAAGATTTTTGTATGACTTTTAAATATTTTAAGTTGCTAATTGTTGCAATTTATAATACTTCTATATAACTATCAGATAATATATGCTACTCTCTCCGTCCCAATTTATGTGACACTAATGGAACTAAGAAAGTCTATCAAACTTTTTATATATTTTCAATTGTTAATTATTGTGATTTATAATACTTGCTACTAATTAATTTTTAAATAATATATGTTGCTTTCTCTGTCTCAATTTATGTAATTGTGATAGTATTTGAAGAACCAATCAAGTTTTTTTATGTCGTTAAATATTTTAAATTATTAATTATTGTAATTTATATATAAATATCTTTGGTAGAATATTGGATGAAGCCCGTCGGGCCGAGGAGCTTTGTAAGGATTAAACGAGAAAACTGTGTTTTTTTACTTCAATCTGTGATGGATCTCTAGCTATAGATCCTCACTATCTCTAGTAGAGATACTGATCTTACTTTTTGGTATAGACACCCAAGCAGAATTTTGATGAGTAGTTGTGAACAGAGAGTTGAAGTAAGAGTGGGTGGGTATTCGGTTTGTTCGATTTGATTGTTGAATATCGATTCGATTTTTCAATTTTTGGATTGACGAAAATAACAACCATAATCAAATCAAAATTATTTCGGTTTGGTTTGATTTTTTACAAACTCTGTTCGGTTATTTCGGTTTTAAAGATTAAAGTAGTGAGCATTTAAAATCGGTTATCTCGAATGAACAGACATGACTCTTCCAAAGGATATACCTTTTCGGATTAGCCATTTCCACCTTTCGGAAGGGGCACTCGATGGCTATATAAACTTGCATTTATCCACAGGTTTTGGTATGAAAAAATTTTCTGAAATACAAACTCTTCTTGTCTTCAAAACATTCTTGTGATCAATCAAATCGTTGAGTGAGTTCGACGAATCCAATTATTTAAGGTAACACTATAGTTGGTTTGAAAGTCATTTTATCCTGGAAGGAAGATTCTAAAACCTCGGGTACAGTGATGAAAATTATTCCTTAAGGACACTTCGTGAAGTCGGGGGACTTGGCTTTACATTTCTGTTTCATCTTAATTTTTGAAAAAATAAAACACACTTCTTAGAAAGATCACTTTGATCTTGTGTTGAGCGTGTTGTTGTACTTCATAGTGTTCTTGTTTTAAACTTGAACTCGTGTTGAAGTTATTGTGTCAAATTACAGATTCTTGTACCTGAAAATGTTGAAAAAAAACAATCAAGGAATAATTTTTGGAAAAAAAATATTTTTTTGCTTGTTTGGTGAAATTTTCTTTTCACTAAAGTTTTTTTTTTCGTAATCTGTATTGCTTGATCTCTAGAGAATAAAGCTTTTAGATTTCTACTCCGTTTGAACTTAACTAGTGATTTGAAGACATAGAATCTTCATCACAAGTTAAAGATCACTCGGTTGATAATTGGAAGTCATAAAAACTTCATCGTTAAACTATAAACAAGAGGTGTTTAAAGTTGCTACAACTTTATTAGTAGTATTTTGACATACTAAAGGTTATGTCTTGTTGTGACAAGAAAATGATGACTGATAGTCAAATGCATGGTGCTGGAACGACTATGGCGGCAACTAGTATTGCCACGATGAGTCGTACTAATGCTCCGCAAGCTATGGCACCGGCGGAGAAACCCGAAAAGTTTGCGGGTATTGACTTCAAGAGATGGTAGCGAAAAATATTCTTCTACCTCACAACTCTCTGTCTTCAAAGGTTCACGGTTGAGGAAGATCCGGAGGTACCCTAGGGAACCTCTGAAAAAGAACGTTTCGTGATTGTGGAGGCTTGGAAACACTCAGCTTTTCTTTGCAGGAATTATATATTGAGTGGTTTCCAAAATGACCTTTACAATGTGTATAGTGGAACCAAGACTGCAAAAGAGTTATGGGGAGAGCTAGAATGGAAGTACAAGACGGAGGATGCCGGAACTAAAAATTCTTTGTTGCAAGATTCCTAGAGTACAAAATGATAGATAACAAGTCTGTTGTTTCCCAAGTGCAGGAACTGCAAGTGATCATCCATGATCTCCTAGCGAAAGGTATAATTTTGACAACTAACATTATTGAACAATTTAAAAATGTTCTTAGTATTCACATGAACTTTATTGTAGGTTTAATTGTGAATAAAGCGTTTTAAGTAGCAGCAATAATAGAGAAGCTACCATCTATGTGGAAAAACTTCAAAAACTATTTGAAACACAAACGTAAGGAGATGTCAGTTGAAGATCTGATTGTATGACTACGCATTGAAGAAGATAATAAGGACGTGGAAAGAAGGTCAAGAGGCAATTCTGCAATGAGTAGAGCAAACATTGTAGAAGATGACCAAAACAACTCTAAAAAGCGAAAGAAAGCTGGAAATGAAAGCAATCAACCCAAGAAGAAATTCAAGGGAAAGTGCTTCAACTGTGGAAAGATTGGCCACAATTCTACTGATTGTCGTGCCTCGAATAAAAGGAAGAAGAAGGACCAAGCAAATCTGGATGAGTCTAAGAAAGAAATGGATAATATGTGTGCTATGCTTTCTGAATGTAACTTGGTGGGAAATCCTCGCGAATGATGGATGGATTCTGGTTCGACCCGCCATGTTTGTGCTAACAAGGAGTTGTTTTCGACGTTCACTCCGGCTCAAGTAGAAAAAAAGATCTACATGGCAAACTCCGCTACTGCAAAAGTGGAAGGGACAGGAAAAGTGTGCTTGAAGATGACTTCCGACAAAGTGTTGACACTTAACAATGTCTTGTATTTTCCTGAGTTGCGAAAGAACTTGATTTCTATTTCACTTCTAGAAAAGAACGGATTCAAATGTGTATTTATTTCTGAAAAAATTGTACTTAGTAAAGGAGAAGTGTATGTAGGAAAAGGCTACCTCAATGAGGGCCTATTCAAAATGAATGTAATGAATGTTGAAATCAATAAAAGTTCAAATTCTTCTTACTTGCTTGAGTCTCCCAATTTATGGCATGAACGACTATGACATGTTAATTACAAAACACTACAAAAATTGATTAACTTAGAAGTTTTGTCAAACTTTGAGTGCAATAAATCAAAGTGTCAAACTTGTGTGGAATCAACGTATGCTAAGCATCCATATAGGTCCATTAAAAGGAATTTCAATCCCTTAGACTTAGTCCACACTGACATTTGTGATATGAAGTCAACATCATTATGTGGTGGGAAATAGTATTTCATAACTTTTATTGACGATTGCACTAGATATTGTTATGTCTACTTGCTAAATAGTAAGGATGAAGCAATAGATGCGTTTACGCAATACAAAACTGAAGTTGAAAATTAGTTAGCGAAAAAGATCAAAACTATAAGGAGTGATAGAGGTGGAGAATATGAATCT
Source organism: Capsicum baccatum var. pendulum (assembly GCA_030864225.1). Taxonomy (NCBI): domain Eukaryota; kingdom Viridiplantae; phylum Streptophyta; class Magnoliopsida; order Solanales; family Solanaceae; genus Capsicum; species Capsicum baccatum. The sequence goes on from CM061560.1 coordinate 15,678,353, forward strand.
CCCTTCGCCAAAATATGTGTAGAAAATGAAATTGTCCATCAAACTACGGCCCCGTATTCACCTCAATCTAATGGAATTGTGGGAAAAAAAACCCGTACTTTGAAGGAAATGATGAATGCGTTACTTATAAATTCAGGTTTACCGTAAAATTATGGGGGGAGGCTATTCTTACAGCCAACTGTATACTCAATAGAGTTCCCCATAGAAAGACACAATCAATTTCTTATGAAAAATGGAAAGGAAGAAACCCAACTTGAAATATTTCAAAGTGTGAGGGTGTCTGGCAAAGGTCCAAGTTTCGATGCCAAAAAAGGTTAAGATAGGACCTAAAATGATGGACTGCGTGTTCATATGATATGCTAAAAGTAGTAAAGCATGTAGGTTTTTGGTTCATAAATCCAAAAATTCGAATATTAATGAAAATATGGTAATTGAGTCAGATAATGCTGAATTCTTTGAAAGCATTTACCCGTATAAAACTAGACATGAATAGTATAGTGGGGCTCTAAACGACCTCGAGATGAACCAAGTGAGGATGTACATAATGATGAGAATTCGAGACAGAGTATACGTCAAAGAAAGTCAACTTTGTTTGGATCGGATTTTGTAACATTTCTCTTAGAAAATGAGCCTCAAATATTCAAGGAAGCGATGGAGTCTTCGGACTCATCCTTTTGGAAAGAGGCAGTCGATAGTGATATTGATTCAATCTTAAGTAACCATACATGAGAATTGGTTAATCTTTCTCCTGGAAACACACCTTTAGGATCTAAATGGATCTTCAATAGAAAAATAAAAGTGGATAGTACTATTGACAAATACAAGGCAAGAATTGTAGTAAAAAATACTTCAAATAAAAAGAAGGCCTTGATTGCTTTGATACATACTCGCCGATAACAAGGATAACGTCGATTCAAATGTTAATTTCCTTGGTAGCGGTATCTGGTCTTGAAATCCATCAAATGGATGTTGAAACCACATTCCTAAATGGAGAACTAGAGGAAGAAATTTACATGGAATAGCCTGAGGGTTTTGTGGTTCTAGAAAAATAAAATAAGGTGTGTAAATTTGTTAAGTCACTTTATGGACTAAAATAAGCACCTAAGCAATGGTATGCAAAATTTGACCCAACCATGTTGGCAAACGGATTCAAAATTAATAAATGTGATAAATGTGTTTATATTAAAAACACTCCAAATCACCAAGTCATTGTGTGTTTATATGTGGATGATATGTTGATCATCAGTAGAGACATTTAAGATATAAGAGCAACGAAACAAATGCTCGAGAGCAAGTTCGATATGAAAAACCTTGGAGTTGCGGGTATGATCTTAGGGATAAGAATCCATAGAACTCTACAAGGGTTGGAACTGTCACAGTCTCATTATATAAAAAAGGTGTTTGACAAATTCAAGTAGATGGAATTTAGTATTGCCAAGACTCCATTGAATGCGAGCTTTGTACTTCGAAAGAATGAAGGTGAAAGTGACTCACAATTGGAGTACACAAGAGTATTGGGATGTTTAATGTATATAATGAACTGTACACTACAAGACATAGCATGTGTTATTAGTAAGTTGAGTCGGTACACGAGTAATCCTAATAAAACTCATTGGATGACAATGAAAAGAGTTTTGAGGTATCTTAAATACACTCAAGACTACACTTTGCATTATAATAAATATCCTGCTGTACTTAAAGGATATAGTGATGCAAATTGGATCACTGGATCAAACGAAGTAAAATCCATGAGTGGATATGTATTTACTATCGGTGGAGGAGCGGTCTCTTGAAAATCATCCAAACAGATTTGTATTGCTCGCTATACAATGGAATCTGAATTTATCACATTACATAAAGTTGTTAAAGAAGCAGAATGGCTTTGAAATTTCTTAGAAGATATTTCTTATTGGCCTCTTAGAAGATATTTCTTATTGGCCCAAACCAGTGGCACCAGTATGTATACGCTGTGATAGCCAAGCGGTGATAGGTAGGGCAGGGAGCATGATGTACAACGGTAAATCTCGTCATATAAGAAGGAGACATAATACCATTAGAGAACTTCTCTCTAGTGGAATTATCACTGTTGACTATGTGAAGTCAAAGAATAATGTGTCGGATCCACTTACAAAAGGACTATCTAGAGAAGGAGCTGAGAGAACATCCAAGGGAATGGGTTTAAGGCCTAGGAAAAGTCAGCATGGCGGTAAATCTACCTAGAAGACTGGAGATCCCAAGAGTTAGGTTCAAGGAGATCAAACAAAGTTGTGTCTGACAGGTTCAACATTGTCAAAATACCAATCCATTTTCATGATGTAGACAATGTTTAGTAAACAAGGATAAGACTTAAGGTGAAAAGTCTTTTAATGATTATCTAAATTTGGCAGATTTGACCAAATAGTTTAATATATAAGATTGAATATTTAGAAATCAACTATGTGAGGACGAAGTGGAAGCCGCTTCAAGGAGAATGCTAGTAAAGGCCTATTCTCTATGCTCTCAAGAAACTGGGACGTGTTCATGGCTGAAAAAAATAAAACCGCGAGAATCATAAATGGTAAAAGGCTGGTTGTGTGACGTGTTGTCTAGGTGTACATTAAAACTCGATGGTTCAAAGATATTAAATCTACCGATTAACCGAGTGCATCCGATACATGTTCACTACGAAAAGTTCAAAGAAAAACCCACTTATCCTGATACAATCAGTCTTTTCTTGATGATCACATATTTGTTCATAAAGTTTTACAAAGAATAGTCATTCCTCATTTATGTGGGGGATTGTTGGGTTCAATTGGTGTGAATGGAAAATGGAGGGACACAACTTTTTGTGAAAAAACATATTATTTTAGAAAAGGAGTGACTATTCAGATAGTTGTGTCTGTTTAGAAAAAGACACAATGTTTCAATTGACCAGACATGACTCTTCCAAAGGATACACCTTTTTGGACGAACCATTGCCACCTTTCAGAAGGGGCACTTGATGTCTATATAACCTGCATTTATCCACAGGTTTTGGTATGAAAATTTTTTCTAAAATACAAACTCTTCTTATCTTCAAAACATTCCTTGTGATCAATTAAATCATTGAGTGAGTTCAATGAATTTAATTATTTGAGGTACCACTATAGTTGGATTAAAAGTCATTTTATCCTGGGAGGAAGATTCCAAAACGTCGAGTACAGTGAGGGGAATTATTCCTTAAGTGTTAGAGCATGTGGAGTTTTAATGATAGACATGAGAATGAAACATATGGTAAAAGCTATTCCATCCAACTGAACCAATATCAGCTGCAAATGAGTTATTGATGTGATGACTTAACGTATAAACAGAAGTGGATAACATTTATCACATCAGAAGTTGGTTTGAAAAAGAAGAAGTGCAGAAATTGAGTGGAACAAGAAGTCCTGCACAAGAGTTCTAGTCAAGATAAAGAGAAACATGAAGATGGGTTGATCAAGAAATCTAGCAATAAGGCTAAAAGAAAAAGCAAAAGAGTTCTACTTAATCTAGAAGAGAGAGACGGCTACAACAAGAAGTAAAGTTACTTGATAGAGTCCTACACAAGATAGAAAAATAGAGAAAAAAGGACTGCATCATAAGGAGTGCTTATATACGCCAAGTTGCATTCAATTAAGCACTCAAGCACTAAAAAGGATAGTCAACAATCAGCATATCAGTTCACATACTTAAAGAAGAACCTAGTCTCTTACTTAGCAAGTCGTAGGGTTTGTGTGTAGTAGATAGGTTCTTTGAATTGTAATGAGTCATTGTTCTAGTATCAGTGATCTATAAACTGAGTTAGGGGTTGTGTCTTCAAGTTTGGGAACTCGAAGACTTGGGAATACTAATCTTGGGAAGATTTGTGTTTTTGTAGTGATAGGAGTTAGAAGTTTTAATTCCTAGTTTATAAGAAGTCTTGTAATTTTGCTGATTGTTGAGGCTCAAGTGTTTTAGTGAAGTTTGGGTTAAATCTTGTAGAGGTACAGGTCGTAGTTTCTTACACCTTTCTTAAGCTGGGTGTTTTTCACGTAAAAACACTGTATTCAGTTTTTACTTCTGTGAACCACGTTTACTTACCTGTTCCACAGATAGGCAATTAGAAGGGGTCGTATCTTAAAAAGTGGTATCAGAGTGCTAGGTTGTCTTAAATAAGGTTCGCATCTAATTAAAGGATCAACATGATAAATTCCGCACCTCCTACTGGTCACAGTGAAGGTCAGTCAACTACTAGACCTCCACTTTTTGATGGTTCTCACTTTATCTGGTGGAAAGCAAGGATGGAGATGTTCATTCAAGGTGAAGACTATAAATTATGGGACAGGATTACTGATGGTGCTACTATTCTAATGAAGATGGTTGATGGTGAACAAGTCAAGAAAATAAGGAGTGAATTTACTCCTGATGACTTGTTGGCTTTGAAGAAAAATGCAAAGGCCAAGAACATCTTGGTTTGCGGACTAGGACCTGCTGAATACAATAGGGTATCCACCTACACTACTGCTAAGCAAATTTAGGATGCACTAGTGAATTCCCACGAAGGTACTTCTCAAGTAAAAAAGTTCAAGATCTTTTTTCTTTTCACTGGGTATGAGGTATTCCAAATGAAGGAAAACAAAACCCTGCATAAGATGATTACAAGGCTTACCACCTTAACAAATGAACTGACTTCCTTGGGAAAGGTCATCTTCGAGGAAGAACAAGTTGAAAAGGTACTGAGGGTATTACCTAAATAAAAAAAGAATGTTAAGGTGACTGCAATCAGGGAATCAAATAAGGATCTTGAAGGCATGACACTGGATGAACTAGTAGGGAACTTAAGGACTTATGAAATGGAAATTGATGGAACCAAAGAACAAGCTGCTCCTGAGAAAATTCTAGCATTGAAAGTTTCTGGTAGTGATGAGGAATTTGAACTTGATAAGGAGCAAGTTGCCTTCATAACAAAAAATTTCAGCAAATTCTTTAAGAAAAGAAGGGAACAGGTACTAAGAAACATTCCACTGACAATCCAAATGGTTTCTACAAATGTGGAAAACTGATCATCAGATCAAAGATTGTCTAGTCTGGGAAATAGAATGGAAGAAAGAAAGCGCTGAAAAAGAATTGAAGGCTAAAAGAAAGGAGGAACATACAATAATAGCTGCTTGGGGATCTGATTCAGATGAAGATGAAGAAGATGAAACTGCATTCATGGCTTTTGGAGATTCAGACTTAGATGAAGAAGATGAAGGTTCTGAGGTAAGTATACTTGAACTCAAAGAAAAATTGCAATTGTTTTCAAAACCAAAACTTGTTTCCTTGATGAGTGCATTGATTGATGATTTCCAATAGTTATCCTCTGATAGGGAGGAATTGTTCAACAGTCTTGCAAGTCTCAAATTTGATCTCATTGATCTAAAGGCTTGTTCAGGAACAATTGACAAGGACAATAGCACTCTCAAGAAATAGGTTATAGAACTTAAGATTTCAAACAATAATCTTAAGTCTGAAGTTCTCAAACTAACTCTCACTGGAACTGGGGAAAAGACTATGAGTAAAGAACAAGAAAATATTGAACTTGAGTTAGTTAAATACAAGCAAGAATGTCAATATTTAACTGAAAAATCAATAAGATGAATCAAGAAACTTTTAAACTAAAACTTGATCTTGAAAAGGCAAATAGGTGAACAAACTCCTCAAGAATTATTCATAAATTGAGTGAGAGAAATGTCAATGAAAAGGATGGTTTGGGATTTCACAAAAGTTTTGATAATCCTAAAGATTTATGTTATATGTGTGGCAATCTTGGATATCCCACCATTGAATGCCCAGTGGCTGCAAAAAGCAGATTAAACAGTTAAAACCTGGCCAATAGATCTTCTCAGATCAAAAAGAACAAAACCAGTTCTAGTCAGAGAAACAGGTTGAACTACATGTTGCCTGCATGGACTAGAAGAAAATTAATTCATACTTTCACTCATAAAACAGAACCCAAGCTTGTCTGGGTTCCTAAATCTAACCATTGATTTATTTTGTAGGAGAAAGTGAAAGGAAGCAAAAGACACTAGTACTTGGATAGTGCTTGCTCAAGACACATGACCGGTGATAAGAAAAAGTTCCTTTCACTCTCCAAAATAGATGGATGAGTGTCTTTTGGTGATGGAAAAAAGGAAATTATTACTGGAGTTGGAAAAATTGGCTCATCTGAGTCAAAAGCATTAGAAATGTCTATTTTGTAGAAGGACTGAAACATAACCTGCTGAGCATCTCACACTTGTGTGACAAAGGTAATAAAGTTGTTTTTATTGCTGTAGGAGTCAAAGTTAAAAGGATGGACACCAAAGAAATTGTGCTCACAGCAAGGATATACAGAAATTTATACAAAGCAGATATCTTGGCACTACCTGGACCTGAGCTGACTTGTCTGAGTGCAATTGAAAATGATCCCCTCCTTTGGAACAGAAGACTTGGTCATGTAAGTCTGAAACAACTTAACATGCTTTCCTCCAAAGACATGGTATTGGGATTACTCAAGAACAAGTTTAAGAAAGAAAAGTTATGTAGTGCTTGTGTAAATGGGAAGTAGGTAAGGTCTTCCTTCAAGCCAAAGAACCATGTTAGCACATCCAAGTGCCTTGACCTGGTTCATGTGGACTTGTATGGACCTATGAGACTTCAAAGCAGAGGTGGAAAGAGGTATGTTTTTATAATTGTTGATGATTATTCCAGGTTCACCTGGATGCTGTTTATAGCCTCTAAAGAATATACCTTTGATGTCTTTAAAATTTTTACTAAGAAAATTAAAAAAAAAAACTAGGTACTTCCTTAGTCTCCATGAGGTCTGACCATGGTACAGAATTTGAGAATGCAAAATTCTTAGAATTTTGTTCAGTAAATGGTATAGATCATAACTTCTCAGCTCCTAGAACACCACAACAAAATGGAGTGATAGAAAGGAAAAACAGAACCTTGAAGGATATGGCTAGAACAATGATGCTTGCAGCAAATGTTGCCAAAAACTTTTGGGCTGAGTCAATAAGTACTGCAATATATATCATAAATAGATGCATGATCAGACCTTTGTTAGAGAAGACTCCCTATGAATTACTAAAAGGAAGAAATCCTAACATATCTCATTTTAGAACTTTTGGATGTAAATGTTTCATACATTATAATGGAAAGGATAATTTGGGAAAATTTGATGCTAAAAGTGATATGGGAATCTTCTTAGGTTATTCACTCTATAGTAAAGCTTTTAGGGATTTTAAACAACAGAACTAACTATGTTGAAGAAAGCATGCATATGATCTTTGGTGAATCCTGTGTTAAGACTAACTTGCAGGAAGGAAACGATACCGAGGAACAGGTTACATAACCCGATTCATTAACTGAAACTACCAAACTTAGAGACACCTCAACAGGGGGAACTGAAGCTGAAGGAACAATGACAGGGGAAATGAGCCACCTACTACCCCAGATCAGAATGTCATTAGTGATTTTAGTAGCTCACTAGGGTTGATTCCTAAGGGATACAAGTATCAAGGATCACATCCCATAGAGAATGTTCTTACTAGCTCACCTCTGGGATCACCACAAGATCTAGACTGAGAAGTATGTGTGCCTTCAAGACATTTCTATCAGAAATAGAACCAAAGAAGATAACTGAAGCATTGCTAGATGCTGATTGGATCATAGCCATGCAAGAGGATCTGAATCAGTTTGAAAAAAGTAAAGTATGACACTTAGTTTCTCTTCCAAAATACAGATCAGTAATTGGAACAAAGTGGGTATACAGGAATAAAGTTGATGAGCATAGAATATTCACAAGAAACAAGGCAAGGTTGGTGGTCCAAGGATACAACCAAGAAAAAGAAATTGTCTTTGATGAGACTTTTGCACTGGTAGCAAGAATTGAAGCCATAAGATTGCTTGTTGCCTTTGCTACTTACAAGGAGTTTATACTCTACCAGATGGATGTGAAGAGTGCATTTCTAAATAGTATTATCAAAGAAGAAGTATATGTCAAGTAACCTCCAGGATTTGAAAGCAAGGAGTTTCCTGATCATGTATATAAACTGGATAAAGCCTTGTATGGATTGAAACAAGCACCTAGAGCTTGGTATGAGATATTGTCAAAGTTTCTACTGGAGAATGGCCATTTCAGAGGTAAAATTAGCAATACCATTTTCTTAAAATCTAATGGAAAGGATTTGGTAGTTGTGAAGGTATATGTGGATGACATCATTTTTGGATCAACTAATATTAATATGACTCATGAATTTGCAAAACTCATGAGTAGTGAATTTGAGATGAGCATGATGGGAGAACTAAATTTCTTTTTGGGTTTACAAATAAAACAGTCAGCATCAGGGACAATGATCCACCAACAGAAGTATGTCAAAGAGCTTCTCAAAAGACACTCCATGAAAGAAGCAAAGAAGATCAATACTCCTATTGCCACTGCCACAAAGCTGGACATGGATGAAACAGGTTCAGATGTAGAGCAAAAGATGTATAGAGGTATGATAGGGTCACTCCTATACCTCACTGCAAGCAGGCCTGATATTGTGTTTAGTGCAGGTCTATGTGCCAAGTTTCAAGCTAAGCCCAAGGAATCACATCTAAAATTAGTGAAAAAAAATCTCCAGATGCTTGAAAAGAACCAATGATCTTGGATTGTTGTATCCCAAAGGTAGTAACTTTAATTTGGTAGGATATTCTGATGCTAATTATGTAGGATATCTGGTGGACACGAAAAGCAATATAGGTATGGCATAATTCTTGGGATCATGTTTAATTATCTGGTCCACAAAGAAGCAAAATTCAGTTGCCTTGTCCACTGCTGAGGCTGAATATATAGCTGCTGGGTCATGTTGTGCTCAGTCGTTGTGGATTAAACAACAACTTATGGATTTTGGTATAGATGTTGGTTGTGTTCCCATTTTTTGTGATAATACAAGTGCTATTAACATAGCTAAAAATCCAGTTCAATATAAAAGAACCAAGCATATTGATATTAGACATCACTTTCTTAGAGATAATGTTGAAAAAGGTCATATATCAATTATGTTTTGTTCAACTAAGGAATAAATTACTGACATATTTACTAAGTGTTTGAGTAGAGATCAATTTGAAAGGAACATGTTATCCTTTTGGATGATTAAAATTGTATAAATCACCCTCAATGATTGATTAGAAAAGACTGTACTTAAGTGATAGTTGATTAATTCAGTCTTACACATTTAGTTGTGCATCCTAATTCAAGGTTTTAGAGTAAATTAACTCAGCTATGTGTTGATTTTGCAGATAGGCTGAACCATCAAAGAAAATTTTGACTATTATTTCCACAGTTCAGGTATGATTTCACTTGTTCATGATTACATAAGAGAGAAACAAGTTCTTCACTTGGTCCCTTCCGTTATACTTAAACCGCCAAAAATCCAAAAGTCATCTGCTTCAAAAATATGCCAGCCCTTTCCCATCAGTACAGACCTCTTAATCATTACGTTTCTATCAAAATCCTTTCCTCACACGGTTCATCTTCCTCCAAATCCCTTCATCTTCCTCCAAATCCCTCTTAAATACGCATCCCCTTTTCTTCTCCTTCTCATTCCTTCTAAACCTTCTTTACAACAACACACTAAACTTTTGTCTCACTAGCCATGGATTCCTCATCATATTCTTCATCCTCCTCACTTGACTCCACTACAAACACTTTCACCTCTATTGTTATTCACCCAAATATAACCTTACCTCCATTAATTCCTCCTCAAATCACCTAAAAATTCTCTAATTTTGCTGCGTTCAGAAACTTTCCAAGCACTTTTACCCAATTTTCTCCAACTGCATCATCCCGTTCCAACCCGTCACTTCCTTCACTAATTCTACTTTAAATTGTTGATCAAAATGCTGAACCCATTGCAAATATCATCCCTCAAAGGTCTAGATCTATTCTAAAATGTAAATTCTCTTTTGTTATCATTGATGAAGATGAATCTAATTCAGTTAAGCCTTCCCTGTAGTTGGTTCTCCTCGCATTCCTCTTACTCGAGGAAAGAAACAACGACAAGATGCTTCTTTGGAAGAAGCACTTCATGCAAGTAAAAAGAAATGGGTTTCTCCTTATTCTCTCCACCTCTTAGTGATCCCTCTCCTGATATTCTCTTTTGTTCTAAATGAAAACTGAAGCATATCATTGCCAAAACCCCAAAATCCTCTTTCACACCTATCTCTCCATCCTAACCCACTTCTAAAACTTTCTCGTCCTCAAAATCTACTGCGAAAGCTTCTCCTACGAAAGCCTCCACTATTAAAGGATCCCCTTCCACCAGAGGTTCTTCAAAATCCTCTTCTTGTCTGAAGAAATAAGTATCCCAACCTGTTCCTTCTGATTCCTCTAACTCAGATTCTAATTTTCTTCCTGATACCCCTCCTGCTCCCTCTACTCACCCTAATCCAGATCTTGACTATGATGTTGTTTTTTATATTCCTGTTGATAAGGCTTCTCAGTCAGCTCATGTTCTTCACTTTCAAAAATGTAAGTTGGCTAGGGGTAGAGTTGCCACTGGTTTTGGGGGACCTGATATGGATGTGTTGCTCACTAAAATAAACGCTCAGGGATGGTCATACCTATTTTTTCAAGGTGATTATCAAAGAAAGTTTGGGAAAGATGAAGTATATAAATTTTATACAAATGGAGTTGCTATTGGAGAGATGTTCTCCGCTACTGTTCATGGTAAAACCATTAATCTTTATACTGCTGATCTGAGTCAAATTTTACATGTTCCAACTGGGGGGTTGGGGTCATTATGTGAAAGGTTCTTGGCCTCCTCTTGATATTCGGCTATTGATATTTCTAGGAAATTCTCTAGAAATCCTTCTCTTTTAACTCGTAGAAGGGTTCTCAAGAATGAGATGTCTCCTCTCCATCAGTTTTATTTTGATGTGGTTCATAAGATGATCCTTCCTAGACAGGAAAGGAGAACAGTAGCAAATTTTCTTGATCTCACCCTGATGGAATTGCTGGACTCTCAGATTCCAGTTGATCTTCCTACACTCATTATCAAGCACATGCAAAGGGTTTTAATTCAAGATGCAAATGGTCATGCTTTACCATATGAGTTCTGGCTTGCCCCTATTTTTGAGGACTTTCATGTTCCTGTCAAAGTGTGGTCATTGCAGACCACAAAGGATGTCATTGGGTCTGTGAACCATGTTATGTTGCCTGCGGCTATAAGGAGTGCTGATAATCCTATGCAAAGGCTGAGGAATGCTCTTGTTGCCAAGTAAAGTGAGTTGGATGTGGAACAAGTTACATTGGAAGTTGCTCGGGCTACTCATGAGGAGGAGAAATAGGCCTTTCAAGCTCAAATTGCCTCCCTCACAGTACTCTTAGAAAAGGAAAAAAGCTGAAAATATAGATATCATTAAGAAGATGACCTCCCTTATTCCTTCTTCCTCATCCACTTAAGCCCTCTTAGTGTCTTAGGCATCTTTCTTTCCTGCTTTTGGTTTAAGATGTTTCTCTCTTATTGTTTATTATAGGTTGTGATCATTATATTCTGATCTATAAAGTTCCTTTTTTGTTTTATGTGGCTCACTTCTGTGTTATTGATGCATTGTTTGTTCTTTTTTCTCTAATGTCTTCATGTTTTAGTGATATCCCCAATGGCCATGAATTATAAGACTTTTTTCACTCATCGGTCCAATTTTTCGATGATGTCAAAAGGGGGAAGAACAAATTATACAGTGCTTATAACTCAGTTGACTACTCTGTGTTTCATTCTGTTTCTTTTACTTAACTTCCTTGGTGAGTATGTCAGGTATTGTGGTGTTATACTACTATGTTTGTTATTATCAAAAAGGGGAAAATTGTTAGAGCATGTGGAGTTTTGATGATAGACATGAGAATGAAACATGTGCTAAAAGTCGTTCCATCCAACTGAACCAAGATCAGCTGCAGATGGGTTATTGATATGATGACTTAATGTACAAACAGAAGTGGATAACATTTATCACATCAGAAGTTATTTTGAAAAATAAAGTGCAGAAGTTGAGTGGAACAAGAAGTCTTGCACAAGAGTCCTAGACAAGATGAAGAGAAACATGAAGATGGGTTGATCAAGAAGTCTAGCAATAAGGCTAAAAGAAAAAGCAAAAGAGTTCTACTTAATCTAGAAGAGAGAGACAGCTATAACAAGAAGTAAAGTTGCTTGATAGAGTCCTACACAAGTTAGAACAATAGAGAAAAAAAGACTGCATCAGAAGGAGTGCTTATATACGCCAAGCTGCATTCAATTAAACACTTAAGCACTAAAAAGGATAATCAACAATCAGCATATCAGTTCACATACTTGAAGAAGAACCTAGTCTCTTACTTAGCAAGTCGTAGGCTTTGTGTGTAGTAGATAGGTTCTTTGAATTGTAATGAGTCATTGTTCTAGTCTCAGTAATCTATAAACTGAGTTAGGAGTTGTGTCTTCAAGTTTGGAAACTCAAAGACTTGGGAACACTAATCTTGGGAAGATTTGTGTTTTTGTAGTGATAAGAGTTAGAAGTTTTAATTTCTAGTTTACAAGAAGTATTGTAATTTTGTTGATTGTTGAGGCTCAAGTGTTTTAGTGAAGCTTGGGTTAAATCCTATAGAGGTACAGGTCATGGTTTTTTACACCTTTCTTGAGTCGGGTGTTTTCCACGTAAAAACACTGTGTTCAGTTTTTACTTCTGTGAACCACGTTTACTTACCTGTTCCACAGATAGGCATTTAGTAGGGGTCGTATCTTAACATTAAGGACACTCCATGAAGTCGGGGGACTTGACTTTACATTTCTATTTCATCTTAATTTCTGAAAAAATAAAACACACTTCTTAGAAAGATCACTTTGATCTTGTATTGAGGGTGTTGTTGTACTTCATAGTATTCCTGTTTTAAATTTAAAATAGTGTTGAAGTTATTGTGTCAAATTATAAATTCTTGTACCCGAAAACGTTGAAAAACAACAATAGTTCCATATATATTACAGAGACGTGTGGAAAATTTTGTGTTTGTGTCACCTTCATTTAGCGAATTAATTCTTGATTTTAGTTTCTGAAATTCTTCCTCCATTTTGAGAATCAAGTTAAATTCTCCTATCAGGTATTTTTCGAGATTTTGAAGGAAAGTACTATGATAATAATTTGGGAATTTTGAATCCCATTAAGTCTCTTAAGAATTCTGTATTTTTTTTCTTTTAAAAAAACACTATCAATGTTGACACTAGCCCATGCACTAGCATTTTCTTTAAATATGTTTATTGCATGTTCTAGTAGTGGTTCGTTATTAGATTTTTGAAATCAGGGTGGGATATCCACATTGTCTCAAACATAAAGAATTTTTTACATAAGTTTGAATCATCCGAGTACATAATGAGCATCAATGGGCAGTGGTCAGAATGACTTAGAGGAAGGTGAAATATATGGGCATTTGTGTAACTGATCAACCATGCATTGTTGGCAAAGAATATATCAAGCCTTTCAAAGATTAAAGCCTTGTGATTCTTAAATCTTTTGTTAAGTCAAGTGAATTTATTACTTTTAAACCCCATATTAATAAATTCGCTATAATTCATCATGTCTAAAAAATCTAGAGAACGAGATTAGTTGATCAACTTATCACCTTTCTTTTCTGAGTTGTGGAGAAGATCATTGAAATCTCCCCCTATGCACTCATCGGCATAGTCAGAGGCAGAGTCAAGATTTCAAGTAAGGGTTCAATATTCAAAGAAAACTGAGTCGAAGGAGTTTCACACCTACTATAACCACAATAATATATTTTTTCGTCGAAGGGGATTTGGACAAATCTCTAAAGAGGGCTGACTCTGTCTCTGGATATAATTATCTTTAATATTCAGGTAACTAACCAGCTACGCTACTAATATCCTCTTAACCATTGTAAAATGTGTTGATGAGTGTTAGTGTTTTTTTTTAGATAAAATATTAGTTGGATACAGCTGTATAGGAATCGCTAGTAAAATGTGTTGATGAGTGTGTTAGTGGTTTTTTCAGATAAAATATTAGTTGGATGCAGCTGTATAGGAATCGCTAGTTTAGTAGGATTCTTATATGATACTAGACACAAGAGTTTGTGCTTGCACGAGCTAAATATATTATTTTTTTGGTGATACAGATAAATTTTACAGAGTAAATTATTTTTTTTTTTTTAATGATTTTTAAGTTATTTAAACGGTTGATTATAATACAACAATAAACTCAATGTATTCCCATCTAGTGGGGTTTGGGGGGTAAGATGTACGCAGTTCATACCTCTACCTCTAAAGAAGTAGAAAGGCTGTTTCCGATAGACCCCCGGCTCAAGACACGAGACACCACACAAATACATAGTAAAGCACAAAACAGGATTTCATAACATAAAAACGGCACCCATAAGTAATAGAAAACAGAGGCAAGCACCCAGATTCGTAATAAAACATGAAACACGGAATCATAACAAGAATAATACCCCCACCAGGTAATTCCCTACACTAGCGACCCAAACTGGCCCTAGTCTTCTGCCCTAATTCGCGACCTCCATACCTTCCTATCTAGGGTCATGTCCTCGGTGAGCTGTAATGCTCCATGTCCCGCCTAATCACCTCACCCCAGTACTTTTTCGGCCTACCCCTACCCCGCCTAAAAACCATCCAACGCTAGCCTCTCACACCTACGAACCGGGGCATCCATGCCCCTCCTCCTCACGTGTCTGAACCATCTCAATCGGACTTCCCGCATCTTGCACTCCACTGGAGTCACACCAACCTTCTCCCTGATAGTCTCATTCCTAACTCTATCCCCTCTAGTCAGCCCACACATCCAGCGCAACATCCGCATTTCCGCCACCTTCATTTTTTGGATGTGGGAGTTCTTAACTGGCCAACACTCCGCACCATACAACATGCCGGCCGGACTACCACCCTGTAGAATTTGCCTTTAAGCTTGGGCGACACCTTTTTATATAATTTTAGATAATATGTAATATTTTTATATAATATATAATATTTTTATATAATTTTAGATAATATATGGTACTCTTACCGTTTCAATTATGTGTCACTGATGAATTTTGGAGAGTCCTTCAAATTTTTTATATAATTTAAATATTTTTGTATGACTTTTAAATATTTTAAGATGTTAATTATTGCGATTTATTATATTTCTGCATAGCCAATCAAACTTTTTATATATCGTTTTTATATATTTTCAGTTGTTAATTATTGTGAGTTGTAATACTTAATTGTTGCTGATTAATTTTCAAATAATATATGTTACTCCCTCTGTCTCATTTATGTAACTGTGATAGTATTTGGAGAATCAAACAAGCTTTTTATATGTTGTTAATATTTTAAATTGTTAATTATTGTGATTTATGATAATTTTCACGCTATTTTCAAATAATATATGTTACTTCATCTATCACAATTTATGTTGCACTGATAGAATTTTGAGAGTCAACCTAATTTTTATATGATTTTTGAACTTTTTAAGCCGTTAATTATTGCAATTTAAAGTAATTTTATTCTAAAATACATATCAAATTAAAAATAAGACAAATAAATTAAAACGAATGAAAGAAGAAACTACAAAAAATAGGTAGTAAAAAACTGGAAGGACGACCTCCACTTGCTTCGTACC
This sequence comes from Capsicum baccatum var. pendulum, assembly GCA_030864225.1. Taxonomy (NCBI): domain Eukaryota; kingdom Viridiplantae; phylum Streptophyta; class Magnoliopsida; order Solanales; family Solanaceae; genus Capsicum; species Capsicum baccatum. Next base: position 15,693,998 of record CM061560.1, read on the forward strand.
ACTCTTCTATATAACAAAATATTAACTCTCTCCATTCAATAATATTTGTTAATTATTACCTTGACACATATGTTAAGACACAATAAGTAATAGGAATATTTTATTATATTATTACTTAAATACAATAAGTTTATTATTTTACAAATGCATTAAATAATAAATAATATTTAATAAAAAAATAAATAAATAAATAAAATTGATAAATTATTTGTTAATTTTTTTAATTAAACAAATATTATCAAATATCTATTTTTAATAATATTGACAAATATCATTATACAACTAGAGCAAGTATTTAATTGATATCTAATTGGGTTCTTAAGATTCGAAAATTATCATAGATATAATATATTGTAGTAGTTATGAGTTAGCTAGATCTAGGGATGTGCAAAAATTAAACCGACCGATAAAAATGTTATTGGGGTAATAATTTTTTAACCCAATAAAATTTTTTATCGGTTCGGTTTATTTTTGCACATCCCTAGATTATAGCTAAACTCATAATACTACAATAATTATATTATCTATTGATAATTTTAATCTTAAGAACCCAATTAGTATCAATTAAATACTTGCTCTAGTTGTATAATGATATTTGTCTATATTATTAAAATAGATATTTGTTAATATTTGTTTAATTAAAAAATTTAACAAATAAATTTATCAATTTTATTTATTTATTTATTTTTTTATTAAATATTATTTTATTATTTAATGCATTGTAAAATAATTAACTTTTGTATGTAAGTAATAATATATAAAATATTCATATTACTTATTGTGTCTAAACATATGTGTCAAGGTAATAATTAACATATATTATTGAATGGAGAGAGTTAATATTTTGTTATATAGAAGAGTGGTACGAAGCAAGTGGAGGTCGTCCTTCCAGTTTTTACTACCATTTTTTGTAGTTTCTTCTCATTGATGTTTTAATTTATTTGTCTTATTTTTAATTTGATATGTATTTTAGAATAAAATTACTTTAAAATTGCAATAATTTAACGGCTTAAAAAGTTCAAAAAATCATATAAAAAATTAGGTTGACTCTCAAAATTCTATCAGTGCAACATAAATTGTGATAGATGAAGTAACATATATTATTTGAAAATAGCGTGAAAATTATCATTAAATCACAATAATTAACAATTTAAAATATTAACAACATATAAAAAGCTTGTTGATTCTCCAAATACTATCACAGTTAATAAATTGAGACAGAGGGAGTAACATATATTATTTGAAAATTAATCAGCAACAATTAAGTATTACAACTCACAATAATTAACAACTGAAAAATTATAAAACGATATATAAAAAGTTTGATTGGCTATGCAGAAATATAATAAATCGCAATAATTAACATCTTAAAATATTAAAAGTCATACAAAAATATTTAAATTATATAAAAATTTGAAGGACTCTCCCAAAATTCATCAGTGACACATAATTGAAACGGTAAGAGTACCATATATTATCTAAAATTATATAAAAATATTATATATTATATAAAAATATTACATATTATCTAAAATTATATAAAAAGGTGTCGCCCAAGCTTAAAGGCAAATTCTACAGGGTGGTAGTCCGGCCGGCCATGTTGTATGGTGCGGAGTGTTGGCCAGTTAAGAACTCCCACATCCAAAAAATGAAGGTGGCGGAAATGCGGATGTTGCGCTGGATTGTGTGTGGCTGACTAGAGGGGATAGAGATAGAGTTAGATGAGACTATCAGGGAGAAGGTTGGTGTGACTCCGTGGAGTGCAAGATGCGGAAGGCGATTGAGATGGTTCAGACACGTGAGGAGGAGGGGCATGGATGCCCCGGTTCGTAGGTGTGAGAGGCTAGCGTTGGATGGTTTTAGGCGGGGTAGGGGTAGGCCGAAAAAGTACTGGGGTGAGGTGATTAGGCGGGACATGGAGCAGTTACAGCTCACCGAGGACATGACCCTAGATAGGAAGGTATGGAGGTCGCGAATTAGGGCAGAGACTAGGGCCGTTGGGTCGCTAGTGTAGGGAATTACCTGGTGGGGGTATTATTCTTGTTATGATTCCGTGTTTCATGTTTTATTACGATCTGGGTGCTTGCCTCTGTTTTCTATTACTTATGGGTGCCGTTTTTTATGTTATGAAATCCTGTTTTGTGCTTTACTATGTATTTGTGTGGTGTCTCGTGTCTTGAGCCGGGGGTCTATCGGAAACAGCCTTTCTACTTCTTTAGAGGTAGAGGTATGAACTGCGTACATCTTACCCCCCAAACCCCACTAGATGGGAATACATTGAGTTTATTGTTGTATTATAATCAACCGTTTAAATAACTTAAAAATCATTAAAAAAAAAAAATTAATTTACTCTGTAAAATTTATCTGTATCAACAAAAAAATAATATATATTAGCTCGTGCAAGCACAAACTCTTGTGTCTAGTATCATATAAGAATCCTACTAAACTAGCGATCCTATACAGCTGCATCCAACTAATATTTTATCTGAAAAAACCACTAACACACTCATCAACACATTTTACTAGCGATTCCTATACAGCTGTATCCAACTAATATTTTATCTAAAAAAAAACACTAACACTCATCAACACATTTTACAATGGTTAAGAGGATATTAGTAGCGTAGCTGGTTAGTTACCTGAATATTAAAGATAATTATATCCAGAGACAGAGTCAGCCCTCTTTAGAGATTTGTCCAAATCCCCTTCGACGAAAAAAATATTATTGTGGTTATAGTAGGTGTGAAACTCCTTCGACTCAGTTTTCTTTGAATATTGAACCCTTACTTGAAATCTTGACTCTGCCTCTGACTATGCGATGAGTGCATAGGGGGAGATTTCAATGATCTTCTCCACAACTCAGAAAAGAAAGGTGATAAGTTGATCAACTAATCTCGTTCTCTAGATTTTTTAGACATGATGAATTATAGCGAATTTATTAATATGGGGTTTAAAAGTAATAAATTCACTTGACTTAACAAAAGATTTAAGAATCACAAGGCTTTAATCTTTGAAAGGCTTGATATATTCTTTGCCAACAATGCATGGTTGATCAGTTACACAAATGCCCATATATTTCACCTTCCTCTAAGTCATTCTGACCACTGCCCATTGATGCTCATTATGTACTCGGATGATTCAAACTTATGTAAAAAATTCTTTATGTTTGAGACAATGTGGATATCCCACCCTGATTTCAAAAATCTAATAACGAACCACTACTAGAACATGCAATAAACATATTTAAAGAAAATGCTAGTGCATGGGCTAGTGTCAACATTGATAGTGTTTTTTAAAAGAAAAAATACAGAATTCTTAAGAGACTTAATGGGATTCAAAATTCCCCAAATTATTATCATAGTACTTTCCTTCAAAATCTCGAAAAATACCTGATAGGAGAATTTAACTTGATTCTCAAAATGGAGGAAGAATTTCAGAAACTAAAATCAAGAATTAATTCGCTAAATGAAGGTGACACAAACACAAAAATTTTCCACACGTCTCTGTAATATATATGGAACTATTGTTGTTTTTCAACGTTTTCGGGTACAAGAATTTATAATTTGACACAATAACTTCAACACTATTTTAAATTTAAAACAGGAATACTATGAAGTACAACAACACCCTCAATACAAGATCAAAGTGATCTTTCTAAGAAGTGTGTTTTATTTTTTCAGAAATTAAGATGAAATAGAAATGTAAAGTCAAGTCCCCGACTTCATGGAGAGTGTCCTTAATGTTAAGATACGACCCCTACTAAATGCCTATCTGTGGAACAGGTAAGTAAACGTGGTTCACAGAAGTAAAAACTGAACACAGTGTTTTTACGTGGAAAACACCCGACTCAAGAAAGGTGTAAAAAAACATGACCTGTACCTCTATAGGATTTAACCCAAGCTTCACTAAAACACTTGAGCCTCAACAATCAACAAAATTACAATACTTCTTGTAAACTAGAAATTAAAACTTCTAACTCTTATCACTACAAAAACACAAATCTTCCCAAGATTAGTGTTCCAAGTCTTTGAGTTTCCAAACTTGAAGACACAACTCCTAACTCAGTTTATAGATTACTGAGACTAGAACAATGACTCATTACAATTCAAAGAACCTATCTACTACACACAAAGCCTACGACTTGCTAAGTAAGAGACTAGGTTCTTCTTCAAGTATGTGAACTGATATGCTGATTGTTGATTATCCTTTTTAGTGCTTAAGTGTTTAATTGAATGCAGCTTGGCGTATATAAGCACTCCTTCTGATGCAGTCTTTTTTTCTCTATTGTTCTAACTTGTGTAGGACTCTATCAAGCAACTTTACTTCTTGTTATAGCTGTCTCTCTCTTCTAGATTAAGTAGAACTCTTTTGCTTTTTCTTTTAGCCTTATTGCTAGACTTCTTGATCAACCCATCTTCATGTTTCTCTTCATCTTGTCTAGGACTCTTGTGCAAGACTTCTTGTTCCACTCAACTTCTGCACTTTATTTTTCAAAATAACTTCTGATGTGATAAATGTTATCACTTCTGTTTGTACATTAAGTCATCATATCAATAACCATCTGCAGCTGATCTTGGTTCAGTTGGATGGAACGACTTTTAGCACATGTTTCATTCTCATGTCTATCATCAAAACTCCACATGCTCTAACAATTTTCCCTTTTTGATAATAACAAACATAGTAGTATAACACCACAATACCTGACATACTCACCAAGGAAGTTAAGTAAAAGAAACAGAATGAAACACAGAGTAGTCAACTGAGTTATAAGCACTGTATAATTTGTTCTTCCCCCTTTTGACATCATCGAAAAATTGGACCGATGAGTGAAAAAAGTCTTATAATTCATGGCCATTGGGGATATCACTAAAACATGAAGACATTAGAGAAAAAAGAACAAACAATGCATCAATAACACAGAAGTGAGCCACATAAAACAAAAAAGGAACTTTATAGATCAGAATATAATGATCACAACCTATAATAAACAATAAGAGAGAAACATCTTAAACCAAAAGCAGGAAAGAAAGATGCCTAAGACACTAAGAGGGCTTAAGTGGATGAGGAAGAAGGAATAAGGGAGGTCATCTTCTTAATGATATCTATATTTTCAGCTTTTTCCTTTTCTAAGAGTACTGTGAGGGAGGCAATTTGAGCTTGAAAGGCCTATTTCTCCTCCTCATGAGTAGCCGAGCAACTTCCAATGTAACTTGTTCCACATCCAACTCACTTTACTTGGCAACAAGAGCATTCCTCAGCCTTTGCATAGGATTATCAGCACTCCTTATAGCCGCAGGCAAATAACATGGTTCACAGACCCAATGACATCCTTTGTGGTCTGCAATGACCACACTTTGACAGGAACATGAAAGTCCTCAAAAATAGGGGCAAGCCAGAACTCATATGGTAAAGCATGACCATTTGCATCTTGAATTAAAACCCTTTGCATGTGCTTGATAATGAGTGTAGGAAGATCAACTGGAATCTGAGAGTCCAGCAATTCCATCAGGGTGAGATCAAGAAAATTTGCTACTGTTCTCCTTTCCTGTCTAGGAAGGATCATCTTATGAACCACATCAAAATAAAACTGATGGAGAGGAGACATCTCATTCTTGAGAACCCTTCTACGAGTTAAAAGAGAAGGATTTCTAGAGAATTTCCTAGAAATATCAATAGCCGAATATCAAGAGGAGGCCAAGAACCTTTCACATAATGACCCCAACCCCCCAGTTGGAACATGTAAAATTTGACTCAGATCAGCAGTATAAAGATTAATGGTTTTACCATGAACAGTAGCGGAGAACATCTCTCCAATAGCAACTCCATTTGTATAAAATTTATATACTTCATCTTTCCCAAACTTTCTTTGATAATCACCTTGAAAAAATAGGTATGACCATCCCTGAGCGTTTATTTTAGTGAGCAACACATCCATATCAGGTCCCCAAAACCAGTGGCAACTCTACCCCTAGCCAACTTACATTTTTGAAAGTGAAGAACATGAGCTGACTGAGAAGCCTTATCAACAGGAATATAAAAAACAACATCATAGTCAAGATCTGGATTAGGGTGAGTAGAGGGAGCAGGAGGGGTATCAGGAAGAAAATTAGAATCTGAGTTAGAGGAATCAGAAGGAAACAGGTTGGGATACTTATTTCTTCAGACAAGAAGAGGATTTTGAAGAACCTCTGGTGGAAGGGGATCCTTTAATAGTGGAGGCTTTCGTAGGAGAAGCTTTCGCAGTAGATTTTGAGGACGAGAAAGTTTTAGAAGTGGGTTAGGATGAGAGATATGAGAGAGATAGTGAAAGAGGATTTTGGGGTTTTGGCAATGATATGCTTCAGTTTTCATTTAGAACAAAAGAGAATATCAGGAGAGGGATCACTAAAGAGGTGGAGAGAATAAGGAGAAACCCATTTCTTTTTACTTGCATGAAGTGCTTCTTCCAAAGAAGCATCTTGTCGTTGTTTCTTTCCTCGAGTAAGAGGAATGCGAGGAGAACCAACTACAGGGAAGGCTTAACTGAATTAGATTCATCTTCATCAATGATAACAAAAGAGAATTTACATTTTAGAATAGATCTAGACCTTTGAGGGATGATATTTGCAATGGGTTCAGCATTTTGATCAACAATTTAAAGTAGAATTAGTGAAGGAAGTGACGGGTTGGAACGGGATGATGCAGTTGGAGAAAATTGGGTAAAAGTGCTTGGAAAGTTTCTGAACGCAGCAAAATTAGAGAATTTTTAGGTGATTTGAGGAGGAATTAATGGAGGTAAGGTTATATTTGGGTGAATAACAATAGAGGTGAAAGTGTTTGTAGTGGAGTCAAGTGAGGAGGATGAAGAATATGATGAGGAATCCATGGCTAGTGAGACAAAAGTTTAGTGTGTTGTTGTAAAGAAGGTTTAGAAGGAATGAGAAGGAGAAGAAAAGGGGATGCGTATTTAAGAGGGATTTGGAGGAAGATGAAGGGATTTGGAGGAAGATGAACCGTGTGAGGAAAGGATTTTGATAGAAACGTAATGATTAAGAGGTCTGTACTGATGGGAAAGGGCTGGCATATTTTTGAAGCAGATGACTTTTGGATTTTTGGCGGTTTAAGTATAACGGAAGGGACCAAGTGAAGAACTTGTTTCTCTCTTATGTAATCATGAACAAGTGAAATCATACCTGAACTGTGGAAATAATAGTCAAAATTTTCTTTGATGGTTCAGCCTATCTGCAAAATCAACACATAGCTGAGTTAATTTACTCTAAAACCTTGGAATTAGGATGCACAACTAAATGTGTAAGACTGAATTAATCAACTATCACTTAAGTACAGTCTTTTCTAATCAATCATTGAGGGTGATTTATACAATTTTAATCATCCAAAAGGATAACATGTTCCTTTCAAATTGATCTCTACTCAAACACTTAGTAAATATGTCAGTAATTTATTCCTTAGTTGAACAAAACATAATTGATATATGACCTTTTTCAACATTATCTCTAAGAAAGTGATGTCTAATATCAATATGCTTGGTTCTTTTATATTGAACTGGATTTTTAGCTATGTTAATAGCACTTGTATTATCACAAAAAATGGGAACACAACCAACATCTATACCAAAATCCATAAGTTGTTGTTTAATCCACAACGACTGAGCACAACATGACCCAGCAGCTATATATTCAGCCTCAGCAGTGGACAAGGCAACTGAATTTTGCTTCTTTGTGGACCAGATAATTAAACATGATCCCAAGAATTATGCCATACCTATATTGCTTTTCGTGTCCACCAGATATCCTACATAATTAGCATCAGAATATCCTACCAAATTAAAGTTACTACCTTTGGGATACAACAATCCAAGATCATTGGTTCTTTTCAAGCATCTGGAGATTTTTTTCACTAATTTTAGATGTGATTCCTTGGGCTTAGCTTGAAACTTGGCACATAGACCTGCACTAAACACAATATCAGGCCTGCTTGCAGTGAGGTATAGGAGTGACCCTATCATACCTCTATACATCTTTTGCTCTACATCTGAACCTGTTTCATCCATGTCCAGCTTTGTGGCACAGTGGCAATAGGAGTATTGATCTTCTTTGCTTCTTTCATGGAGTGTCTTTTGAGAAGCTCTTTGACATACTTCTGTTGGTGGATCATTGTCCCTGATGCTGACTGTTTTATTTGTAAACCCAAAAGAAATTTAGTTCTCCCATCATGCTCATCTCAAATTCACTACTCATGAGTTTTGCAAATTCATGAGTCATATTAATATTAGTTGATCCAAAAATGATGTCATCCACATATACCTTCACAACTACCAAATCCTTTCCATTAGATTTTAAGAAAATGGTATTGCTAATTTTACCTCTGAAATGGCCATTCTCCAGTAGAAACTTTGACAATATCTCATACCAAGCTCTAGGTGCTTGTTTCAATCCATACAAGGCTTTATCCAGTTTATATACATGATCAGGAAACTCCTTGCTTTCAAATCCTGGAGGTTACTTGACATATACTTCTTCTTTGATAATACTATTTAGAAATGCACTCTTCACATCCATCTGGTAGAGTATAAACTCCTTGTAAGTAGCAAAGGCAACAAGCAATCTTATGGCTTCAATTCTTGCTACCAGTGCAAAAGTCTCATCAAAGACAATTTCTTTTTCTTGGTTGTATCCTTGGACCACCAACCTTGCCTTGTTTCTTGTGAATATTCTATGCTCATCAACTTTATTCCTGTATACCCACTTTGTTCCAATTACTGATCTGTATTTTGGAAGAGAAACTAAGTGTCATACTTTACTTTTTTCAAACTGATTCAGATCCTCTTGCATGGCTATGATCCAATCAGCATCTAGCAATGCTTCAGTTATCTTCTTTGGTTCTATTTCTGATAGAAATGTCTTGAAGGCACACATACTTCTCAGTCTAGATCTTGTGGTGATCCCAGAGGTGAGCTAGTAAGAACATTCTCTATGGGATGTGATCCTTGATACTTGTATCCCTTAGGAATCAACCCTAGTGAGCTACTAAAATCACTAATGACATTCTGATCTGGGGTAGTAGGTGGCTCATTTCCCCTGTCATTGTTCCTTCAGCTTCAGTTCCCCCTGTTGAGGTGTCTCTAAGTTTGGTAGTTTCAGTTAATGAATCGGGTTATGTAACCTGTTCCTCGGTATCGTTTCCTTCCTGCAAGTTAGTCTTAACACAGGATTCACCAAAGATCATATGCATGCTTTCTTCAACATAGTTAGTTCTGTTGTTTAAAATCCCTAAAAGCTTTACTATAGAGTGAATAACCTAAGAAGATTCCCATATCACTTTTAGCATCAAATTTTCCCAAAATTATCCTTTCCATTATAATGTATGAAACATTTACATCCAAAGTTCTAAATGAGATATGTTAGGATTTCTTCCTTTTAGTAATTCATAGGGAGTCTTCTCTAACAAGGTCTGATCATGCATCTATTATGATATTATTGCAGTACTTATTGACTCAGCCCAAAAGTTTTTGGCAACATTTGCTGCAAGCATCATTGTTCTAGCCATATCCTTCAAGGTTCTGTTTTTCCCTTCTATCACTCCATTTTGTTGTGGTGTTCTAGGAGCTGAGAAGTTATGATCTATACCATTTACTGAACAAAATTCTAAGAATTTTGCATTCTCAAATTCTGTACCATGGTCAGACCTCATGGAGACTAAGGAAGTACCTAGTTTTTTTTTTTTAACTTTTCTTAGTAAAAATTTTAAAGACATCAAAGGTATATTCTTTAGAGGCTATAAACAGCATCCAGGTGAACCTTGGAATAATCATCAACAATTATAAAAAAACATCCTCTTTCCACCTCTGCTTTTGAAGTCTCATAGGTCCATTACAAGTCCACATGAACCAGGTCAAGGCACCTTGATGTGCTAACTGGTTCTTTGGCTTGAAGGAAGACCTTACCCTACTCTTCCCATTTACACAAGCACTACATAACTTTTCCTTTCTTAAACTTGTTCTTGAGTAATCCCCAATACCATGTCTTTGGAGGAAAGCATGTTAAGTTGTTTCAGACTTACATGACCAAGTCTTCTGTTCCAAAGGAGGGATCATTTTCAATTGCACTCGGACAAGTCAGCTCAGGTCCAGGTAGTGCCAAGATATCTGCTTTTGTATAAATTTCTGTATATCCTTGCTGTGAGCACAATTTCTTTGGTGTCCATCCTTTTAACTTTGACTCCTACAGCAATAAAAACACTTTATTACCTTTGTCACACAAGTGTGAGATGCTCAGCAGGTTATGGTTTCAGTCCTTCTAACAAAATAGACATTTCTAATGCTTTTGACTCAGATGAGCCAATTTTTCCAACTCCAGTAATAATTTCCTTTTTTCCATCACCAAAGACACTTCATCCATCTATTTTGGGAGAGTGAAAGGAACTTTTTCTTATCACGCACGGGTCGTTGTGTCTTGAGCAAGCACTATCCAAGTACTAGTGTCTTTTGCTTCCTTCACTTTCTCCTACAAAATAAATCAATGTTTAGATTTAGGAACCAGACAAGCTTGGGTTCTGTTTTTATGAGTGAAAGTATGAATAATTTTCTTCTAGTCCATGCAGGCAACATGTAGTTCAACCTGTTCTCTCTGACTAGAACTGGTTTTGTTCTTTTTGATCTGAGAAGATCTATTGGCCAGGTTTTAACTGTTTAATCTGCTTTTTGCAGCCACTGGGCATTCAATGGTGGGATATCCAAGATTGCCACACATATAACATAAATCTTTAGGATTATCAAAACTTTTGTGAAATCCCAAACCATCCTTTTCATTGACATTTCTCTCACTCAATTTATGAATAATTCTTGAGGAGTTTGTTCACCTATTTGCCTTTTCAAGATCAAGTTTTAGTTTAAAAGTTTCTTGATTCATCTTATTGATTTTTCAGTTAAATATTGACATTCTTGCTTGTATTTAACTAACTCAAGTTCAATATTTTCTTGTTCTTTACTCATAGTCTTTTCCCCAGTTCCAGTGAGAGTTAGTTTGAGAACTTCAGACTTAAGATTATTGTTTGAAATCTTAAGTTCTATAACCTATTTCTTGAGAGTGCTATTGTCCTTGTCAATTGTTCCTGAACAAGCCTTTAGATCAATGAGATCAAATTTGAGACTTGCAAGACTGTTGAACAATTCCTCCCTATCCGAGGATACTATTGGAAATCATCAATCAATGCACTCATCAAGGAAACAGTTTTGGTTTTGAAAACAATTGCAATTTTTCTTTGAGTTCAAGTATACTTACCCTCAGAACCTTCATCTTCTTCATCTAAGTCTGAATCTCCAACAGCCATGAATGCAGTTTCATCTTCTTCATCTTCATCTGAATCAGATCCCCAAGCAGCTATTATTGTATGTTCCTCCTTTCTTTTAGCCCTTCAATTCTTTTTTTTCAGCGCTTTCTTTCTTCCATTCTATTTCCCAGACTAGACAATCTTTGATCTGATGATCAGTTTTCCACATTTGTAGAAACCATTTGGATTGTCAGTGGAATGTTTCTTAGTACCTGTTCCCTTCTTTTCTTAAAGAATTTGCTGAAAATTTTTTGTTTATGAAGGCAACTTGCTCCTTATCAAGTTCAAATTCTCATCACTACCAGAAACTTTCAATGCTAGAATTTTCTCAGGAGCAGCTTGTTCTTTGGTTCCATCAATTTCCATTTCATAAGTCCTTAAGTTTCCCTACTAGTTCATCCAGTGTCATGCCTTCAAGATCCCTTATTTGATTCCCTGATTGCAGTCACCTTACATTCTTTTTTTATTTAGGTAATACCCTCAGTACCTTTTCAACTTGTTCTTCCTCGAAGATGACCTTTCCCAAGGAAGTCAGTTCATTTGTTAGGTGGTAAGCCTTGTAATCATCTTATGCAGGGTTTTGTTTTCCTTCATTTGGAATACCTCATACCCAGTGAAAAGAAAAAGATCTTGAACTTTTTTACTTGAGAAGTACCTTCGTGGGAATTCACTAGTGCATCCTAAATTTGCTTAGCAGTAGTGTAGGTGGGACTACCCTATTGTATTCAGCAGGTCCTAGTCCGCAAACCAAGATGTTCTTGGCCTTTGCATTTTTCTTCAAAGCCAACAAGTCATCAGGAGTAAATTCACTCCTTATTTTCTTGACTTGTTCACCATCAAACCATCTTCATTAGAATAGTGCACATCAGTAATCCTGTCCATAATTTATAGTCTTCACCTTGAATGAACATCTCCATCCTTGCTTCTCCACCAGATAAAGTGAGAAACCATCAAAAAAGTGGAGGTCTAGGTAGTTGACCTGACCTTCACTGTGACCAGTAGGAGGGTGCGGAATTTATCATGTTGATCCTTTTAATTAGATGCGAACCTTATTTAAGACAACCTAGCTCTCTGATAACCACTTTTTATGATACGACCCTTCTAATTGCCTATCTGTGGAACAGGTAAGTAACGTGGTTCACAGTAGGTAAAAACTGAACTACAGTGTTTTTTACGTGAAAAAACACCCGCATAAGAAAAGGTGTAAGAAACTACGGACCTGTACCTCTACAGATTTAACCCAAACTTCACTAAAACACCTTGAGCCTCAACAATCAGCAAAATTACAAGACTTCTTATAAACTAGGAATTAAAACTTCTAACTCCTATCACTACAAAAACACAAATCTTCCCAAGATTAGTATTCCTCAAGTCTTCGATTTCCCAAACTTGAAGACACAACCCCTAACTCAGTTTAAGATCACTGATACTAGAACAAATGACTCATTACAATTCAAAGAACCTATCTACTACACACAACCCTACGACTTGCTAAGTAAGAGACTAGGTTCTTCTTTAAGTATGTGAACTGATATGCTGATTGTTGACCTATCCTTTTTAGTGCTTGAGTGCTTAATTGAATGCAACTTGGCGTATATAAGCACTCCTTATGATGCAGACCTTTTTTCTCTATTTTTCTATCTTGTGTAGGACTCTATCAAGTAACTTTACTTTTGTTGTAGCCGTCTCTCTCTTCTAGATTAAGTAGAACTCTTTTGCTTTTTCTTTTAGCCTTATTGCTAGATTTCTTGATCAACCCATCTTCATGTTTCTCTTTATCTTGACTAGAACTCTTGTGCAGGACTTCTTGTTCCACTCAATTTCTGCACTTCTTCTTTTTCAAACCAACTTCTGATGTGATAAATGTTATCCACTTCTGTTTATACGTTAAGTCATCACATCAATAACTCATTTGCAGCTGATATTGGTTCAGTTGGATGGAATTAGCTTTTAACCATATGTTTAATTCTCATGTCTATCATTAAAACTCCACATGCTCTAACACTTAAGGAATAATTCCCCTCAACTGTACTCGACGTTTTGGAATCTCCTCCCAGGATAAAATGACTTTTAATCCAACTATAGTGGTACCTCAAATAATTAAACTTCATTGAACTCACTCAATGATTTAATTGATCACAAGGAATGTTTTGAAGATAAGAAGAGTTTGTATTTTAGAAAAAATTTTCATACCAAACCTGTGGATAAATGCAGGTTTATATAGACATCAAGTGCCCCCCTTCTGAAAGGTGGCAATGGTTTCGTCCAAAAAGGTGTATCCTTTGGAAGAGTCATGTCTGGTCAATTGAAACATTGTGTCTTTTTCTAAACAGACACCAAACTATCTGAATAGTCACCTCCTTTTCTAAAATAATATGTTTTTTCACAAAAAGTTGTGTCCCTCCATTTTCCATTCACACCAATTGAACCCAACAATCCCCCACATAAATGAGGAATGACTATTCTTTGTAAACACTTTATGAACAAATATGTGATCATCAAGAAAAGACTGATTGTATCAGGATAAGTGGGTTTTTTCTTTGAACTTTCGTAGTGAACATGTATCGGATGCACTCGGTTAATCGGTAGAATTTAATATCTTTGAACCATCGAGTTTTAATGTACTCCTAGACAACACCGTCACACAACCAGCCTTTTACCATTTATGATTCTCGCGGTTTTATTTTTTCAGCCATGAACACGTCCCAGTTTCTTGAGAGCATAGAGAATAGGCCTTTACTAGCATTCTCCTTGAAGCGGCTTCTCACTTCGTCCTCACATAGTTGATTTCTAAATATTCAATCTTATATATTAAACTATTTGGTCAAATTCCTGCCAAATTTAGATAATCATTAAAAGACTTTTCACCTTAAGGTCTTATCCTTGTTTACTAAACATTGTCTACATCATGAAAATGTGATTGGTATTTTGACAATGTTGAACCTGTCAGACACAACTTTGTTTGATCTCCTTGAACCTAACTCTTCGGGATCTCCAGTCTTCTAGGTAGATTTACCGCCATGCTGACTTTTCCTAGGCCCTTATAACCCATTCCTTGGATGTTCTCTCAGCTCCTTTCTCTAGATAGTCCTTTTGTAAGTGGATCCGACACATTATTCTTTGACTTCACATAGTCAACAGTGATAATTCCACTAGAGAGAAGTTCTCTAATGGTATTATGTCTCCTTCTTATATGACGAGATTTACCGTTGTACATCATGCTCCCTGCCCCTACCCTATCACCGCTTGGCTATCACAGCGTTATACATACCTGGTGCCCACATGGTTTGGGCCAATAAGAAATATCTTCTAAGGAGGCCAATAAGAAATATCTTCTAAGAAATTTCAAAGCCATTCTGCTTCTTTAACAACTTTATGTAATGTGATAATTCAGATTCCATTGTATAGCGGAGCAATACAAATCTGTTTGGATGATTTTCAAGAGACCGCTCCTCCACCCGATAAGTAAATACATATCCACTCATCGGATTTTTACTTCGTTTGATCCAGTGATCCAATTTGCATCACTATATCCTTTAAGTACAGCAGGGATATTTATTATAATGCAAAGTGTAGTCTTGAGTGTATTTAAGATACCTCAAAACTCTTTTCATTGTCATCCAATGAGTTTTATTAGGATTACTCGTTGTACCGACTCAACTTACTAATAACACATGCTATGTCTTGTAGTGTACAGTTCATTATATACATTAAACATCCCAATTACTCTTGTGTACTCCAATTGTGAGTCACTTTCACCTTCATTCTTCTCGAAGTACAAAGCTCGCATCAATGGAGTCTTGGCAATACTAAATTCCATCTACTTGAATTTGTCAAACAACCTTTTTATATATAATGAGACTGTGACAGTTCCAACCCTTGTAGAGTTTCTATGGATTCTTATCCCTAAGATCATACCCGCAACTCCAAGGTTTTTCATATCGAACTTGCTCTCGAGCATTGTTTCGTTGCTCTTATATCTTAAATGTCTCTACTGATGATCAACTTATCATCCAATATAACCACACAATGACTGGGTGATTTAGGGAGTGTTTTTAATATAAACAACATTTATCACATTTATTAATTTTGAATCCGTTTGCCAACATGGTTGGGTCAAATTTTGCATACCATTGCTTAGGTGCTTATTTTAGTCCATAAAGTGACTTAACAAATTTACACACCCTTATTTTATTTTTCTAGAACCACAAACCCTCAGGCTATTATTCCTTGTAAATTTCTTCTCTAGTTCTCCATTTAGGAATGTGGTTTTCAACATCCATTTGATGGATTCAAGACCAGATACCGCTACCAAGGAAATTAACATTTGATCGACGTTATCCTTGTTATCGGCGAGTATGTATCAAAGCAATCAAGGCCTTCTTTTTATTTGAAGTATTTTTTACTACAATTCTTGCCTTGTATTTGTCAATAGTACTATCCACTTTTATTTTTCTATTGAAGATCCACTTTAGATCCTAAAGGTGTGTTTCCAGGAGAAAGATTAACAATTCTCATGTATGGTTACTTAAGATTGAATCAATATCACTATCGACTGCCTCTTTCCAAAAGGATGAGTCCGAAGACTCCATCGCTTCCTTGAATATTTGAGGCTCATTTTCTAAGAGAAATGTTACAAAATCCGATCCAAACAAAGTTGACTTTCTTTGACGTATACTCTGTCTCGAATTCTCATCATTATGTACATCCTCACTTGGTTTCATCTCGAGGTCGTTTAGCAGCCCCACTAAACTATTCATGTCTAGTTTTAATACGGGTAAATGCTTTTCAAAGAATTCAGCATTATCTGACTCAATTACCATATTTTCATTAATATTCGAATTTTTGGATTTATGAAACCAAAAACCTACATGCTTTACTACTTTTAGCATAATCATATGAAACACGCAGTCCATCATTTTAGGTCCTATCTTAACCTTTTTTGGCATCGAAACTTGGACCTTTGCCAGCTAGACACCCTCACACTTTTGAAATATTTCAAGGTGGGTTTCCTTCCTTTCCATTTTTCATAAGAAATTGATTGTGTCTTTCTATGGGGAACTCTATTGAGTATACAGTTGGCTGTAAGAATAGCCTCCCCCCCATAATTTTTACGGTAAACCCTGAATTTATAAGTAACGCATTCATCATTTCCTTCAAAGTAAGGGTTTTTTTTCCCAACAATTCCATTAGATTGAGGTGAATACAGGGGGCCGTAGTTTGATGGACAATTTCATTTTCTACACATATTTTGGCGAAGGGAGATTCATATTCTCCACCTCATATCACTCCTTATAGTTTTGATCTTTTTCGCTAACTAATTTTCAACTTCAGTTTTGTATGCGTAAACGCAATCTATTGCTTCATCCTTCACTATTTAGCAAGTAGACATAACAATATCTAGTGCAATCGTCAATAAAAGTTATGAAATACTATTTCCCACCACATAATGATGTTGACTTCATATCACAAATGTCAGTGTGGACTAAGTCTAAGGGATTGAAATTCCTTTTAATGGACCTATATGGATGCTTAGCATACGTTGATTCCACACAAGTTTGACACTTTGATTTATTGCACTCAAAGTTTGACAAAACTTCTAAGTTAATCAATTTTTGTAGTGTTTTGTAATTAACATGTCATAGTCGTTCATGCCATAAATTGGGAGACTCAAGCAAGTAAGAAGAATTTGAACTTTTATTGATTTCAACATTCATTACATTCATTTTGAATAGGCCCTCATTGAGGTAGCCTTTTCCTACATACACTTCTCCTTTACTAAGTACAATTTTTTCAGAAATAAATACACATTTGAATCCGTTCTTTTCTAGAAGTGAAATAGAAATCAAGTTCTTTCGCAACTCAGGAAAATACAAGACATTGTTAAGTGTCAACACTTTGTCGGAAGTCATCTTCAAGCACACTTTTCCTGTCCCTTCCACTTTTTCAGTAGCGGAGTTTGCCATGTAGACATTTTTTTCTACTTGAGCCGGTAGTGAACGTCGAAAACAACTCCTTGTTAGCACAAACATGGCGGGTCGAACCAGAATCCATCATCATTCCGCTGAGGATTTCCCACCAAGTTACATTCAGAAAGCAATAGCACACATATTATCCATTTCTTTCTTAGACTCATCCAGATTTGCTTGGTCCTTCTTCTTCCTTTTATTCGAGGCACGACAATCAGTAGAATTGTGGCCATTCTTTCCACAGTTGAAGCCTTTTCCCTTGAATTTCTTCTTGGGTTGATTGCTTTCATTTCCAGCTTTCTTTCGCTTTTTAGAGTTGTTTAGGTCATCTTCTACAATGTTTGCTCTACTCATTGCAGAATTGCCTCTTGACCTTCTTTCCACGTCCTTATTATCTTCTTCAATGCGTAGTCATACAATCAGATCTTCAACTGACATCTCCTTACGTTTGTGTTTCAAATAGTTTTTGAAGTTTTTCCACATAGATGGTAGCTTCTCTATTATTGCTGCTACTTAAAACGCTTTATTCACAATTAAACCTACAATAAAGTTCATGTGAATACTAAGAACATTTTTAAATTGTTCAATAATGTTAGTTGTCAAAATTATACCTTTCGCTAGGAGATCATGGATGATCACTTGCCAGTTCCTGCACTTGGGAAACAACAGACTTGTTATCTATCATTTTGTACTCTAGGAATCTTGCAACAAAGAATTTTTTAGTTCCGGCATCCTCCGTCTTGTACTCTCCATTCTAGCTCTCCCATAACTCTTTTGCAGTCTTCGGTTCCACTATACACATTGTAAAGGTCATTTTGGAAAACCACTCATTATATAATTCCTGCAAAGAAAAGCTGAGTGTTTCCCAAGCCTCCACAATCACGAAACGTTCTTTTTCAGAGGTTCCCTAGGGTACCTCCGGATCTTCCTCAACCGTGAACCTTTGAAGACAGAGAGTTGTGAGGTAGAAGAATATTTTTCTGCTACCATCTCTTGAAGTCAATACCCGCAAACTTTTCGGGTTTCTCCGCCGGGGTGCCATAGCTTGCGGAGCTTTAGTACGACTCAATCGTGGCAATACTAAGTTGCCGCCATAGTCTGTTCCAGGCACCATGCATTTGACTATCAGTCATCATTTTCTTGTCACAACAAGACATAACCTTTAGTATGTCAAAATACATACTAATAAAGTTGTAGCAACTTTTAACACCTCTTGTTTATAGTTTAACGATGAAGTTTTTATGACCTTCCAATTATTCAACCGAGTGATCTTTAACTTGTGATGAAGATTCTATGTCTTCAAATCACTAGTTAAGTTCAAACGGAGTAGAAATCTAAAAGCTTTATTCTCTAGAGATCAAGCAATACAGATTACGAAAAAAAAAACTTTAGTGAAAAGAAAATTTCACCAAACAAGCAAAAAATATTTTTTTTTCCAAAATTATTCCTTGATTGTTTTTTTTCAACATTTTCAGGTACAAGAATCTGTAATTTGACACAATAACTTCAACACGAGTTCAAGTTTAAAACAAGAACACTATGAAGTACAACAACACGCTCAACACAAGATCAAAGTGATCTTTCTAAGAAGTGTGTTTTATTTTTTTCAAAAATTAAGATGAAACAGAAATGTAAAGCCAAGTCCCCCCGACTTCACGAAGTGTCCTTAAGGAATATTTTCATCACTGTACCCCGAGGTTTTAGAATCTTCCCTTCCAGGATAAAATGACTTTAAAACCAACTATAGTGTTACCTTAAATAATTGGATTCGTCGAACTCACTCAACGATTTGATTGATCACAAGAATGTTTTGAAGACAAGAAGAGTTTGTATTTCAGAAAATTTTTTCATACAAAACCTGTGGATAAATGCAAGTTTATATAGCCATCGAGTGCCCCTTCCGAAAGGTGGAAATGGCTAATCCGAAAAGTATATCCTTTGGAAGAGTCATGTCTGTTCATTCGAGATAACCGATTTTAAATGCTCACTACTTTAATCTTTAAAAACCGAAATAACCGAACAGAGTTTGTAAAAAATCAAAACCAAACCGAAATAATTTTGATTTGATTATGGTTGTTATTTTCGTCAATCCAAAAAATTGGAAAAATCGAATCGATATTCAACAACTCAAATCGAACAAACGAGATACCCACCCACTCTTACTTCAACTCTCTGTTCACAAACTACTCATCAAAATTCTGCTTGGGTTGTCTATACCAAAAAGTAAGATCAGTATCTCTACTAGAGATAGTGAGGATCTATAGCTAGAGATCCAATCACAGATTGAAGTAAAAAAACACAGTTTTCTCGTTTAATCCTTACAAAGCTCCTCGGCCCGACGGGCTTCATCCAATATTCTACCAAAGATAATTATATATAAATTACAATAATTAATAATTTAAAATATTTAACGACATAAAAAACTTGATTGGTTCTTCAAATACTATCACAATTACATAAATTGAGACAGAGGAAAGCAACATATATTATTTAAAAATTAATAGTAGCAAGTATTATAAATCACAATAATTAACAATTGAAAATATATAAAAGTTTGATAGACTTTCTTAGTTCCATTAGTGTCACATAAATTGGGACGGAGGAAGAGTAGCATATATTATCTGATAGTTATATAGAAGTATTATAAATTGCAACAATTAGCAACTTAAAATATTAAAAGTCATACAAAAATCTTAAAATTATATAAAAAATTTGATGAATTCTCCAAATTTCATCAGTGCCACATAAATTGAATCTAAAATTATGTAAAGATATTATACATCATTATAATCAACAATTTAAGAATAAATTAATTGACTCTGTAAAATTAATTTGTATCACAACAAAATAGCATATTTGGACCCATACAAGCACGGGCTCTTGTGTCTAGTATCATCTAAGAATCCTACTAAATCATCATTTTCTATGTAGTTGTATCCACTAATATTTTATCTACGAAAAAATACCGACGCACTCATCGATCAAGACATTTTACCAAGGGATAAGAGCAAATTTAATAGCGTAGTTAGTTAGTTACCTTAACGCACAACTTATTGGTGAAGGTTCGATTCCTCACATTGTAATTCTCTTCTCTATTCCCCTTTCCCTACCCCTATTTCTTTCAAAAAAATGATATTTTTACTAAGGATAAATTAGGAATTAAATAATGGAAGCAAGAGATTTAGGGCTTGCAGGGTTAGCAAATTTTCTTACTCCAATAATTTATCCCATTTTCAAAAAAGACCCTCAATTACTAATAAACAAATATAGGTGACAATGCTCTCTGTTCCCATTTTTGTTTAAATCACCCTGACAGGATTGTTTTTTTCTTAAAAGATAAACAAAGTAGTCTATCTGTGGACTCAAAAAATAATTTAACTTTACTATTTAAACGAAACTGCAGATACATAAAAGAACAATACTTTTCTTGGTTATCATTATTTATTCAGTATGTTAAAGTAGTTGTTTAATTAAAAATAAAAAGATAATTTATGATTTTATTTCTAGTTTACTCATGTTTTTTTTTTTTGGTTTCCATCCAGTATTTGGTGTTCGCATTGGAGCCCCGATTAATTCGGATCGCGCGTTGCAGGGCCCATTAAGGTGATAGCACTCCCAACAGAGTTTTCTCCCATACCCAGGATCGAACCCCCGATCTCTGATTAAGGGTGGAAACAGCCCTATCCACTGTACCCACAACCTATGTTGGTTAGTTTACTCATGTTATTAAATACTATTTCATTCGTCCAATAATGCTTGTCCATAATTAATTTGAAAACACATCTTAAGAATTAATAAGTAATATAGTAATTTACTAAGTCACCTTTGAGTATAATAATACGTTTAGTATTTTGGGAATGTGTTACATAATGAAATACTCCCCTCCGTTTATTTTGAGGTGTCACATTTTGACTAAGGACATCAATTAAGAAAAAAATAATAATTGACATAACTATTTTTATCATATTATTCTATTAATTGATGTTTAGTATTAGGTCTTAAAAAATGATTTGGAGGATGAGTAATTAATGCTAAGGATAAAAAAAATGTCTTTTTTTTTATATATCAAAATTGAATAGTAAAAATAAAAAATATTTTAGAAATAAGTTACACGTGTTATGAAATATAAAGAAAGAAGAAGAAGATGAAAGGAGAGATATTTACATGAAGAGAGCACCTCTATTTTTTTATAAGAGAAATGTCACCAACTTTTTATCCAAAAGATAGGACATTTTATATCTTGATGGATACTCACTAAATCTTGATAGATTTTAAAAGATACTACTATATTCTTGATAAAACTTCACTACAAAAATGACATACATCAATATCTTAACACTTCCGCTTGATTGTCTAATAGATAATGTGTCTCATTAAAAATTTTGCTAGAAAAAAAATCTAAGACAAACTCTAGTGAAGGAAAAATGGTACACATGCATATAGGCTACCTCATTAAAAAATCCTACAAAAAAAAATTAGTGAGACAAAACCTCGTAAGAAAAAAAGAGTACAATGTGTATTAAATCCCCTTCCTAAACATCCTTGAATCTTTGCATCCTGATATTGAGCACCATCTTCTTGAAAGTTGCAGTTGAAGAGGATTGGTGAATAAATCAGTCACATTGTCACTTGAATGAATCTGTTGACTTTGTTATTATCAAGAAATTGTGTTGGTAATCATATTATTTGTGTTAATAATTTTGCAAATGCCCAAGTTGCCAAATGAAAATAGGCACACATGAGACCGTCTAGAAGAAGCATCTATTAGGATCATGAAATATCTAAACAATCCACTAGGTGGGTGAACAGGTCCACAAATATCCCTCATGTATGTGTTTCAAGAACGCAGGGGCTTAATCCCAACTTTAGTTGGTGATGGCCTCACAATTAACTTGCCTTTATAACAAACATTACAAGAAAAATTCATCATTTGAAAGAATATAATCTTCAAGTTCTTTAATGGATGCCCATTTGAATTTCTATAATTTATCTCATTATTATAGATCTAGGATGTCCGAGACAATCATGCCAAAGTATAAAAGTATTAAAGTTAGTAAAGTTTTGATTTACTATAGAAAGAGCTTCAACCACTAATCTTTGTCCAATACAAATGAGAAGATAAAACAGAAAGCTTTTCTATAACACATGTTTGTCCAGATATATTCTTAATGATACCAAAATATTCAAGATTCATCTCATCAATTATCCTGATATGATAATTTTTTTATGGATATCTTTAAAACTAATTAAGTTTTCTCTGAGACTTAGGCAAAAACATAATATTATTTAGGATGAGCTTAGCTTTCTTGGGAAAGATTATAATGACTTTTTCGAAACCTTCAATCAAATTGACTATAAATCACAGTAACATTTATCTTGCCCATGCTTAGATGAGAAAAATATTTCTCGTTTTTGAATATCGTATGTGTGGTGGCAGAATCAATCAAATAAATATCTTCATAATTGGATGTTAAGTATCCCACATCAAAAAAGGATGAATAATTGATCTCTTTATATGGTCTTGGGCAATCCTCCTCTCATGAGCTAACTTTTGGGGTTAAGTTAGGTCAAGATTCATTCTTTACATTGGATAAATTACTTTAAGAATTTTTCATATCTTCAAATAGAATGACATGTTAGGATATACTATTAACCATGTAATTTGTGTTATAGTATTATATTTTCATCCCATGTAAAGACTATTTATTATATTAATAAAATCTTTATTTGAATAGATCATTGTGTTAACATGTGTGTCTTTTACTTATACAGTAGACAATTTTATGTATGGTATTTTAACTCATGTACGGAAGATTAAAATTATCGGTTCTTATAAGTAATAAATTAACGTTCACAATCAAAGATGAGGTAGGACAAACATCTTGATGATTGTAGCACAAGATTAAATATAATTTGATCTTAATTATGGGAGTGGTAATATTCCAACTTCTTGTGCTGGTACATTTCGTATGTATTGAACAGGACCAATTAGAGTTATTCCTTTATGTTCTGAATATCAATAAACAATTTCTCTAGTCCATTACATGTACTTACACTCTTAATCTTGCTATAATTATTATGATCTATGTGGTTTGTTTTGTCATTTTAATCTATTAAAAGGTGAGACTCTTTTGTGAGTCAACATATTCATGATAAGTTGAATGATGATGAATCACTTAGTGAAATATTAATTAGTTGATAGAACCATGTCTCGGATTTGAGATAGAAGACACCCCTTTATGGTTGTTTATAAGTTTTCACGTGAAAACCTGCAGGTGAATTTTGTATCCGTCATGTGAAATAATTTAAGCATTATAAATAAAGGATTAAATTAATCAATGAGTTAAATTTTTCAGAGAATTTAATTTAATTGATTGGTGTTGGTAATTCTAACATAGGGAGTTAAATAAGATGTAACGGTAGATTTTAAAATTAAATAGAGGAGTGCAATTACAGATTTTTAGTGGAATAATTTGTAGTTTATTATGATATGATAATTCTTTCGTCACCGAATTAATATCATAATTGGAAGTCTCACTTAATAAATCTGCGGTCCCTACCATACCAGATTAATTAATCATTTTGAAAAAGAAAGGAAAAACTTTATAGAAGAAGTGGTTTTATCTTAATTACCGATCTTCTATTAATAAAGAAAGAATGAATTAAAAAAATTAGGTTTAATGACTGCATTAAGGCCAAGAAGTGGATTTATTATGAGTGATTTTATTATATCACTCATAATTCATGTTAAAAAAGAAAAAATAGAAATAAAAAAATAAATTAACTCTTGATGTTTTGTACTACCTTCTTTAGCTGCTTCGACTGTAATTTTACTATATCACCTCTAATTAATTATTATAAGTTATTTAAGTATTAACAAATTAATAATATTTAATAAAAAGATAAATAAAATATAAAATAATAAATTAACTCTTGATATTTTAAATTAATTTGATGTCTTATATGAAATCCATTTAAAAAAAATTCACAAGTATTTTTAATAATAATTTTATTTTATCACTTTTAATTAGTTGTTATAAGTTATTTAGACATGTCTGCTTCACTATTTCAATCATGATTTTATTATATCACCATAATTAATATTTATGGTCATCTAAGCATTAAAAGATTAATAATATTTCATAAAAAAAGATAAAATACATACAAAATGATATGTCAATATAAAATATTTGTTTAACTATCGAAATTATATTAGTGCCGCAAAAATTATATATTATTTAAAAACGAGACGACATGTAAATTGGAACTAAGAGAGTATTAATATCTTATAGATAAATTATGCTAAAATCTTTATAAATCACATATTTAACAACTTAAAAATATAAAAGATATAAAATATTCGATTGACTCTCGAACTTATATCAGTATCACTTAAACTATAATAGAAGAAAAAATATTATAAATCACAATAATTAATAATTTAATTTTTTTAATGAATGATTATCTAAATTATATTCGTGGCGCATAAATTTAGATAAAAAAATAATATATATTAGGCTCGTACTGAGCACGGATTTTTGCTCTCTCTCTCTCTCTCTCTCTCTCTCTCAATATATATATATAGATAGATAGATAGATAGATAGATAGATAGATAGATAGATAGATAGATAGATAGATAGATAGATAGATAGATAGATAGATAGATAGATAGATAGATAGATAGATAGATAGATAGATAGATAGATAGATAGATAGATAGATAGATAGATAGATAGATAGATAGATAGATAGATAGATAGATAGATAGATAGATAGATAGATAGATAGATAGATAGATAGATAGATAGATAGATAGATAGATAGATAGATAGATAGATAGATAGATAGATAGATAGATAGATAGATAGATAGATAGATAGATAGATAGATAGATAGATAGATACTAGTTACTAATGGCCCGTGCAAGGTACATGCCCAACAATTTTTTTTTAGATATTTTAAGTTAATAACTATTGTAATTTATAATATGTTTTACATAATTTTTAAATAATATATATCGCTCTCATTGTCCAAACTTTTGTGGCATTGATAGTCAATTACATTTTTAAAATAATTTAAGTTTTAAATTATAGTGATGTCTAATATTTTTTCTTCCATTCCAATTTAAGTGTCATAATACTTAGATGACCATAATAATTAATTATGGGTGATATAGTAAAGTTACTATTGAAGCAGCGAAGCAGACATGTCTTAATGACTCACAACAACTAATTAAAAGTAATGTAACAAAATTACTATAAAAAATACTTGTGAAATTTTTTTAAGTGAACCCTGTATAAGACGTCAAGTTAATTTAAAACATGAAGAGTTAATTTATCATTTTATATCTATTTTACATTTTTTTATCAAATATTATTAATTGAAAAAATACGTAAATGATCATAATAATTAATTAGGAGTGACATAGTAAAATCATGATTGAAACAGCGAAGTAGATATGTCTAATTAGAAGTGATATAACAAAATAACTATACAAAAATACTTGCGGGAAAAAATTAAATGGGCCTCATACAAAACGTCAAGTAAATTTAATATTAAATATTATTAATTTTTTAATACTTAGATGACTTTATAATATTTTTTTAATATTAATCTTAAGTATTTATATGACTTATAATAATTGACAATGAGTGATATAATCAAATTATGGGTGAAGCAGCTAAAGCAGACATGTCATTAATATTTATTTTAATTTTTTATTATATATTATTAATTTTTTAAAACATAAATAACTTATAAGAATTAATTAGATATGACATAATAAAATCACAGAGGAAGCAACTTATGAAATAAGCAGACATATTGAAGAGGGCAATTGAAGCAGTTGAAGCAGAAATGTCATAAATGTCTATTTTATTTTCTTATTAAATATTATTAATTTTTAATATGTGAATAACTTATAATAATTAATTAGGGGTGATATAATAAAATCAAGTACTAATTAAAAGTGATCTAGCAAAATTACTATAAAAAATATTTGTGAAATTCTTTTTAAGTGGACCTCATATAAGTCGTCAAGTTCATTTAAAATATCAATAGTTAATTTATCATTTCATATTATTTTTTACCTTTTCTATCAAATATTATTATTTTTTAATACTTAGATGACACATAATAATTAATTAAAAGCGATATTTAATGAAGATACAATTGAAGCAGCTAAACCAAACACGTCATAAATGTCTATTTTAGTTTTTATTAAATATTATTAATTTTTTTGATATATAAATGACCTATAATAATTAATTAGAGGTGATATAGTAAAAATTACGGAGCAAACAAGAGAAGCAGATATGTTGACGGAGAGCTGCCTGTTTCTCCTTACCTTTCCCTCTTATTAGAGAGAAATATATTACTACTATATTAGAAATGAGCTATAACTTCAACATGCTTGCTCTGTGATTTTATTTTATCATCTTTAATTAATTATTATAATTTATTTATATTTTTAAAAAAAATTATTTAATACAAAAAATAAAATAGACACACACTTTTATATATATATATATATATATATATATATATATATATAAAGTGTCGTAATAATTCATCAAGGTGGGTATACTATAACCCATGTAACTTATTTCTCGTAGGACCATGATAAAGAGAATTATAATTTTTAAATATACCAACTAACGAAAACAAGGATGAACTACCAAACAAAAATTTTTAAACAATAATTCATTTCTCCAAGGACCATGATAAAGACAAGTATAATATATATATAGAGAGAAGGCTTGGAAGCAGGAGGCGGTCGTCATGCCTCCTTCCTCCGTGATTTTATCATATCATCTCTAATTAATTATTATATATCATTTAGATATTAAAAAATTAATAATATTTAATAAAAATATAAACTAGATATTTATGACATGTCTGTTTCAGCTGCTTCAACCGTAATTTTACTATTTTATCCCTAATTAATTCCTATAGGTCATTTAAGTATTAATCCGTGATTTTACTATATCTTCCCTAATTAATTATTATGTGTCATTTAAGTATTAAAAATTAATAATATTTAACAAAAAATAAAATACACATTTATAACATGTCTGTTTCAGTTGCTTCAACCGTAATTTTATTATTTAATCCTTAATCAATTACTATAAGTCATTTAAGTATTAAAATAATTAATAATATTTAATAAAAAAGATAAAATAAACAAAAAAAATGATAAACAAACTATTGAAGTTTTAAATTAATTTGACATCTTATATAAGGCCTATCTAAATTTTTTTCACAATTATTTTTTATATTAATTTTGTTATACCACTTCTAATAAGTTATTTCCTAATTTATTATTATATTTCATTTACATATTAAAAAATTAATAATATTTTATTTAAAAAAATAGACATTTATGACATATTTGCTTCAGTTGTTTCAACCGTAATTTTACTATTTTATCTCTAATTAATTATTATGAGTCATCTAAATATTAAAAAAATATTTAATAAAAAATAAAATAAATAAATAAAAGATAAATTAATTATTGATGTTTTAAATTAACTTGACATCGTATATGAGGCCGGCTTAAATTTTTTTCACAACTATTTTTTATAGTAATTTTATTGTATCACTTCTAATAAGTTATTATGAGTCATTTAAGATATGTCTACTTCGGCACTTCAATCGTGATATTTGATTGACTCTCGGAATTATATCAGTGTCACTTAAATTAAAATAGAAGAAAAAGTATTATAAATTTCAGTAATTAAAAACTTAAATTATTCTAAAAAATATAATAGATTATCAATGCTACAAAACTTTGGACAAGGTGAGTATTATAAATTATAATGGCTAACAACTTAAAATAGTAAATTACAATATCAAAAAGTTATTATAAATTATAATAGTTACCAACTTAAAATATTTTAAATATAATTAATTATTAAAATTTTATTTGTATCATATAAATTGAGACTAAAAAATAATATATATCACGGGGCTTTGATATCTAGTGTATATATATATATAAGTGTAGTAATAATTCATAAAGGTGGGGTATATACTATAACCAATAATTTGTTTCTCCTAAGATCATTATAAAGACAAGTATAATTTTTAAATATATATAAAGTAGGTGAAACAAATATAGTAATAATTTATGAAGGTGGGTTACGGTTTTTAGGAAGAAATGATTCTCTAAATATCTTATATAATTGTTTAAAAATTTTATGTTCTTTGTATGAGATTTTGTAAGTAAAAGATCGTTATTTTCACACATAATATAGATGAAACATCATTTTCTTGAATTTAAAATTTAAATTGGCCACCAAAAAGTTTTTTTTTTTTTTAATTTTTTAAGTATATTTGAAACTCAGTGTATATCCATGAAATTTTCAAATATAACCTAAAGTTGTGTTTGAAATTTAGAAAATAGTCAATAACTCGTTTGTCATAGATATTTCGCTTGCCATCACTTTCATCAAACAATCATTTGATAAGAGAATCATTTTTTACTTGTTTAGGTTGGACTCGACAAGTTTTTGAAAAAATAATAATTGATATGGATATTTTATCACAACATGCATGCTATTAATATCTTGTCATAGGTCTTGAAATTTTTTTTTTTTTTTTAAATGTGAAAACAAATGAATTTCTTGTCTTGATAAACTAAAAATGACTAATAAAAATAAAAATACATTTTTGATATAATAGCAATAAAAGTAAAAAGAGGGAGTGTAAATTATTTATGATATTTTGCAATCTTTTGTTCAAACGTAGCAATCTACGTATTTTAATTGACATGTAAATTTGTTTCAAGAATCATTAAGGGCATGTTTGGAAAGCAACATGAAAATTAAATTTGAGTGTAATTTGATATAATTATATTGACCTATTTGTTTGATTAATTAATTGCTTAGTTAATAGAAAATCTGGGTGAGTTGAGAGGAATAATTACACTTTGCAATTATCAGAAAAGAGATAAAAATTGATAATTACACGATAATTACAAGGTTGTTATAAATGTATTTACGTGAATGTCTATCAATATCTAATAAGATCTAGTTGATATCTATCAGGATTTGAAATCTCTGTCTTTTAGTCAGAAACTAGGAGTATTTTTCCTTTAAATATAAGGGTTTTATTCATTGTATCCTCAAGAATGTGATGATCTCTCATCCCTCAAGAGAAATAAGAATTACACTCTCTATTCTTCTTCTTTATTCTTCCTTGTTTTATAATACATTATCAGCACGAGACTCTGCTCCTTGTTTTATAATACATTATCAGCACGAGACTCTGCCAAATAAGGTGAGATTATTAATCTAAAGATAATTTGAGAAATAAGAATTACTCTTTCTATTCTCTCTATTCTTCTTCTTTATTCTTTCTTGTTTTATAATACGTTATCAGCACGAGACTCTGCCAAACAAGGTGAGATTATTAATTTAAAGGAGACTCTACCAAACAAGGTGAGATTATTAATCTAAAGATAATTTCAAGGTTAGTAATTTTTATGTTATTTGTCTTTTGCTACTAATAATATAATTATTATGGATTTGAGAAAAAATAATTGGCTTGGAACCATTTATATTTAAAATTTATTCCTCAAGAATAATATTATCAAAAGGGATGATAAGATGTTGGGTTCAAGTCCCATCAATGGGGGATAAGCTTCATCGTCGAGAGGGAAACAGCCCGGATCACCAGCTAAGAGGTTTGCCTAGAAGCAGACACCCTTGAAAGAGTGCGTAATAGCTCACTGATCGAGCGCTCTTGCGCCGAAGATGAACAGGGCTAAGCGGTCTGCCGAAGCTGTGGGGTGTAAAAATACATCGGTAGGGGTGTGTTCCGCCTTAGAGGGAAGCCTCCGCACGAGCGGTGGTGGACGAAGCGGAAGCGAGAATGTTGGCTTGAGTAATGCAAACATTGGTGAGAATCCAATGCCCCGAAAACCTAAGGGTTTATCCACAAGGTTCGTCCACGGAGGGTGAGTTAGGGCCTAAGATCAGGCCGAAAGGCGTAGTCGATGGACAACAGGTGAACATTCCTGTACTAACCCTTGTTGGTCCCGAGGGACGGAGGAGACTAGGTTAGCTGAAAGATGGTTATCGGTTCAAGACGTTGAGTTTGAATCTCAATGTACCATATTGATGATATTATAATGTCTAAGGCAAAATAATGGGTATTTAGTGAAACATGTCCCATTAAATATGTTTCATTCCTTGAATTGAATGTGGTAGCACATCATATGCATGCCTCAATTTGCTTTTGTAGTAGCTATCATAATTTGATACACTTAAGGCATGATTATATTCTATTCCTGGGGAATAAGAAACTTATTAATGCAAACGTGCACTTGATTGTGATGGTATCACAACCCACCCACCTCTGAATAAAGCTGAATAACTGAGAAGAGTTATTTCAAAATCTAATTCTAAAGTAGTAAATCTAAAATTTATTCATATAATAGTAAATCTCAAATTTACTAAAGCAAAAAGGCACATATTATGATAAACTTGGAGTTTACTAGTATAAAAGTTCATACGTTGACATGAACGATTACGACATTCCAAAGATGTGCATATTAAGTATTAAACATATATTAAAGAATTTAAAAATTCTTCATAAACTTTAATGTTCCTTGTTCTCATGATAAGTTGGTTGGACCAAATAATTTTGGGATTGTATCCCTTAAAATCCAAAAAGTATAAAAGGTGAATATGGGTCCGTTCACCTGTCATGTGATTTATTAAGATGCATCGATAAAAGATAATCACATGTACATTCATTGTCAACCTACGTTTGACATTCATAAAGTTGCTTGCTCAGTAAAATTGAGTTAAAGAACATAATTTTCAGATTGTGCATCAAGATAATTCATCTTGATGATGATGGTTTAGCATTGAATGCCTTCGATAAATAGCTAAATCATTGCTAATGAGAATAAAGTTTAATGTGTTGGTCTAAAATATGATATGTTGCATATAATAGCACTTGTATGCATTAGACCAATAGATTATGATTATTTCTTCCCTCTCAATTGGTTCAAGGTCATGAACTAAATATTTCATCTAAAAAAATTTGATGTACGGTATACGATTAATGAATATATATTGATGCACAAAGATGGATTCCTCAAAGAAGCAGAGGATGTATGTTAGTTTTCCTAACATAAGGGGGAGATTATAAGCGGCTATGAAATATGTTAGGAATAGTCACTAGATCCTCATTCAAAAGATAATTCAAATCAAATGCCGAAAGCATCTCATATTTAAGCTGCAAGTGCTCCTATTTTATGTCCCTGAAGGACAAACTCTATGCATGCGTGAAGCATGATAGACTAATAGGTTCCAAAAGAAATAATCTTTGAAAAGGATAAGGGGTAAATAATCATAATAAGAAGGCAATGTGATCTTGAAGAGCCTATGACATAACACTTCATGAAACCTTATGAGAGGTCCGTTCAAGTACCTGAAAATAATGAAGTGATAAGATCTCAAAATATTATGTCACATTTTAAATCGATACGAAATGATATATCATTAATATCTTGATACAACATTGACGCAATATTGTAAAAGATTACGAGAATCTGAATTATATGTTTATTTAAGTATGCTAACGTACAAACATTTATCAAGTGACAAAAAAGGATGCATCTTGGTAAGCGTAAAATTTATTTGATTTGCATTCCAGACACTTGAAGATGTCACATATGAAATGTTGAATATTGCCACTTGAGTGCACTCATGTATCTTGCAAATACTACAAGGCCCGATATAGCCTTTTCATTCAATTTGTTAGCAAGGTATATTTTTACTCCTACTAGGAGACATCTGAATGGGATAAAACACATGATCTTGTTTTATTCTAAAGATTGTAGTCCCGATCTTATTGGTCATGCTGATGTTGGGTACTTATCTGACCCGCATAAATCTTGGTCTCAAACAGGCATATGTTCATATGTGGTGGTACTGCCATATCTTGGAGATATACAAAGTAGTCTATTGTAGCCACTTCGTCGAATCATGCTGAGATAATAGCTATCTATGAAGCAAGCCGAGAATGTGTATGGTTGAGGTCCATGATACATCTTATTCGAGAAAAATGTGGTGTGAACTATGATAATCTACCTACAATTTTATACAGAGATAATGCAGCATACATAGCACATCTTAAGGGAGGATTCATAAAAGGAGATAGAATGAAGCACACTTCTTCAAAGCTTTTCTATATACATGAGCTACAAAAGAATGATGATATTAACGTGCAACAAATTCGTTCAAGTGACAATGTGGCTGATTTATTAACCAAATTTTCTCCAATTGCAACTTTCAAGAAGATGATGCATAAGATTGGGATGCAAAGGTTCAAGGGTGTTCTCATTAGGGGGAGTTGATACGCGTTGTACTCTTTTTCCCTTATGAGATTTTGTCCCACTAGATTTTCCTTGTAAGGTTTTTATTGAGGCAACCAATATGAGTATTGTTAGAGATGTGTACTCTTTTTCCTTCATTAGATTTTTTTTCCACTGGGTTTTTTCTACTAAGGTTTTAACGAGGCACATTATCTATCTAGACATTCAAGGGGGAGTATTATACATGTATTTATATTATAGTGAATGTCTATCAAGATCTAATAAGATCTAGTTGATATCTATCAGGATTTGAAGTATCTGTCATTTAGTTGGAAACTAGAAGTATTTTCTCTATAAATAGAGGGGTTTTATTCATTGTATCCTAAAAAATGTGATGATTTCTCAACCTTCAAGAAAAATAAAAATTACTCTCTCAATTCTCTCTATTCTTCTTTTTTATTCTTTCTTGTTTTATAATAAATGTTACTTTTTACTTTTAAATTTTTCATTTCATTTATTTAATATATTTTATTTTTGAATTTTTAGAAATATATTTTTTTATATTATATTATTTATCTTTCATTTTTCAACCTTCATTTTTTGTAATTCCATGTAACCGCTCATATTTTTTCTTTCTTATTTATTTTTCTTTTTCTTTATTTAACATATTTTCAAACAACTACAACAAGAAACAAATTAAAAATGACTTATTTTGTCCTGTTATTTTGATGCTTTGATTATTGCATGGTGAATGACTTCTTTGATTATTTTACGAGACTTCTAGAACGAAGTCAGATTAACTCAAAATATAAATAAAATGAAAATCTGAAAGAAATAACACAAAATTTTCAAAATCTAATGTCATAAATATAAAATATCTAAATACAACTTTATAAAAGTGACAAGTAAAAGTTTAAAAAATATTTTTAAATAATAAATAAATAAAAATATTTATTTTTAATATATGGGATAATGAGACGGAGGGAGTATTATTAATATTATGGGAGATTCATGGTGCATCACATTTAAGAAATTAAAAAAAAAGGAAAAAGTGTCAAATATACTCCTAAACTTTGTGAAAGTATTCAGATATATCCTCAGTTAAAAGTTTAGCTCACCAATGCTCTTGTCGTTCAAGTCTTGGGCCATATATGCCCCTGTTGTCAAATTTTGGGTCATATATGCCCCTGTTGTTAAGTTTTAGCTCATATATACCCCTGTTGTCGTTAATTGCTTTGCTAAAATTTTTCAACCCCCTTTTCCCTTTTTTTTTTTAAGAAATCATATTTCCACATCACTTTTTAATTGTCATATCGCATACAATTAAATTCACCCTTCTTCTACACATTAGCCACCCGTCAAATGATCTTATCTACCTCATAATTTCTTTGAATTTTCTCTAATTTGTCAAAATTTCTTTGTTGTGTTTTTGCGATACTTGCATAACCCCAAGAATAATCAAGTAAAAAATGAAAAAAGTCAAAAACAACCTATAAAAACCTCAATGCACAATTGCGATAAAAATCAAGAATTAAATTACTTACCAACTGCAAATTATTTTAGTATCATATCAATCGACTTCATCTTTCACACCACCATCACTTCCAACATCAATAATAAGAAGAATAAGGAAAACCCAAGTGAGAAATTGAGACGTAGAAGTGTAAAAGAGGCAGTTCATATAGAGACAACAAAAACAAGTTGTCAATTAAAGGATATCTTTTGTACGTATGTATGTATGCATGAGAGAAAAGGTTATGCAAGAATCTGAAAATACAACAAAAGGGTTTCGACAAATTAGAGAAAATCCTAAAGAGATTGTGAGGTATATGAGAGCATTTGATGGACGTTTAATGTGTAGAAGAAGGGATGTATTTAATTATATGTGATGTTGCAATAAAAAAAATAATGTGGCTAATATAATTTTTTAAGGAAAAAAAAAAAGAAAAAGTGGATTGAAAAATTTCAGCAAAACAATTAACGGCGACAGGGGTATATATGACCAAAAACTTGGTAACAGGGGTATATATGATCCAAAACTTAACAAGGGTATATATAGACCAAAACTTGAATGATAAGGGCATTGATGAGCTAAACTTTTAACGGAGGATATATCTTAATATTTTTACAAAGTTTAGGGACATATTTGACTTTTTTCTTTAAAAAAAGACAACTAATACAGATCATTAATATTATGCCTCATTAAACTACTTTAATATATTACATCTATGATATTTTTGAAATTTTAAATTCCAAATTATATAAATTAAATATTTCTCTCTTTTAAGAATGTTTGTCTATATTATTAAAAATAAATGTCTAATAATATTTGTTTAGTTTAAAAAATTAATGAATAATTAATTTTTTTCTACTCATTTTATCATTTTTATTAAATATTATTCTTTATTCAATGATTTTATCAAAATATTAAATTTATTATATTCAGAGAATGATATAGTAAAATCATCAATTATTTATAATTTTTTAATATGTGTGACAAGTTAATAGTAGACAAGTATTATTGAATGAAATGAGTAAATATATCATATAAAATCCGAAAAATCTTATTTTGTCACGACTCAAAAATGATGTCATGATGACACTTATCGTATTAAATTTTGTCAAAGAATTAAATTTATTATATTTAGAGGATGATAAAGTAAGATCATTATATTATTTATTGTTTCTTAATATGTGTGTCAAGTTAATAGTAGATAAGTATCTCTGGCGAATAGAGCAAACTCTATGGTCAGTTCCCTACCGCTTAGTGCACTGACAGAGGAACGGAGGATTAGTCTCACGGCTGTCGACTATGGGGATACTTTGGAAAACCAAAAAAAAAAAAATAGTAGATAAGTATTATTAAACGAAATGAGTAACTATATCATATAAAAATTTTAAAAAACTATTATTTTGTCACGACTCAAAATAGGGTCATGATGACACTTATCGTGACCCAACCTTGATGAATAAGCCAACCAACTAAAAAGGAAAGAAATTCACATCAAGTAACAATAATAAATAGACGACACTTCTAGAACGAACCAAACCAACTCCAAAACACAAATAAGGCGGAAATTTAAAAGAAATAACATGAAATCTCCAAAATCTGATGTCATTAGTGTTAAGCATCTAAATACAACTTAAAAATACTGAAAATATGAATATATGTCTTTGAGAATAAGTAAAGACATTTAAAACAAATAAGAGGAGGTTCGAAGTTAGCTCTGAAAGCTTTAGAGCACGCCAGTACCTCGATCACCACTCAGATAAGTACAAAATCAATTTTTACATCTTGTGTTGTCCGAATCCAACATAATCCCGCTACTTAATCAAATTCGATTTTTCGGATCTAATGAAACTATTCATATTATCGACTTTTAGAACATCAAATATTAATTGAAGTCAATTATATGACTTTTAAAACCTCTAAAAATCACAAATTCACTTAAATCATTTCCAACCACATTGAAAATTGCGTCAACTGTTTTCACACCCTAAAATAACATATAACTACAAAATTTCATAATTCAGTTCATCACATTTTCCTATATATACGACTGTATACAACTAAAATTTGATGCGTAAAGGAAATACTAATATTTGATCTATAAAACAACTACTGGCATATTCCTCCAGATATTTAATTATTTTATCTTCTAAAAAGTCTTATTTTAGCCATGCGATTTAGTGAGGGACGTCCCTCACTAATTAAGATTTAGTGAGGGCAGCCATCGCAACAAGGTGTCTTGCTAATTTGAGCCTTGCTAATTATTAGTGAGGGAGACTCTCGTAAAGTAGTGACGGACTCCGATACTCAGCCATCATTATTTTGATCTCATAATTTTCCAAAAAGATATAATGTAGCGAGGGATGTCCCTTGCTATATTAAAAATATATATAATATTAATTTATAATTTTGTGAGGAATGTCCTTTGCTATACTAAAAATATATATAATATTAATTTATAATTTTGTAAGTGACGACCCTTGCTATATTAAAAATATACATAATATTAATTTATTATTTAGTGAGAGACGTTCCTTGCTATATTAAAAATATATATAATACTTACTTATTATTTAGTGAGGGACGACCCTAGGTATGTGAAAATTAATAAAAATTATAAATTTAAATATATTGAGGGATATCCCTCGTTAAGTTAAATAAAAAATAATTTGATGTATCCCTCCCTAAATCCCTCGCTAATATGGTATTATTTTTAGCATTTTACTGCACCAAAAAATTAAATATTTCAATAAAAAATCAACGTACAACCAATAAAAACCAGTAAAACAATAAGAAAATGCATCCGAAACAATTCAAACATTAAAATTAAGCAACCAAACTTCATATATATTCATCCAACTTAAACAATACGCAAACAAGTATAAAAAGTATGCAAAATAGTCGCAAAACAAGTTCTTCCAAACACTCACTAACTGAAACCAAAACTAAAATAACGTCACCACCTAATACTCCATTTCATCCTCTCCATCATCCTCATCCTCTTCATCATCAATTACCAATTTCCTCTTAGTTGTTCCCATGGACACCGAGCCACACATATGCAATGAGCCACCCTTCTTGGACTTTCAAGCTGCCTTTGTCTTGGCGCTCTTCTTTTGAAACTCTGGAGACTTCCAATATACAATAAGTTGATCCCAATAATATGACCTAAGTCATCCAGGCCGCCGTTCGTTACTTCAAGCTTTAGAAAGCATGCATGATAATAGAGAAGATGCCTTCATAAAATTACTTTGAATAATCCGATCCTTGAAAAGACTTCATGTACTGCTTTTCTGCAAATAAAATATATAGCTTTGAGGCAAGAATAAATTTCATTTCAAACTGGCATGAAAATCTTTTTTTTTTTTAAATTAAAAAAAAAAACTGTTTTGAAGTATTAAATATAGAACGGTAACAATTCTGAGATTCTTCACTATGCTAGTAACATATGAAAATAGTTTAAGTGAAACTTTTAACTTACAATATTCATGATGTTGAGGCCAGAAATCCAAGTGATAGCAGGCCACCAAATCAATAAATATTCCTCCATGCAAGTCTACGGGTCACCTTGAAGTCTTGAACCCATTTTCTCAAAGTGAATATTTTCACAAGTTCATTGTCACTGTTGGTAGATGCCACAATATTTATCTGTTACTTTTTAATTAAGTCAGACCGAAGAGTAGAAGTTGGTCTGATGTCACTGTAATACAATAATAAATAGAAGCATGTACTGATTATATATTTATCCTCAAACAATGTATATATATTCTCCCTTGACCTAACTTTGTGAGAATACACTAGGTATGTTGTTGTAAACAACTTATATATAAACTGTGAAAACGCTCTTTGAGGTTCTAGTGGTGAGATAACTTTTGACTGACAGATTGATCTCTAGAGAGTACCTTTGCTTATGTTGGACATCAAAATTTAATATGCTAATCCATTTGCTCTAGTTAATGCACCATGCCTGAAGCGCAACTATTGCCAACTTGCAATGGAGCATTTCATCCCATCTCAAGAACATAGAAGTTTCTTTAATCTTCAGAACCCATGAAAACAATCTTCAATTTAATTAAAGTATTAACAATTAGCTCAATGCAAAAAACAAGAAACTGCAACAGTTTCTTAGCAACAAACATCAAAAGCATCATGAAGTAGATAAGTATCTTTATTACCATCTTATCTCCAACTAACAAGCCTTTTGAACTCTTTCCTTGCTGACAAAGGAAAACAAGGCATAGACAACTGTAATTTAGTAGTATCTAAGATGTAGAAGTTCTCCTCTATCCTATTTTATGTGACGGTGTTTGATTGGACCTAAAGTTGAAAAGAAAAAGGATGACTTTGAAACTCGCCATCTAAATAATTCATAGATATTTGTGTGGCAATAAATGATCTCGTTAAAGATAATATGAAGAGT
Organism: Capsicum baccatum var. pendulum; assembly: GCA_030864225.1. NCBI lineage: Eukaryota > Viridiplantae > Streptophyta > Magnoliopsida > Solanales > Solanaceae > Capsicum > Capsicum baccatum. Next base: position 15,732,554 of record CM061560.1, read on the forward strand.
TTAAAATTAAATCATCAGAGCAACAAAGCAACTAAAGCAGAGATGTATAGGATGATCCTAAGTGCTATTATCTACTTAAATGGAAAGAAAGGAACCTTCAAGTTTTTTCAAAGCAAACAAAGGTCTCCTGATGTAATTATTCGACTAATGGTGCAAGATGTGGCATATATATGTCAATTAAAACCAAAACTAGCAGGGGGTCTACAAAAGCTTAATAATTATCCATGATGTTAGTTGTTGGTAGGTAATTTTAGTGTTAGCAGGCTGTTAGCAGAAGGTTGGGACTCTATCCAACCTCAGATTATCTTTTTGTGCTGTAAAATTCTCTACTTGATAATGAAATCAATTTCTTTCCAAAAGATTAAACAACAACAACAACAACAAACCCAGTGTATTCCCACCTGGTGGGGTCTGGGGGGGGTAAGATGTACGCAGTCCATACCTCTACCTCTAAAGAAGTAGAAAGGCTGTTTCCGATAGACCCCCGGCTCAAGACACAAGATACCAGGCCAATACATATTAAAGCACCGAACAAAGTTACAAGACTACATAACATAAATAACATAACATAAATAACATAAATACGGCAGCCATAAATCGAAAGAAACAGGGGAAAGCACCCAGCCTCTTACTAAAACAAGGAGCACGGAATCATAACAAGAATACTACCCCCAACAAGTAAAACCCTACACTAGCGACCCAAACTGGCCCTAGTCTTCTGCCCTAATTCGCGTCCTCCAGACCTTCCTATCTAGGGTCATGTCCTCGGTGAGCTGCAACTGCTCCATATCCCGCCTAATCACCTCACCCCAATACTTCTTCGGCCTACCCCTACCCCGCCTAAAACCATCCAACGCTAGTCTCTCACACCTACGAACTGGGGCATCCATGCCCCTCCTCTTCACGTGTCCGAACCAGCGCAATCGGACTTCCCGCATCTTGCACTCCACTGGAGCCACACCAACCAAGATTCTCTTTGAAACAAACTGTTTTTAAATATAGAATGCATTATTCTCTTTGAAACAAACCAAGATTGAAAAGCATGCCACATAAAATGCGATAGGGAGAGTAACACTGAGCTAACTGTAAGCTTCACAGTAACTATACATATTGATCTTTAAACTAAAACTTTTACACTCTCCACAGAATAAGAAGAATGAAGAATCAAACTGTACATCTGGTTTGAGTAACTATGCGTAATCTTTAACGCCCCTTCACCTCAGAACCTAAGAAAATAATCTCCGATTTGATTTAAAGATTTAACAATTAGCTAAATGCAAGAAAGAAGAATCTGTCAACAGTATTTTTAATTTCACTAAATCAAGAAACTTCAAAAGCATCACGACTCTACAGAAGACTAAAACAGTAGTAATCTTCAAGCCAGAAGTAGATAAGTATTTGTATTACCATCTCATCTCCAACTAACAATCCTTATTAACTCTTTCATCACGACAAAGGAAAACAAGGCAAAGTGTCAAAGTAACTTTTCACACTACACACATGTAGGGCTACAGAGTGTGGAAGCGTGATAAATTCAACCAAAGATTCCGAGAAATTAATAAAAACAGTAAAATTGACACCAAGATTTTAGGTGGAAAAACCCTCTTTAAATAGAGGTAAAAAACCACCGGCGAGAGAGCCAAAAATTTCACTAATATTAACGAGAGTACAAAATATTTTCTCGGGACTAACAAGACAAAATAGCCCCTTACAAATTCTCTACGAGTATAGAAATACTCAACCAAGAAGTAGAGAAAGAAGAAAATATAAAGGAGAGATTGGCTATTGAAATGTTGTGGAGGTGTCTTTGCAAATGAAGTAGCATTGGCTTTTATAGCCAAATCTGGACCTCAAAAGTCTTGCCTTTATATATGAATGCAGTCACCGATGTTGAAAACACAAAGTCACAAATGTCTTCATCATCCACAATTGTTGAAATATGAGCAACAATTGTTGACAAAAGGAGAGCAACAATTGTTGACCAACAAATCTCCACCTTGATCTCCTTTTGACCGGAAATACTCTCTCGCCATGAAAAAACTTGTTAACAATGAATAATACCAGCTAAGTCCAAGCAATGATCGAACTTAGCGGTTGGAAGTGGTTTGGTTAACATATCTGCAGGATTTTCAGTTGTATGGATTTTTTCCACAGTAATTTCTCCTGCATCAACAATATCTCGGATAAAGTGGCGTTTAATATCAATATGCTTGGTCTTTGAGTGATGCTTGCTATTCCTGGCCAAGTGGACAGCACTCTGACTGTCGCAGAACATAACAAGAATGTGTTGTTGTAAACCAAGTTCAGCAACCAAGCCTCGGAGCCAGATAGCCTCTTTCACTCCTTCAGTAGCAGCAATATATTCTGCTTCAGTGGTGGACAAAGCCGCAATGGCTTGAAGTGATGAATACCAACTGATAGCAGAGCCGCAGAGTGTAAAGATATAGGCTGAAAGTGATCTTCTCCGATCTAAATCACCACCGTAGTCGGCGTCAACATAACCAACTACGTCTCCTGGATCAGACCTTTGTCTATCAAATACCAAACCAATATCAGGAGAACCCTTCAAGTAACGAAGGATCCATTTGACAGATTCCCAATGCTGTTTTCCTGGGTTGTGCATGAATCTGCTAACAACACTAACCGCATAAGCCAAATCAGGCCTAGTACATACCATAGCGTACATAAGGCTTCCGACTGCATTAGAATACGGGACTTATGACATGCGCCTTTGTTCCTCTTCTGATTGTGGACACTGATCTGATGACAACTTGAAGTGGGCAGCAAGTGGAGTATTAACAGCTTTGCAATCTCGCATTCCAAATCTGTCAAGCATCTTCATTACATACTTTTTCTGTGATAGAAAAAGTTTTCCAGCTTGACGATCTCTGTTAATCTCCATTCCAAGAATCTTCTTGGCAGGACCTAGATCTTTCATATCAAATTCACTGTTGAGTTGCACCTTTAACTTGTCAACAAGAGTTTTATCTCTTGCAGCAATTAACATATCATCAACATATAACAACAAGTATACTAGTGATCCATCAGATAATTTTTGAAAATAGACGCAGTTATCATAACTACTTCTAGAATAGTCATGCCCAGTCATGAAGGAATCAAACCTTTTATACCATTGTCTTGGTGATTGCTTCAAACCATAAAGAGATTTCTTCAGATGACATACATGGTTCTCATTTAATAATTTCCACTCTTTAAAGGTGGAAAAAGCTTCATTCTTTTGCTTGAGAAAATATACCCAGAGTTTACGTGAAAAATCATCAATAAATGTCAGCATATAATGACATTTACCTCTGGAGGGAACTCTCGATGGACCCCAAAGATCTGAATGGATGTAGTCCAAAGTACCTTTGGTCCTGTGAATGGCTTTTGAAAAGCTAACCTTTCTCTGCTTACCAAAAATGCAATGCTCGCAGAAATCGACCTTACCGGTACAATGGTTGCCAAGATAGCCTTTCTTTTTGAGAATTTGGATTCCCTTCTCACTCATGTGGCCCAACCTCAAATGCCACAACTTCGTGTTGTCTTTGTTGGATGAGGCGACAGCTGCAGAACCTATAACAGTTGAACCCTGAAGCAAATACAAACTACCAGATCGAATTGCCTTTAGTAACACAAGAGCTCCTTTGGACACTTTTAAAACTCCACCTTCAGCTGAGTATCTACACCCTTGAGATTCAAGAGTGCCTAGGGAAATGAGATTCTGTTTCAAATCAGGGACATGTCTGACACTGGTCAAAGTTCTAACGACTCCATCATGTGTCTTGATTTTGATTGTGCCTTTGCCGACAACTTTGCATTGAGCATCGTTGCCCATTAAGACAAGACCACCATTAAAAGATTCATAGGTGGTAAACCAGTCTCTATTAGGAGACATATGAAATGTACAACCAGAATCAAGAACCCACTCATTTTTTGACCTTTGATCAGTACCAGAAGCAATAAAACACTCTCCATCAGATTCGATTTCTACAAAACTAGCTTCGGCAGATTTTTCGGGTTGCTTACCCTTATCTTCTCTGTTTTGCTTATTTTTCAATTTGTAGCACTCAGAGATTTCATGATTTCTTTTCTTGCAATAACGGCAATACTTAGAGTTTTTACCTTTGGATTTGGATTGGTTTTTACCGCTAGAACCTACTTCGTGGTTTCTCCCTCTAACTACTAGTCCCTCACCCGAACTTTCAGAATGAATTTGGGTATCAAATTTTTCTTTGGACAGTAGGTTAGACTTGACATCATCAAAGCTCAAGGTAACATTATTACCATATAGCATAATTTCTTTGAAATGTCTATATGAGGGTGGCAAAGAAACAATAAGTAGTACGGCTTTATCCTCATCATCAATTTCGACATCCAGATTTTCCAAATCAATTATGATGGAATTAAATTCACCAAGATGAGATTGGATGGGTGTACCTTCAGACATACGGAGTGTGAAAAGTCGCTCCTTTAACCGGAGTTTATTTCCAAGACTTTTGGTCATGTACAGAGACTCCAATTTACTCCATATGCCGGCTGCAGTTTTCTCATTGATGACTTCGCGTAGCACCTCACGGGACAAGCATAATTGGATTGTGGATAACGCCTTTTCATCCATCTCTTCCCACTGCTCCTCCGTTGTAGTGGCTGGCTTCGCCGATTTGCCGGACAGAACCTTCTTTAGGCCATTCTGGGTAAGAACAGCCAGCATCTGGACTCGCCAGATAGCAAAACTAATTTTACCATCAAATTTCTCAATATCGAACTTCGTCGACATTTTTAATAAAAAAAAATCCCGGTTGAATTATCGTGGCTCTGATACCAATTTGTAGGGCTACAGAGTGTGGAAGCGTGATAAATTCAACCAAAGATTCCGAGAAATTAATAAAAACAGTAAAATTGACACCAAGATTTTAGGTGGAAAAACCCTCTTTAAATAGAGGTAAAAAACCACCGGCGAGAGAGCCAAAAATTTCACTAATATTGACGAGAGTACAAAATATTTTCTCGGGACTAACAAGACAAAATAGCCCCTTACAAATTCTCTACGAGTATAGAAATACTCAACCAAGAAGTAGAGAAAGAAGAAAATATAAAGGAAAGATTGGCTATTGAAATGTTGTGGAGGTGTCTTTGCAAATGAAGTAGCATTGGCTTTTATAGCCAAATCTGGACCTCAAAAGTCTTGCCTTCATATATGAATGCAGCCACCGATGTTGAAAACACAAAGTCACAAATGTCTTCATCATATACAATTGTTGAAATATGAGCAACAATTGTTGACAAAAGGAGAGCAACAATTGTTGACCAACATATTTGTAGGGCTACAGAGTGTGGAAGCGTGATAAATTCAACCAAAGATTCCGAGAAATTAATAAAAACAGTAAAATTGACACCAAGGTTTTAGGTGGAAAAACCCTCTTTAAATAGAGGTAAAAAAACCACCGGCGAGAGAGCCAAAAATTCCACTAATATTGACGAGAGTACAAAATATTTTCTCGGGACTAACAAGACAAAATAGCCCCATTTGTTGTTCAACAATTGTTGCTCTCCTTTTGTCAACAATTGTTGCTCATATTTCAACAATTGTGGATGATGAAGACATTTGTGACTTTGTGTTTTCAACATCGGTGGCTGCATTCATATATGAAGGCAAGACTTTTGAGGTCCAGATTTGGCTATAAAAGTCAATGCTACTTCATTTGCAAAAACACCCACACAACATTTCAATAGCCAATCTCTCCTTTATATTTTCTTCTTTCTCTACTTCTTGGTTGAGTATTTCTATACTCGTAGAGAATTTGTAAGGGGCTATTTTGTCTTGTTAGTCCCGAGAAAATATTTTGTACTCTCGTCAATATTAGTGGAATTTTTGGCTCTCTCGCCGGTGGTTTTTTACCTCTATTTAAAAAGGGTTTTTCCACCTAAAACCTTGGTGTCAATTTTACTGTTTTTATTAATTTCTCGGAATCTTTGGTTGAATTTATCACGCTTCCACACTCTGTAGCCCTACAAATTGGTATCAGAGCCACGATAATTCAACCGGGATTTTTTTATTAAAAATGTCGACGAAGTTCGATATTGAGAAATTTGATGGTAAAATTAGTTTTGCTATCTGGCGAGTCCAGATGCTGGCTGTTCTTACCCAGAATGGCCTAAAGAAGGTTCTGTCCGGCAAATCGGCGAAGCCAGCCACTACAACGGAGGAGCAGTGGGAAGAGACGGATGAAAAGGCGTTATCCACAATCCAATTATGCTTGTCCCGTGAGGTGCTACGCGAAGTCATCAATGAGAAAATTGCAGCCGGCATATGGAGTAAATTGGAGTCTCTGTACATGACCAAAAGTCTTGCAAATAAACTCCGGTTAAAGGAGCAACTTTTCACACTCCGTATGTCTGAAGGTACACCCATCCAATCTCATCTTGGTGAATTTAATTCCATCATAATTGATTTGGAAAATCTGAATGTCGAAATTGATGATGAGGATAAAGCCGTACTACTTATTGTTTCTTTGCCACCCTCATATAGACATTTCAAAGAAATTATGCTATATGGTAATAATGTTACCTTGAGCTTTGATGATGTCAAGTCTAACCTACTGTCCAAAGAAAAATTTGATACCCAAATTCATTCTGAAAGTTCGGGTGAGGGACTAGTAGTTAGAGGGAGAAACCACGAAGTAGGTTCTAGCGGTAAAAACCAATCCAAATCCAAAGGTAAAAACTCTAAGTATTGCCGTTATTGCAAGAAAAGAAATCATGAAATCTCTGAGTGCTACAAATTGAAAAATAAGCAAAACAGAGAAGATAAGGGTAAGCAACCCGAAAAATCTGCCGAAGCTAGTTTTGTAGAAATCGAATCTGATGGAGAGTGTTTTATTGCTTCTGGTACTGATCAAAGGTCAAAAAATGAGTGGGTTCTTGATTCTGGTTGTACATTTCATATGTCTCCTAATAGTGACTGGTTTACCACCTATGAATCTTTTAATGGTGGTCTTGTCTTAATGGGCAACGATGCTCAATGCAAAGTTGTCGGCAAAGGCACAATCAAAATCAAGACACATGATGGAGTCGTTAGAACTTTGACCAGTGTCAGACATGTCCCTGATTTGAAACGGAATCTCATTTCCCTAGGCACTCTTGAATCTCAAGGGTGTAGATACTCAGCTGAAGGTGGAGTTTTAAAAGTGTCCAAAGGAGTTCTTGTGTTACTAAAGGCAATTCGATCTGGTAGTTTGTATTTGCTTCAGGGTTCAACTGTTATAGGTTCTGCAGCTGTCGCCTCATCCAACAAAGACAACACGAAGTTGTGGCATTTGAGGTTGGGCCACATGAGTGAGAAGGGAATCCAAATTCTCAAAAAGAAAGGCTATCTTGGCAACCATTGTACCGGTAAGGTCGATTTCTGCGAGCATTGCATTTTTGGTAAGCACAGAAAGGTTAGCTTTTCAAAAGTCATTCACAGGACCAAAGGTACTTTGGACTACATCCATTCAGATCTTTGGGGTCCATCGAGAGTTCCCTCCAGAGGTAAATGTCATTATATGTTGACATTTATTGATGATTTTTCACGTAAACTCTGGGTATATTTTCTCAAGCAAAAGAATGAAGTTTTTTCCACCTTTAAAGAGTGGAAATTATTAATTGAGAACCAGACTGGCAAGAAGATCAAGAGGCTAAGGACAGACAATGGCCTCGAATTTTGTTCTAATGAGTTTAATGATTTCTGCAAGAAAGAAGGTATTGCCAGACATTTCACCGTTCCAAGAACTCCACAATAAAACGGAGTTGCTGAAAGGATGAACAGAACTATCTTGGAGAAAGTTCGTTGTATGCTCTCCCATTCTACTTTGGGGAAAGAATTTTGGGCAGAAGCAGCTTCAACATCATGCTACTTGATAAACCGCTCACCAAATCGATCACTCGACTGCAAAATTCCAGAAGAAGTTTGGTCAGGTAACCCTGTTGATTATTCTAATTTTAGAATATTTGGTTGCCCTGCTTATTCTCATGTGAACGAGGGAAAATTGGAACCTCGTGCTAAGAAATGCATTTTCTTAGGTTATGGCCTAGGGGTTAAAGGCTATCGTTTGTATGACCCTGAATCTCGCAAAATATTTCATAGTCGGAATGTAACCTTTAATGAAAATGGTATGCTATCTTCTGGAAAAGATACTGTTGTTCCCTCCACTGATACAGGTGATCAGGAGGATGTTCGAGAGAAGGTGGAGTTTGAGACTGAAGCTCCCATTTTGGAAGCAAATATCCCTAATTCTTCCACCACTCAAGAAGATGAAGTCACTGCTGAACAAATGAGTCCACGATAACATCCACCTCAACGTCGAGGTTTACCACAACCATGGTCTATGGCTCAAGAACTTCCACAATAAAGGCCAAGAAAACCGACTCAAAGACTGATCACAGAATCTGCCAACATTGCTTATGCATTGACTGTCGCACAAGATATGGGTGAAGATGGTGAACCCAAGAATTATTCTGAAGCTATCTCTGGTGATGACTCAGCAAAGTGGACTGTTGCTATGCAAGAAGAAGTCGAGAGTCTTCTCAAAAATGAAACATGGGATTTGGTGATGTTACCGGAAGGCAAGCGAGTCATTAGTTGCAAATGGATTTTTAAGAGAAAAGAAGGCATCCCCGGTGTTGAAAATGCAAGGTACAAAGCAAGATTCGTAGTAAGAGGTTTTGATCAACAGGAAGGTATTGACTTTAACGAAGTATTTTCTCCCGTTGTTCGTCATTCTTCAATTTGTGTATTACTTGCTCTAGTTGCCTTGTATGATTTGGAGCTGGAACAGTTAGATGTGAAAACTGCTTTTCTTCATGGTAACCTTGAGGAAGAAATTTATATCCAGCAGCCAGAGGGGTTCGTTGTTCCTGGAAAGGAGAACCATGTATGTCGTCTGAAGAAATCTCTTTATGGTTTGAAGCAATCGCCAAGACAATGGTATAAAAGGTTTGATTCCTTCATGACTGGACATGGCTATTCTAGAAGTAGTTATGATAACTGCGTCTATTTTCAAAAAATATCTGATGGATCACTAGTATACTTGTTGTTATATGTTGATGATATGTTAATTGCTGCAAGAGATAAAACTCTTGTTGACAAGTTAAGGGTGCAGCTCAACAGTGAATTTGATATGAAAAATCTAGGTCCTGCCAAGAAGATTCTTGGAATGGAGATTAACAGAGATCGTCAAGCTGGAAAACTTTTTCTATCACAGAAAAAGTATGTAATGAAGATGCTTAACAGATTTGGAATGCGAGATTGCAAAGCTGTTAATACTCCACTTGCTGCCCACTTCAAGTTGTCATCAGATCAGTGTCCACAATCAGAAGAGGAACAAAGGCGCATGTCACATGTCCCGTATTCTAATGCAGTCGGAAGCCTTATGTACGCTATGGTATGTACTAGGCCTGATTTGGCTTATGCGGTTAGTGTTGTTAGCAGATTCATGCACAACCCAGGAAAACAGCATTGGGAATCTGTCAAATGGATCCTTCGTTACTTGAAGGGTTCTCCTGATATTGGTTTGGTATTTGATAGACAAAAGTCTGATCCAGGAGGGGTAGTTGGTTATGTTGACGCCGACTACGGTGGTGATTTAGATCGGAGAAGATCACTTTCAGCCTATATCTTTACACTCTGCGGCTCTGCTATCAGTTGGTATTCATCACTTCAAGCCATTGCGGCTTTGTCCACCACTGAAGCAGAATATATTGCTGCTACTGAAGGAGTGAAAGAGGCTATCTGGCTCCGAGGCTTGGTTGCTGAACTTGGTTTACAACAACACATTCTTGTTATGTTTTGCGACAGTCAGAGTGTTGTCCACTTGGCCAGGAATAGCAAGCATCACTCAAAGACCAAGCATATTGATATTAAACGCCACTTTATCCGAGATATTGTTGATGCAGGAGAAATTACTGTGGAAAAAATCCATACAACTGAAAATCCTGCAGATATGTTAACCAAACCACTTCCAGCCGCTAAGTTCGATCATTGCTTGGACTTAGCTGGTATTATTCATTGTTAACAGGTTTTCATGGCGAGAGAGTATTTCCGGTCAAAAGGAGATCAAGGTGGAGATTTGTTGGTCAACAATTGTTTCTCTCCTTTTATCAACAATTGTTGCTCATATTTCAACAATTGTGGATGATGAAGACATTTGTGACTTTGTGTTTTCAACATCGGTGGCTGCATTCATATATGAAGGCAAGACTTTTGAGGTCCAGATTTGGCTATAAAAGCCAATGCTACTTCATTTGCAAAAACACCCACACAACATTTCAATAGTCAATCTCTCCTTTATATTTTCTTCTTTATCTACTTCTTGGTTGAGTATTTCTATACTCGTAGAGAATTTGTAAGGGGCTATTTTGTCTTGTTAGTCCCGAGAAAATATTTTGTACTCTCGTCAATATTAGTGGAATTTTTGGCTCTCTCGCCGGTGGTTTTTTACCTCTATTTAAAGAGGTTTTTCCACCTAAAACCTTGGTGTCAATTTTACTGTTTTTATTAATTTCTCGGAATCTTTGGTTGAATTTATCACGCTTCCACACTCTGTATTTGATTTAAAGATTTAACAATTAGCTAAATGCAAGAAAGAAGAATCTGTCAACAGTATTTTTAATTTCACTAAATCAAGAAACTTCAAAAGCATCACGACTCTACAGAAGACTAAAACAGTAGTAATCTTCAAGCCAGAAGTAGATAAGTATTTGTATTACCATCTCATCTCCAACTAACAATCCTTATTAACTCTTTCATCACGACAAAGGAAAACAAGGCAAAGTGTCAAAGTAACTTTTCACACTACACACACAATAAACCTCAAAAGTTATAAGCAGCACATGGTAACATGAAAAATGTTGAAAATATCTTTTTCATTAACTGAGAGGTTTTGGAGCGTTTAATCCATTTTGTTATCTGAAGTATACATACCATAAAATCATTGAGGACTCCTTGTTGCATACGAGATGACACTTGACTCCAAAGAGAATGTAAAATGACCTCGGGAGCTTCACAGCAGGGAGATTCGGTGAGGAATATGAGAAATTAGAACGCTAATTGTGAACGAAAGCTAATGGAACACTAATTTTAATGTAGGGTTTCTTTTAAGAAATTAGAATTTAACCCAAATTCAAATTGTGAAAAGTAAATGGGGGAAAATAATGGAGGGGAAGCAATTGGGGAAACTAAGACACGTTTTCTACTTTTAAGGATTTAACCAAGTCCTTACAATTTTATTTTTACTACTATAAATGAAATAACTCCTGCTATACTCTAGTGGATAACATTTTAAAAATATATGGGAATCAATCATCAACATTATTTAATGAAATAATTATTAAAAATTCCACTAAAAATTGAATTCATTTTTGATTAATATTTAAGGTACATTTTTCATCATAGTAATACTAAACAATTACATATATTAAATCTTATAGTATTTTCTTTTTTATAATTTTGTAACTTCTAAATTTTAAATTATAAATTAAATTAATATAAATAAATTTAGCTCTAAAAATTTGTCAAATTGACTCTTGCAATGCGAAATATGCTAAGTAAATGAGTACATAAAAATTACACTTTATATATTGCTATCATCTTATGTATGCTAATCAATCAATAATATTTCTTACAAATATTAATAGTACAATTCTAATTGTATAATTATCAAAATATAAGTTAATCAATCATTTTCATTACTTAGTGATATCACTAATACACTTCTATTTAATGTAATTATTAATTTATTAGTTAATTGTTAATAGTATTCTTAAAAACGACACCAGTATACTTTACTTAGTTAAACTGTTAATATGTAAGCTAACCAAACAGTAATAGCAACTTTTTACTAAGAGTATCACATATATTTACAGTGCCACTTAAATTGAAATACTTAAAAATACAATTGAATATCAATGCCACAAAAGTTAGGACAAGGAGAGTAACATGTATTATTTGAAAATCACTTAAAAAGTATTATAAATTACAATAATTAACAACTTAGAATATCAAAAAAAAAATCTGTTATATATTTCAAAAACGTACATAAAATATTTGGTTGACTCCAGAAATTTTAGCAGTGCAACTTAAATTGGAATAGAAAAAAGGTATTATAAATCTCAATAATTAAAATTTAAATTATTTTTAAAAATATAATTGGTTATTGATGTCACAAAAGTATGAGCAAGGATAGTAACATGGGGCTTTAGGCTCTAGGTGACAAAAGAGTTTTAAAATGGGGTGTGGGTGACACAAGTCTTAATAATTGAGTGGAGGTGACAATTATTTTATTAAGTATTAAGAAAGTAAGAAAAGTTTGAAAATAACCCACAAGTTTTTTAATTTACACTTTGATCCAATGTAAAACCTAATATAACTAGAAATGTAGGAAAAAAAGGCACGTTTCTCTCTCTTCTCATTTATTGGAGTTTTTTCTCTCTACGTGATTTTTGTTGTTGCTTTATTCGTCATCTTCTTCTTCATTATCATCATCTTGTTCTTCATTATCATCTCTTCTTGTTCATCATTATCATCTTCTTGTTGTTACCGCTACTATTGCTACTTGATCAAATTTTTTTAGGTCAAATTTTATTCAAATATCACTTGGAAATTACTTATAGGTGATTTTAGTAAGTAAATTATAATTTTAGCTGAATTTCTCATCTGGGTGTATCTGCTACTGCTGTTTTTTCAATAATAGATAAAAGATGTAACGTGAATCCAACAGATGAGTAATCTGTTGCACAGATATGTAATCTGTTTCAACATATATGAGTAATCTGTTGCACAGATGAGTAATCTGTTGCAACATATTGACTAATGTTGCAACATATTGACTAATCTGTTTCAACATATATGAGTAATCTATTGCAACATATATGACTAATCTGTTGCAACAGATTACTCATCTGTTGGATTTGTATTATAGTGTTGTAACATGAATCCATCATATGAGTCTTCTATTGTAACAGATTAGTCATATGTTACAACAGATTACTCACTTGTTACAACAAATGACTCATATGTTGGATTCATATTGCCAGTTCTATCCATTATAGCAGTAGCAAATATACCAAATAAAAAATTTAACAAAAATCATAATTATACTTACAAAATCACATATGAAGTAATGTCCAAGTGATATACGAATAAAATTTGACCTAAAAAAATTCCAAAAATTTCAACAAGGGCACAACGAATAAGTGAAACACATGAAAAATTTCATGAAATAGGTAAAGAAGACAAAAATAGTGTATCATACATCAAATGCAAAAGGATCAAGGGGACAAACGTTTGAGTTCTCCTAAAAACATTTAAGTTCCCTAGTATTTTAATTGTTTTCTAATGGATGACCCATCTATTATAACAGATTTTCTATCTGTTTGATAATTTTCAACAGATGAATCATCTGTTGCAATATGTTAGACATCTGTTGATTCAAATTAAGCAATTATTAGTAATAGCTAAATTGATTTAGGTAAAATTAAAGACAAGTCTTTAAGACAATGGGACAAACATTTGAGTTCTCCTAAAAATGTTTGAGTTCCCTAGTATTTTAATTATTTTTCAACAGATTACCTATTTGTTGCAACAAGTTAGTCATCAGTTGCAATAAATGCTTATAATAGGTTAGTCATTTGTTGATTCAAATTGAGCAATTATTAATAATAATTAAATTGATTTAACTAAAATTGAAGACAAAACCTTAGACAAGGGGGAAAACGTTTGGGTTCTCCTAAAAAACATTTGAGTTTTAGTATTTTAAATTATTTTTCAACACATATTTTATCTATTTTGTAATTTCCAACAGATGAGCATATGTTGCAACAACTTAGTCATCTGTTGCAACAGATGTCTATATCTGTTTGATAATTTTTAATAGATGAATTAGTTGTTACAACAAGTGAGTCATTTGTTGCAACAGATGTCTATATCTGTTTGATTATTTTCAACAGATATTTTTATTTGTTTGGTCATTTCCAACAGATTACTCATCTGTTGTAACATGTTAGTCATCTATTGATTCACATTAAGTCATTATTAGTAATAACTAAATTGATTACTAAAATAAAATATGAATTAATAAGTTCAATTACAGTTTCAATTAATCTCATGGTAATTACATGATCAACTAAGTATGTTCGTCCTGAGTAGAGTGATCAATTGACCAATTTTATTTGAAATGATTCAAACTAAGTCATCATTAGAAATAACTATATTGATTTAACTAAAATTAAAGATGAATTAGTAAGTTCAATTATGATTTCAATTAATCTCATGGTAATTAAATAATTAATTAAGTGTTTTGTACTGAGTATAATGATTAATTGACCAATTTTATGTGAAATAATTCAAATTAAACCATTAATAGAAATAACTATATTGATTTAACTAAAATTAAAGATGAATTAATAAGTTCAATTACAATTTCAATTAATCTTAGTAATTATATGAGCAATTAAGTGTTTTATCCTTAGTAGAATAATTAATTGACTAATTTTATTTTAAATGGTTTAAATTAAGTCATTATTAGTAATAACTATGTTTATTTAACTAAAATTAAACATGAATTAATGAGTTCACTTACAATTTCAATTAATCTCATCGTAATTACATGATTAGCTAAGTGTATTCGTCCCGAGTAGAGTGATCAATCGACCAATTTTATTTGAAATAATTCAAATTAAGTCATTATTAGTAATAACTAAATCGATTTAACTAAAATTAAAGATAAACTTACAATTTTAATTAATCTAATAGTAATTAAATGATCAACTAAGTGCATTCGTTATGAGTAGAGTGATCAATTGACCAATTTTATTTGAAATGAATCAAATTAAGCCATTATTCGTAATAACTAAATTGATATAACTAAAATTAAAGTTGAATTGATAAGTTCACTTACAATTTCAGTTAATCTCATAGTAATTACATGATCAACTATGTGTATTCGTCTCGGAGAGAGTGATCAATTGACCAATTTTATTTAAAATGATTCAAATTAAGTCATTATTAGTGATAACTAAATTGATTTTGACTAAACTAAATATGAATTGATAAGTCCACTTACTATTTCAATTAATGTATTCGTCCTTAATAGAATGATGAATTGATAAATTTTATTTAAAATGATTCAAATTAAGCAATTATTAGTAATGACTAAATTGATTTAACTAAAATTAAAGACAAGACCTTAGACAAGGGGACAAACATTTGAGTTCTCTTAAAAACATCTGAACTTTGGTAATTTAAATTATTTTCCAACATATATCCTATATGTTTGATAATTTTCAACAGATAAGTCATCTGTTGCAACAACTTAGTCATCTGTTGCAATAGATGTCTATATTTGTTTGATAATTTTTAATAGATGAGTCATGTATTGAAACAGGTTAGTCATCTGTTGCAACATATGTCTGTATTTGTTTGGCCATTTCTAACAGATGTCTTTATCCGTTTGGTCATTTCTAATAGATGTCTTTATCTGTTTAGTCATTTTCAACAGATTACTCATCTTTTTCAACGTGTTAGTCATCTATTGATTCATATTAAGTCATTATATTAGTAATAACTAAATTTATTTAACTAGATTTAAACATGAATTAATAAGTTCAATTACAGTTTCAATTAATCTCATGGTAACTACACTATCAACTAAGTGTGTTCGTCCCGAGTAGAGTGATCAATTAACCAATTTTATTTGAAATGATTAAAATCAAACCATAATTAGAAATAACTATATTGATTTAACTAAAATTAAAGATGAATTAGTAAGTTGACTTACAATTTCAATTAATTTTATAGTAATTATATGATCAACTAAGTGTTTCGTTTTAAGTAAAATGATCAATTGACCAATTTTATTTGAAATAATTAAAATCAAGCAATTATTATTAATAATTAAATTAATTTAAATAAAATTAAAGATGAATTGATAATTTTAATTACGATTTCAATTAATCTCATAGTAATTACATGATCATCTAAGTGTATTCGTCTTGAGTAAAGTGTTAATTGACCAATTTTATAAGAAATAATTCAAATTAAGTTATTATTAGTAATAACTACATTGATTTAACTAAAATTTAAGATGAATCGATAATTTCAATTACGATTTCAATTATTCTCATATTAATTACACGATCATCTTAGTGTGTTCGTTCTGAGTAGAGTGATCAATTGACTAATTTTATTTGAAATGATTCAAATTAAGCCATTATTAATAATAGCTAAATTGATTTAATAATTACAATTTCAATTAATCTCATAGTAATTACATGATTATTTAAGTGTATAACCTATTGCAACAAATTTAATCTGTTACAACAGATAAGTTATCTGTTGAAAATTATCAAACAGATATACACATATGTTACAATAGATTAGTCATCTGTTGTAACAAATGTCTTTATCTGTTGGTCATTTCCAACAGATGACCAATCTGTTGCAACATATGACTCTATCTGTTTGTTATTTCCAACAGATTACTAATCTGTTGCAATAGATGACTAATCTGTTGCAACAGATGTCTTTATCTGTTTGGTCATTTTCAACAGATTACTCATCTTTTGCAAGATCTTAGTCATCTATTGATTCATATTAAGCCATTATATTAGTAATAACTAAATTAATTTAACTAGTATTAATAAGTTCAATTAATGTTTCAATTAATTTCACGGTAATTATATGATCAACTAAGTGTGTTCGTCCTGAGTAGAGTGATCAATTGACCAATTTTATTTGAATGATTCAAACCAAGCCATAATAAGAAATAACTATATTGATTTAACTAAAATTAATGATGAATTAGTAAGTTCACTTACAATTTCAATTAATTTTATAGTAATTACATGATCAACTAAGTGTTTCGTTTTAAGTAGAATGATCAACTGACCAATTTGATTTGAAATAATTAAAATTAAGCAATTATTAGTAATAACTTAATTGATTTAACTAAAATTAAAGATAAATTGATAATTTAATTACGATTTCAATTAATCTCGTAGTAATTACATGATCATCTAAGTGTATTTGTCTTGAGTAAAGTGTTAATTGACCAATTTTATTTTAAATGATTCAAATCAAGACATTATTAGTAATAACAACATTGATTTAACTAAAATAAAAGATGAATTAATAAGTTCAATTACTGTTTCAATTATTCTCATATTAATTACACGATCATCTTAGTGTGTTCGTTTTGAGTAGAGTGATCAATTGACTAATTTGATTTGAAATGGTTCAAATTATGCCATTATTAGTAATAGCTAAATTGATTTAATTATTACAGTTTCAATTAATCTCATTGTAATTACATGATCATTTAAGTGTATAACCTATTGTAACAGATTTAACCTGTTGCAACAGATGAGTCATCTGTTGAAAATTATCAAACAAATATACACATATGTTGCAATAGATTGGTCATCTATTGTAAAAAATGTCTTTATCTGTTGGTCATTTCCAACAGATGACCAATCTGTTGCAATATGTGACTTTATGTGTTTGTCATTTCGAACAGATTACTAATTTGTTGCAATAGATGACTAATCTGTTGCAACGGATATCTTTATCTGTTTGGTCATTTTCAACATATTACTAATTTGTTGCGACAGATGATCAATCTATTGCAATAAATGTCTTTATCTAATTGGTCATTTCTAGTAGATTACCCATCTGTTATCAATCTATCTTTAATTTTGTTGTAATAGTAAATAATCCTGTGTTGTTATTTAATTTTAGTCTATAACCTTGCTCTCAACCAAACATTTTCTTTCTTGTAATTGACTCTTTCCACTCCCGAATGCTAAAAAACCTACACCTCTCAACATCTTAAAAAAATAGGCAGAATGAAAAAAAAAAAAAAAACTTGGTCAATCAAATAAAGATTTTCTCATTCATTACATAAAAAATATTTACAACATTAGGTAGATCCGATAAAATAAATTACAAATGGTAAAAAGATATATAACCTAATAATAATAATAATAATAATAATAATAATAATAAGAATAATAATAATAATAATAATAATAATTATTATTATTATTATTATTATTATTATTATTATTATTATTGTCAATCAGAAATCCATTGGGCAACAGACCCCTCAGCCTTCGAATCCCATGAAGCACCCTTACTGTCGCGGCGCCCAACTCTCACTCGGGTTTATGAACCAGCCTTTCAAGTTCCTACACGGTGTCAAGCAGAATCGTCATGTACCAAATTAGATCAGTCATATCTAGAACATGCATGAACAAATAACGTAAAACACTAAACCACATATAGTACCAACTAGTAGTTTAACCAAAAAATGTGAAACTTAACTAGAAAATAGATGCATGTTAATAATTTTCATATTAGAACAAGAAAATAAAACATACCTCAACGGACGAACAAGAAATTTATTTTTGAAAGAGAAGTGATTGAAGATATAATGGCGGTTTTATGCAAGACAAGATGCAAGAGATAGAGATGAGGAGACCTATTTATAAAAGATTGGATGAGAGAGTAGTGCAGTGTGTTAGGCAAAAATTCACGACCGTTCACCTCTTTTTTAATAATTAGTAAATCGAACTTGGTAAACTTTTCGATTATTTAAATTAAAAAAATAGATTTAAATACAAAAAGGTGAAAAGTCATAACTTTTCATCTTTTTGGTATTTTAGTTATTTAAATTAAATAGCTACAAAATTGTGTTTATCATATTTTTTCATATTATTTATTTACGAATCATTTTTTTAATTAAATGATCGAAAAGTCATGACCCCTGAGTTCTTCTAAAAGATAATCTGTTTGTTGCAACATATGGTCTATCTGTTACAAGAGATGTCCCTTCTGTTGCAACATATGACTCATTTGTTAGAGTAATTGATTTATTTTTGCAATATATGGTTCATCTGTTGCAACAGATTGTTCATTTGTTGCAACAGATTATTTATTGAAAAAATAAATCAATAGCAAGATTTATTCAATAGAAATGATAACAAATCATCATTTATCAATACTCCATTTTTACCATGAGATTAATTAAAATCGTAATTGAACTTACTAATTCATCTTTAATTTTAGTTAAATCAATATAGTTATTTCTAGTGATGGATTAGTTTGAATTATTTCAAATAAAACTGGTTAATTGATCACTCTACTCAGGACGAATATACTTAGCTGATCGTATAATTACCATGAAATTAACTGAAACTGTAATTGAACTTATTAATTTATATTTTATTTTAGTTAAATCAATTAGTTATTACTAATAATGACTTATAGATGAATAATATGTTGAAATAGATGAGTAATCTGTTGGAAAAGACCAAACAGTTAAAGACATTTGTTGAAAATGACCAAACAGATATAGACATCTATTGCAACAGATGACTAACCTGTTGCAATAGCTAACTCATCTATTGAAAATTATCAAATAAATATAGACATCTGTTGCAGCAGATGACTAAATTGTTACAACATATGACTCATCTATTGGAAATTATTAAATAGACAAGATATATGTTGAAAAGCAATTTAAAATACTAAAGCTCAAATGTTTTTAGAAGAACTCAAACATTTGTCCTTTTGTCTAAGGTCTTGTATTAAAGACTTGTCTTCAATTTTAATTAAATTAATTTAGTTATTATTAATAATGGCTTAATTTGAATAAACAAATGACTAACCTATTATAAACATCTATTGCAATAGATGACTAACTTGTTGTAACAAATAGATAATATGTCAGAAAATAATTAAAATACTAGGGAACTCAAATATTTTAGGAGAACACAAGTGTTTGTCCCATTGTCGTGGAGACGTCTTTAATTTTAGCTAAATCAATTTAGTTATTACTAATAATTGCTTAATTTGATCAACAGATGACTAACATGTTGCATCACATGATTCATCTGTTGAAAATTATCAAACAGATAGAAAATCTGTTGTAACAGATGGGTTAACTATTAGAAAGCAATTAAAATACTTGGGAACTTAAACATTTTTAGGAGAACTCAAACGTTTGTCCCCTTGACCCTTTTGCATTTGATGTATGGTATATTATTTTTTATCTTCTTTACCTGTTTCATGAAATTTTTCAAGTGTTTTACTTGTTCGTTGTGCCCCTGTTGAAATTTTTGAAATTTTTTTAGGTAAAATTTTGTTTGTATATCACTTGGACATTACTTCATAGCTTATTTTGTAAGTAAAATTATGATTTTTGTTGAATTTCTTATTTGGTGTATCTGCTACTGCTACAATGGATAAAACATGCAACATGAATCCAACATATGAGTAATCTGTTGCAACATATATGTTCAATCTGTTGCAATATATGACTAATTTGTTTCAATAATGACCCATATGTTGGATTCATGTTACAACACTATAAAACGAATCCAACCAATGAGTAATCTGTTGCAACAGATTAATCATATATGTTGCAACAGATTACTCATTTGTTGCAACAAATTAGTCAAATGTATTATAACAGATTACTCATCTGTTGCAATAAATTAGTCATACATGATGCAATAAATTAGTTATATATGTTGGAACAGATTACTCATTTATTGCAACAAATTAGTCATATATGTTGCAACAGATTAGTCATATATGTTACAACAGATTAGTCATATACTTCCTCCATCCCATTTTACCCATCCCCAATTGGGATGATACAACTATTAAGAAAATAATAATTGGTAATGCAACTTTACTATTTTGCCCTTTTAATTGTGTCTTGTTGTTAGTTCCAATATTGATAGATTAGTTCCAATATTGATGGATGACTAATACCAAATCACCATTTATATTTTTAATGGTACTCTTCTTTGCAATATTTTTCAAGAATACTAATAACAAGGAGTAATCAATTACACTAAGGGTATAATAGATTTTTTTTTTGTCTTGTCTTGATAAGTAAAATAGGACAAGTAAAATAGGACATCAAATTAGGAAATTTGGGACAGGTAAAATGGGACGGAGGGAGTATGTTGCAACATATTACTAATCTGCACAACAGATTAGTCATATATGTTGCAACAGATTACTAATCTGCGCAACATATTAGTCATATATGTTGCAACATATTACTAATTTGTGCAACATATTAGTTATATATATTGCAACAGATTACTCATCTGTTGGATTCACGTTACATGTTTTATCCATTGTTAAAAAACAGTAGTAGCAGATACATCCAGAAGAGAAATTCAACTAAAAAATAACAAACATTAAAAAAAATAAAAAATAAAATAAAAAAATAACAAACACCAACAAATCAATAATTTTTGTCATAACTTAAAAGCCCTAATTTTTTACTTGTGAAAATCAAAAATAAATGATGAAGAACTCGAAGTTGTTGTCGCTGGAGAATATTGTCTCGTCGACTGCCGGTTGAAAGTAAAAAGGAATGGGCAAGAACTCAAAACTATTTGTTGCCAGAGGTTGAAGTTGCACAAGATTGAAGGGAGAAATTTGGAAAGTTGTTGGTTGGGAGAAGTTAGAGAGAGAAACTATCGAGAGAAAGAGAGGAGAGATTGATTTGCAGAGAGAGGAAACTTTTGTGGGTGTGGATTAATTTGTATTTTTGAAAAGGTTAAAATGTTTGGAAAATATTAATCAAGTCCACAATTAATCTAATTAAGTTTTTTAATTATGTTTGACCCTTTAAGTTGGTCAATGTCACCAATCCTTCATTCAAGATTTAAAAGATACCTTTCCTTCAATTTTCTCTAGTATCATGTATTATTTAAAAGTTATATAAAAAGTATTATGAATCACGATAGTTAGAAATTTAGAATATATAAAGCATATTAAAAATATGATTAATTATCTAAATTTTATTTATATCACATAAATTGAGACTAAAAAATAACATAACACGGGCCCTCGACATCTAGTATTAAAATATGTGTTAATCAATGATAACATTAATTAATAAAATATTTATTAAGAATATTATTAAAAATTAATTGACTTTTGACCCATTTTTAAGAGTTTTTTTTCATCATATTAACATGAAAATAATTACATTAAAGCTTATAGTATTTTTTTTATTGTTATTTATCAAATTGACTCTTGTAATACGAATTGTGACAAGTAAAAAGAAAAGGAGTCAGCATAAGTCGGTACTTCATTATTTTTATTATCGATTGTAAATCGGCCACTGCTACTAAAAGTTTTGCTAAATAAATAACAACAGAGAGTTGAGATAAAAAACTCGTGAACACCTTTATATGTGAGTTGCAAATTAAAAATTAAATAAATTCATGTAAAAAGGAAAGAAAATTACATTGTTGAGTTAGAGTTATTGAAAAAGCGAGTTTTGTAATTTATTTTACCGCTGAAAAAATAATTTTTTGAAAATATTTGTGGATTATGATACTCCACCCAAAGTATATTAGGATAATATATATTATGAAGGATATTTTTTAATCTTTTTAATCTTTTGAATAATGCTTTATTTTTATTCTTTGACCTTATATTTATTTTTTTGTGAGAATATGAGTTTTTGAGGAAAGTTTTGGATTAGAATACTTTCCAGCCAAAGTGAATTAGGATAATACTATTTTGCAGTGTTCTTTGACAATTTTATCTTATTTTAACTTAAATATTTAAGGGTATGAAAGTCCTTCAATATTTAAAAGATATTTTAGTCAACCAACATTTATATTCATGTTTTTATAATAGGATAGATAAATAGATAGACATGTTAATTAATTAATAATAATTTTTATAAATATTATTAAATATTAGTATACTTATACTTAGTATAGTTGTCAAAATATATATTAATATATCATTCGCTAATATTACTTAATGATATCACTAATATACTTACGATAAGTATAAATTCAATGTATAACTTAGCAGACAATAATAATTCTAAAAAATCACTAATAAACTTTACTTAGTTTAAATTTCATATAAGTTAATCAATCAAACATCATTTTAATAAAGATATTAAAGATACTCTTTTATTTTGCTGTAATTATTGATATATGGATTAATCAATCAATAATATTTTGTTGTGTATATCTACTTTGTGTAGTTATAAAATTAATTATAAGCTAATATAATTCATCAACTTTTATTAAGAATACCACTAAAACATTTCTTGTAATTTGAAGTATCACTATTTAAGCTACTCATTCAATTATAATATTTTTAAAGAGTATGTATATATATATATTCCTCTATGTGTAGAAAAATAATGTAATTTAGTAGTATGAAAAGAAAAAAAATTTAAAGCAATTATTGAGAGATCAAACAATAATTGATATCATTGCTATTGTTTTTTCAGCAAATCTATAATATGATTATTTATTAAATACTCAATTTTAAGTATTTAATTTAGTTAGAAACTTCCCTCACTACAAAGAAAAAAATCACAAAATAATTATATGTATCGTATTGAGGACTCCTTGGATAACTTATATTTTATTTTTATTTATTTTTTATTAATGCATTGTTCCCTGATAAATTAAATTAAAATTATATTTAAATTTTCTTTGAAATATGAATTTGTTTATTATTATTTAGCTATGGAAATCCTTCGCATAACAAATTTAATATTAACTTTTTATTATCATCATCTTTTAGTGAGGGACGTCCCTCTCAGCCTTTTAAGAAAATGAAAATTCAAAAATTAAAAATTACATTTAAATTTTGATTGAAAGATGAATTTATTTGTTATTATTTAGAGAGGGAAATCCCTCGTCATAACAAATTTAATATTAGGTTTTAATTATTATCATATTTTAGTGAGGGACGTTCCTCTTAGCCTTTTAAGAAAATGAAAATTAAAAAATCTAAAATTACATTTAAATTTTCTTTGAAATATGAATTTATTTGGTATTATTTAGCGACGGAAATCCCTAGCCATAACAAATTTAATATTAACTTTTTATTATCATCATATTTTAGTGATGGATGTCCCTCTCAACCTTTTAAGAAAATGAAAATTAAAAAATTAAAATTATATTTAAATTTTCTTTGAAATATGAATTTATTTGTTATTATTTAGCGAGGGAAATTCCTTGCTATGAAAAAATTAATATTAGATTTTTATTAGCATCATAATTTAGTGAGGGATGTCCCTCTTCGCCTTTTAAAAAAAATAAAATTAAAATATTTAAATTGTATGAGGGACAACGTCGCAAAGTCCCTTACTATACCGACATACAATTTGTCCCTCACTAACCTTGGTAGCTAATAGCTAAGTTTTTAGTAGTATATATTAATTAACTGCAAAGAGACATACAAAAAATAAAAATATTTCTTCCGGCCATCTTTATTTATCCAACATGCTAAAATATTTGTTCAATTTTAAAAATATGGAGATAAATTATTATTATGCGTCTAGTTTATTCATGTTAATTATTAAATACTATTATCATTAAGCAATAATATTTGTCCGCATTTGATTTGACACACAACTTAAGAAACAATAAATAATACAAGTAATTTTACTATATAACTATTTGAATATAATATATTTAACATTTCAAAAAACGTTTTGCATAATGAATGGTATTCTCCCAATACACTTTCACTCGTCACATTTCGACTTGGTATGTCGATTTAGAAAATAATAATTGACATGACTATTTTTACCATACTATCTCTATTAATTGATTTTAGTATTAGGTATTGAAAAATGATTTAAAGAATAAATAATTAATACTAATGGTAAAACATTAAAAAAATAAATTCTTGATATGTCAAAAGTGACTAGAAAGATAATTAAGCAACCCTGAAGGGTAGCTCAGCTGGTAAAGGCCTGAGAACAAAGTCCTTCAGGTCGTCAGTTCGAGCCCCAGCAGTGCCACTGGAGGCATTACAAACTGGCCGCGTTTTCAGGGCCCCGTGGAACTAGCCGTGGTGGACCCGCCTTGAAACAGTGGGACCCAATGGGTACAACTAATCGGGTTCGCAAAGCGACACTCGGAAACCACGGAAAAAAAAATAATTAAGCCTTCCTCCCCCACTTTTCCTTCACTTAGACATCTCAATCTCAGTTTGATGGATTACACAAATGTTCCTTACTATATCCCAATTGCCTCCTTCTATTCTATACCTAAAAATTATGACATAAATCAAATATCACACATTCTTGAAAACTCCCTTTCAAAAGTATTATCTCTCTATTATCCCTTTGCGGGACAAATTAAGGACATGGGTGTTGAGTATTTAAATGTTCGAATCAGTTGTCCAATGTCTGAAATTCTCAACCATCCTTATAATGATGTTGTAGATGTAGTCTTCCCACAAGATTTGCCTTGGGGTTCTACATTGAACCGAAGTCCACTACTGGTTCAATTAAGCCATTTCAATTGTGGTGGGATAGCAGTCGGTGCATCCCTGTCACACAAGATGCTGATGGATATAGTTTCTCTAGATTCCTTAATGATTGGGCTGCTACAGCTGGAAAGGTGGATTTCAAACCATCTCCTCACTTTAATGCATCTTCTCTCTTTCCACTAATGGATGAGGCTTCAGATATATCTAATGGTGAGCCTGAACCACAACGACATGTATCAAGAATGTTCAATTTCTCATCCTCTAGCTTGAGAAAACTCAAGGATATCGCTGCAAAAAATTCAGAAGTTGTACAAAACCCAACTCGTGTTGAAGTTGCTACAGCACTTTTCCTTAAATGTGGAGTGGCTATGTCAATGGAGAAATTGGGTGCATTCAAACCAATTCTATGGAGCCATGTAATGAATTTACGCCCACCAGTTCCACTCAACACAATGGGAAATGCTTTTCTTCTCTTGGGTTCAATAACAATGACAGAAGATAAGGTA
Organism: Capsicum baccatum var. pendulum; assembly: GCA_030864225.1. Taxonomy (NCBI): domain Eukaryota; kingdom Viridiplantae; phylum Streptophyta; class Magnoliopsida; order Solanales; family Solanaceae; genus Capsicum; species Capsicum baccatum. Next base: position 15,758,381 of record CM061560.1, read on the forward strand.
ACATTACCTAACTACGTTGTTGAACTACAAAAGGCTAAACAACACCTTTGAGACGAGTTGAAAGATAAGAGTACAAATCAGATAGCCACACATGCACTTGGAAGAGTCAAACAAGGTTCAGACATAATAAAAATGGATATGTTTGATGCTTATTCTTGCACAAGCTTTTGCAATTTTGGGTTATATACGATCGATTTTGAATGGGGTAGGCCTGTAAGGGTGACCCTAGCTAGAAATTTAATGAAGAATCACTTCTTATTCTTGGATAAGGGATAAATGTACTAGTCACTTTGAGTGAAGCTGATATGTTAATATTTCAGAGTAACAAAGAGCTCCTACAGTTCGCTTCTCCAGTTGTTCAGTCAACTGAATAAGTTTTAAGGCCGTTTCCTAATAAACTAGCATTTTCTATATATACACAACTATTTGATCTTTTTTCTTACTCTATATGATCTAGCTAATCATTCATATGTAAAAGATTGTGTCACACTCATGAAGACATCTAAAAAACGATGTATTATGATTCAAGTGCGCGGAGGAGGAGTGACACTCTCATCAAGACATCTAAGAAAATCATGTGAATTTATATTATAGTATCAATATACTCTTTTCGTTCCTTAATAAATGACGTTTTGTATTAGGATATCAACATATTCTTTTCGTTTTCTTAATAAGTGGCGTTTTGATGTAATAATTCTCATGGCGATTTTTTGATCTCTACGTTTTTTTTAACTATTTCCTCTCTCATAGTTTCGGTAATGTATAGGTGACCCGATTTCTGAGGTAGTTGAATGGGATTTTCAACCCCCGGCTCACATAGTCACACTTTCATCAAGACATCTAAGAAAACCATGCGTACACATATTATGATATCAATAAGTGGTGTTTTGATGCAATAATTTTGATTGTGATTTTTTCGATTTCTACGTATTTTAACTGTTTCCTCTTCTCGTGATAGTTTCAGTATTGTTTTCGTGATCTACAAGATAGGTGACACGATTTCTGAAGTAACTGAATGTATTTTTTCATTTTGAAAAGCTGAAAAGTTTGAACCAAAGTCAACATTCGATGAAGATGAATTCGGATTAGTGCAGTGGCAACTTCAACACGAGTTGGATTCTGTACAACTCCTGAATCTATTACAACGATATTCTTGAGTTTTCCCAAGCTAGAGGATGAGAAACTGTACATTCTTGACATGTCTTTGTGGTTCAGGCACAACAATATTTATAGGTATAGCCAAAGGATCATCAATTAGTGGGGAAAAAAAAGATGCAGCAAACTGAGGAGATGATTTGAAATCCACTAGTTGAGCTATAGTTGCCCAATCATTAAGGAATCTAAAGTAAAAAGACAAAAATATCAAAAATTTTAGATAGGAGTACTAAAAATGTCAATTTGGACCTACTAAAAATAAAGGAAGAACTACCAAACAAAAATTGTAGCCAATAATTCATTTATCGTAGGACCATGATAAATACAAATATAATTTCAAGAGTGTATATATATATTAAGCAGGTGAAATAATGTAGTAATAATTCATAAAGGTGGGGTACGATTTTTAGGAAGAAATGATTTTCTAAATATCTAATATAATTTTTTTAAAATGTTATGTTCTTTATATGAGATTTTATACGTAAAAGATTTTCATTTTCACACATAATAGAGATGAAACGTCATTTTCTTGTATTCAAATTTACCATGAAAAAAGTTTCACTTTTATAGAAATATTTTTCTATATATTTGAAAATAAGTGTATCTCCGTGAAATTTCCAAATACAACATGAAGTTATGTTTGAACTTTGTGATTTGGAGAACAGACATTTTGAAAAGAAAATCATTTACACCTTAGATCCATTCATGTTTTACTTGTTTAGGTTGGACTCAGACAGATTTGTAAGAAATAATAATTGATATAGGTATTTTATCGTAACATGCTATTGATATCTATTCATAGGTCTTGGAAAATAAGTTGAAGAAAATATAATTAACGTTAAAAACAAAATGTGAAAACAAATGTATTTTTATCATGATAAATTAAAAATAACAAATAAAAGTGAAAATACATTTTTGATATAATAGGCAAATAAAAGTGAAAGGAAAGAGTCAAAATTATTTATGATATTTTGCAATCTACGTGTTTTAATTGACATGCAAATTTGTGTCAGGAATCACTAAGCACATATTTGGAAAGCCACATGAGAATTAGATGTGAGTGCAATTTGATATAACTACATTGATTTATTTGGTTGGTTAATTAACTATTTAGTTAGTAGGAAATTAATCTGGGTGAATTGAGAGGGATAATTACACACTACGATTCTCAGAAAAGAGATGAGAATTGTTGGTGATTATATTAATGATTATAAGGTTACTTTTTAATTTTTAATTTTTATTTTTATTATTTTATGTGTAAGATGGGGAAGTATGCCAAAAAGACTCTTTTGAAAACTATTTTGTGGTTTATTAAAAAGTTATGAAAAATTTGTCAAATACCCTATTTAATCCACATCACCACAAATTTATCCAACTTAGGGGTGTCAAACGGGACGGGCCGGGCCAACCCGGAATCGGCCCTTCCATTTTAACCGGGTTGAGGGCCGATTTTGACGTTAGCCGGGCCGGGCAGGGCCGGGCCAAACAGTAAAAAAATTAAAATCCACCCTAACCCGGCCCACTTAACCCAACCCGGTCAAACCCGTCTAAAAAATAAATAAATAATCCGATATACACTATATACACTCTAATATACACTATATACACTCCAATATACAATATATATTTTAAAAAAAATATATAAACAATTACACATATATACGTACCATTCAATATATAATTATATATGACTATACGTACTACTTTAAATAAAACATATGCTATAATAGTATAATATATATATATATATATATATATATATATATATATATACTAATTTATAAAACATATACACATGTATACGTTAAATATATACTACTTTAGAAGATATATACACATATATATATGCACCATTCAATATATATGTACTACTTTAAATAAAATATATACTACAATATACATATATATATATACAACAATATAAATGTATATATAGTTACATACTAATTTATAAAACATATACACTTGTATACTTTAAAGATATACGTCTATAGAAGATATATACACATATATGCACACCATTCAATATATATGTACTACTTTGAAAAAAGTATATGCTACAATATATATACTAATTTATAAAACATAAAGTAATGTATACGTTAAATATACACGTCTATAGAAGATCTATTCATATATATACACTCTATTCTATGTATATGTAATACTTTAAATCAAATATACTATAATATATACATTACAATATATATTTGTATAGTTATATACTAATTTATGAAACATATAAACATGTATACGTTAAATATACACATCTATAGAAGATCTATTCAGATATATACACTCTATTCTATGTATATGTAATACTTTAAATGAGATATACTACAATATATATATACATTACAATATATATTTGTATAGTTATATACTAATTTATAAAATATATACACATGTATACGTTAAATATACACGTCTATAGAAGATCCATTCACATATATACACTCTATTCTATGTATATATAATACTTTAAATGAAATATACTCTAATATATATACATTACGATATATATTTGTATAGTTATATACTAATTTATAAAACATATACACATGTATAAGTTAAATATACACTTCTATAGAAGATATATACACGTGTATACGCACCATTCAATGTATATATACTACTACTTATAAAATATACTACATTATATATACATTACAATATATATAGATATACTTATATACTAATTTATAAAATATATACACATGTATACGTAAATATATACTTCTATAGAAGATATATACACGTGTATACGCACCATTCAATGTATATATACTACTACTTATAAAATATACTACATTATATATACATTACAATATATATAGATATACTTATATACTAATTTATAAAACATATACACATGTATACGTTAAATATACACTTCTATAGAAGATATATGCACAAATATACAAAATATATGCTACTTAATATAATAAATTAATAATATTTGGTAGTAAATTAATAATATATTAGAAGTAAGTTTTTAATTTAAAGTAGAAAACTAGAAATTCAATTTAAAATTTTAAATCATTAAATGAAAAAAAATAAAAAACAATGACTAAGGAGTGAATGAATTTGGGGAATTTTATTGATTGCAAAATGATCCAAAATTTATAATTTACATGAATGAAAAATCTATAAATTATGCATCATTTTTTCCAACTCATTCATGTTAATATTAATGGAAACTTGCATAGGATAGTCGAAGTCAACGGGGGCAAAACCATGCATTGGACTTGATTCTGCTGAGTTCTCCCGTGAAGTCATAATTTCTTCAAGTTTCAGCTCGTCGCTCGGCTTCGGTTCCATTCCTTGGTTTCTTCTTTCCGCTCTAATCCAATCTCTGAGGCAAACTAGAACATTCATTGCATTGCTTCCCAATGAGTGTCGGTTGTCTCCAAGCTGCTGTCGTCCCTGACTAAAGGCGCTCTCTGATGCAACGGTTGACATTGGAACATTCAAGATATCTCTAGCTAATCTTGAAAGCAGAGGATATTGTGTTTCATTACTCCTCCACCAATCCAACGTGTTGATCCGTCGTCTGCGATCCTCTGGTGCCGTCCGAAGATAATATTTCAGCTTTTCCCGATAAGTTGATGTGTAAGTTCTCTCATCAACACTGTTCCAACAATTTAAATCATAAAACGAATCAGAAAAACCACTATGAGCCGGCCTTTTAAAAGATGATGGCTCCTCGGGAGGATGAGGAGCGACAGTTGGAGTGATATTTGTAGGTACGGCTAAATCAAATAAATCAGCATAGTGATTATATAATTTTTCTGTGTAATCCTTTGCATCAGCCGTAGCCGTCCACAAATCAGGTTGTACTTGTTCAGAATCATGGTTAGTATTTATTTCTAAGTTAGTATAAATAAGAGTACTAAAGTGACACATATGAATATATTTCATGCACGGATTTAGCATAGCACCAACCAAATAAATAGGGGGAATCGGGAAAAAATATTTTTTAAATTTCGTAAACATGGCGCCAACAGCTTCTTTATAACCTTCTTTATTTTTATATTCTTTGAGCAAACCAGAAATATCGGCTATATATGCCAAAATATTACAAACAGTAGGATAATAAGCACCGGAAAATTCAACCGTAGATACATAAAATTTTTCTAAAAACTTAACAAGATCATTAATTACAACCCAATTAGAATTATGTAGCATGCAATCAGCAGAGTCAGCAAATGAACCGCAATGTTGGTTAAAAGCTAGTGTAATAGGAATTCTATATTTATAACAAGTTTTTAAAAATTCATACGTAGAATTCCATCTAGTATCAATTTCCTCAGGCATCAAAATCGGTGTAAGTCCATTTTCTTGACATTTAACTTTAAATTCTCTAATTCTCGATCTACGATTATTTCCTTGAATAAAACCAACGGCAAGACGAATTTTTTCAATATAAAGCTCAAAAAAATCAAGGCCATCTTTTACAATTAAATTATATATATATGACATGCACACTTAATATGAAAAATTTCAGGCAAGGGCGGAGATAGCGTAGATTTTATTTTTGTTATAGCAGTCTTGTTGTTAGAAGCATTATCAAAAGCGATACATAAAATTTTATTTTCGATATCATAATATCCGGCAATTTTAACAATAGAATCAGCAATAAATTGTCTAGTATGTTTACGATCTTCATCATATAAAAAAGCAAGAATACGTTTTTGCATCACAAAATTACTATCCATCCAATGACAAGTAACAGTTAAATAATCATTTTTATTTACAACACGACCAAGATCAGAAGTTAGGGACAATCTACATTGAATATTTTTTAACAATGTTGATAAATAAAAATAATATTGTGAATGGAGTCTAAAAATATCAGACCAACAAGTAGTTCTAGGAATACCGTTAAACATAGGATTATAAATTGCTTGTATATAACGAATAAAGGCATCAGAAGAAGGAAAACTAAAAGGCAAACAACCCACAGCTACCATTTTAGCTATTTCTTCCCTGTCCCTCAATTTATTATACTTCTTCACTACGTGACCGGTTGCTGGGTCCATTCTAGTTTGCGTTGACCCACCAACATCCCCATCACCTTTTGCAATATTTAACTCTCTTTTGTGATCTTCAGCTACATGTCTTATTAACGTACCCGTACCCCCTTGCTTGCCTCCACTTCTATGCTTATATATTTGTTGACAAATATTGCATTGCACCTCAATATCTGATATACGTTCAAAAAATTGTCATGCAATACTAGTTCTTTTACGAGGTTTTGGGGCACTGGGAGGACGAAAAGGGAGATTAACTGATTCAGATCTAACGTTAGCATCTCCTACTGCGGATGTATCAGCAATATTTTCATTATCTTTGTCTAAATTAACCGCATCTACTTCATTTTCTTCTTCTATACCGTAATTTTCCAGAGCTTCTACATAATCCATATCGTGAGCACCTACACCTATTTATTCCTCAAAAGATGTACCAAGCGGTACCGGAGGCGAAGGCACACGAGTATATCTACTACTTGAACTACCTCTACCGCTAGTAATTCGCTTTTTACTACCACTACCGCTTTCAGGACAAAATTTTTTAACACCTTTAGCAGCGAGGTTTCTTAATTTATCCAAAAAAAAATTAAATTAAACTAAAAATATTCAAAATACACAAATATAATAAAATTAAATATTAAACAATTAATACAATAAATAAAAATTAAACGTAAGAGATGGAACGACAATACCAAATTTTGGAAGTATCCGGAGATTGCGACTTTAGAAACTTCCGCTCGTACTTTGTAAACGAAAAATTAAAAAATTAAAGTGAACACTTTAAGAAATTAAATATACTGAATATTTGAGAATTGAGAATTGAGATTTGAGAGAGTGAAAAATTGTGTGAAAAATGATTTGAAGTTGTAGGGTATTTATAGATTTTTTTTTTGGGATTAAAAAATATTTTTTAAAGTTTTTTTTTTTTTTTTAATAAATGGGCCTAAACTAGCCGTTTGGACCCAAAAATGGCTATATAGCCGTTGGGCCAATGGCTAGTTTGGCCCAAAATCCAAAATATCTTTTTTTTTTAATTTTTTTGGGCCGGGCCGGTTAACCGGCGGGCTTGGACCGGGCTTGGTCCGGTCCGGATTAGCCGGACCCATTTTAACAAACTAACCGGCCTGGGACCCGGAACCCTAAAGCCCTAGGGCTTATCGGGCCGGGTCAAACCGGGCCGAGTTAGGTACCCGGCCCACTTGACACCCCTAATCCAACTCAACAAATTCACCCACAAGCTTTTTAATACTACACTTTAACCCATTATTTCTAACTTAGCAAATTCATCCTGAAGTATTAATAATACACTTCAACCCACTCCATCATCCACCATTATAAAATATCTAGGTTTCCAAAAATATATATAAAAAAATCCAAAAGCTAAAAATAGAAGGTTGCTCTTTTTCTCCAAAAAATGCTCCGATTCCGGCGTTCTTTCCGGCATTATTTTTAGGCGATCAGCTTTAAATCAGTCCACAAATCTCATAAGCCCGTCCATTGCATCCATTTTACTCCATTAGTTTGTTATCTTCTCAAACACACTTTCCTCCATTGTTAAAAAGCTTTAAATCAGTCACATCAGTTAAAAACTCTTTAGAAGTACATTACAATAACTGAGGCAACTCCAAGTTCATTTCTCTATTCCATAAACCCAACGACCGTTGATTAGAAGCAATATTTGTAATTTTAAGTTTCTGTACGGATATCTGTGCAGTCATCTGTTATACCCCAAATCCCATTGGAGCGGACTGGCATCCGTAGCCGAGGAGGTCCGGGAGAACCCATTCATAACCTATACTTTCACATTTACATTACTTATGAAAATTAGAAATTTGGGCAGCACTTCGTTGTAAATAGAAGAAAACAGTACTTGTATCAGCCCAGCAGACACGCATAAATATATATATAAACAGTAATTGGCCGTCATAGCCATCACGTCTATCAACCAAACACTCCTATGACTGTACAATATGTCTACAAAAGCCTCTACATAGATACATAACTGAGTTAGGGTCGGGACAAACTCCCGCCCACAAAAGACTTTTATACAAATACCAAAAATACATATAGAAACGACTTGGGATGCCCCGAAACAACTGGAGCTCACCACTAACAACAGAATGTCCTGGCTCTTACTGCGGAGGTGTACGACCTGAAGTACCTGTTCCTTCAGGCATGAATACGGGTCCCTCGTGAGGGACGTCAGTACGGAAATATGTACTGAGTATGTAAGGTAGTGAGTATCAAGATGAGATACAAAAGATCAACAGAACCCAGATACCAGTGAATAAACAGTATGAGTAGACCTCACTTAAAAGAGCTGATGGGATACCTGCACATTACTTTCATGTCATTACTTCCCGTAATCCTTATCAATACATAACATATGTCATACAATGGCCAACTGATCAGTGGTACTAATACAATACATCAGGGACCACCCCTGGAATAGCATATATACATAAACTTTATAATACAATGGCCAACTGATCAGTGGTACTAATACAATACATCATATCATCAATTTAAAATACAGCCATTCCATTTCTTAATTCAATTACTCTTTGAGATTGGTTACTTTGTGGTCACACCTTATGGAACTTGAAACCATGATACCTCAATAGGAAAACATGTAAATAGGTAATCAATATCATGAAAATGAAGTAGAGAATCATGGATACCTCATTAAACCATTTCGGAGTCAACAATAGTATATGGACATTTTTTTGACTAGCCGGACATCTTAAAAGTGAAAAAAAGTTCAATTGGTAGTATCGAAGATCATATGATGTTATTATGTGTCATGTGTCGTAGGACAATGTTGGAAGCTTACTTGAGAGTTCCATGGGTCATTATTCATGCCAAATATTAGATAGAGTATGTCTTACATACCTTGATATAACCACTTCAATACAAGTTCAACTTGGCTTCCCGTACTCTTCGAACACTTATCTACAATAAGTCATTTGTGGCAAACTAGTATTAGCAACCAAACCTTACCATTTAGGTATTAACTTCACCAAATAATGTCTAGGAAGTAATCCTTTAACTCATCAATAAGAGTGCTACATACATCCTCTTATACTCTTATTACATTCACATATCATGCATTTTCATGAAATATCCCCCAACATCACTCTTAGCCTTTATTTCCCTTCTTAATCACCATCCAATACCAACATGATCACTGGGCATACATAAACACTAATATAATGATATATCACCACAATTCATCCTCCATAATCCAATACAACAACTTCCATAATTTACTACTAACAATTTATACAAAACAATTCATAACTATGTTTCTAATTATCTTCCAACATCAAGACAATACTCATAATCCTTTATCAATACTTATTCATGGATAAGAATCAAGAATAAACAATATTCATACCTTAACAATGAACTATTGTATTTAGAATCCTCCTTACATAACCATGGGGTGCTTCTCTAAGCTTTCGAGATGGTGAACACAACTACGGAACCAATTTGAATTTTCTACGGTTGAATCATAAAATATTTGAAGTTGAAATTAGGCTAGGGTTTCACCTTCTCTTAATAATTGGATGGTATATGATATATATGAGGCCAAGTGTAGGTTTATGAAGACCCATTTTCGTCCAAGAGGTAATAGAAAATGACCATTTTGCCCTAAAAATTTAAATAAATCCGAATCTGTCCCCAGTGGACAGTTATGACAGGCTGAAGTAAATCGATCATAACTCTTTGCTCCGGTATCGGATACGGATGAAACCAATTGCATTGGAAATATAATTCAAAGGGATTTCATTTTCATATAAAGTATACCACCTAGTTCTTCCTGTACAAGGATTTATGGTCGTTTAAAGTTGACCCAAAAATCTGTCCCACAATTCTGTTTTTTTTTTGATAGGTTGTAGTAAAACGGGTATAGCTCCTTACTCAGACATTGGATTTGGATGAAACCAATTTCATCGGAAATAAGACTCTCGGATATTTTTGTCGATATATAGCAGCTCACACAGTTATTTTTGTACAAGGAGTTATGATCATCTAAAGTTGATCCAAAAAAATAATTGCCTAGCTGCAGTAATTTTTCTGCAGATTTACTGTTCACAGGCTTCCCGGCCACCGTTTTGAAATTTCGAATGTGCTCGCTTATATGAAATACTCCTCTATTTTGGGCAAACTTTATATCGTTGGAAAGCTTATTCCAATACCTACACATACAACTATTGACGGGATACTTCCAAACACCATAAACTTAATTTAACCCATACGCAAGCCTTTAGGACTCCATATAATCGCGATAAGTGTACGAAAAAAAAATTTACGGGGTGTTACATTCTCCCCCCCTTAAGAACATTCGTCTTCGAATGTTAGAATAGTTACTCAATTAAGACATGTCCAAGCTTACAATTAACATATTCATCATCATAACATACTTGCATAAAAATAAACACTTACTTGTTATTGTTCTTCTTTCGTCTCATGAACTTCCTCCTCATCGTTGAATAGGTAAGGGTACTTAATCTTCATCGCTTCCTCGGCTTCCCATATGATCTCCTCAACTTGTTGATTCCTCCAAAGTACTTTTACCGATGCTATCTCTTTATTCCTTATCTTTTTAATTTGGCGATCAAGAATAGCAATAGGCATTTCTTCAAAAGTGAGATCTTCTGTAACTTGTACATCTTCTGTAGTAGTGATGTGCGATGGATATCCGATGTACTTGCGAAGCATCGAAACATAAAATACGGGATGAATTGCTGAGAGCTCTTGAGGTAGCTCTAACTCATAAGCAGCTTGTCCAAATCTTTGAATGATCTTGTACGGACCTATGTATCGTGGACTTAACTTTCCTTTCTTGCCAAACCTCATCACTCCTTTCATTGGTGATACTTTCAAGAATACCCAATCGTCGATAGAAAACTCAAGTCCTCTTCTTCTAACATCCGCATAAGATTTGTGTTGACTTTGAGCTGTTTCAAGCCGTTGTTGGATCACTTTAACCTTCTCCATTGCTTGATAAACAAGATCCGGTCCAAACCAGACCGCATCACCTGCTTCAAACCATCCTATTGGTGATCTACACTTTCTTCCATACAATGCTTCATATGGTGCCATTTTGATACTTGAATGATAGCTATTATTGTAGGCAAACTCGATAAGAGGTAGGTGATCATCCCAGTTGCCTTTGAAATCTAATACACATGCTCGTAGCATATCTTCAAGTGTTTGAATGGTACGTTCCGCTTGTCCGTCCGTTTGAGGATGAAAAGCCGTACTTAGATTTAATGAAAATTCGCGGTAAATTGGGCTCCTCGATCGGATATAATGGAAATTGGAACTCCATGTAACCGAACGATCTCCTTAATATACAACTTCGCATACTCTTCCGCCGTATAAGTTGTCTTAACTGGTAAGAAGTGCGCAGATTTGGTAAGCCTATTAATGATCACCCATATGGAATCAAACTTCCGATATGTACGAGGCAAACCCGTGATAAAATCCATATTGATCTTGTCCCACTTCCAGACTAGAAGATCTATACATTACATGTAACCACCGGGTTTCTGGTGTTCTACTTTGACTCTTTGACAATTCGGACATTCAGCTACAAATTCGGCAATATTCTTCTTCATGTCATTCCACCAATATATTATTTTCAAATCTTGATACATCTTAGTCGACCCTGGATGGATGGAATACCTTGAACAGTGTGCTTCTGTCATAATTCTCTTTCTTAGCTCAACTACATCAGGTACACATAAACGATTCTGACACTGAAGCACTCCTTCTCGTGTAAGCTCAAATGCCTTCGTCTTGCCACTCTGCACATCCTCCTTAAGCTTCAATAAAATTGGATTTACATACTGCTTCTCTTTTACTTCAGCTATCAATGAAGATTCCACTGCATTACGTACAATAACCTCTTCATCTGGAGTTTCGAGAAGTCGAACTCCCAAATTAGCTAGTTGGTGAAGATCCTTAATCATCCCCTACTTTTCTATAGATGCCATTTTAGACTTACGACTCAGTGTATCCGCTACCACATTCACTTTCCCTGGATGATACAAGATATCAACATCGTAATCTTTCAACAATTCAAGCCATCTCCGCTGCCTCATGTTTAGATCTTTCTGACTGAAGATATATTGCAGGCCATTATGATCGGTATATATGTCAACATAAACCCCATATAAGTAGTAGCACCATATCTTCAAAGAAAATACAACTGCAGCTTGCTCAAGATCATGTGTAAGATAATTCCTCTCATGTGGTCGCAACTGTCTAGAGCCATAGGCTATTACTCTACCATGTTGCATTAATACGCATCCTAAGCCACTTCTCGAAGCATCACAGTACACTGCATACCCTTCTATGCCTTCAGGAAGTACCAATACCGGTGTAGAAGTCAACTTGCTCTTCAGATCTTGGAAACTCTTTTCAAAGGCATCATTCCATTGAAACTTGGAGGCTTTATGCGTCAACTTAGTCAAGGGTGCAGAAATAGAAGAAAAACCTTCAACAAACCTTCTATAATAACCTGCCAACCCGAGGAAACTACGAATCTCCGTAGGCGTCGTGGGTCTTGGCCAATTCTTCACAGCCTCAATCTTCTGAGTGACAACTTTTATGCCTTCACTGGATACAATATGGCCCAAAAATGCCACTGACTTGAGCCAAAACTCACATTTAGAAAACTTCGCATACAACTTACGATCACGAAGAATCTGCAACGCCTGCCTCAAGTGATTAACATAGTCCTCTTCTGATCTAGAGTAGACCAGAATATCATCTATGAAAACTATCACGAACACATCTAGAAACGGCTTAAACAGCCTATTCATCAGATCCATAAAAACTGCGGGAGCATTTGTCAGCCCGAATGACATAACCAGAAATTCATAATGACCATACCATGTTTGGAAAGCTGTCTTGGGTATATCTTTATCCTTGACTCTCACTTGATGATAGCCTGATCTTAAGTCAATCTTGGAAAAACACTGGGCACCCTGCAACTGGTCAAATAAATCATCAATTCGGGGGAGAGGGTATTTATTCTTGATAGTCACCTTATTCAATTGCCGATAGTCAATACACATCCTCAGCGAACCATCTTTCTTACGCACAAATAATACTGGTGCTCCCCAAGGGGACATACTAGGCCTGATGAATCTCTTTTCTAGCAAGTCTTTCAGTTGCTCTTTCAATTCTCGCAACTCTGCTGGTGCCATTCTATAAGGAGGAATTGAGATTGGCTGTGTGTCTGGCAACATATCAATACCAAACTCCACTTCTCGTTCAGGAGGTAAACCTGGTAGTTCTTCAGGAAATACGTCAGGAAATTCATTCACAACCGGAACGGTCTGAAAAGTTGGCGGCTCTGCCTCTGTATCCCTTACTCTAACCAAATGGTATATGTACCCCTTGAAAATCATTTTTCTTGCCTTAAAGTAAGAAATAAATCTACCTCTCGGCGCGCCAACATTACCCTTCCATTCAAGGACTGTCTCATTTGGGAAATGGAAATACACCTTCTTAGAACGGCAATCTACTGTAGCATAACAAGACGCTAACCAATCCATACCCATAATAACATCAAAATCTACCATTTTTAACTCAACAAGATCGTTCATCGTATCACGACCACAAATATTCACAACACAATTTCGATAAACATTCCTAGCTATAAGAGATTCCCCCACTGGCGTTGACACTTCAAATGGCTTGGCTAATAATTCGGGTGTTCTCCCGAACCTTTCCACAATCAAAGGAGTAGCATACGATAATGTAGAACCAGGATCAATTAAGGCATACACATCAAATGCAAAGATGGACAACGTACCTGTAACCACGTCTGGAGAAGCCTCTAAATTCTGCCGATCTGCTAGGGCATACACACGGCTCTGAGCTCCGCTGGAACTAGCTGCTCCTCTATCACCTCTACCGTGACCCATAGGTTGTGTACCCCTACTCAAATGAGGCACCAATGATGACGCAACAGCTGATCTGGTAGGTCGTGTTATACCACCTGTGGTCCTGCGTGGGCAATCTCTAGCCATATACCCCGGCCTACCGCACCAAAAGTAATTCTTCGTTCCAAGCCAACATTCGCCAAAGTGAAATCTTCTACATATGGGGCACGGGTGTCGTGGAGGTCTCAATTGACTCATACTCCCTTGCCCTTGATACCCCACTATTCGCAAACTCTGATTTTCACTGCTTTGCCCGAACTGATTACCTCTGAACCTTTGAAATTGCGGTGGAGCACTAATTGCCAGATAAGAAGATAACGGGCTAGGCAATCTATGAGAGAACGAAGGCCTAAAACCTCCTTGAGATGCCATAAACTGCCCTATAGCTCTGGCCCACTTAGAATATCTTTTTTCTGATTCCTGGGTTCTTCTTCTTTTCCTCTGATCTTCCATCTTCTGAGCGAAAGCTTGTATCCTCGCTATATCCATGTCCTTGTTCAAAGCAGCAATGGTACAATCTCTAACCAAGTATGGTTCCAATCTATCCACATAGTGATGAACTCTGTCATCCATAGTAGCTACCACATTAGAAGCATATCGAGACAAGGAGTTAAATCAAAGACTATACTCCCTTACACTCATATTACCCTGACGAAGATTTAAGAATTGATCTGCACGGGCCTGACGAGTCTCAAATGGAAGATAATGATCAATAAATGCATCTTTGAACTCTCCCCACGTAGTTGGAGGTGCATCAATACCCCTAGATCGTTTCCAATCCTCGTACCACAATATAGCCTCTTATTTCAGTCTATATGCTGCTAGCTCAACCATCTCTTTACCGGATATGTGCATAATATCTAGAGCCCTTTGGGTTTGATCGACAAAGTCCTGCGGGTCTTCGTTAATATCTGATTCAATAAAAGTAGGAGGATCCAATTTCAGAAAATCCTGTGTCCGAAGGCTAGCTGCTCTATCCGTACCACTAGAACCCGTGGTAGGAATAGCTTGCCCTTGAAGTTGACCGGCAACTCTACGCGTCAGAAGTTGTACTGCATCCCTCAAATCTCGATCAACAGCATTAATAGATGGCCCTTCCGGAGGATAAGAAGCTCCTGATATATGCTCATCTTGAGACTCACTTTGTTCAGCTTGTGCCGGTGGTGACTTACTAGTACCTTCTCCGGCCACTGCATCTACTCGCTTCCACTTATTCTTTCTCCTTGTAATCGGCATCGTCACTATAATAAATAAAAAAGAAATAATTGGATTAAGTGATTGATTATGAATTTATCTCTAATATGGGATCTATTGCACGATCTAAGAAATGGAGAGTGGAAACAATCCCTAAATGTCCAATAGCCTCCTGTTTATAGATGTGGTGCACAACACACCGATAAACGAGATTCTACGTAGACACGGATTTGTAGACTCACTAGGATGAACTGGCTCTGATACCACTTCTGTCATACCCCCCAAATCCCATTGGAGCGGACTGGCACCCGTAGCCGAGGAGGCCCGGGAGAACCCGTTCATAACCTATACTTTCACATTTACATTACTTATGAAAATTAGAAATTTGGGCAGCACTTCATTGTAAATAGAAGAAAACAGTACCTGTATCAGCCCAACAGACATGCATAAATATATATATAAACAGTAATTTGCCGTCAGAGCCATCACGTCTATCAACCAAATACTCCTATGGCTGTACAATATGTCTACAAAAGCTTCTACATAGATACATAACTGAGTTAGAGTCGGGACAAACTCCCGCCCACAAAAGACTTTTATACAAATACCAAAAATACATATAGAAACGACTTGGGATGCCCCGAAACAACTGGAGCTCACCACTAACAACAGAATGTCCTGGCTCTTACTGCGGAGGTGTACGACCTGAAGTACCTGTTCCTGCAGGCATGAATACGGGTCCCCCGTGAGGGACGTCAGTACAGAAATATGTACTGAGTATGTAAGGCAGTGAGTATCAAGATGAGATACAAAAGATCAACAGAACCCAGATACCAGTGAATAAACAGTATGAGTAGACCTCACTTAAAAGAGCTGATGGGATACCTGCACATTACTTTCATGTCATTACTTCCCGTAATCCTTATCAATACATAACATATGTCATACAATGGCCAACTGATCAGTGGTACTAATACAATACATCAGGGACCACCCCTGGAATAGCATATATACATAAACTTTATAATACAATGGCCAACTGATCAGTGGTACTAATACAATACATCATATCATCAATTTAAAATACAGCCATTCCATTTCTTAATTCAATTACTCTTTGAGATTGGTTACTTTGTGGTCACACCTTATGGAACTTGAAACCATGATACCTCAATAGGAAAACATGTAAATAGGTAATCAATATCATGAAAATGAAGTAGAGAATCATGGATACCTCATTAAACCATTTCGGAGTCAACAATAGTATATGGACATTTTTTTGACTAGCCGGACATCTTAAAAGTGAAAACAAGTTCAATTGGTAGTGTCGAAGATCATATGATGTTATTATGTGTCATGTGTCGTAGGACAATGTTGGAAGTTTACTTGAGAGTTCCATGGGTCATTATTCATGCCAAATATTAGATAGAGTATGTCTTACATACCTTGATATAACCACTTCAATACAAGTCCAACTTGGCTTCCCGTACTCTTCGAACACTTATCTACAATAAGTCATTTGTGGCAAACTAGTATTAGCAACCAAACCTTACAATTTAGGTATTAACTTCACCAAATAATGTCTAGGAAGTAATCGTTAAACTAATCAATAAGAGTGCTACATACATCCTCTTATACTCTTATTACATTCACATATCATGCATTTTCATGAAATATCCCCCAACATCACTCTTAGCCTTTATTTCCCTTCTTAATCACCATCCAATACCAACATGATCACTGGGCATACATAACCACTAATATAATGATATATCACCACAATTCATCCTCCATAATCCAATACAACAACTTCCATAATTTACTACTAACAATTTATACAAAACAATTCATAACTATGTTTCTAGTTATCTTCCAACATCAAGACAATACTCATAATCCTTTATCAATACTTATTCATGGATAAGAATCAAGAATAAACAATATTCATACCTTAACAATGAACTATTGTATTTAGAATCCTCCTTACATAACCATGGGGTGCTTCTCGAAACTTTCGAGATGGTGAACACAACTACGGAACCAATTTGAATTTTCTACGGTTGAATCATAAAATATTTGAAGTTGAAATTAGGCTAGGGTTTCACCTTCTCTTAATAATTGGATGGTATATGATATCTATGAGGCTAAGTGTAGGTTTATAAAGACCCATTTTCGTCCAAGAGGTAATAGAAAATGACCATTTTGCCCTAAAAATTTAAATAAATCCGAATCTGTCCCCAGTGGACAGTTATGATAGGCTGAAGTAAATCGATCATAACCCTTTGCTCCGGTTCGGATTCGGATGAAACCAATTGCATTGGAAAGATAATTAAAAGGGCTTTCATTTTCATATAAAGTATACCACCTAGTTCTTCCTGTACAAGGAGTTATGGTCGTTTAAACGTGACCCAAAAATCTGTCCCACAATTCTGTTTTTTTTTTGATAGGCTGTAGTAAAACGGGTATAGCTCCTTACTCAGACATTGGATTTGGATGAAACCAATTTCATCGGAAATAAGACTCTCGGATCTTTTCGTCGATTTATAGCAGCTCACACAATTCTTTTTGTACAAGGAGTTATGATCATCTAAATTTGATCCAAAAAAATAATTGCCTAGCTGCAGTAATTTTCCTGCAGATTTACTGTTCACAGGCTTTCCGGCCACCGTTTTGAAATTTCGAATGTGCTCGCTTATATGAAATACTCCTCTGTTTTGGAAAAAATTTATATCGTTGGAAAGATTATTCCAATACCTACACATACAACTATTGACGGGATACTTCCGAACACCATAAACTTAATTTAACCCATACGCAAGCCTTTAGGACTCCATATAATCGCGATAAGTGTACGAAAAAAAAATTTATGGGGTGTTACATCATCGACCCGTCATCGTAATTCATCGATCGTGCATACATCCCGATATAGACCCTAAGCTTAATCTACCGTCGATCAAAGGTTAATTCTAGGATGTCTATTGCAAAATTTATTTTGGTTGCAGGTGATTTCATGGGAGAATGGTTGAATACTCCCAGAGGTTGGAAATGGAGATCTTTTACCAAGGTGACACTGCCCATTGCTGTTCGCCGCAACAGTTCATACGATGAATTTGTTGCAAGCGTAAAACAGAGTAGGGATCTAGATTGCGCATCGAGCAACATGGTGATTAGTTATCTAATGCATTCGAGGGAAAAGGTGAATTCTACGATAATAAATAATGATGCACGTGTGTCCCTCTACATGATGGATGTTGATGTAGATGGCTTTAGGCCTATTTTAAGGATAAATGTAGTCGACAGGTCCTTTGAAAGACCGATGAATTCATCACCGTCGTCACCTTGGTACCGGATAGTCGACAACGATTTGAATGATTACGAGAGTGATGACGATCATCCCATGAATATGAAAGATGACTGTGTGCATATGGAACACATTTTGTCGAACTCACAAGATGCGGAAGAAGACTGTAGAATGGGATCCCAACCCGTTCATTCCTTCTCCGACGGAACCAATTTCTATCATGATCAAATATTTACCGACAAGAAATAGCTGAAAATGCTACTAGATAGAGCAACGGTGAGGTAGTCTTTTGATTATCGTATGGAGAAGAGTTCCACCAAATTGTTGAAGGTGAAATGTCTATCTCCTGTTATGGCTGGTTGTTGTGGGCAAGGAAGTATGAAACCTCGAACAGATTTCACATATACAAGTATGTCGGGGTGCACACATGCGGTGTTGAACACGCCACCCGCAAGCACAAGAAAATGTCATTCGAATTGATTGCTTCACTATGCGTAAATCATTTTTGGGATGGAAAGGGTCCAAGCATAAGTGAAATTCAAAAGATTGTGTTCAAGGAGTTGCATTGCCACACAAACTACTGGATGTGTTGGAAAGGAAGTGTAATTGCAAAGAACATCATTCGCGGAACACCAAAGCAAGGATATGCTTGCTGTAACGCCCTAAGATCCCATCCCGAGACGTCATACGGTGCTTAAGGCCACACGCGGCCTCAATCTAACCCTCTAAATCTACCATCACTTCTAGAACTCACTTTGACAATAGTCGTGCTAATATAAGAGAAAATGCCATATCATAAACATATTGGAATAAGATAAGAAACTAGCCTGTATAATTCAAAATACTAAAATTCTGTACATACCAATCCTTTAGTCTGACAAAGCCTCTATACATCAAAATCAAGGAGACATTGGGACAAACCCCCAACTAACTCAAACAGTACTAAAAGCCATAAAAACAAAATGGTATCACAAAATATAAACACGATCCTCGAACCATGAGGACTCACCACTGAGCAGACGAAAAGAGGCACCTGAATATCGCTAACGCGGCTGAGTACCTGAACCTACATTACGAGAAAATGTAGCCCATAGGAAAATATATGGGTCAACACTTTAGAATGTACTGAGTATGTGGGGGTGCATGTAACAATGTAAATATCATCATCAATTTCATGAAAATATGCATATGTACAATGATGGCTCACTTGGCTTGAGTTAGATTGAAACATACTTTTCATGATTTCATCGTAAATAAATCATATGATAAAAACCTCATAAATCATCATAAACAACTCAACTCTTCAACTCAAGACTCGGAGTGACTCTGTAATTCAAGAAACTCGACTCTGATGGACATGGGAGGTTCTTATAACCGACATAAACCATGTGAGCTACATGGAGTCCAACGTTTTTCCCTCCTAAGGAGAGAACCCCACATTGGTGGGAGCGTCGTACTCTTGCCAAGGAGTACAACCTAAATTTAGTGATCACAATCTCATACTCGGCCTCCGGCCCACAATTATCAACATCAATCCTATGGTGGCACGTAGTTTTGGGGGAAATACCATATTTTCCACTCGGTGCTAAATACTACTCCCAGACATAAGCTCAGAATACGTTAGAAAATCCACCACAAACATCACAAGGGTCTATCATGAAAACCAAATCAAATATCTTTCTCATTTATCAAATCATAATCAATTTGTGGATTCCTAACTCGACCCAAATCAAATCAATCTTTCTCAATATCAAAATGCATCAATTCTTTAAGTCATGGCAACATCAATAACTTTGAGAAAATATCAAGACTCATTGTAACAACTCAATTCTCATGAATCAATATACTCAATAATATAATTTGTCATAAGGAAGCTTAAAGCTTGACACATATCTTGAAAGCACTTGAAAAACCAACTCACGGTAGAAACTTGAAATTCACAATATTAAATATCAAGTCATAAGTTGGAAATTGTAAAATAATCATGTATAACAAAGCTTGAACGATTTATATTCTCATGATCTCATGATGAAGTGATTTGGGTATAAACCCACTTGCAAAATCATATAAATCCATAATAAAAATAAAAGCTTTGAGCACAAGAACGAAAGAATTGCTCTGGTTCAAAACCCCACATACCTTGGATTATGATTTTTAAGATGAACAAGCTTGATTGGAAACTCTTATTTACACTTTTGATCTCAGTTTCTTGATGCCTTTGACTTGGAGAACTTAGTTCTTGAACAACTTGGTGAAATATTGGGAAGATTCTTGAATTTCTTGAAGATGATTTGATTTAGGATTTTAGAAGAAACCCTAGTTTCTAGAGAATTTTGGAGGAGAAATGGGAGAAAAATGATCTTCTCTCCTCCACTTATATATATATATATAACCAAAATGGGCGGAAAAGACCAAAATAACCTTTTAAAAAGAGTTGAAAATTGTTGATCGGGATCTATGATGGTCAAACTGACGGTCCGTCACTTGAGTGCCCAAACTGGGACATTCTTCCTCAACGTGACGGTCGAAGTGAAGATCCATCAGGAAACTGATGGTACATCAGATCGTTCGTCACTCCGAGGGCCAGAAATGGGACTTTTTGCCTCGACTTGACGATCCTCTTGATGGTCCGTCAATTTTTTGGCGGCCTACCATTTTGGCCATCGCACGATGGCCAGAAACAGAGGTTAATGCCTTGGCTTTATGGGACAATTGATGATCCACCAAGGACTTGACGGTCCTTCAGGTCTACCGTCAGGCTTGGGCGATTCTGACATCGCTTAGTAAAACGGCCATAACTTCCTCATCCGATGTCGAATTTCAATGAAATTGGTATGGATGGAAAGCTTATTCAGTGATCTACATGACAAAAAGTAGAAATTAGAGAAATACAACACAATATAAACATCAATCACTTTGGAAGACACCCTATCCACTCAAAAGACAGATTTAGGCTTAAGGAGCGATCGGGGTATTACAATATCTTCCCCTTTGAAACATTCATCCTCAAATGATGCTAGATAGGTCAAGAACAAGATAAAAATGAGGACGCACAGCTGGAACGACCCACTCGAAGGGCTTACTTTACTCTAAAATTTTGAGTACTGCACATAATGCAGGAATCATAGAGAGAGTAACCATATAGCTGAATGCACAACTGAATTAAGGAAGAATAGTACCTTCGGCTTGATTTGAACTCGTGGAGAAGAGATGAGGGTAACTGGATTGCATATCTGCTTTTACTTCCCAAGTAGCACTCTCGACTGATTGATTTCACCATAAAACTTTAACCATGGAAAGTTCCTTGTTCCTTAGTCTTCGGACTTGATAATCTAAGATCTTGATTGGAACTTCATCATAAGAAAGACTATCTCGAACATCGAATCTCTCTGATGGATCAACAACAATAGAATCACCAATGTGTTTTTTGAGCATAGAAATATGAAATATAGGATGGACAACTGACAACTCTGCAGGAAACTCAATCTCATAAGCTGCTTTCCCAACACTATCCAAAACTCTATAAGGGCCTACATATCGGGGACTAAGCTTTCCTTTCTTTCCAAATCTTTTCATCCATTTCATGGGTAAAATTTTCAAATACACCAGATCACCAACTTCAAACTCAAGGGCTCGTTTTCTTACATCTGCATACAACTTCTGATGACTCTGGGCTGTCTTCAACCTCTCCCGGATCAACTTAACTTTCTCCATAGCCTCAAACACAACATCAGGTCCAATCACAGCAGTTTTACCCACTTTGAACCAACCTATGGACGATCTACATCTTCTCCCATACAAAGCTTCAAATGGAGCCATTCCAATACTAGCATGAAAACTGTTGTCGTACGAAAATTCAATCAACAGTGACTGTTCATCCCAACTCTCTTTGAAATCAAGAACATATGCCCTTAACATATCCTCCAAAGTCTGGATAGTCCTCTCAGCCTGACCGTCTGTCTGCGGATGTAAAGCGGAGCTAAGATGAACTTGGGTGCCAAGACCCTTCTGGAAGGCTCTCCAAAACTGAGAAGTAAATTAAGTACCTCTATCGGAGATGATAGACAATGGAAATCCATGCAACCTGACTAACTCTCAAAGGTATAACTTAGCATAGTCCTCAGCAGTGAAAGATCTATGTACTGGCAGAAAATGTGCTAACTTAGTCAACCTGTCTACAACGACCCAAATCGAATCATACGACGTCGAGAAGGAGGTAAACCAGTCACAAAATCCATATTCACTTTCTCCCACTTCCAAGTAGGGATACTGAATTCTCGCATCATTCCATTGGGTCTTTGGTGTTCTATATTAACCTGTTGGCAAGTTGAACACTTCTCTACGAACTTCGCTATATCCTTTTTCATACCATTCCACCAATAAATTTCCCGCAAATCATGGTACATCTTGATAGCACCGGGATGAATAGAATATCGAGCACCATGCTCTTTAGCCAAAATTTTTTGCCTTAAATCATCAACATCTAGAACACAAAGTCTACCTTGCAATCTTAACACACCATCTTCTCCTTGGGAGAAAACCTCTACTTTCTAGTCCTTAACTGACTCCTTCGTCGGACCAAACTATATCCCTGTCCTGCTTCTCTTTTACCTCCGAAACCAAAGAGGACTCGGAACTACTTTGAACTAACATAATTCCCTTCAGCGGAATCAAGCAATCTAACACCCAACCTATCTAAACGATGCACATCATGAGCCAATTCTTTCTTATCACTCTCTACATGAGATATACTACCCAAAGACAACCTGCTAAGAGTATCTGCCACAATATTGGCCGTGCCCGGGTGATACATCACACTCATATCGTAGTCTTTTAGAAACTCTAACCATGTTTTTTGTCTAAGGTTCAACTCCCTTTGAGTAAACGCATACTGCAGGATTTTGTGATCAGTAAACACATCAACATGAACACCATACAAATAATGTCTCCAGATTTTCAAAGAAAAAACTATAGCTGCTAATTCAAGATCATGGGTTGGGTAATTTTTCTCACGAGGCTTCAACTGTCTAGAGGCATAAGCTATAACTTTACCCCTCTGCATCGACACACAACCCATACCAACTCTAAAAGCATCAAAGTATACCACAAGGCTATCAGTACCATCGGGTAAAGCTAAAACTGGGGCTGAAGTGAGTCGAGTCTTCAACTCTTGAAAACTCTTCTCACAAGCATCTATCCACCGGAACTTAGCTTCTTTTTTTGGGGTCAATCGGGTCATGGGAGATGTGATAGATGAGAAGCCCTCAACAAAACAACGGTAGTAACCATCTAGACCCAAGAAAATCCTAATAGCAGACGGGAAGGTAGGTCTAGGCCAATTCTTCACAGCTTCTGTCTATTGAGGATCAACTCTAATACCTTCGGAAGAAACAATATGACCCAGAAAAGCAACTGACCTTAACCAAAATTCACACTTGCTAAATTTAGTAAATAATTGATGAGCTCTAAGGGTTTCCAACACGATTCGAAGATGATCCGCATGGTCATCCTCACTTTGGGACTATACAAGAATATCATCTATGAACATAATAACAAAAAATCCAGATACCACTTTAATACTCGATTCATAAGATCCATGAAAGCTGCTGGAGCATTAGTAAACCCAAAGGACATGACAAAAAACTCAAAATGACCATAGCGGGTTTGAAAAGTTGACTTTGGAATATCACACTCTCTCACTTTAAGCTGATGATAGCCGGATCTAAGGTCTATCTTTGCAAAATAACTTGCACCCTGTAGTTGATCAAATAAATTATCGATTCTAGGAAGAGGGGACTTGTTCTTAATAGTCACCTTGTTGAGTTGACGGTAGTCAATGTACATACGTAATGTACCATCTTTCTTCCTTACAAATAGAACAGGTGCACTCCTCGAGGAAACACTGGGTCTGATAAAGCCTTTTTCTAAGAGATTTTTGAGTTGCTCGTTCAACTCTTTAAGTTCTGCGGGATCCATACGGTATGGACGGATGAACATAGGCTGAGTATCATGAAGGAGATCAATCCCGAATTCTATTTCTCTATCAGGTGGGACCCCCCTGAGAGATCTTCTGGGAAAATATCAAGAAACTCATTGACAACACTAATAGACTGAATAGTCGGAGTCTCAGTCTTTGTGTCTTTAAATCGAACCAAATGATAAATGCAACCCTTGGAAATCAACTTCCTAGCTTTTAGGTAGGATATGAAATGGCTCTTCAGAGTTACAGAACTCTCGGACTACTCAAACATGGGCTCATTAGGAAACTAAAACTTGACCACTCAGGTACGACAATCTATAGATGCATAGAACGAGTGAAGCCAATCTATACCCAGAATAATGTCAAAATCAACCATATCTAACTCAATTAAATCAGCACATATGACCCAATGAAGGACAGTAACAGGACACTTCTTATACACTCGCTTAGCAATAACAGACTCTCCTACTGGGGTAGAAACTAGAATAGGCTCAGGAATTCGTTCAGGGTCCATATCAAAATTTATAGCAACCAGAGGTGTCATATAAGAGAAACTCGAAATGGGGTCTATCAATACGTACACATCAAAATAAAATACACGAAACATACCAGTGACAACATCTAGAGAATCCTCCTTCTCCTGGTGAGGTGGTATAGCATAAAAACAATTCTAACATGAAACACCAACAGTACTAGAAGAGGCGTCCTGAGGAGGAACCGGGCGAACTACGGGAGCAGGGGCACTGGTAGCCTGAATCTGGGGACGAGCATCTCGACCCCCCTGTTTAGCATTCGGACAATCTCAAAATTGGTGGCCCAATTTTCCAAAACCAAAGCAACCTCTCTGATAATAAAACACTTGCCAAAATAATCTCTACCACACTTGGCACATGAAGGAGGATGAGGTCTGTTCTTACACTTTCCTGAGACCTGGACGGGATAGGCCTTTTCCCCTGCTCCTGCCTGCTTCTAGGTGCGGGAGAACTAACTGAGAAAGGTAAGGGCATAAACGGATGTCTCTGGAATTGAGGCCAGTCCCCTCCATTGAATTTGGACTGAACGAATCCCTGCTGCTCTGATCTAGCTCTTTTATTCCCTCTTACTCTCTCCCTCTCTTTCATCCTATCAGCTTCAATCTGTTGGTCATATATCATCAACCGAGAAAGGTTCATCTCCCTATTAAGCATAGCATATCTACACTATTTCATAATGTAACCCAACACACCAATCACGAACTTACTCATGAGGGTCCTGGAGTCAACCATTATACTAGGTGCATATTTGGACAACTGATTGAATCTAAGGTAATACTCCTTAAAATTCATGGAGCCTTGTCTCAAATTCATGAATTCTTCTATCTTTGCTTCCCTCATCTTAAGACAAAAGAATCTGTCCAAGAACATATCCTGGATAACTGCCAAGTCATGGGAGCGGCATCTTCCCCTCCACTTTTTCTCCATATTTTCACCTAATCATATGCAATATCTTTCATTCAATAGGCAGCCAGCTCAACACTCTCCTCCTCAGTCACGTGCATAATTTGGGTGATCTTTCTCACTTTATCCAAGTACATCTGTGGGTCTTCACCTACCTTTGACCCATAGAACTCAGGTAAATTCATCCACATAAAGTCACAAACCCGAGCTGCAGCAGAATTATTCTTTTGTGGAGGTGGAACAGTAGCTTGAGTATTGGCGGTAACTGCTTGGGCTAGTGCCTGAAAATCTTCCCGTAATTCTGCATGTGACGCATACTCGTTCATGGGATCAACGGGTTTGGGTTGCTCATCTTTTCTACGAGATCGACGAGGAGGAATTTTCTATCATAAGAGAGCACGAAATAATAGCAGAGAGAAATAGTCGTAGGCACAATAGACTTTTGAAAAAAAAGATGACTTTTCCTAAAACGTCTCATAGGCTCTTGCTCATAGATGTGGCGCGCTACACAACGATGATCAAGAATCTACGTAACACGGCTTTTCAGACTCCCTAGGACTCTAAACCTTAGGCTCTCTGATACCAAGATTGTAACGCCCTAAGATCCCATTTTGAGACGTCACACGGTGCTTAAGGCCACACGTGGCCTCAAGCTAATTCTCTAAACCTGCCATCACTTCTAGAACTCACTTTGACAATAGTCGTGCTAATATAAGAGGGAATGACAAATCATAAACATACTGGAATAAGATAAGAAACTAGCCTGTACAATCCAAAATACTGAAATTCTGTACATATCAGCCCTTTAGTCTGACAAAGCCTTTATACATCTAAATCAAGAAGTCATTGGGACCCCCCCCCCCCCCCCCCAACTAACTCAAACAGTACTGAAAGCCATAACAACAAAACGGTATCACAAAGTATAAACACGATCTTCGAATCATGAGGACTCACCACTGAGCAGATGAAAAGAAGCACCCAAATATCGCTAACTCAGCTGATTACCTGAACCTACATTACGAGAAAATATAGCCTATAGGAAAATATATGGGTCAACACTTTGGAATGTATTGAGTATGTGGGGATGCATGTAATAATATAAATATCATCATCAATTTCATGAAAATATGCATATGTACAATATGGATCACTTGGCTTGAGTTAGATTGAAACATATTTTTCATGATCTCATCGTAAATAAATCATATGATAAAAACCTCATAAATCATCATAAACAACTCAACACTTCAACTCAAGACTCGGAGTGACTCTATAATTCAAGAAACTCGACTCTTATGGACATGGGAGGTTCTTATAACCGACATAAACCATGTGATCTACATAGAGTCCAACATTTTGCCCTCCTAAGGAGAGAACCCCACATTGGTGGGAGCGTCGTACTCTTGCCAGGGATTACAACCTAAATTTAGTGATCACAATCTCATACTCGGCCTCCAACCCACAATTATCAACATCAATCCTACGGTGGCATGTAGTTTTGGGGAAAATACCACATTTCCCGCTCGGTGCTAAATACTACTCCCAGACATAAACTCAGAACGTGTTAGGAAATCCACCACAAACATCACAAGGGTCTATCATGAATTAATTTGTGGATTCCTAACTCGACTCAAATCAAATCAATATTTCTCAATATCAAAATGCATCAATTCATTAAGTGATGGCAACATCAATAACTTTGGGAAAATATCAAAAATCATTGTAACAACTCAATTCTCATGAATCAATATACTCAATAATCCAATTTGTCATAAGGAAGCTTAAAGATTGACACATATCTTGAAAGCACATGAAATACCAACTCACGATAGAAACTTGAAATTCACAATATTAAATATCAATTCCTAACTTGGAAATTGTAAAATAATCATCTATAACAAAGCTTGAGCTATTTATATTCTCATAATCTCATGATGAAGTAATTTGGGTATAAACCCACTTGCAAAATCATATAAATCCATAATAAAATCAAAGCTTTGAGCACAAGAACGAAAGAATTTCTCTTGTTCAAAACCTCACATACCTTGGATTATGATTTTTAAGATGAACAACCTTGATTTAAAACTCTTCTTTATACTTTTGAGATAAGTTTCTTGATGCCTTTGGCATGGAAAACTTAATTCTTGAACAACTTGGTGAAATCTTTGGAAGATTCTTGAATTTCTTGGAGATGATTTAGAAGAAACCCTAGTTTCTAGAGAATTTTGGAGGAGAAATGAGAGAAAAATGATCTTCTCTCCTCCACTTGGATATATATATATATATAAAACCAAAATGGGTGGAAAAGACCAAAATAACCTTTTAAAAAGAGTTAAAACTGTTGATCGGGGTCTGTGACGGTCGAACTGATGGTCCATCACTTGAGTGCCAAAATTGGGACATTCTGCCTTGACGTGATGGTTGAAGTGATGATCCATCAGGAAACTAACGGTCCACCAGATCGTCCATCACTCGGGGGCTAGAAATGGGACATTCTGCCTCGACTTGACGGTTTTCTTGACGGTCCATCAAATTTTTGGTGGCCCACCATTTTGGTCATCGCACGATGGCCAAAAAAAGGGGTTACTACCTTAGCTTGAGGGGACAATTGATGGTCCACCATGGGCTTGACGTTCCTTTAGGTCTACCGTCTGGCCTGGACGATTCCAACATCGCTTAGTAAAACAGCCATAACTTCTTCGTCCGATGTCGGATTTTAATGAAATTGGTATCGATGGAAAGTTTATTCAGTGATCTATTTGAAAAATGTATAAATTAGAGAAATACAATAAAATATAAACATCAATCACTTTGGAAACTACCTCTATCCACTCAAAAGACAAATTTAGGCTTAAGGAATGATTGGGTTATTACACTTGCTTGCCTATTTTTTTCCACATGGTGGAGTTGTCGAAAACAAGGTCTTTCTATTCTATAATGGTATACCAGATTTATGGATCATTCATTTACTACTTCTTAGCATTCGAAGCTTGTATACAGGGATATGCCCACATGAGAAAGGTAATTGCCATCGATGGCACACATTTTGATGGAATGTTCGGGGGTGTATTGCTGAGTTCAGTTACACCAGACACTAAAATCACATCTTTCCAATTGTATTTTGTGTCATTGATAAAGATAATGATGCTTCTTGGACCTTCTTGTTTCAGAAGTTGAAGTCCATCGTAAAAGATGAACCAGATTTATGTGTCATCTACGACAGGCACATTAGCATCGCTAATGCCTTCTCCCGTGTATACAGTTGTGCACATCAGAAACTTTTCAGGAGGACCATTTGATCATACACATCTCCCATGTATAACAAACGCATTAATAATGCTTCATTTTTCCCTACCCCCACCATTTGATCACAATACCTTCTCAGATGGGCCATTGGATTTTCGATGCCATCGAACACTTCAAATTTAGGGACCTTATACCCTTCTGGTAGATCTATTCCAGGGTGAACTCATAAATCATCATACCCTAAATCGTCGTGGTCCCTCACTCTATGAGATTCTTTGATCCTCATGATCTCTTCATTCATAGCTAGCAACTTCATTTCATGCTTAGTCCTCCACTCTTTCTCCTTCTCCTCGTATTGGTCCATCTCGAGATTAGGAAGGGGATTATAGATATCAGGGGATATGATGGCATGAAGAAGATTTAGAAGGAAGGCTTGATTTTGCGGATAAAATAAAGTGAGTTGGTATGTGGGGAGGACATTATGAAAATTAGAAAGGTTTTGGGGAATTTGAGAGTGGTTTGGTGGAATCGGAGAAGAATTTTGTGGATTCAGAAACGAATTTGGTGGATTCGGGAATAGATTTGATGGATTTTATGAGTTTGGGAGTGAATCTTGTAGATCTGGGAATGAATTTTCTTGATTTGAAAATTTGTTCTGGGGATTCGAGAATGGATTTGGAGATGGGTTTTGTGGGGTAAGAGATGGATTTTGTGGATGGTAGGCATCTGGGTTATTTTCACAATTGGTATTTTGGACAAATAGAGGTGCGGAGATAGACAATATGTTATTTGGATGATTCCCGAGAATACGTGTACTGAGGGAAAGAATTTGGAGTGGAGTCCCGTGTCCTCCTGGAGCGGGGGCATTGCCGGTGATGGCCAGGTTAGCCAAATCTCGATTGTGATTTATTTCCTCCTGAAGCATTTCTAATTTTCTTGCGAGTTCCGCAATCATCTCACTCTATTCCACTATTTCATTGTCCGTGATGGTCAATGTGTTTTCTTCATCATTTCCAGTCATTATTGAATGATGGTCAGAGGATGGGATTTTATGTGCTTTTGACCGGGTGAAGTAGGGATGTTCTGCTAGCTTATATCAACACGGAGTAGTTTCTATTATTTGTAAAGTAAAACAGCTCAAGGGCAAATGTGTTAGTTTCCGTATGTGATAAGTAATGCAAAATATTTGACAAGAAATAACCACGTAGAGTTATTTGAGTCATAGCCAAATTCATCCATAGGAGTATAGCGGATAAACTTGCCTTTGATCCAAACAAACACACATCAGCACATAAAACAATTATATTACACAAAAACATTATAATAATGCGTATCCTAACTAGGGTGACCCTTTTTAAGCCAAGGGTACAGGCCTAACAATTTTGAAGAAAATATATGCTTCCCTAAAGTCAATCCATTATACCCCAACTTTATAGACACTAAAAGGGCATAAATGCCTACAAAATATAACAAAAGAGGGATACAGTTTTGTAGGGAAAGGGAAATAACATGAAAGGAGACACGTTCCCACACAGGGGATAGAAAATATTAATTTCTGAGTGCTTCTTATATCAGCCTTCGCCTTGTTAGCTTTATCTATTTCTTATATTAATAACATCCGTTGACATTCAAACTGTGCCTTAGATGCAATCTCCCGAATCGATCAATTTTTTGCTTCAATTCTTCTTACGAAAGTAAGCAAATCAAGATTTTTCCCGACCCCCAAAGGATAGTGGATTGAATTAGATAGGCATTGTTTTCTTCAACACATAAATATGGTTCGTCTATAATTGACTTAGGGTCAATAGACGCAGGACAGGTTTTATAATGTTTCCAATATCCCGCTCGGGTATTGGGTCGTCCTAGGCTTATGCCTAAAAAGGGTTTTGGTTTTGTTCTATCCTAGGTGTCTAGAGTGGGTTTCAACACTGATTCTTAAGTGTACAACTTTAGTTTGAAAATACGAACAGCCATCAGACTACTCACGTGCTAATAAGTCATTCGTATTTCCAACACTCTATTGGAATTGAACAATAGGGGCCGGGACATCCACGAAACCCCAAAATAGTTTAAATAATGCAGGAATATGCCATGAGATGAGATAGTTAAACTTTACAGAATAGAAGCATATAAACACATAAATAGTTAATCAAAAGATGAAATCAAACATTTGGTTAGAACCTAGTTAAAAATCCCCAGAAGAGTCGCCATTTCTGTTTTGCGGACAAATTTTAACTTTTGAAAGAGAGTCGCCACTTAATTTTGAAAAGAAATTAAGAAACCTTTAGAGGGTTACTTAAAACAATTCAAAACAAAAAAATCATTTTAAGTTAGAGATTCTGAATAAGCGGTTCCTATTAATGTTTTTAGGAAGGTGTTAGGCACCTAAAACATCCATAACTTGTGGTTATCCAGACAGTTTGAAAATTGTCTTTTGATTAACTTCGAAAAGATTAATATATTGAAAAACGATTGATTTTTTAGAAAAGACTTTTGTAAGATAGATTTAGGAGACTTAGTAGGTATTTTGACTAAGTCTAAGCAAAACGAATAAACAAATAAACACGTAAAAGGGAAAGGGATGAGAAAGTAAATAATTTAGACCCGTGGGACCAAATCGGTAAATCCTGTCCTTATTTAGTTAGGCTTTCGGCCCATAACTTGTCCTAGTCTAGTTTTCGAGCCTTTGGCTTCGAACCTTGCTCCACCTATATTAAATACAACTCTGGCTTCGTGGCCCAAATGAATAAAATAAAGAAATAAGGAAACAAAGAAATGAATGCATAAAGACAACGATAAATAACTAAGCAAATAAATGAGACTCTTTAAGTCTCTTAGCTGCTTCAGATATGGGACTTTAATCCGTTTTTCTTCTTCCTTCGACTCTTCGTATTTGTATGCCATGCGATTGAATTTTAGACTTTCCTTCGGGATTGACTAAATAAGATGGGCCTCATTGGCTTCAATCGATTCACATGCAAGAAACGAAAATAAGAGAGATTAATGTGCATATCCAAAGTGCGGAACGCCATACGGAAAAGCAGCATAACAAGTCAATAAAAAAAATAAAGGGTCCTACTATAATCTAAAATGACATATCAAACAGTACGCCAAGATATAAAAAAAATCCAAGAAAAAGTCATGCAATTATGGCTAACACCAATACATAAACACTTGTACAAAATAAAAAAAACGTTTAAGACTAAATTTGTAAGAATTCTCATAAATAGGAATAAGAAAACAATGAGACGTACACTAGAGTTAAGGGTTTAAAATAAATCTCATGAGCAACCTATTCATAACTTTGAGTAAGAAAAGAAGCATTTTTTTCAGGGAAACGAAACAGAGCTCTTCACTGTACAATTTCTTTGAAAGGATACAACTTCTAAACATGCCATACCAAAATCTAACAGCTTGAAAAACGAACAATAGAATACCATGACTTTAGGAAACGTGCATGAAACTTGACATAAGATCTGTTCAAACAACTAAAAATCATAACTTTTTCAAGAAAAGTATGTTTGTAAGTTTAAAAAAAATATAACATATTTATACTATAGTGAGCAAAGAAGTAGCAGATCCTTGAGCAGCCAAAAGAGTCTTAGTAATTATCAATTTAAGAGTAACCCCTCTACCACTTCCAATGAACAACAACGACATAACCAGTAATACCCTAAAGCGCGGGCAGACTTGATGAACGAAAAGCAAAAGGGAGAGAATGTTTGTAAAGAATCGAGTAAAACATGCTTATCTAGAGTCTTGGCAGAGAAACTATGAAGATGAGAATCGGTTATGACAAGATCCCATTTCATCTTCCAAATTTGTTTCTGAGGGAAAACTAAGGAATTTTCTCTCATATAAAAAACCTTGTCTCTACTCAGGAAGCAGCCTTGCCAAAACTTTAGGAATTTTAGGCTTTGCAAATTATTACTAGAAAGAAAACTGCAAACCCAACTCAAAGAGAATACACCCCATGTAATGATTTTTGACACCAAAGAAACCCTATCCATTCTCTTTTATAATAAAGCCAACGCATTTCTTCGGAGATCAGACAAACAAAACACCGACTTGAAACAAACTCAAAAAGGAAATGAAAGATTCAAACTTTGCAATTTCGTAACAAATGGAACATGGATATCAAGTGAACAAGATTCAGCAGCTCAAAATGTATTAAACAAAATCGAAACATGAAACTTTAACCACAAAAATCAGGCAAACAAGATTTCAATAGCCTGAAACTTTAAAAGCATGAAACTTTAAACGACGAAATCAACCTCAACAGCATACTAGCAATTCAAAACAGAATCGAAGAGACATGAGACCTTAGCTACCAAACCCACCTTAATAGGATACCATTTACTCCAAAACAAAAATCAAAAGCACGAAACTTTAACATAAAAAAAATCTATAGTCTGTAAGATCTCTACTGCCAACAAATTCCCAGCACTTACGACTATCAACGTGATTGCAACAAATACCATAATTAAGCAGCTAAATGCTAAAAACAGAATAGACTAGAAGAAAAAGAAAATGTTCAAAGCTAACAGAGATGACACATTACCTATTGCAGAGCAGCAAAACAGGACAATGAGTCAACGTCAGGTTTCCGACCACCAAAAAAAGCTTATCAGGTACTTCGAACAACTCCAACGAGCTTTAAGCTTTTACTAAAATGGAAGAACTTATTGATTTTTGCTCAAAATGGCTCTCTTTTTTGAGACCCCAGTAGAAACAAGAAAATTTTTCGCTCTTTGTAGGTTCCAAATTTTCCACCTAAAGAGATTTTTCCTTCTTCTCTTTTCGAACCCAAGAGAAGAGTACCTAACCCAATTTTGAATCCTAATTTTCCAACCCTAAAATCTCCTTTGTTTTTGCAAAATTCAGTTTCTCTCCCCCAAAATTTTTTTCTATCCCCATCTTGCCTCAATCAGCCTTTATATAGAGAAATAGGCTAAGGTCCTTTTCCAAAAGGAATTCAAAAATTTTCCCCTCACCCTCGGATTCCCCTCAACAAGTTGTACCAATTTCAAAATTGGTGGACCAATAAGAATTAGGCCAAATGAATTTTTTCTAAGAACCAATAGAAACCTACCAAATATGTACAAAATCATACCCTTGTCCCGAGATTCACGGAGCTAACCGTTGGAGACGATACCTAACCTTATTTCTAGAAGATGTAAACATCTTTTGCTCGTCTCATTGGTGCATAAGATGCGCGATGAAGAGAAAAAGAATGGGTTGGTTGTGGGTTGAAGAATTTTGATTGAGAACGAGGGGAATCAGGTTGATTTTTAGTGTTTTTTCAAAGCTGTACGTGCTGCTGGTTATGTTGTATGTCGATGAGGTTGGTGTTGGTTATAAGCTGATGAGGAGTTGTCATTGTTGGGGTTTGAGTTGTACACGCTTTTGACTGAGGTTGATATTAGTGTTGTAGAAGCTGCTTAAGTGGATAGGGGTGTGGGCCGGTTAGGGTTGAAATTGTTGATTGGATTGGTTGTGGGCTGAAATTGACTTATTGTTGGGCTGGTGTTGAAAAATATTGGTCCTGGGGTGGTGCTAATGGGAATTTGCGGCTAATTTGGCAAAGTCAAAAAGAAATTGGGCTTGGGTTGGTCTTGAGAGGTTGTTTGGTTAGTGTATCGAGCTGGTGAAATTATTTAAGATATAGCCCGATTAGGATTAAGTTTAAGCTATTTGATAAATAACCTATTGATAGAGATTTAGTCAATTGTGTTTAAATTTTGACCTAATTAAAGATTAATCGGCCAATTGTATTGCAATTGTAGCCAAATCAACTTCAGTTAAATCTAATTTAATACATTGACCATATTGAGTCAAGATTGAAAACGAATTTAGCAACTAGTTTAATCCCAAGCTTCTTTGACTTGATAAAATTAAGTAGACATTTCTCAAAATAAGCCATTTTTGAAATAGATCATTTTCAAATCAAGATTTTAATTAGTGTATTTATTTTCAAAATAATCTTTAATCAAAATACGATATTCCATAGAATAAACATTTAAGTAATCCAATTGTATAATATCGCATAATTGAACATGATAATATATAATTGCTACTTAAAGTGACAAAATCACGTACAAATATTCTTTTCAAAATCTTATTCGGATGAAATAAATGTTTCAATTTTATTAAAAATTGGAAAAACTTAGGATTAAAATTTAGTCATGGAGGGAAAAAATTAGGTGTCAACAAACAGTACTGTAGTTTGACTTGATTAATTTCAAGTTTCTGTAAAAAGTGATATATAGTCTATCATGAATCACATACTCCGTCTTTCATTGACCTTTTATAGTAGTCGATCGTAGACAATGTGAGTCGATGCGTCACCGATTAAATTAAAATAGACAATAACATATTTTGGGGCTGGTGGAATAAAATAATTAAATTAAAAATAATTTAAACAGACAATAACATATTTTAGGACTGGTGGAATAAAATAATTAAATTAAAATTAATTTAAATAGACATAACTTATTTTGGGACTGGTGGAACAAAATAATTAAATTAAAAATGATTTAAACAGGCAATAACATATTTTGGGGCTGATGGAACAAAATAATTAAAATAAAAATGATTTAAATAGACAATAGCATATTTTGGGGCTGGTGGAATAAAATAATTAAATTAAAAATGATTTAAATAGAAAATAACATATTTTGGGGCTGGTGGAACAAAATAATTAAAATAAATAGATAATCTTGAGGTTCCATCGATTAGTCTGGTCTATAGACTAGTGGTGACGATTAATAGACCGTAGTAGATCATGGCTTATGTCAGACATCGATTAGATTGGTCTACTGCAGACTTACACCTTTAGATGTGCATCGATTGATATCATAAGTATGCGTAGACCACGTAGATCAATGTGCACTTCCATAGACCGTCACTTGGATGTAGTTAAAAAACGAATATATAAATTAAAAATAAGTGTAATTTTGATTTCTACAAATGTGAGTGAGTGTAAACAAGACACACAATCATATTAGAGCTTGTACAAAGTGAATTAAGAAGTGTATGAATGGGTAGTGGTTGAATGTTCAATATGCTAAGAATAATGTGTGCGAAAGCACAAGTATGTATTAAGGATATATATTGTATTTGATGACTACACATTCCACATACTCCTTCCATCACCACCCCTAAATCAAAATAGTGTGTGGAATGGATAGTGGTTGAAAAATCATCATCCTCAATACAATATATATCCTTAATACATACTTGTGCTTTGACAAACATTACTCTTAGCATATTGAACATTCAACCACTACCTATCCACACACTCCTTAATTCACTTTGTACAAGCTCTAATATGATTGCGTGTCTTGTTTACACTCACTCGCATGTGTAGAAATCAACACTACATTTATTTTTAATGTATATATATTCATTTTTTAACTACATTCAAGTGACGGTCTATGGCAGTGCACATAGATCAACGTGGTCTATGCATACTTATGATATCAATCTGTGAACATCTAAAGGTATAAGTCTATGGTAGACCAGTCTAATCAATGGACCCT
The DNA here is from genome assembly GCA_030864225.1 of Capsicum baccatum var. pendulum. Classification (NCBI taxonomy): domain Eukaryota; kingdom Viridiplantae; phylum Streptophyta; class Magnoliopsida; order Solanales; family Solanaceae; genus Capsicum; species Capsicum baccatum. The sequence continues at coordinate 15,795,231 of CM061560.1, forward strand.
AAAACCACAAGTATATTTTTTACATGATTACACATACTTATGTAATCAGAAGATCAATCGATGCACTATAGAAGGTATAAGTCTACAGTAGACTAGATAAATCGATGGATACCATAGGTCATGATCTACGATAGTCTATTAAGTACCACCACCAGTTCAAAAAATAAAATTACAACTCCAACGGTAATAAACGGCTACTTTTATAATCCATCAGTGTCAACACTTCATTTTTACTTCATATATAAGGTCGGTCATCCCTCATTATTTTATTTCATTCGCTTTGTTTTGTTTTTAAAAATTCTACAATGTCTCAAGCCTCTCAAACATCTAATTCTAAAAATATTCTAATTTTTCATTGTGGGAATGCGGCTGTCCTGAGGACGTCACGCACGGACTCAAATCCAGTCGTAAATTTTATAATTGTGCAATTGCGAAGGTGAGCTATGTGTGTCTTTTTTATGAAGTTAAGTTATGTAATTATTATTTTTCTAGGATAGTGCCGCATGCTCATTTTTTAAATGGCTTGATAAGCTATCATCTCCAACCAGTCCATCAACGTTGAGTCCGGGACCCGACACATCAAATTTTCAAGGCTTGGCAAAATTTAATCTACTACAAAGGCTCCAACAATACGAAGAAAATAAAGATTTTCTCATGAATTTGTTCAAAGAAGCCGAAGAACAGAGGGATCACTTTAAAGTGTTGCTACATGAAACCAAAATAGAGAGGGATCAACTAAAACAAAAATTAATTTTCGCCGAAGAAAGGGAGAATGGCCTAAAAATGACGTTATGTGCTATAATACTAGTATTCGTTCTTTGAAAAGGTGTAGCATGGATGTAGTGATATTGAATAAATAATAATACTTCTATTTTTCTATAATGTTAATGCTATTTTTGATAGAATCATGATCGATCAAACAACACGTCGACTTAAAACCGTTCAGCATGGTAATAATAGACCATACATGCAGTATACGAAAGATTAAGTATGCATTCTATGATATTAACCATACACTATACCAACTATGACAACACCCTGTATATTCAAATAGCCATGCCACTAATCAGTTTGATAGAGACAGATTCAGTGCAGAATCATAACCACTATCAAATAAAAAAATATTTGTCCGATCCTAACTACTGATCATTCAACAACACATTAACAATACTTGCATTCAAATATCTTTTTCCCTGTATTCCGTATCAACACAAATGTTACTGTTGATTTCACCTACGATATCCATGATCATATCTTTTTGGTCAGCTTCAGCTCTTTTTTTCTTAGCAGCTGCAGCTGCTTCTTCATGCTCGCCTTCTTCTCCTTCTATTTCAGCATCTGCAGTAGCTGGTGCTTCTTCGACTGGTGTTTCTTCACCTTCTTCTCCTTTTTTTCTCACCATCTATTGCTGCTTCTTTTTCAGCTTCTTCTTTTGCTTCTGCAGCTGTTTCTTTTGGACTTTCTTCTGGGCATATATCTTTTTTAATTTCTTCTTCTTTATCCTTCTTTTCTTCTTCCATTGATTTTCCATCAAATTTTTCAAGATGAGGAAAGGCCTCATACATCCAAACCTGTAAGCAGTACATTAGTGAAAAAAGAACTCAGAGTCTTTGACATATTAAAACTAAAACAAGAATCTAGGATAACTCACTAAAGGGTTTATGCTAGATACCATGAATGCCCAGGGAAATCCGAATAGAGCATAGGATGCCTTTTGCTTCTCATCAAATACTTCCCTCTGCTTCTTTAGGTCAATTTTCTTTTTTGATAGTCCAGGGTCAGTTGAAATGTCTCTTTCCCCCACGGATAATTCTCAAAGAAACTCAAAGAATCGACCATTCGTATCAGTTTTGTGTTGACAACCTTCGTCGAATCTTTGGCAAGTAACATAGTGTACAAGAACCACAGTAAACAACACTTAAATTTCTGGTCCTCGTTCATCTTATTCTCTCTGATCAGGTGTAGCAAGTTGGCCGCCATAATATTTTTGTTTTTTGTCACCTTAAAGCAAAAATTCTCCCCCTTTGCTAACACCTTCTTCATTTTTGATTCACTGGTGTATGATGAGCAGTTCAGCCCCGTGATCAAACAAAACTCTTTCAAGCAAAAATAGGCAGGCTTGTTGTTAACGTAGAACCATATCTCGTGATGCATCTTATCGTTCTTGATGCGTTGCAACAGCAAAAAATGGACCAACTGCCCATTGAACTTGAGATGTTCTGGCAAGTTTCTCAGGTGTCCAAAACAGTACCGCTTGAATCTTTTCTTTAACTTTTGGTCGATAAAAACTTGCTGGAATTCTCGATAAGCAGGCATTTTTAATCTGACAGATATCTTTGCGGGGAAAGATCCAACTTCGTCCATTATCGTTCGAAGGTCATACCACTTTACGGAAATGAATCTTGAAAGAGATGGCACGGACAAGGGATCATTATCCGCATCATCACTGTTTCTTCCACTATCTTCGCTCTCTTCACTGTCACCACTAGCACTGTGCTTGTCAACATCATCACTAGAATCAACGTAGCCGCTTATCTCTTTTAAGTACGAATCTGATTCATACACCAACTCTTTATTTTCTTTCTTTTTGAGACATTTCCAACTGCCTCAGCTTTTCTTTTTCTATTGCTACCAACATAATCAGAAATGATACTGGCTTTGCGTTTAGAAAGGATGTATTTTTTACCCATTTTCAACACAATCTATACCTGCAAAATAAATCTCCCATTTTCAATTCATAGACCACAAGTCTATCAACAGAAATAACTCAATGCTCAAATAACCCCCCCCCCCCCCCCAAAAAAAAAATAATAATTAAGAAATACCTCACCAAAATTCAATATGGAGTATCAAAATCAAACTAATGCACCTAATCAAACTAATTAGCTATTAATCTTTTAATTTTCTCTATTTCAGCCATCACATTTTAAATGAATTTTATACGTCTAAAAATTGATTTCAATTTAGGGAATTCTCATTTCATAGACCGGGGCTCTACAGATTGAAGTACGTTACTGTTCGAATCAAAATGTCAAAATAACTCTTCCACCATCAATCAGTTCACTACACACATCAATAACTGAAACCAAAATCCAACATGCAGTATCAAAATACAACAATTTCTAAAAATCAAACTAATGCACCTAATCAAACTAATTAGCTATTAATCTTTCAATTTTCACTATTTCAGCAACCATATTTTAAAAGAATTTCTTATGCCTAAAAATTGATTTCAATCTAGGAAATTCTGATTTCATAGACCACGGGTCGATTTCATAGACCACGGGTCTACGAACAGAACCAGATCGTTGTTCGAATCAAAATGCCAAAATAACTCTTCAAATAACGATTATCCCACCATTCAACACTTTTTTTGCTAAAAAAAATTAAAACTAAACCAAAACTCCTTAATCAACCAAATTCAAAAAAAAATTAAATTTCCTACATCACTACGAATCGATTAGCAAAGAAATCCATTTAAATGGATCTATAAATGATCACAACTTGATTTTAACTAAACTTACGAAGCAATAACGACCCCTTAGCTGATGGAGAAGAAGAAGAAATGAAAATGACAATTTTGGGATGAAGGTTTCTTAAGCGGGAGTTGAGAGAATTAAAGAGGAGAGAGAGAGAGTTTTTTTTTTGGATATTGGAATAAGTGGAGGGTGCTAGTGTATTATATTAAATTTGCAAAGTTCTAAAAATGATGAAATGGTCCTTTGGTCCACCTGTGGGCCCCACTTTTTTAATTTTTTCCAACTTTTTATACCCTAACCCTAAAAATTAAATCAAAAATAATTTTAGTGGATAAATGACAAAATAGTTTTGAAAGTGGGTACTCTTGCCAATTTTTTCCATGTAAGACCCTGCAAAATTTCAACCAATTTATTTTTAATCTTTTCGCGTGCGTAATATTAATTTTTGACTTGAATCGTGATAAAGAATGTTAAAGGGGTGTTTCAGAAAAGTTTTAGAATTTTTAAAAAGGGTTTGGGGTCATTTTGAACCCCGAGGCAGTGAGGTTTTGATGATAGGCGAATTTACACGCCTATAGCACCAGATTTTGCCCATATTTTAGCTAAGTTTTGAGGACAAATTATATAATTCATGCACTTTTAGTCCTTTCTCCTGTAATTGAGCTAACAAACGTGATTATCAAGTTTTCAGGTATAAATGATGCAGATTTCAGCATTTTATGGATAACTTGATGCCAAAGGAAGCTTCACGAAAGAAGGAAGGGAAAGTTTACACGCCAAGGACCAAAAGTGGCGCATGAAAAATCTGTCCCGGGCAAAAACAATAATTCTGAATACTTTGGGACTAGCAGTAACTTAGTAGGATTAGGATAATGATACATTAACCTAGAAGGATTGGGTTAAGTAATGCAGTAGCTTAGTAGGAATAGGATATGGGTGTTATAATTGGGTTAAGTAATGCAGTAGCTTAGTAGGAATATGATATGGGTGTTATAAATACCCTATTTTGCTAGAGATTTTAATTCATTCCTCACAATTCCCCCATTCTATCAATTCCCATCCATCCACTATCCATCCATCCATCAAAACAATTTTCTTTATTAATTCATTGTTGACATTATTTTTCATCTATTCAATTCTTAATTTCCGCAACAAGAGAAATGTTACTTTGCAAAAAAGTCACGCCTAAACGCCTACCATACTTTACTACACGAGATTTTTATTGTGGTATAATAACAATGTCGATTGTGATTTCCTTCGCACTCATGGGTAACTAAACTTCTCTGTTGGGGTTATGGAAGCCGTATGAGATACTATCTATTAGTCCGAGTTTGTGAATTCGTGACACGTATAATGCTTATATCATTATTCTCTTCATCTTAATGCAAATTCTTGTGGCTGCAGACGCATAGAATAACGCCAGTATAGCATTAACTTGTTCGAAAGAAAAGTTATATGTCTGGAAAAGAGATAATGTCAAGGTAATAGGGTCCCATCCCCTATTAAAAAGTTAGTGCCCTAACTGGATTAACCTTTTGGAGAATTTGTACCAATAGATACGCTTTAAGCTCGAAAGAGTTAAAGTGAAATAGTCCTTGTTTAGGTCGAAAGACGCTTGGATTTACCATCGAATACAATTCTCTATAAGCACATGCATGTCTGAATTCCGCATAACTCATAGCCAATAGAGACGTACAACTCATAAGGTGGACATAACCCCAACTTCTCAATTCTCATTGATCGAAAACCAACCAAGCAAACCATTTTTACTCCTTTATTTTCTGTTTTTACTTCATTACTTTGGTTACATTACTTGCACGACAAAACTCCCCCTTTTACGAGACTTGCACTAAAAGTCTAGTAATCTTTGTTTACTTGTTGACCAAGCTATTCCCTGTGGGATCGATACCCAACCCAGTTGGGTTATATATTTGACAACGACCGCTTTACACTCCTACGAGAGCTGTAGATTGAGCGTTATCAGGCTCTGTGATAGTGGCGTGCCACGCTACTTAGTCATCGCGATAAGAGCGTGGCACACTGGCTACCCTCCGTGATAGCAACGTGCCATGCTGCTATGTGATTTAAACACTATTCTCCACTATTATCACCTTAATTATTACTAAATTATTCTTAAAAGTAGGGATAGTCATGAGTATGACATTGTAAATAGCATAATTTAATATTTATTACCTAGAAAATGTAAAATAGCAGTTAATAATCTTATTAAATGTAGGAGCGACAATTGGGCCAACTAGTTAATTTGAGTAGGTTAAAACGAATTAAGATATGGGGAAAGGACAAAAATAGCATCTAAAATTAAATTAACACCACCAAAATAGTGATACAAGAATGGCCAAGGAAGACATAAAAATCACACACCAAAATAGTCCACTAGTAAAGAAATCGTGGACCTCTTTGATGGCCACACTCGGATTCAAGAACAACAACAAGAACATAAGAGAATAAGGTGTTTAACACCTATTTGCAGCCAACAATCCCAAAATATATTAACAATAATAGGATGAAGAACAAAAACATTATAACAACAAGAACAATACAGGTTACAATACAAGACACTACCAACGGTTACAACAAAATAAAGATAGAAAGATAGACCAATGGATGGTATAATCCTAAGAACCCAAGAGCTTATTCCACTCTTGAACCCTTAACACTACACACAACTATCACCTATCTCTTATAATTGACACATGAGAGGCGTCCACCACCCAAGTACCAGCGTATCAAGAAAAATGCAGCACACAAATGATTCCACACTTGTGCAATGCCCTAGTTTCGGTTGGACTCTCTCTCACTCTAAGAGAAGTGTTCTTTCAATAATAATAATCAACTAAAGAACTAGAAACCCTATAATGTTCTATTTATATTACATTACAAAATAAGAGACAAATGACTAAAGGGCCCTTTCATTAATGGCTTCAAACCGCCCATTGAGTGCACTTTAGGGGCGGGTTTGGGCCTTCTTCACACTTGGGATTGTACACCCTTTTAGGTGATCTTCAAAATACTCAAAAGCATCCAAGGTCATGATCGTACTCGTATCATCCTCTCCATCTTGAGAGGAATTTTTCCACAAATTCACGACCTCACCTCTTTTACAATGGCACTTCACAATCTCCTTAACACGGCCATATATATTCTACATCTTCCTCCCCTTGCATTTTAACCTCTTATTGCTCTCCATCTTGAGGTTTGCCATCAACCTTAGCCGATTCAATTACTACTTCTTCCCCAAGATAGTATAATATTTCCTCTCTTAGCATCACGTTCCTCCAATTTGGGCACTCACGAGCCTTGTGGCCCCACCCTTGGCATTTGAAGCATTGAAATCCCTTGGAATTGGAAGTGAAAATTGGTTTACCTTCTTACCTAGTGGACTATTTTGAGGTAGCCTTGGTGCTCTCGATTTGGACAACCATGAATGAGCTCTATTTGAGCTCCCTTTCAACCTCCAATGCCACTTGGAAGATGGCATCAATAGTGTAGAACTTATGAAGTGTCATGCGAGTGGATATGTCCTTGTTCAACTCGACTTTAAAGTGCACGATGTCATGACTCACTTGTTGTCCCTGGTGATCTAGTTTCAACATCAATTGTTGAAATTCGTCGTAGTAAGCCATGACACTCTTGCTCTCTTGCCTCAAATTGTACAATTTGGCAAGGAGCTCATGTCTATAAGTCTCGGGCAAGTATCTTTGTCGCATAAGGTTCTTCAACTAAAACCAAAGAAGAGGTTGTCCCCTAATCATTTCATTCCCAAACCATTTAACATACTCCCACCATGTATTAGCATACCCTTCGAAGTGAGCTATAGCATAACAACTTTTCTTTTCTTCGGTGAGATCATTAAGTTGTAAGATCTTATCACACTATGACTCCTATGCAAGGTAGGCTTTGGGATCACTCTCACATTTAAAAATGGGAAGGCTCACTTTGATGGAATTGAGACCTACATCTTGGTTTGGATGGCCATCTCTCACCTCTAGGCCTAACCCCCCATGTCTACCCCTCATTCTTTCTTCCCTCAAGTAAACATCATCATACGACCCATAACCATCATGTTGTCCTCCCCTACCATAGCCCTCAATATGGATGGTTCTATTTGGGTTAAGTGGAGTTTGTAGTGACAGGATTGTATTTGGATAGTGAGGTCTTTGGTCAAGTAGAGTTTGGATGAGAGGGTTTAGGTTTAGTGGTGGTATTTGGGTTCCAATCCCTTTTTGTTGGACTTGGTGAAGTGGAGTATGGTTTGGTCTATCTTGTTCTCGGCTTGGGAGTAAAGATTGGTTAGATTTATGGCAATTGGTGGATATAGCATTTGGTGCAAGGTCTCGGGAGTATTATTTGGGGAATTGTTTTGAGGTGTGTAAGGTCGAATTCTTTGGATTTCCACAAGTTATAATCTCCCACTCATTGATTCCACATCCGTATCTAATTTCTCAAGACCCAGATTTAACCTAGCCACATCCTGAGACATAGTTTCAAGGCGAGCCAAAATGAGATTGATGGCATTATTGTCCATTGTTTGAGCATTTGAAGCCTCGGGTTCCATTGTGGTTGTATCAAAAATAACCCTTCAAGTTACGGTCCAACAAGACACCCAATTAGTCCACAACGTCATACAAAACAATAAAATATAAATCCTACAAAACAAAATACACGTTAGTTCAAAAGAACCTCCTACAATGAGATCCCACCTTCAAGTTTCTTCAAACTCAAGCTCAACAATGGTGGATCTCATTGTGGGAGGTTCTTTTGAACTAACGTGTATTTTGTTTTGTAGGATTTAATTATCTTGGAATGGAGGGAGTATAGTATATTATATCTATGATATTCTCCAAATTTTAAGATACCAAATTCGATATTAGTTAAATATTTCTTTATCCAATAATATCTATCTATATTATCTATAATCTATATATATAATCCATAATCTATATCTATATCTATATCTATATCTATATCCATAATCTATAATATATTAAAAGTGTGAAGGGCCTTAGAAATGTTATTTGAACTTTTTGCCCTTCATTAAAAGTTTTTGCTTTAGACAAAATCGTCTTTTCACTATTTTTTCCTAATATTTAAGATTTAAAATTAATTAAACATATTTATGGTTAAACAATTCCTTATTAAACGTCATCAGAATTAATGAAAAATAATACTTTTTTCATTAGTTTAAGAATTCTAAACTAACTAAATCTGATTCTAAGAAAATTTGAAAAATCTAAAAATAAATATAAAACTGTTAAAATAAGAAAAATTGAGGAAGTATAAAAATTTTAAATACTTAATAACAATATAATCAATAATTTTGTAAAGATTTAATTTTAAAATCAAGGAAAGATTTTAAATATATATAAAAAAAATAATCGTGCCATAAATATGGTTCAAACTGATGCAACTATTTTAGCCTCCGACAACAAGGGAAAGAGGTATACATGACAAACGCAAAAGTGATTATTCACCAATCACTTGAAACTTCTGATGGTAAAATAAATATGTGCTTACATTAAAATATATATTTATGTTTTACAATATTATATTAACATGTGAAAATCTTTGAAAAGTGATTTAAACCTTTACACTTCATTAAAAATCTCAGAAATAATTAAATATTACACGTGCGAGACACATAAGGTTAAACTAATTAAAATAAATATCTAATAATACTTGCCCAGTTTTAAAAGATTAATGAATAATTTATTATAGATATATATAACATATTACATTAAAAAAGTGTTATTTTAAACTATTTTAATAAAATTTTTCAAAAGTCAGTTCGAGTTACATATCAATCCAATTTCTAAAGGATTGAAACAGGTTGAGTTGAAATGAATTGAACTGATAAATGGACCTAAAAATTACATATATACAGTCCACTAGTCAAGAAACCGTGGACCTCTTTGATGACCACACTCGGATTCAAGAACAACGACAAGAACACAAGAGAATAAGGTGTTTAACACCTATTGGCAGCCAACAATCCCAAACTATATTACTAATAATAGGATGAAGAACAACAACATTATAACAACAAGAATAATACAGGTTATAATACAAGACACTACCAACGGTTATAACAAAATAAACATAGAAAGCTAGACAAGTGGATGGTATAATCCCATGAACACAAGAGCTTATTCCACTCTTGAACCCTTAAATACCATTTTTTGCTCCTATTTTAGTGCATCAATTTTTGCTCCATATTTGTGTTCCTTTATTTATGCCTACAATCAAGCTAACGTGATTTGAGGAATTTCAAATTGTTCAGTTATCAATTATTAACTAAATAAAGTTCACCTTCTTCATTTAATTTTAAGTTTTTTTTTTTTAACATTACCAAATCAAATTTGGATTCAAATTTTTCTTTGTTTCATGTATGTACTTATCAAAGTATCCGATTTTGTAATTCAATAACATTGCGAGAGTTGAAATTTGAAATTCATGTATCCGATTTTTTTAACTTTACCAAATCAAATTAAGATTTTTTTTTTCAACTTTACCAAATCAAATTTGGATTCAAATTATTCTTTGTTTCATATAGGTACTTATCAAAGTATCCACTTTTGTTAGTCAATACCATTGTAAAAGTTGATTTTTTTTTGTCTTTTTCATCATTTTCAAAGTCAGATCTTTGCTTTATTTGCTATTTTTTTGAAATTAGTTAACCCGTAAAGTATAATATTTTTTTGCAATGGAGTGTAATCGCGTATTGTTATTTCCATTGTTGCTTCATTCCTGGTTATTTTGATTATGAAGAACCCAATTTTGCAAAGAACCGTTTGAAGTGCCGAAACGATCCAGTAACAATGAAGAAATTGAGGGAAGTTGCCGGTTCAAGTTCAAACAAGAAAGCTCCAAAATCGTCAAGTAAGAAAAAAGTTGATGATTCTGGACAACCACGTCTACCGAAAGTTTAGTTATCATTAAAATATGTATTAACAACACTATTCTATGTATAAGATTTCATTATACAGTTGTTAAGATTATATAGTGAATTGTATAAGGTGTTTGTATACTTGTATAAGTTTTTAGATTATATTTATTACTTGTATATGATTTACACATACATGTGAAACTGTTGTATGAGGTTGTCTTTTATTTGTTTTGGCAGTATGATTCTATTTATAAGATTTCATTATACATGTATTAATACTATATTATTAATTGTATAAGGTTTACACATACATGTGAAACTGTTACGTCAGATTGCATTTTTTTTGTTTTGTCTTTCTGCTTCAATGTATAAGATTTTATTATACATTGGTTCAGATTATGTACTAATTTGTATAAGGTTCACACTTAAATGTGAAACTGTTGTATCAGGTTGCATTTTTTTATTTTTGTTTTGGCTTTATACTTCTATGTATAGGAATTCATTATACATTTGTTCAGATTATGTACTGATTTGTGTAAGGTGTACACATATATGTGAAACTATATAAGATTATACTAAGACAATCTTGGTTAACGCACTTAATTTCTTAGTCAACACCCATTTGATGTTGACTATGCGCAAAACATACCTTAGAAAACATCTGCTAGTCTGTAAGTGCTCTTATTTTTTTTTTTACTTTATAAGATGTATAAACATGTAATAATATTTTTAACGGCTTGTTAAATAATAGTATTATTTCAAATTTAGGGATTGTGGCATTTTTGTTGATGCATATGCAGAGATATTAAGTGAAGGACTAAAAGTGACTTTAATTGGGTTTGACGCACAAGACCAACGTTTATGCTGTGTATCTTTACTCTGAAATTATGGTGTTAGAAAGGCAATTGAAGGATACACAAGTGATAATAAAGATCCTCCACGTCCAAGGAATAGTTATGTTCTGACAATTGATGAAACTGTCATAGTCACTTTAGCGTAGCACAGTTTCAAAATGTTCAGCGTGAAAATATATATATATTATTCTTTTATGTATTGGAGATTAAACAATTACAACAATTGTGAGTCTTTGATGTTGGTGATGATTATACTTTTGGTTGCTTTATTGGAACTGCTTATACATACATATGTTATGTATTTTTAGCAGCGTCGTTTAATAGGTTCATGTTTCTGTTTAATTCAGTTTTTTGCAATGATATTTGCTATGATATTTTTGATACCTTTCAATATATTGCTATGGTATTTCTCATGAACTTATATTGTTTAATTCAGGTTCATGAATTTAAAAATATATTTCTATGGTATTTCTCATACCTTTCATTATAAAAAATGAATTACACTAATAATGTATAAAAGATTGTATAATAACATTACACATTACTTCTGTCGATATACAGTGAATTACATGTATAAAGAACCCTCATTCTTAAATAATAATACTGTTATGATTGGAAAAAGTAGTATACTAAAACAACTATGTATGAAACATCATGTACATCAAGTAGTAATACTATACATTATCTATACCATTATAGAATGAAATACATCTATAATGCATCCTCATACATTGCAATTTATACCGCTACCCGTAAAGCAATTTGGTACTGATCTCATTATACTTTTATTCAAACTATGTACTGATTTCATTATACATTTGTTCAGATTATATTATTACTAGTATAAGGTTTGCACATACATGTAAAAATATTGTATGAGGTATTTTATTTGTTATGGTTGTGACTATAATGAAATCTTATACGTAGAAGCATATTGCCAAAACAAATAAAAGACAATCTCATACAACAGGTAAACATATATGTGTAAACCTTATATAAGTAATAATATAATGCATCCTCATACATTAGAATTAATACCGCTACTTTTAAATATATTTTATTATATATGCAAGTAGCTATGTATGAGTCAGTTTATACATAAGTATATGCACGATAGTTTAATCTTAATACTTAATCAAAAAGTTATCATATTTCATACCTCAGATATTTTAAACAACTTTTTAAGTATAACATAGGTAACATAATACATTCCATATGTGATTATAACATAGGTACCTTCCATCATTCATACTGAATATATAATGAAATACAATTAGAATCAATTCTCAAAATCAAAGATATGAAAATTGGATTCCGCAACATATGTTAAAACTAGTAACTCTACCAAAGGTATGTACCATAATACTGCAAATCATAAGTATTCAATCAAAATAAAAACATGAAATACCAATTACAAACTATAAATTAGAAATGAACCAAAAACAACAATTTCAAATAAAGGGTGTGTTTGGTATGATGGAAAATATTTTCCTGAAAAAAGTTTTCTGGAAAATAAGTTGGTTTTCTACTTATTTTCTCATGTTTGGTTGGCGAGTGAAAAATATTTTTCGGAAAATATTTTATGGTGTTTGGTTGGTGACTAGAAAATATTTTTAGAAAAATATATTCTAGTGTTTGGTTGGTGAGTGAAAATATTTTTTAGAAAATACTACTAACTGTTAACTAGTATATCACTGCCTCTAGCAACTCAATAATTTGTAAGAACTAATTTAATCATATCAAATAATATCAATATCACGTACTAAAATATTACAAGTCACTAAATTTTAAGCAACTACTAATTAGCAAGCATAGGAGATACTTTTCAATATTTTGGCAAGACAATCTCAAGATACTACAATCGATAAAAATACAACGAAACGACAAGCTTATTCAACCTTGTGAAATAAGCTACAACGATGACAAAATATAATATCCAATTAGCAAAAGTAACATAGGTAAGTCTTTCTCTATGCACATGGAAATAACATTACATTTAACGAACATTGGAAACAGAAAAAAATTCGAACTTCACTATTTTTTATTTCAAGCAGTGAAAAATTGCAGCAAAGCACAGTAAAAAATATTTCTGAGTAATGTAAATTTGAGTGTTGTTGGGGCGAGGAAGAGGAGTGGGGGTGGGGTCATAAGTCACATTTGTCATTTGGTCATTTTTTGGAAAATGACTTCCCTTGTCCTATGAGGGAAGTCATTTTCCCTCAAAATGAGGAAAGTGAGTTGTTGTGGAAAATATTTTTCCAATATTTTATTGCAACCAAACAAGGGAAAATAGAAAAACATTTTCCAGAAAATATTTTCCATCATACCTAACACACCCAAAGTCATAACAGTTTTCCAAATTATTTGCAGGTATACTGTAAATTGGTTATTCAAAAAAAAATGGGTCATCATTTTGATAATGAAATTATCTTGTTCACGTTTCATTTGGAAAAAAATTGCAGGTACGTCGATTGTGACCTGTATGTCGGAGACAAATTACCTTCAACGATGTAAATCCTCACTTCATTGTCATTTCTTATGATAATTGGAGAGGAATTACCTTCAAAAATGTATTTTATTTTTATTTTTTACGAACTTCATCAATATTCAATTCCATCGCGATTGTCGCAATCAATTTCAAGAAGGTTATACTTTTCGAAATAATAATTGCATCACTTTTGTAGGATTGATAAATAATTTCCGATTTCCAAATACCCGAATGACGCAACAATATGAGGATGTTCATATTGATTTTTTGGAGAATTGAACAAAGCAGATGTCGACCTTTTTTTTGCAGAACGTAATGCAACAAAGAAGAAAATTAATTGTGATGTTTAAGATATTTTTTTAATTTGAATTTCAGTTACTATATTTAATCATACACCAAATAATGATAGGTAATTAATGACTTTAATTAAGGAAGAGAAAGATATTATCTGATTTCTCTTTCCATAAATATAGGCTAATCAATTTTCTCATACATTCCAACAATGTATGAGGGTCGACCTAATGTATAAGTATATTATTCAAAATTGGGAGAGAGAAAGTCAGTCAGGATTTTAAGTAAATACTTTCACTATGGAAGGAATTTATGTGGTTTATACTAAATAGAAAGATTAATAATCAAATTGAACTTGAATGGGTTGGGCGGATTGTGCGGGTTCCATTTGATTAAAAGGGAGGACAAAAACTAAAAAAAGAGGAAGAGAGACTTAATAATTCTCTTGATCTTTGAACAATTCACTTATTTTAAATAATGAAAAAGTCTAAATAATTTACTTTATCTGGGTTAGAGGAAGTATTAGTCTTAAAAAATAATTTAGAGAATAAATAATTATTACTAAAAGTAATTAAACATGAAAAATATAATTATTTTTATTTGATATACTAAAAGTGATAAGTAAAAATTAAAAATTTATTTTTAAAATAATAAATTAATAAAAATATTAAAAAATAATTATTTTTAATAGACGTGACAATGAGATGGAGGGAGTATTATTATGGAAGATTCTTGGGGCTTTGAGCTGTAGGTGACAAAAAAGTTTTAAAATGAGGTGTAGGTGACACAAGTCTTAATAATTGAGTGGAGGTGACAATTACTTTATTATGGATTCAGAAAGTTTGGTAAGTTTGAGAATAACCCATAAGTTTTTAAATTTATACTTTGATCCAAATGTTTACCTAATATAACGGGAAACAGAGGGAAAAAAGGCATCTTTCTCTCTCTTCTCATCCATTGTTTTTTTCTCTCTCTTAGTGATTTTTGTTCTTCATTGTTGCTGCTGCTTTTTTCATCATCTTCTGCTTCATTATCATCATCTTTTACTTCATTATCATCTTCTTCTTGTTGACCATTGTCGTTGTTGTTGTTGTTATTACCGCTACTGTTGCTATTTGATCAATTTCTTAGGTCAAATTTTGTTTCGTACATCACTTTCCACTTTGGCATTACTTCATAGGAGACTTTGGCAAGTGAAATTATGATTTTTAGTTGAATTTTTCATCTGAGTAACTGCTATTGTGCTGTTTTTCCAACAATGGATAGAACCCAATCATGAATCCAACATAAGATCCATCTGTTTAAACTGATAAATCATCTGTTGCGACAGATGAGACATCTGTTTTAACGGAAAACTGATATGTTGGATTCATGTTCATGGTTCTATAGGTCGTAACATGAATCGAACAGATGGGTCATCTGTTGTAACAAATGATTTATCTGTTTAAATAGATTAGTTATCTAGTGCAATGTGATAAATATCTGTTGCAACAGATTATTAACCTGTTGCAACAGAACCTGAACTCGATTCCAATAGATGTGTTATTTGTTGCAATAGGGTAAATATCTATTACAACAGATTATTAACCTTTTGCAAAAGAATTGAAACTCGATTCCAACAGATGGTAAATATCTGTTGCAACATATTAGTAACCTATTGCGATAGAACCTGACCTCGATTCTAATAGATCGCAGTTTGTTGCAATAGGTAAGTCATCTGTCAAAACAGGTTAATTATCTGTTGGAACATGTCAGTCATCTGTTGGAATAAACTTTAAAGGTGCCTGTAACATCAATCCCAACAGATATATAGGTTATTACAACATATGATTTACCTATTACAACATATACTCGTCTATTGAAATTAGCTTAAGGAGCGTAACATAAATCCCAACAGGTAAGTAATCTGTTGCAACTGACTACACATCTGTTGGGATTCATTTACGGCACTATGAAATCACTATTAGCTTTTTTTAATAAATGACTTTATTTAGGTACCACTAATGGAGGGATGAATAACAATAGGGATGGATTGTTATAGTCAATGAATCAAGAAGAGCAATCGATATGTATGGCGTTGGAACGAGGGTGAATGAAATGCTAGAGACGATAGCTATGACAGTCCAAACTGATGTTTCGTATGATGATTTTGTGAACTTAATCATCATTTATTATGGACTGAATTGTCAATTGGAAGAACTTGTCATCAGCTACATGCACAACTCTTTTGAAAATCAGAGGGTACTGTCTTTCAAGATAACCGATCAGGTTCGGTTGCGTGCTTATCTTAGTAATTCATCCAGGCCCGTGTTAAAGGTGTACGTGGTTGAAAAGATGAGAGAGAATGAGAACCAAAACATAGAAGAAGATCAATAACAAGACATCTTTGATGATAGGTTGGATGATCTAGACATGAATAGTCCAGATGATGATCAAACACCTACACCCGTTGATGCGACCAATACAATGTACAGTTCTTCTAAATTGACACAGTCTGAAAATCTTCAAGACGATAGGACCAACTTTTTTATTGGAGTGTCTTTCACGGACAAGAATGAACTATATACCACTTTGTTTATTTCTTGCTTGAAAAAAGATTTCAGAATAAAGGTGATTAATTCGAGCAGTGTCTTTTGCTTCAAATGTGCTAATTCGAACTGCAAGTGGTGGTTGAGAGTGGTGAAGTACGCAATTTCTGACAGATTCGTCATTCATAAACATGGAAAGAATTACACATGTAGTTCGAAGCACATCTCGGACCAAAATCCTCACTCCACGGCAAAGGTTCTCGGTGAATATTTCAGGAGTAGTTTTCTCGATGGCAAAGGCCCTTCAACAAGGGTTATGGCCAATCAAATCCTTATAGAATTGGGTGTTCTAGTCAGTTATTGAAAGATATATACTACCATGGGGATTGCCAAGGACTTGGCTAGGGGGATACTCGAGCATGAGCATGCAATCCTAGATGCCTACCATTACATGATTGAGTCTACAAATCCCGAAAGTAAGACGACATTGCATATTGATGAAAACGGAAGGTTCAAATACTTTTTTTTATCCTATGGTGCTAGGATTCAAGGTTATCAACATTTGAGAAAAGGCATAGCCATCGATGGTACCTTCTTAAGGAGCAGATATAATGAAGTTCTTCTAGCAGCGGTGGCGCAGGATGCGGAGAATCACATCTTTCCTATCCTTTGTGTAGCGGACAAAGAATATGATGCCTCTTATGGATTTTTTTTTGAACAACTGCAAAGCTGCGTTGAAGATACTGAAGAGTTGTGTTTTGTATCGGATAGGCATCCAAGTATTCCAAAGATAGGTTCACATTTCTTCATTTCAGCTTAATTTAGTTGTTGTATCAGGCATCTTGGAGAGAATATTTGGACCAACTATCACAGCGAAAGGGTCGTGACCTCTTTTTATAGAGTAGATAAAGCATATAGTATAAATGAGTTTTTAGATCATTTCAATCAAATAACGAGTGTGAATCCCAAGGTAGCAGAATTTCTCGTATATGTCGATTTTGAGAGATGAACCCGGGCATTCTTTCTGGAAAATAGGCACATTCTTATCGATTTTAATGTCTTGTTTGAGTTACAAGTTTAGTATGATATCGTACTAAGTGATTCTTTTGTATAGGTACAATATTATAACATCAAACATAATTGAATCGGTGAATTCATTGTTTGGCGATGAAAGAGAATTTCCCATCAAGGCTATGTTTGAAAAACTAAGCAAGAAGCATGGCAAATTTTTTAACGAAAGGAGTGTGCAATTCAAGTGCCCAAAAAAAGAACCTAATTTGTTCTCGAAATCTTAAAAACAATAACAACGAACGTTAGTTTGGGGAATAGGTTATTACCTCATAAAATAGCAGATTACAAATTCAGTATCACCGGTCATGGTGATGTTTCAACGGTCGATCTTCGAATAAGATCTTATATGTGCAGAGTTTTTGACTTGTCAAAATACCCTATCCATATGCTATGGCAGCGCTTCGAGCTCAATACGGTCATAAATATAGAGATGAAGTTTACGAGTATTTCTCTCAATATTATTTTGTGAAAAAAATATGAAATGGCATATAGTGGGCATATTACGTCGGTGCCTCCTGAAGAATATTGGGTTGTTTCTGCAGAGCTTATGGGGAGATTAATACCTCCTCCATATATTGACCCAATCACTATCAAATCAGGAAGAAAGCCATATAAAAGGAGGCGTGGAGTCAGAGAATCATTTTCATCAAGAAGAAACAAGTGCTCCATATATAAGCGCGCTGACCACAAAAGAACTGCATGCTCGGATCGTAATCCACTATGATCATTGTAATTACAGAAACTTGTATAGTTGTTTGTTGTGGACTTTTATATATTTAACTCATTGTTTTGAACGTAATGTTATCATTTATTATATATAAAATATCTTTTTAATAACTTGTGCACCAATAAAAAGAGGCAAACCATGAACTGTTAAGCAATACAGCAGACCATAAGTATTTTCAACAGATTACCCATCTGTGGCAACAGATGGACATTAGCTGGAAGAACACAACACAGTTCCATAAAACCAAAATGTTTTCCTCTAACAGATGATAAATCTGTCGCAACAGATAGATAATCTGTTGACAGAAACCCAACCGATGACCAATCTGTTCCAATACACATGGTCCATCTGTTGAAAGAACTCAAAAGCCAAAATTGCTAATGATACTAGATTCAAAATTGCTCTTTACCTCCAAATGTCGACATGTTAACATGTAAAATATTTAGAAGAAGAAATAGACAGAATGAAAATTGAATAAGAATTAAAAAGACAAAGTCGACTAAAAATAATTTTTTCACTAAACAAAAAATAAAATACATTAGGTATAAATCTGATATAGAAAAATTAAATTACATACGCTAAAAGAAAAAATACATTCTAATTATTATTATCATCATCATCATTAATGACAGTCGGCCAATCAACTCGCAACAGCAGGGTCCTTATCAACCTCTGCATCTCTTTGAACATCGTCGCTCTCATGGCGAACAACTCCCTCTGCAGGTCATTAACCTGTCTTTGAAGTTTTTGCACTGTGTCATCCAGAATAGCAATGTCCCAAATAGGATCAGCCATATCTAGAACACGTATGAATTGACAAATGTAAAGAAAAAATTCCAAATGTAATACAACGTATACTATAAACTGGTAGATTTACACCGAAAAAAGATTTACCTCAACGATAAAGGAATATGCTCTTTGAAGAGAAGTTGTTGAAGATGTCACATGAAAAGAAACAATGCAAGAAATAAATAAAGTTTAGTAGAATGAAGATTAAGGAGGGACCTATTTATAGAGGATTAAATCTAGATGTGTAAGGACAAAATACACGTCTGTTAAGCTCCATTGTATTAATTACATTCAAACTGGTGACATTTTATTTTCTGCCAAAAGTCACGACTTTTTCATTTACATTAATACTTCTCACCTTTTCAAAATGATTTTGAGAAGACTTGATAACAGTCATTTTTATTGAGCTGTTGCAACAAATCGTCCATCTTCCGCAATAAATTTACCATCTGTTGCAACATATAGATTATCTGTTGTGATAGATGGACCATATGTTGCGGATATTTTGATTTCTTCTAATAGCTGATTCATCAGTTGCAACAAATGGAGAGTTCGATTCATCCACTATTTCGAATGTGTTAGATAAAAAGTCACGACTCCACATCTTTTTTAGTAGTCATCACATGCATGCAGATGAATAAACAATGTCTGGTCTGTCGCAACAGATTTATAATCTATTGCAATATATGTATTATCTATTGCGATAGATGGACCGTATGTTGGAAGAGATATTTTGATTTTTTCCAACAGTTGATTCATCAGTTACAACAGATGAAGATTTTGATTCATCATCTATTTTGAATGTGTTAAGATAAAAAAGTCATGACTCTTCATACCTCTTTTTTAATAGTCATCACATGTGTGCAGATGAATAAACAATACTGTAGTGTCTTTGATGAGGTAGGAAAAATAAGGTGTGTGCAATGGATCCACTTTTATGCGTGAGAGTTCTATATTATTGATCAGTCTACCACGACAGACACACATAAAGCGCAATGATTTTGTGAATGCAGTTTTTTACCGATTAGACATCGATCCTCCAAATAAGATCCTGCATTGTACAGTTTAGTGAGATAGGTGCGAACTGATAAGGCCGAAGGGTTCCAAGATACCCTGTTACAATTTAATAACAGTCTATGCTTATGTTTCTGTGTCAAAATTAGGGAAATGTTCAAGTTTTTGGCGGCAGTGTAAATATCCAATAGTGCTTGGACCAGTTTTAATGGCGCAATGGACTTCTTGAAAGGTCTTTATTATCTCGCACTGCAGCAGAAAATGATAGAACCAATAGAAATTCCCTAATTCCAAATTTATAAGGATGGATTGCTGGAGGAGACTTTTATACAGAAGAAGGTGCTTGGGAGAATACCTGTGTGGAGAAGGCCATATATCATCTCAGATCTTATTTAAGAGGAAACACAGGAGAGCGAGCAAGGAAATTCTAGCGAATCCGGCTAATGAAATTGATATGAGAAATGGAAAAAATGGATGAGCTTCAAATGTGGAAGTGTATCCAAATATAAAAATTCGTCAATCGTTGCAAAAAAAAATAAAAATGGTCAACAAGACTGGAGTTGGACACTTTACTAGAGAATGCAACTAGTGAGCGTGGCCTCAATGAAGACTCTCACAAAGTGCATTTGGTAGAGTGTATTGTAAAATATAATGCATGCATTAGTTAATGTGTATTGCCATTACCTTGTTTGGTACGACTTTTTGCCTATGTATAACTAATGCAACCATTAGTTATACACTCTATTGTGTATTGAAGTGTGTATTAGTAATATGCTCTATTTCCTATATATTAATAATACAAAGACTTTAAACACATGCATTAACTTATTAAATGACCTTAATACCCCTCAATTTCCCTCTCAAAATATTTTTCCATTCCTTTTCCCGCCATTTTAATTTGTACTAGTGAATCTTTTCAAAATATTTCACAATTTCTTTTCCCACTATTTGAATTTACAACAATGAATGGTTGATATAAATAACTATAACATATATTTTCTTTGCTTCGAGAGTCTTTAAAAAGATTTTTAAAAAAATTGAGACTATTTCTTAATTTTACGTCTTGATTTTATTTTTGTTTCGACTATGTCATCCATCGGCGTAACATTTTTGTGCAAAGACGAAGGTATTGCAATTAATCCTAAACCTCTATATAGTAGTTCAACAATATTAATTATGTTTGAAATAACAAAAGAACTTTGTTGCAAAAAAGTGTACAAAATCAAAGAAGGGTATTTTTGTAAACAAAAATTTCCTTTATAGAAATTATGTAAGATGTATTATTTCTTATATACATCAAACCAAACAATGTATAAAAAATAATATATGCACAACTAATACAAGCATAAATAATACAAGTATTATTAATGCAAGCATTACTAATACACTATATTTTGCATTGTTCTTATAAACTCTACCAAACGACCCCTAATTGATTAATCTAGGACCAGGGGTGAGTTATCATAGGGTCAACTACAACTTAAATTGAGTCTTTTGGCAATTGAATGATGAGACAGAGTTGCATTCCTCCCGACCAGAGTCGTCGATTGATCACTCTGAGTTGAACCGATTCTTACTACCTCATATGTTAGATCAATACCTTAATTGATTAATCTAGGACCAGGGGTGAGTTCTCATAGGGTCAAATACAACTTCAATCAAGTCTTTTGGAAATTGAATGATGAGACAATATTGGGTTTCTCCCGACCAGAGTCATCGATTGATCACTCTAAGCTGAACCGATTCTTACCACCTCATATGTTAGACCAATACCCTAATTGATTAATCTAGGACTAGGGGTGAGTTATCATAGGGTCAACTACAACTTCAATTGAGTCTTTTAGAAATTGAATAATGAGACGATATTGCGTTTCTCCTGACTAGAGTCGTCGATCGATCACTCTGAGCTGAATGAATTCTTACTACCTTATATGCTAGACCAATACCTTAAGTTGATTAATCTAGGACCAGGGGTGAGTTTTCATAGGGTCAACTACAACTTCAATCGAGTTTTTTGGCAATTGAATGATGAGATGGTATTGCGTTCCTCCCGACCAGAGTCGTCAATCGATCACTCTAAGTTGAACCGATTCTTACCAACTCATATGTTAGACCAATACATTAATTGATTAATCTAGGACCAGGGGTGAGTTCTATATGGTTAAATACAACTTCAATTGAGTCTTTTGGCAATTGAATGATGAGACGGTATTGCGTTCCTCCCGACTAGAGTCATTGATCGATTACTCTAAGCTTAAACAATTCTTACCACTTCATATGTTAGACCAATACCTTAATTGATTAATCTTGGATATAGGGTGTGTTCTCATAGGATTAACTAGAACTTCAATTGAGTCTTTTGGTAATTGAATGATGAGACGATATTGCATTTCTCCCAACCAGATTCGTCGATCGATCACTCTGAGCTGAACCAATTCTTACCGCCTCATATATTAGACCAATACCTTAATTGATTAATATAACACTAGGGGTGAGTTCTCATAGGGTCAACTACAACTTTAATTGAGTATTTTGGCAATTGAATGATGAGACGGTATTGTGTTTCTCCCGACTAGAGTCGTCGATCGATCACTCTAGCTGAACCGATTCTTACCACCTCATATATTATACCAATACCTTAATTGATTAATCTTGGACCAGGGGTGAGTTCTCATAGGGTCAACTAGAATAGATGGCAGGTCCTATTTGATAATTTACAATAGATGGGTAATCTGGTACGACATGTGATAATCTATTTGATAATTTACAATAGATGGGTAATCTGTTGCAACAAATTACTTAATTTGTTTGATAATTTGCAATAGATGAGTATCTGATGCAACAGGTTGAACATTTATTTTATACAATTTTAATTGAGTTCATATACCTAAATTGATTAATCTAGGACCAGGGGAGGGTGAGTTCATAGGGTCAACTACAACTTTAATTGGGTCTTTTGTCAATTGCATGATGAGAGGGCTAAAATTATGTATATATTTTATAATTTTAAAAAGTAATTAAGACCAATTCAGACCACATTAACATTTTCAAAACTTGTCATTCTTTTCCAAAATACAAATCAACCCATACAAATTATCCATTTGCAATAAAAATGTTTCACTTTTTCAAATCTCGAGTTATCACTTTTTTCTCTTTCTCACTCAATTATACATTACAGACAACAACTACGACTACTCAACAAATTGCTCTACCCTTCACAACAGATCAATTTTCTTCTTATTTCCTACCACATAGGTGTTATTTTCAACTTTATTCTTGCTTGTATCAGTTGTTTTCTCTATCTTCATAGGTAACAGAGTTCGAGAAGATTTCTATATTTGTTATTTTTTTCTAAAAATTA
Source organism: Capsicum baccatum var. pendulum (assembly GCA_030864225.1). NCBI lineage: Eukaryota > Viridiplantae > Streptophyta > Magnoliopsida > Solanales > Solanaceae > Capsicum > Capsicum baccatum. Next base: position 15,818,737 of record CM061560.1, read on the forward strand.
AGGTCTTTTAAGTTAATGATGAAAAAGAAAAATTTTAGTTGTATTATCTTTGAGAATGGGTTTGCAATTTTGAGTTTTAATGATAAAATCGTAGGAAGAACTCGAGAAAACCCTAGTTTCTATCGTAGTGTTCCATTGACTATCGTGGTATTGTTGGATGGTGTTTTTTGTGGTGGTCATCGTCGTCGTCGTGGCACTGCTGGTGGCTGTTGGTAGCATTGGTTGGTGGTGTTTATGGTGGCATTAGTTTGTGGTATTTATGGTGGTTGTCGATTGTGTCAGTATTCATTGTGTTTGTGGCATTGGTTGGTGATGTTTGTGATGGTGGTGGCTGTTGGTGTGTCGTTATTGGTGGTGTTTGTAATGTATTTTTTAAAATTTATGCATACATCAATTGTAATGTAATTTTTGTTTTTCTGTTGTTTATAGGTAAAACATGTCTCCCAAAAGAAAAGAAAGTGAAAGTGGATCAATGTCTGACCACCCTAAGAAAGGCTATAGTACAGAGGATTTGAAGGAGCTTCCTGAATAATCTCAGGGAAACAAAGTGAAGTTAAGGAGAGATATGAAAACAACATTGAGGGAGGTGGACAAGGGTCTGTAGATGGTGATGAAGAGAATAAAAGTGAGAAAGAGAAAGAGAAAGAGGATGATCATCAATATGATGATAATGGATCACCAATGGGGTGTGAATTAATATCGACATCCCAGCATGATCCTATCAAAACTTTTAGTATTGACAAGTTTCAAGTTGAGATGCCGATAAATGACAAAAATGCAGAAGAAGAACTAACTGGTGAAATTGTACTTAAATGTCATATGGGGAGTAAATTTATTTGTTTTAGGAAAATTATGAAGGACGAAAACATAGACAGACTTTTTAAGAAGAGCTTCTTTGGACTCTTTCTTAAGCTGGCTAAGGACGCCCCTGCCCGTTTCCCAATGAGTATGGTATATGATCTTTTCAAGCGCAGGATCAAGTACGTGGGCGATGATGAAGATCCAAAGGAGGGGGCAACAAAACGATGGGTGAAATCTGGATCAACTATTGTGGCATGCCGGTTTGTTTTGGCTTACAAAAGTTTGCCATAGTGACGGGCTTTAGATGCCATCGTCCAGAAGAACCAACTATCGTCAAGGGAATACCCCACAAAATATCCAAGCAAGAAAACGCAAGGAAAAGATAGATGGGTTGTTTGACATTGCTCGACGTGGCTACAAAGCATTGGATTTGTTGACAGTTCTCATGGATAAAACCATACCAAAGCAGTATAGGGAGCATTTGTGCTTAGTTTGGTTTGCCCATTCGGTTATATTGGCAAGATACTTCAACAAGGTTATAGAAGATGATTTGTTGGCGCATGCTGAGGATTTTAATAAATTCAACAATTATCCCTGTGGAGTGGCTGTGTCATTGGAGAAATCGGGCGTGTTCAAACCAACTCTATTGAGCCATGTAATGAGTATATGCCCACCAATTCCACCCAACACAATGGGAAATGCTTTTTGTCTCTTTGGTTCAATAACAATGACTGAAGATAAGATAACCCTACCCAACTACGTTGCTGAACTACAAAAGTCTAAACAACACCTTTGAGGCGAGTTGAAAGATAATAGTACAAATCAGATAGCCATACATGCACTTGAAAGACTTAAACAAGGTGTAGACCTAATGATGCAAGGTATATTTGATGCTTATTCTTGCACCAGCTATTGCAATTTGGGTTATATACGATCGATTTTGGATGGGGTAGGCCCGTAAGGGTGACCCGAGTAAGAAATTCAATGAAGAATCATTTCCTATTCTTGGATGATCCAAATGGAGACGGGATAGATGTACTAATCACTTGACTGAAGCTAATATGTTAATATTTCAGAGTAAAAAAGAGCTCCTAGAGTTTGCTTCTCTGTTGTTCATTCAACTGAATAAGTTTTAAGGCCGTCTTGCTAAGTTAATATATGTGACCTTCATATCCTATTTTTTTTTTTTGATCTATTTATATTTGAGAATGTTTTAGAAATTGACTATTGCTGATGAATAACAATATGTCAATATGAAGTTTAGCTTAAAGTGTTGCTCTATCTGAATTCTTTTGCTAAGAACAAAGAGCACTTTTAAGGTTTCCACTATAGGAAAACTTAAGTGTATGTGTATTAGGGGTGTCTAACGGGCCGGGCCGGGCCAACCCGAAACTGGCCCTCCCATTTTACCCGGGTTTCGGGCCGGTTTCGGGCTGGGTTTGGCGTTAACCGGGCTGGGCCGGGCCGGGCCAAATAGTAAAAAAATTAAAACCCACCCAAAACCAGCCCACTTAACCCAATCCGGTCAAACCCGGTTAAAAACCGGTCAAACCCGTTTAAAAATTAAATAAAAAATCCAATATACAATATATACACTCCTATATACACTCCAATATACAACATATATTTTTAAAAAAATATATAAAGTATAAACAATTACACATATATACGTACCATTCAATATATAAATATATATGACTATACGTACTACTTTAAATAAAACATATGCTATAATAGTATAATATATATATATACACTACAATATATATATACACTAATTTATAAAACATATACACATGTATACGTTAAATATATACTACTTTAGAAGATATAGACACATATATATGCACCATTCAATATATATGTATTACTTTAAATAAAATATATACTACAATATACATATATATATATATATATACACAACAATATGTATATATATATAGTTACATACTAATTTATAAAACATATACACTTGTATACTTTAAAGATATACGTCTATAGAAGATATGTACACATATATACGCACCATTCAATATATATGTACTACTTTTAAAAAAGTATATACTACAATATATATACTAATTTATAAAACATAAAGTAATGTATACGTTAAATATACACGTCTATACAAGATCTATTCACATATATACACTATTCTATGTATATGTAATACTTTAAATGAGATATACTACAATATATATACATTACAATATATATTTGTATAGTTATATACTAATTTATAAAATATATACACATGTATACGTTAAATATACACGTCTATAGAAGATCCATTCACATATATAAACTCTATTCTATGTATATGTAATACTTTAAATGAAATATACTATAATGTATATACATTACAATATATATTTGTATAGTTATATACTAATTTATAAAACATATACACATGTATACATTAAATATACAGTTCTATAGAAGATATATACACGTGTATACGCACCATTCAATGTATATATACTACTACTTATAAAATATACTACATTATATATACATTACAATATGTATAGATATATACTAATTTATAAAATATATACACATGTATACGTTAAATATACACTTCTATAGAAGATATATGCACAAATATACAAAACATATGCTACTTAAAATAATAAATTAATAATATTTGGTAGTAAATTAATAATATATTAGAAGTAAGTTTTTAATTTAAAGTAGAAAACTAGAAATTCAATTTAAAATTTTAAATCGTTAAATAAAAAAAAATAAAAAACAACGACTAAGGAGTGAATGAATTTGGGAAATTTTATTGATTGCAAAATGATCCAAAATTTATAATTTACATGAATGAAAAATCTATAAATTATGCATCATTTTTTCCAACTCATTCATGTTAATATTAATGGGAACTTGCATAGGATAGTCGAAGTCAACGGGGGCAAAACCATGCATTGGACTTGATTCTGCTGAGTTCTCCCGTGAAGTCATAATTTCTTCAAGTTTCAACTCGTCGCTCGACTCCGGTTCCATTCCTTGGTTTCTTCTTTCCGCTCTAATCCAATCTCTGAGGCAAACTAGAACATTCATTGCATTGCTTCCCAATGAGTGTCGGTTGTCTCCAAGCTGCTGTCGTCCCTGACTGAAGGCGCTCTCTGATGCAACGGTTGACATTGGAACATTCAAGATATCTCTAGCTAATCTTGAAAGTACAGGATATTGTGATTCATTATTCCTCCACCAATCCAGCGCGTTGATCCGTCGTCTGCGATCCTCTGGTGCCGTCCGAAGATAATATTTCAGCTCTTCCCGATAAGTTGATGTGTAAGTTCTCTCATCAACACTGTTCCAACAATTTAAATCATAAAACGAATCAGAAAAACCACTATGTGCCGGCCTTTTAGAAGATGATGACTCCTCGGGAGGATGAGGAGCGACAGTTGGAGTGATATTTGTAGGTACGGCTGAATCAAATAAATCAACATAGTGATTATATAATTTTTCTATATAATCCTTTGCATCAGCCGTAGCCGTCCACAAATCAGGCTGTACTTGTTCGGAATCATGGTTAGTATTTATTTCTAAGTTAGTATAAATAAGAGTACTAAAGTGACACATATGATTATATTTCATGCACGGATTTAGCATAGCACCAACTAAGTAAATAGGGGGAATCGGGAAAAAATATTTTTTAAATTTCGTAAACATGGCGCCAACAGCTTCTTTATAACCTTCTTTATTTTTATATTGTTGGAGCAAACCAGAAATATCGGCTATATATGCCAAAATATTACAAACAGTAGGATAGTAAGCACCGGGAAATTCAATCGTAGATACATAAAATTTTTCTAAAAACTTAACAAGATCATTAATTACAACCCAATTAGAATTATGTAGCATGCAATCAGCAGAATCAGCAAATGAACCGCAATGTTGGTTAAAAGCTAGTGTAATAGGAATTCTATATTTATAACAAGTTTTTAAAAATTCATACGTAGAATTCCATCTAGTATCAACTTCCTCAGGCATCAAAATCGGTGTAAGTCCATTTTCTTGACATTTAACTTTAAATTCTTTAATTCTCGATCTACGATTATTTCCTTGAATAAAACCAACGACAAGACGAATTTTTTCAATATAAAGCTCAAAAACTCAAGACCATCTTTTACAATTAAATTATATATATGACATGCACACTTAATATGAAAAATTTCAGGCAAGGGCGAAGATAGCGTAGATTTTGTTTTTGTTATAGCAGTCTTGTTGTTAGAAGCATTATCAAAAGCAATACATAAAATTTTATTTTCTATACCATAATATCCGGCAATTTTAACAATAGAATCAGCAATAAATTGTCCAGTATGTTTACGATCTTCATCATATAAAAAAGCAAGAATATGTTTTTGCATCACGAAATTACTATCCATCCAATGACAAGTAACAGTTAAATAATTATTTTTATTTATAGCACGACCAAGATCAGAAGTTAGGGACAATCTACATTGAATATTTTTTAACAATGTTGATAAATAAAAATAATATTGTGAATGGAGTCTAAAAATATCAGACCGACAAGTAGTTCTAGGAATACCATTAAACATAGGATTATAAATTGCTTGTATATAACGAATAAAAGCATCAGAAGAAGGAAAACTAAAAGGCAAACAACCCAAAGCTACCATTTTAGCTATTTCTTCCCTGTCCCTCAATTTATTATACTTTTTCGCTACTTGACCGGTTGTTGGGTCCATTCTAATTTGCGTTGACCCACCAACATCCCCACCACCTTTTGCAATATTTAACTCTCTTTTGTGATCTTCAGCTATATGTCTCATTAACGTACCCGTACCCCCTTGCTTACCTCCACTTCTATGCTTATATATTTGTTGACAAATATTGCACTGCACCTCAATATCTGATATACGTTCAAAAAATTGCCATGCAATACTAGTTCTTTTACGAGGCTTTGGGGCACTGGGAGGACGGGAAGGGAGATTAACTGATTCAGATCTAACGTTAGCATCTCCTACTGCGGGTGTTTCAGCAATATTTTCATCATCTTCGTCTAAATTAACTGCATTTACTTCATTTTCTTCTTCTATACCGTAATTTTCCTGAGCTTCTACATAATCCATATCGTGAACACCTACACCTATTTCTTCCTCAAAAGGTGTACCAAGCGGTACCGGAGGCGAAGACACATGGGGTGTATCTATTACTTGAACTACCTCTACCGCTAGTAATTCGCTTTTTACTACCACTACCGCTTCCGGGACAAAAAATTTTAACACCTTTAGCAGCGAGGTTTTTTAATTTATCCATAATATAAATTAAATTAAACTAAAAATATTCAAAATACACAAATATAATAAAATTAAATATTAAACAATTAATACAATAAATAAAAATTAAACGTAAGAGATGGAACGACAATACCAAATTTTGGAAGGATCCGAAGATTGCGACTTTAGAAACTTCCGCTCGTACTTTGTAAACGAAAAATTAAAAAATTAAAGTGAACACTTTAAGAAATTAAATATATTGAATATTTGAGAATTGAGAATTGAGATTTGAGAGAGTGAAAAATTGTGTGAAAAATGATTTGAAGTTGTAGGGTATTTATAGATTTTTTGGGGGGATTAAAAAATATTTTTTAAAGTTTTTTTTTTTTTTATTAAATGGGCCCAAACTAGCCGTTTGGACCCAAAAACGGCTATATAACCGTTGGGCCAACGGCTAGTTTGGCCCAAAAACTAAAAATTTCTTTTTTTTTTTTTCCGGGCCGGGTTAACCGGGCCCATTTTAACAAAAAAATCGGCCCGAGACCAGGAACCCTAAAGCCCTAGGGCTTACCGGGCCGGGTCGGGCCGGCCCGTTTGACACCCTTAATGTGTATGTAATAGTATTACTATAAAAGTTCCTTGTGTATCTCTAAGGGAAGTAAAAAGAGAGAACTCTTACGGAGGACTTTAAAAAAAGTCGACTAAAATAGATCGTGATCCCTCGTAACAATTAAACAAGCATATCATATAAAACTCCTACTTCCTCGGTTTATCTTTATTTGTCCACTTTTAACTTGACAAATACCTTAAAGAAACGATACATAGAGGGGTGATTTTACTATATTGTCCACTTTAGTATCGTTCTTGTGGTCTGCAAGATAGATGACACGGATTCTCAAGTAGCTGAATGGGTTTTTCAACCCCCGGCCCACATAGTGACACTCTCATCAAGACATCTAAAAAAAAAAATATATGTAATTTGTATATTGGGACCTGTTTCTCGGAGTTTTTGTGATGACAAAGTTAATACAGATTAGGGAACAGGTTGGGTTTACCTGTTAGTCTGTTACTATCACAGTCTATAATCACAGCTGACACAAAGTACAAAAGTTGGTCGAAAAAGCTGCAGCCACCTTTTTACTTCAACCAGTGAGATCTCTCCTAGGTTTTCTTGTGTCATACTTTTGTCAAATTCACAAATGACAGACTAATAATTTTAAATCAAACAAAGGAGACGAAGGATAGATATACCGTAATTATGCTTTATATAGATTGACTAAATATTTTAGTAATTATATCTTTATCTCAAATAATTATTCCTTTTCTGTAGATGTACACCATAAAATTTATAATGATCTACTTAGCCACCGTAAGGAAGACATGTTGATTGAATTTCTATACAAATTTTTCAAAACACTACTTTCATTCGACAACTTCTTGATATGTACGCTGCTGTAAAAACGGTGGAGGCTAAAATATCTTAGAAATAAGGCAAAAATAAGTCAAAGACGTGAAATATTTTGCTGTCACCGCCACCAATTAAACTAACATATTAAAACAAAAACTCTTGTCAAGTTGAATACTTGATATATTATAAGAATTGCATAATTGAAGTCGTTCGAATATTTCTTTTCATATTCATAATAGAGCTTGCAACAAGGGTTTTAGAAAAGGGACAGGACACTCCATACCTCAAGCTTAAACGCAGGATTGATGTAGATAAGGGTAAAGGCTTAAATCAACACACTTAAAAGCACTCATGGACTCCTCTCAAGTCCTTGTGCAATTTCATAATCGTTTATGACTCAATTAGAAAGGACCATATCATTTAGACTCTAAGCTTCTGCACTTGAATCGCCTCGACAATGAGACACCGTTAATAAAATCAGAGTAAAAAAAGAATTTGGATAACTTCCAAATGTACAACACAATGGCACGATCTAGAACATGAAGAAAAGTGAAACATTCCTAAATGCCTAGTAGCTTCCTCCGTATGGCGTGCTACACACCCATAAACAGGACTCTACCCGACACGATTTTGCAGACACTCTAGGACCGTGAACCGTGCTCTGATACCAAGTTTGTCACGCCCCGAATCGAGGCCCTGGCCGTGACGGGCATCCCGAACCACGAAGGCCCGAGAGCCCTTCTCTAACTGGCAATCACTGATCTGTTGAAACATATCACTCATTTGTTGCAAAATGAGTTATCTGTTGGATCAATATTTTTTAGATTTATTCCAAACAGAAGAGTCATTTGTCGCAACAGATGAATGATCTGTTAGATTGTTCATCTATTGCATTAGATTTTCATAGTTGCCTCAGATTTTAATCTGTTGTGTTAGATGTTTTCATCTGTTGCATCAGATGTCTTCATCTGTCGCATCAGATGTTTCAGCTATTGCAACACCATTTTTATCAAGACAAACAACAAATCAACCCAGCAACACCAACACATCACACACACACATACTAAGAACATCAACTGTGACAAAAACTCACCAACAAATCCGAATCAACAGTACGATAACAAGAAGAAGAAATGTCAGAAATTAGGATTTTATTTAGTCCACATTTCTATACTAGAAGAGTAGTTGGCTCAAGTTCCTCTGCTTCTTCATAATTTTTTATCCTTTTCAGACTCAAATCAAAAGGGTTCCACGGGCTGTAGGGTACCGGATCTCGCGACGGTTTATTTTTGGTTTTAGGCCCGGTTAATCCGACCCGGATCAAGCCCGATCCAGGCCCGCCAGTTAACCGGCCCGATTAATTTTTCTTTTTTAAATAAATAAATGGACTAATTTACTATAAAGTATTATTAATTTACTAGTTTAGATTACGTGCGTTGCACGTTTATATTACGTTAATTAAAAAATTCTGTGAAAAAGAACATGAAATATGTAAAATAGAAAAAGATATTATATAGAGGTAATTATACCAAGTGTTTATACCAAGTTAATAAATGAGTAATAATGTATTTTTACACAGATTTTTAGCATTGTATCATGGATAAATAACACATATTCTAACTTTATAAAACTATATAACTATAGTAAGTCTTATGATTTGATGTAAATACTAATTTAGATAAATATTTACCCATCAAAACATATGAAATGTTTGTAGAACTTGAACTTACTAAAAATTTAAGATAAAATATGAAATAGCAGTTTTTACGATGAATAAGTGATAATAATCTCAAAATAAAATATAGGATCATTTTATTTTGCCTTTATTTAGGAGTATTAATTATTCATTTCACAATTCATATCGATAATGAAATAAGTTGTCTTATATATATATATATATATATATATATATATATATATATATATATATATATATATATATATATATATATATATATATATATATCAATCCTTAATTGTTGGATGATAAGAAAGATCTACACAATGAGGAAACACTGGCAGAAACTTGGTAATATGCAAAACATAGTTAAGCAGGGAAAATTCATAATCAGTAAGGCATATAGGAAAATAAGAGGTGAAGTAGATAATTCATAATCTCGGATGTCCCTTGGTCTAAACTGGTGTGTCATAATGTTGTTGAGCCTAAACACACCTTTATGCTATGGTTGAGCCTACGTGGGAAGATCAGAACAAAAGACAGATTGTTAAGTTGGGGTCTCACTATAGACACTATCTGTCTATTCTGTCAAGACCAACTAGAGACAAGAGATCATCTTTATTTTGAATGCACAGTCACTAACAAAATTTAGAAATCCATGTTGGATTGGCAAAGATGGATAGGATGTCCTCAAAACTGGAGCTGTATGTGTAGCTGGATGGAGAAGAGAACCAGAGGCAAACATAACAGAGGGATTATTTTAAAAGCAAGTCTGGCAGCAGTGATACATACCATATGGATAGAAAGGAACAACAGGATCTTTCAGAAGAAGGCACGTAGTATTGAAGAGTTGATAAGAAGTCTTAAACTAATGTTGTGTATAAGGGTTAGAACAAACTCCAAACTGATTGAATGTATTAAAAAGTTTCAGTAGTCATAGAAGTCTGTAGAGGTCTGTTGGTTCAAGTAGTAACGCCAGAGAAGAGATAGATAGGTTTGTCTTCTCTTAGTTTGTAATGACAGTCACTTGAAAATTAATAAAGTGAGTTAATTGCCAAAAAAAAAAAAAAACTTGAGCACAAAGTCTACCAACAAACACAGATTAGGTAGATATTGAAGGCATTAATCAACCACCAAAGGATATTGTGTAGTGGATGTCTCGGATTAAAATTTTGGATATGAAAATATTTTTAGTAGGGAGCACTTTCCTCAAATGAGCCCTACGCGACATAAATTTAAATTAATCAAACTGTATCACGAATAACAAATACCAAATGAAAAACAAAAAGAAAAAAAGACATTAATAAATAACTTTAAAGAAAATGTCCTTTAATTTTAACTGTCTTTACTTATATTGGATATTGTAAATATTAGTTACTACCTTTGTTTATATTGGATCTTAGAAAGTGACTTTACTACTCTTATACCTGTTTGATCAAGATTTTGAAAGTCAAAAGCATATTTTCAAAAAAAAAAAATTGAATATTTATAAAAGTGTGGCGTTTCGCCAAATTTTCAGAAGAGAATAAATGTATTAAGTAGTCAAATTTATTTTTATAGGAAAAAAAGTAATTTTTCATAAAAGCACTCTTTTAAAAATTGTACTTTTGCAAACTTTATATTTTAAAAAATTAGTCAAATAATAATTATTGTTTAAAAATATTTTTTAAGTTTATTGATTAAATACAAACTGCTTCTCACAAAAAAAATTTGAATAATATTTTATTTTAAAAAGAGTATTTCAAAATAAGCTAATTTTGAGTGTGAGTAAATTCCCTGAATGGTCACTCATGTTTGGAAAATTGCCTACAAATATCACTTTTATTTTATTTAGGACAAGAATATCATCAAACTTTTCTTTTTTCCTTAAAATATACTTAACACCTCAAAAATCTTTTTCTCCTACTTAGAATGTCATGTCATTAAAATTTCTTTTTTTTATATATAAATGTATAACTTATCAAACTTATTTACCTAAAGTTTTATCCTAATTCTTTTTTATTAAAATAAAATTATACATGATATATTAATCATTGAAGATTAATTTAATTACACCAAAAGCTTGAGTTATTTTATTTGATATGCAATCTTCAAAGTTTCTTTTATTTACTTATTTATTTCACCACTTAATAATAGTTTTAAAATACAAGTACTTATACGAATTGGTACAATATTTTTTTTTGTCGTTTATTTTATATACAAAAAATTATTAGAATGTAAAAAAAAAAATGATGAATTTCATATTTTAGACATTAAGTTTGTTATTTATATGAGAATAAAAGAGTTAAATCTCCTTTTTTGAAGGAAAGAAAAATTATGTAGTCTTGAAACAAATTTAATGTTTTAAGAAATATTAACAAAATGATACCTTCTTCAGTACTATTACAAATGGACTTTTAAAATATTACTCAATCAATTATCCTTTGCTTTTGATGAATTTAGAATGAAGTACGTATATAAATTAGTGTTTAATTGTATAATAAAATAAAATATAAATATAATGATCACAAAAAAGTGAAGTAACTAACTTAAAAATAATAATTTTTTTTTCTAAACTTTTATGTCTTATCTTATGGATTTACTTGATTTATTTATGGGCAATTACTTGTAAAAAATCTGCAAGAAAAAAAAAATCATCTTTTCACTATATATTTATCAAAAATTATCTTGCATAAAAAGTTGCAAGTAATGTATGTCCAAATTAAATTTTTTAGGAAATAATACATATTAAAATTTTCTTATTGAATTTTTTTTTGGCAACAAAAAATACCGTAGATTTGCCATCAATGCTTTTAAATAACAAATTATATTCTTTTATTCTCTATTACTCTATATTTTAAGGTAATATAATATCTTTGGATTATATTAATCCAAAAATTCTTTTGTATAATCCAAAAAAGTGGATTTTATTCTTTTATTCTCATATAAATGATAAATTTAATGTCTAAAATATGAAATTCGTCGTTTTTATTTCTTTTACATTTTAAGAATCTTTAATATATAAAATAAATAACAAAAAAAAAATAAATGAGTACCAATTTTTATAAGTACTTGAGTTTTAAATATTATTAAGTGGTAAAATAAATAAGTAAATAAAAGAAATTTTGAAAAGTACATATCAAATAAAATAATTCAAGTTGTCGGTGTAATTAAATTAATCTTCAATGATTAGTATATCATGTGTAATTTTAAAAAATAAATTAGGATAAAACTTTAGTTAAATAAGTTTGATAAGTTAAATAGATCTATTTATATATATAAAAAAAAATAATGACATGACATTCCAAGTAGGAGAGACTTGGGTGATATTCTTGTTGAGGTATTAAGTATATTTTAAGAAAAATAGAAAGAGTTGGGTGATATTCTTGTTCTAAATGAAACAAAAATGATATTTTTAGGTAATTTTCCAAACATGAGTGACCATCTAGGGAATTTACTCTTTTGAGCGTTTGATGATTTGACACTCTCTAATCAATATATATATATGCCTATGTGGCACCTCTCTGAGGCCAAGATTTCAATTTATCCTTTTTCTCATTTTTGGGCATTTTAGTTCTTTCTTTTTTTTTTTTTTTTGCTAAAAAACTAATAATAATTTATGAAATTATAGCAAGATTTATTGCACAATTATGTTATTACAAGAATAGTTATTATTATCCCAACCTTTCAAATTTTATCGTTTCAAGTATGCCTATTAATGTACCACCATCAATATTCATTATGAATATTAAAAAAGAATATGTAAATTCAATGTAAAAATCTATTGAGGTTGTGTATAAAATGCATATGAAAAAAGATGAAAAAGGTCACATCTCTATTACTTTTACTCTAATTAATTGGAGCTTTTGAGTTAGCATTTTCTTCTCTTTATCATTTTCATTTTATTCTTCATTACTTTGTACTTTTTGAATTTGTGATTTATTTTATGGTGTTTATGACGTATGTATAAGAGTATGAAAAATTTGCATTTGATTTTATGGAAGATGATGACCGTAATGCTCAACCCTATATTAGCTAGAGTATCGATAAAGCAAATAGAAAAAGAAATAGAAGTTTCATGTTTCAAATTCTTAAGAGGAGGAGGATAGTATAAAAATATTTTCAAGTAAGGATGTATGTATTTAATTGCTTTTTTTCTATTTCATTTTTTTTTCTACTTTTTGTTTCATACTTTGTAAATTGTCTACCACAAATTACTATAAATAGATCATAGAAAAAGAAATGAAAGCAGGTGACAATTATTATGTATTCATTAGCTTTTTGTGTTTTATTTTTGGGTCTCTAATAATTCATATATCCTCTCTTTTTTTCTTATTTTGATTTCTTCCTATGATGAGTGTGCAAGGTTATGAAAAAGTTTGCATTTGATTTGTGGAAGACGATGACTAGAAGATCCATGTTCTAAAGTTTTAGAGAGGAAGGAGGGCACTATGATGATAATATGAGAATATGTTCAACAATATATGTATTCAATTAATTTTTTCTATTTCATTAAATTTTTGTATTTTTGTTACATTCTATGAAGCGACCGTAGAAAAAGAAAAGAAAGAAGGCGTTTGTTTTTCTTTTATTCATTAGCTCTTTTTTTTTTAAATATCTTTTTGATACGTAACGATCCATATATCTATATTTAAACATGCATATAAATCTGAAAATAAGAAAAGTGATTTAATTTGGCGCTGTCATTATTCTCTCATTTTTTTGACATTTTTATCTCAATTTTCCCTAAACAAATTGCTAAAAAAATAGAAATATTATACATACATATATATATATATATATATATATATATATTAAATATGTCACATTACTTTCTTCCTCTATTATTTTAGTCATACCAAAAGATTGTAACGTATGAGTTACATATTATTACTTGTAATTTATAAGCTTTATAGCACTTTGTATGCAGTTTTCTCTATGAAATTCGAGTTTTAGAAATAATGATTGATCGTTATCTTTATAGAAAACTGAAAGACATTTAAAATTTTAAAATCAAAATTTAGTAAAAACTAAATGGGATAAAGTCTTCAGAAAAATAATTTTATTGACTTTAAAGACATGCCACATCTTTTCTACTAAAAAGGAGATTTTTGCCCTATATATTAATATCGTTATTAGCTAAAAACTTCAAGTGATGAAAATTATTGAAAAGAATAAAGTGAAGTGTTAACAATAAAATTGATTAGAACTTTAAATTTCATCCTTTGAATTTGGAGACTAAAAAAAATGTTTAATATATTTTCAATATTTAGTTATTAATATTTTTTTTTAAAATATAATATAATATTTTTGAAGCCGTGCGAAGCGTGGATTAGTTGTCTAGTTTATCCTAAAAAAAACTCTTCAGTGTACTGTAATTATGTCTACAATGTATTAAAAAACTTAACCACTAAGCTATTTCGTCACACCAGTTATTTATGTACATTGCTCCTCTGTAATAATAATTTAAAATCACTTTCTGAATGTCGTCTTCTTTTCCTTTGACATTATGATACTTATATCCAAAAAATAAAATGCACTCCTAGATATTCAAGCCAGGTATTTGTTTTACAATTAGTTAGTTGGCCGTTTGACTCTATTAGTGAGGATTTAATTTTTTACTTTATAATCTTTAATATGCAAGTATGTTCTATAGTATAAGAAATTTTCATGTGTAATTAATCTCTCCCTTTTTTTTTTTTCAATTCATAAGATTAATATTAGAAGGAGAGTTTTGGCGTAATTGATAAAGATGCTGACTTGTAAGGAGTCAGGGGGTCACAAATTTAAGTCTTGAAAATAATCTCTTATAGAATTGTAAGATAAGGTTACGTACAATAGATCTTTATGGTCCAGCTCTTCTTTGAACATCGCACATAGGAGGAGTGCTAATAAGATTGATATTTGGGAAAGGAAATGAAATAGATTTGATTCTTTTCTACACTTAGATGAATAAAAGAAGAGGGAAAATATTCCACCACAACCTTTGATCCTTTAAGTTTCCTTTCTCTACTTTCCAAACAAGAGAGTATACAAAGTATCTCAATATAACCTCTAATCACCAGCGTATATATTATTATTGCAGAAATGCATTAGAATTAGAAACCTATAAGGACACGTTTGTAGGAGGTGTTAATTGAAATAGTCCATGTATTAAAATTTAATTCATTCCAATATGTTATTTAGTTGCACAACTCAATTTAATTCCTCCTTATCACTTATCCATGAATAACTAATACAACATAGGGTCTATTATTTTGTACTAAGGAAACCTAGGAATTACTTATATTGGGTCAAATAATATACGAATAAGAGAATTAAATGACTAAAGTACAACAAATAATATAACAAACCTTAGTTGACTTTCTATTACAATAGATAAATAAATTAAATACTTCATGTTTGAAATATCACTTCAACTGTGATTCTATTACAAAAGAAAAACCTATCAAACGGCATAAGAAAAACGTAGACAAATACTTTTACCATATATTAATCTCCTTTTATATATAAGTTAGAATTTCATAATTAGTGATTCTTCTAATACTTCTTACCATATATTGTTCTTTTATCTTATTTTTAGGTAATGATTTGAAATAAAAAGGAAAAAAAAATAGTAAGAAGATGATTTTGTATATTGCAGAAACTTTTAATAAAGAATAAAAGGTTACATTGAGAATGTTATTTCATGTGAAGCTCTTAGGATTAATTTCATATTATTTCATCCAAGAATTAGTTTCAATGCATTTCATATGATTAGTAACATAGATTTCGTATGTTCTTTTTGTTGAAGAATTAGTTAAATTTGATAAAAAAAAAAAAAATACACAAATAACCTCAAAAATTGACGTTGACAGATTAAAAGAAAAGGGAATATGAAGTTACAACAAGTGTTTGAACGATAATGTCTTACGATAGTATGCATTTCATAATGTGATAGAGGACTGTAGATCATTTGACAAAAGGTCTATGCACTTTAGGCATTTAAACTATCCATATTTTAATTTTTAAGATGACAAGTTAGATGAAATAGAAACTTCACAAAATGATCAAGGGAACAATTGTAAAGAAGATATTTATAGAATTTTAAATCAAACACAATACATGGTATATCTAGCTTTTAACACAATGAACCAAATACTCAATAAAAAATAATCACGCATTACAATCCTTGTATTAGTAATCCCTACATTAATTCCTGCATTATATATTACTAATTCTTGAATAACTTGTTTTCGTACCAAAAGACTCCTAAGTACTTAACATTTATCATCCACGAGGAATGTATATCTCAAAATTTCCATTCCAGAGATCATTTATCATCCACAAAACAAATAAATAATTATTTAGCGGGGAAAAAAATACAGGATGAATGTAACTACAAAATATTCTCGTAAACTATAACATTACCTGCACTTTGTTGAGGATTAATTCCCACTCCATCTGAAACAAGGGAAAACAACAAAAGAATTATAGTTTGAAAAAAAAAAAGACGTACACAATCTCACAATAAAAGTTCAATCTTTTCTAATTATTTACATGCAATAGTTTTTTCACTACCCTTTGTCATTGAAACTGAAGAGTGGAACTACAAATAACAACATTGAAGGAACTTGAAGATATTACTCTTGCAAGTATTACTATATCACATGTTGAAGATTATAAGAAAATTTGAAACTTAGAAACAATAAAGTTACTTTGGAGATTCAATAACAAAAATGTTTTGTTATTCTTAATCAATAATAATAGACTACATATATAATTATTAAATACATCTGGGTTATTCTGTAATTAATTATTCTTCAGTTCTCTATATATACAGCTGTAACCCCTTCAATATCAATAAGATCAATTATTATTAAATTATATCATGGTATCAAAGCTAGGGTTTCTTCTTCCGTCCAAACCCTAATCTCTCCTCTTTTCCGACGTGTGTGCGCCCCCGCCACCATCTACACCACGCCGCACGACCTCCCTCCTCCGCCGTAGGTCGGCGCCATGGACAAGGTTGTTGATCCTCTGTCAAATTTACCGTCTGGAGTAAAATTACTGCTCAGGAATCTCCACAATCTCATCCCCGAAAAATTATCTGACAACAACTACCCGGCCTGGGCACTTAACGTCCGCACCGCCCTCGCAGCCAACTTGCTGCTCGGATGGATTGACGGTGCGGAGAAGCCGCCGCCCGAGACAGCCGAGGAGGATGGCGTCATGCTCCCAAATCCCGACTACCTTTCGTGGATGATCGTAGACACTCAGATCCGAACCTGTCTTCTCGCCGTTATTAGCCCCTCTGTGCACAAACACGCCCGGGGTTTTCTCACATCGGCTTCACTTTGGGACGCACTAGCCACAAGGTACAACTCTGTGTCCACGGCTCATATTTTCCAGTTGCGTGACAGATTGCATACTCTTCGGAAGGGAACGAAGACGATGACTCAATACCTTGATGATGTGGCCTCTATTCTGTCTGACCTAGATGCTGTGAACGAGATTATTCCTGAACGAGACGTGGTGAATGCCGTGATACGTGGTCTTCCGTCTGGCTATTCCTCTCTCAAACAGCATATTCGCCTCTCACCTGTCGAAATCACTCTGAATCAACTGTCTGGATGGCTTAATGCAGAAGAATTGAATCTAGACATGGAACACAAATTACTGCTCGGAGAAGCCAGTTCCACCCCTGGCATCACGGCTCTTTACTCGGCTGGCAGCGGGGACTCGGCCAGGGGTCGCGGTGACGATCGTCGTAACCAAGGGCGAGGCAGCGGCGGCGGTGACCGTCGAAACGCCGGGCAGCAAGGCAGAGGCGGGCCTCCACCGAGGGATGGCTTCCAGTCAGGCCGCGGACAGGGACGAGGAAACCAGCGGGGGCCCACACGAGATCTTCCGACGTGCCAAATTTGTGCTAAACGGGGCCATTCTGCGGCTAATTGCTGGTATCGTTATGATGACTCGCAGAATGTAAATCGCCAGTCCGGCGGATCAAGGGCGATGCATGCGTCCACAAACGCTCAATCTGGCGATTGGTATCTAGACACAGGTGCTAACACCCATGTGACGTCGGATTATTCACAACTTCAAGCTCCTCATCCGTATCATGGCTCAGAAACTATTACAGTAGGCAATGGTCAATCCCTTCCCATCACAAACACCGGCTCTGGGTATGTCTATACCCCAAATGGTATCGTGCCATGGCTGCGGGTGTTGCTGAAGCCATGTGGTTACGATACCTTACAGATGCACTTGGCATTCCCCCGACGAAACCACAGATTTATTGTGACAATCAGTCCACTATTTGTGTTACCAAAAATCCAGTCCTTCATGATCGTATGAAACATGTTGGGTCCGACTGTCACTTTGTTCGCGATGAGGTACTTGCAGGAACGATGGCCACGCACTATGTCCCATCTACTGACCAGCTTGCTGATATTCTCACCAAGCCTCTTCCGTTACAGCCTTTTCAGTATCTCTGCTCCAAGCTGCCCCTCGTTACCGCTGATCAGCTTGCGGGGGGATAATAGACTATATATATAATTATTAAATACATCTGGGTTATTCTGTAATTAATTATTCTTCAGTTCTCTATATATACAGCTGTAATCCCTTCAATATCAATAAGATCAATTATTATTAAATTATATCAAATAAAATCAACATAATAAAAAAAATTAAAATCTAAAAAATAAATCAAATAATTATATTAGAAATCCAATAACAAAACTACTTACAAACATAAAGGGAGATTTTTTATTTATGATCAATAAAATCAAAACGTAATATAGAAAAAAATTAGAAATTCAGAAACAACAGTGTTATTCAATAACAAAGTAAAAGGAGTTGGGGGAAAACCTAAAAAGGACTCCTAAAACTGGTTGTTTTCGGACGGATTTTTAAAAGAAAAAACAAATTTGAGAATTACTTATTGTCTCTTAGCTTTAATTTTAACAAATAGAATTAGTGATTTCACAGTTAATGTCTTTTTATGACGTATGTTTACATAAGGAAGTATAAACCTATTCTGAAGATAAAATCTTTAAAATAACTCGATTGCAACTTACATGATTGATGCATCCAAATTCAAAAGATACAAATCACGTCAAACTATTCTGTCCAGGCTTCTTCGTGGGATGACTTAAAATGCAATAATAGAAACATAGATTAAATACATGAATCTAATTAAAATAATAGTTATATCAAATGAATTTTCTTCCACATATTTAATGGTAAATGCATGTAAATATTTCTAAGAAAAATTGACCAAAGTTGTGTAGCTTGCTCACCTCTTCTACATCGATACACTAAAACTAAAGCTTAGAAAATAAAACAAACCTAATCCTCCAACTATTGTTTATATTCTTGAATGTCTGCAGGCCGCAGGGGCTCAGCTATTGCACAGATAGGCTACCTCCTTCGCAATAGACTCCGTAATTTTACTCCTTTGACCACATATTCTTAGGATTTTGATCTGAATTCATATTGTGTAGATACATATTGCTAGTTTGGAAAACTTTTTTTTCCATTTTGATTAATATTTGAACTTCTAAAACTTGATGTGAGGCATGTTCAAATATAAGAATCATGCAATTTTGTGGAGATGCTAGTAGCTTCTCTGTTACCTTGGTCAATTTTGTGATTTTAGAGAGTACGATCTATCTTGGGGATAAGTGAAATAAGTCACCAAGTTTACTATCATTTAAAATAATTTTGAGATACAACTACGCAAACTCAACTTTACCTAATTCAAGATCTTTCGAAAACAACGTCTTTCTCTTCGTGAGATAGGAATAAGATCTTTGTGCACTTTATCCTCTCCTTGCCCTATGATAACTTCAATAGTAAGAAATTGTAAAATAAATTATCGCTTAAGAAATTCATGATGAATAATCATTTCAAACTACATCTTTTATTCACATGACACGTATCAACTACGTCTATTGAAGATTAATGAAGAAAGTAGTAGCGGAAGGGATCTAATCCCTAAAACTCATGCACAAAACTATTAAAATAAAAAAGTAAAATAGTCGGTAAACATATTCTAGTTTACAACCAAAGTTGATCATAACTTCTTTTTCCCTTTGCTATTGTCTGGGAGAAAACTGAAACATTAAAAAAATCAAATGTTTCGACTGAAGGAAAGAAAAAAGAAAAAACTGAGATATTAAAAAAAATACGTATGTTTTCTCTCTGTGTATGTACAGTATAAGAGTCCTAATATAAGAAAAGAATCAATATATAATAATAGTTGATTTGAAAGTCCTAAGCTACACAATTTAAATAAGGTAAGAACTATTAATATACGGTTTAGATGGTGAAAAAGACATTCTATTTTTATGAGGAAAGTTTTTTTTTTTAATATAACTAAAATAATTACAAAAATAAAAAGACGATTTTATCTAAAGCGGAAATTTTTAATGAAGGACAAAAAGTTCAATTCACTTTTCTAAGGGTTTTCACACTTTTAATATATTATATAGATTATAGATAGATATAGATATAGATATAGATTATATTAGGTAACATATGTTTTATTTAAAGAAGTACATATATTTTATATGTGTACGTATATATTGAATGATACGTATATATATGTATATATCTTCCGTAGATGTATATATTTAACGTATATATGTGTATATGTTTTATAAATTAGTATATAACTATATATATAGTGTGTGTATATATTGTAGCATATATATTGTAGTATATTTGATTTAAAGTAGTACGTATATATTGAATGTTACGTATATATGTGTATATATCTTCTATAGACGTATATATTTAACGTATACATGTGTATATGTTTTATAAATTAGTGTATAACAATATATATAGTGTGTGTATATATTGTAGTATATTTTATTTAAAGTAGTACGTATATACTGAATGGTACATATATATGTGTATATATATCTTCTATAGACGTATATATTTAACGTATACATGTGTATACATATTTTATAAATTAGTGTACGACTATATATATCGTGTGTGTATATTGTAGTATATATATATTGTAGTATATTTTATTTAAAGTAATACATATATATTGAATGGTACATATATATTTGTATATATATTCTATAAACGTATATATTTAACGTATACAGATGTATATGCTTTATAAATTAGTATATAACTATATATATATAGTGTGTATATATATTGTAGTATATTTTATTTAAAGTAGTACATATATATTGAATGGTACATATATATGTGTATATATCTTCTATAGACGTATATATTTAATGTGTACATGTGTATATGTTTTATAAATTAGTGTATAACTATATATATAGTGCGTGTATATATAGTAGTATATATATATTGTAGTATATTTTATTTAAAGTAGTACATATATATTGAATGGTACGTATATATGTGTATATATATTCTATAGACGTATATATTTAACGTACACATGCATATATGTTTTATAAATTAGTATACAACTATATATATAGTGTGTGTATATATGGTAGTATATATATTGTAGTATATTTTATTTAAATAAGTACGCATATATTGAATGGTACATATATATGTGTATATATCATCTACAGACGTATATATTTAACGTATACATGTGTATATGTTTTATAAATTAGTGTATAACAATATATATAGTGTGTGTATATATTGTAGTATATATATATTGTAGTATATTTTATTTAAAGTAGTACGTATTTATTGAATGGTACGTATATATGTGTATATATCTTCTATAGACGTATATATTTAACGTATACATGTGTTGATGTTTTATAAATTAGTATATAACTATATATATAGTGTGTGTATATATTGTATTATATATATTGTAGAATATTTTATTTAAAGTAGTACGTATATATTGAATGGTATGTATATATCTGTATATATATTCTATTGACGTATATATTTAACGTGTACATGTGTATATATTTTATAAATTAGTGTATAACTATATATATAGTGTGTGTATATATTATAGTATATATATATATATATATATATATATATATTGTAGTATATTTTATTTAAAAAGTATGTATATATTGAATGGTACGTATATATGTGTATATATATTCTATAGACGTATATATTTAACGTATACATGTGTATATGTTTTATAATATAGTATATAACTATATATATAGTGTGTGTATATATTGTGGTATATATATTGTAGTATATTTTATTTAAAGTAGTACGTATGTATTGAATCGCACGTATATATGTGTATATATCTTCTATAGACGTATATATTTAACGTATACATGTGTATATGTTTTATAAATTAGTGTATAACTATATATATAGTGTGTGTATATATTGTAAAATATATATATATATATATATATATATATATATTGTAGTATATTTTATTTTAAGTAATACGTATATATTGAATGGTACGTATATATGTGTATATATCTTCTATAGACATATATATTTAACGTATACATGCATATATGTTTTATAAATTAGAATATAACTACATATATAGTGTTTGTATATATTGTAGTATATTTTATTTAAAGTAGTATGTATATGTTGAATGGTATGTATATATGTGTATATATCTTCTATAGACATATATATTTAACGTATACATGTGTATATATTTTATAAATTAGTGTATAACTATATATATAGTGTGTGTATATATTGTAGTATATTTTATTTAAAGTAGTACGTATATATTGAATGGTACGCATATATGTAATATATATTTTATAGACGTATATATTTTACGTATACATGTGTATATATTTTATAAATTAGTATATAACTATATATATAGTGTGTGTATATATTGTAGTATATTTTTTTTAAAGTAGTATGTATATATTGAATGGTACATATATATGTGTATATATCTTCTATAGACATATATATTTAATGTATACATGTGTATATGTTTTATAAATTTGGTGTATAACTATATATATAGTGTGTGTATATTTTTTAGTATATATATATTGTCGCATATTTTATTTAAATAGTACATATATATTGAATGGTACGTATATATGTGTATATATCTTCTATAGACGTATATAGTTAACGTATACATGTGTATATGTTTTATAAATTAGTATATAACTATATATATAGTGTGTGTATATATTGTAGTATATATATATTGCAGTATATGTTTTATTTAAAGTAGTACATGTATATTGAATGGTGCGTATATATGTGTATATATATTCTATAGACGTATATATATATATATATATATATATATATATATTTATATTAATATATTGTAGAATATGTTTTATTTAATGTAGTACGTATAGTCGTATATATTGAATGTTATGTATAAATGTGTAATTGTGTATATATTTTTTAAATTCTAATGTAGTGTATACTATATATATAGTGTATATATATTGTTTAACGTATTTAAAATGTATATAGGTGGGTATATATAGTGTATATTGATTTTTTTTTTTTGGTTTTTGACCGAGTTTTATCGGATTTTTAACCGGGTTTAGATGATTTAGGCCGGGTTGAGCTAAGTGGGCCGGTTCAGGGTTGTTTTTAAAAATTTTACTGTAGAACCCGGACCCAGCCCGGCCCACCTAACTACAACCCGGCCCGGCCCGGCCCTCAACCCAGCTAAACTTAATGGGCCGGTCCGGGTTGACCCGTCCCATCCCACTTAACATCCTCAACCAAGATTGAGGTAGAGAATTAATGAAGGGGAGAGTATTTTGTTTTTCCTTTTATGTTTTCTACATATTTAGCTCACAAATGATGCTCTTTAAATAGGTATATCATTTATGTTTTATCAATCAAAAGAGTTAAAGAAGACAAACAGATAACTCTTGAATTAATGACAAAGTCATAAAGAAAAGTAACTTTCAAAACTTCTGAATGTCTCTTCTTTCACATAGTTATTTATAAGAAATCATCATTGAAAGAATGTATAACATTTATGAAATAGTAACTCTCTCATCCTACAAACTTTTATGACTTACTTATGTTTACACAGATTTATTACATAGAGTTACAAGATGTCTTTATTCTTTGCACTAATTAAGAAGGATTTATCCTTCAATATGTAGCTTCCTAATCCTTTCCACTATCAGTGTGAGATTTTTATTCACACACCCAATATTCACCATAACGTAAAGAATCCGTCATTACTTACAGAATACAAGTTAAAGAATCCGCCATTACTTACAGAATGCATCGAGAAAGAACAGTGCAATAAAAATCCACCATAATGTTATACATACTGGAGAGATGATATATAATATGAATGAAAAACTGTATCAGATAAATGTTATTAATCGCAGGCCTTTAAAAAAAGTAGTAGACTCCTCCTACCGCTAAAGTATTAGACTTAATTGAATATTCTACTAAATCAACTATTAGAATCCTTCTATAACTAAATAACTAATTATTCCTAAAAAAACTATAGCAATAATAGATGCAACTAATTACTCTCTACTTTTCATTTGTTTTTAAAAAATAAAAATCTCCAACGATATTTTGGTAACAGAGCCATCAAGAGAGTGACAATAATTTCTTTCTCGAACCAGGTGAGATCAAATTAAATGGGTGATAGATAGAGAGAAATTATACTGTAATTATGATTTATATAATTGCTGAAATATTTAGTTAAATTGATAATGATCTACTTAGCCACCATAAGGAAGACATATGTTGATCGAATTTCTACACAAATTTTACAAAACACTATTCACTCATTTGATGATAACTTCAGGTGGAGGCAACAATATCTTAAAAGGAAGGCAGAAAGTTTAAGACGTGACAAATTTTGCTATCACGGCCACCATTTAAAATAACATATTAAAAAAAGAACTCTTGTCAAGTTGAATACTTGATATATTACAACAACAACAACAACCCAGTGTATTCCCACCTGGTGGGGTCTGGGGGGTAAGATGTACGCAGTCCATACCTCTACCTCTAAAGAGGTAGAAAGGCTGTTTCCGATAGACCCCCGGCTCAAGACACACGATACCACACAATACAAAGTAGAGCACCGAACAGATTACAAGATTACATAACATAAAATGCATAACATAAATACGACATAAATGCGGCAGTCATAAGTAAAAGAAAAGGAAAACAGAAAGGAAAACAGACAACAGAAAGAAAACAGAGGAAAGCACCCAGATTCGTTCTAAAACAAGGAACAAGGAACACGGAAGCATACCAGGATACTACCCCCAGCAAGTAATTCCCTACCGTAGCGACCCAAACTGGCCCTAGTCCTCTACCCTAATTCGCGTCCTCCAGACCTTCCTATCTAGGGTCATGTCCTCGGTAAGCTGTAACTGCTCCATGTCCCGCCTAATCACCTCACCCCAGTACTTCTTCGGCCTACCCCTACCCCGCCTAAAACCGTCCAACGCTAGCCTCTCGCACCTACGAACCGGTGCATCCATGCCCCTCCTCTTCACGTGTCCGAACCAGCTCAATCGGACTTCCCGCATCTTGCATTCCACTGGAGTCACACCAACCTTCTCCCTGATAGTCTCATTCCGAACTCTATCCCCTCTAGTCAGCCCACACATTCAACGCAGCATCCGCATCTCTGCCACCTTCATTTTTTGGATGTGGGAATTCTTTACTGGCCAACATTCCGCTCCATACAACATGGCCGGACGGACTACCACCCTGTAGAATTTGCCTTTAAGCTTGGGCGGCACCTTCCTATCACATAACACCCCCGACGCGAGCTTCCACTTCATCCATCCCGCCCCAATTCGGTGCGAGACATCCTCATTAATCTCACCGTTACCCTGGATCACGGACCCGAGATACTTGAAACTATCCCTCTTACATACCACCTGTGATTCCAGCTTCACTACCACCTCATTCTCCAGCCTTACGTCATTAAACTTGCATTCCAAATACTCTGTCTTGCTTCTGCTCAACCTGAACCCTTTTGACTCAAGGGTTTGTCTCCACACCTCTAATTTATCCTTCACACCCCCTCGAGTCTCATCAATCAGAACTATATCGTCCGCAAAAAGCATACACCACGGCACCTCCCCTTGAATACGTCGCGTCAAAACATCCATCACCAACGCAAACAAAAAGGGACTAAGAGTAGATCCCTGGTGCAATCCTGTCAAGACGGTGAAATGCTCTGAGTCTCCTCAAGAATTGCATAATTGAAGTCGTTCGAATATTTCTTTCATATTCATAATAGAGCTTGTAATGTACCCAATTATATTTGTATTTGCTCATAATTAGTGGTTTAGCGAATGTATATATATATATATAGTTATAACGACTCTACACAAATAATTAGTGTGAGATACGTGCAACGAACTTGCTCAGAACTAGTACAATAAATAAATATATAACATACTCAATGTAATCTCACATGTAATGTATGGAGAGGGTTGTTTGTACGTGTCTTACCCCTATTTTGAGGAAGCAGAGAGTTGTTTCCACCAGACCCCCAACTAAAGTAAGTATATCAAATCAAGCATGAAAACTCAAACCTCTCAATTCTCATCACCAATGCATGTCGTCTACATGTAACTATTACAATGACAGGGATTAATAATTAATATGATAACAATTGAGGCATTTAAAGCTCTTCCGTCTCCAATTACCATTTTGCACACTGATCTGTAAAGCTATTAATGTATGATTATTCATCTTGAGGAGATATCCTTATATATTAAAGATGTAGTCTCCAATATATTTACTCTTTAGTATTAGTGGATGTCAACTTCAAAATCCGAAATTTGAAAGATTTGAGATTTTGGTATTTGTAGTTTGGCAATAAAAGTCTTCTTGTAGCAAACAATCAATCTAGATTATTAATTACATATAGCAACATATTTAATAGATTAAACACATTCATTAAAAACATCATTATCGAATAATATTTTATGTATATATCATAAAATAATTAAATTCTCTGGCATGGTGCTGGAGATTGGTAAAGAAGATCCAGGGTTGTACATTGTTAAAAATGGTTCTACTCAGCCAAGAAGTGTAAATAGGTGTGCCAATAATGTGTAGCTGCTTTCTGACTCCAATGTTCTCTGGAACAAAAGAATGGGCATGCTCCTGTTGAAATGCTTAAAAAGCATGCTGCACTAACTAATTTGAAGTATGAAGATCATGTGTGTACTGTTTGTCCTCTTGCTAAGCTTACAAAGCTTCCTTTTCAGTCTAGCATCTCTGTGTCCAAGGCTCCTTTTTATCTACTTCACTATGATAAATGGGACCTTATAAAGTATCTACATACAATAACAAGAAATTCTTTGTTACTATTGTTGATGATTACTCTAGATTTACTTGGTTGTTTCTTATTCAGTTCAAGTTTGAAGTGACAGTTGTGCTAAGAGATTTCCTGACTAGAACACACAATTTGTTTTCTACTTCTGTGAAGGTCTTGAGAACTGATAATGAATGTGAATTCTTCAGTCATGAATTTAAGTTTCTTATGTCTAATCTTGGCATATTACATCTGTTATATTTGGGAAGAACAATCAATACCACAAAGCAAAAGAAAATAAGAATAAGACACACAGATTTACGTGGAAACCCTTGCGGAAAAATCACGGGCAGAGGAGGGTTTTCACTATAATGGAGAGGAGTACAATAAAGGAGACGTAGTCTCAATGACTTATTTTAACCACACGAAAAATCACCCACTAAATAGCACTTATATAATACGTGCGTACAAATAAATCCTAGGCCCCAAAACATACAAGCTCGATCCCTACGCTACCATCACAGACCCCACAAAAAATCACAAACATGGATCGCACCGCAAACTTTTTAGGCCGGATCAACAGAATTTGGGTCACAAACTCTAACAACATCAAACCTCCTATGTTTATACTCCTTAACAGAATTGAGCGGTGGAAAGAAAACATAAAACTATTTTGGGAGTTGCCAGATCCCTCAGATTACATATACCCCTCAAGTTTTGGGGCTGAATGTATAGATATTGTTGTGTACTTGTTGAACAGAATGTTATAATTTAGAGCTTAAGAGAAGAAAAAAAGGAAGGTTTCAGCAGTAGCTTTTCATTCATTCATCATACCAACATTTTACAAAAGACTCCACTTATAAGCTACATGAGTCTTACAAGACACACCTCATAGTATCTTACAATACACATTATCTCAAAATAAGGACTACTATTTATTTTAAAAAAACTAAACATATGATATTAAAAGAAACTATTAAATAAAAGACTATCTTAGAAAAATATCATAGTCTAACACTCCTCCTTGATATTTTTCTTGGATACTCCCAGCATAGCCCTTAGAACTTCAAATTTCCCCTTAGGAAGAGGCTTGGTCAAAATATCTGCAATCTGCTGATCGGAGTTGCAATGAACAAGATTAACTTCGCCATCCTTCTCTGCTTGCCTGATAGCATAAAAATTCACATTTATATGCTTACTACGACCATGTTGCACTAGATTTTTGGCCATAGAAATTGTTGACTTGTTGTCAACCTTAATGACAGTAGCTTCAATTTGATTTTGCTCTAGATCACGTAGAATTTTTCGTAACTATAAAGCCTGATTAGATGCACCAGCAACAACAATGTATTCTGCCTCTGCAGATGATTGAGCTACCACATTGTGCTTTCTTGAATTCCATGAGAACATGCCTGAACCAAGTGTAAAGGCATATCCAGAAGTGCTCTTCATATCATCAAAACGTCCTGCCCAATAATTATCTGAATAACCCATCAATTGCCCTTGCTCTTCCTTTTTAAACCAAATACCATAATCAATAGTTCCCTTGATATACCTCAATGTTCGTTTAGCAATACGAAGATGAACTTGACTTGGAGAATGCATAAACCTTGACAAAAAACTTACCGTGAACATGAGATCAAGTCTTGTTGCTATCAAATATAGCAAATTGCCAATTAAACTTCGATAAACTGTTGGATCAGCCCTATCATCTCCTTCAGACTTCGAGATCCTTTCATTGTGAACTGGTGGAGTTGGCACATGCTTACACTTCTCCATCCTGAATTTTTTAAGAACATCTCAGGCATATTTTCTCTGGGAAATAAAAGTTCCATCAGTAGCGTGATGAATCTCCATTCCCAAAAAGTAATTCATTTTACCCAAGTCTGACATCTCAAACTTGGTCTTTATTTATTGCTTAAATTGATTCACCATAGCTTCATTGCTTCCAGTTACCAGAAGAGCATCAACATAGAGTGATACCACTAGCACATCTCCACCTTTAGCCTTCTTTATATATAAAGTGGCTTCATTTTCACTTTTTTTGAAGCCGCAATGAATGATATGATCATCAATCTTACTGTACCATGCTAGAGGAGCCTGTTTTAATCCACACAACGCCTTATGTAGTCTGTAAACTTCATCTTTCATTCCTACAACTTGAAAGACTTTCGATTGGTCGACATAAATTTGTCCCTACAATGGTCCATTTAAGAATGCCGACTTTACATCCAGATGATACAACTTCCAATTTGATTGAGCTGCCAAAGCAAATAGAAGTCGTATCGTATAATGTTTTGCAACAGGTGAAAATGTGTCTCCATAATCCATACCTACAAATTACGCATAACCTTTCACAAAAAGCCTTGATTTGTGTTTATTAATTGAACCATCTGGATTAAGCTTGGTTCTATAAACCCATTTCACCCCTATTACATTTTTGTCTTTGAGTTTATCAACCAGCTTCCAAGTGTCACTCTTCTTTATCATACCAATCTCCTCTTTTATGGCTTCAATCCAAACTTTATGTTTTGATGCTTCTTGATAGGTATTGGGTTCCATTATTGTAACATTGCATCTTTCATATATCTCGGAAAGGGACCTTGTCTTCAAAATTAGTGAATCAAGTGAGGATTCACCATTTGATTCTTCAGCTTCTTCCAGATTTTCAGAGCCAAATAATTGTGTTTCAGGCAGTGGATTTAAGTTAAAATAACCTGCATTTTCTTTTTCAACTTGCTCCTTATCCCAGTTCCAATAAGCATGCTCATCTACCACTACATCTCTTCTGATAGAAATGCCTTTTGTTTGTAAGTTAAAAACTCTATAACCTTTAGCTTGCAATGAATAACCAATAAAGATCCCCAATTCACCTTTTGGTTCAAGCTTGCTTCTTCTGACTGAAGAAACATGAGAATAACATATTGAACTAAAGATTTTTAAGTGTTTGGCAGATGACCTTTTTCCACTACATGCCTCAATAGGAGTTTTATCACAAATAGCTTTAGTTGGAAGCCTATTCAACAAATAAACTGAAGTAGAAACAACTTCTACCTAAAAACTTTGCAGTAGTTTCTTTTCATGCAACAAGCATCTAGCTATTTCAACTACCGTCTTGTTCTTCATCTCTGAGACTCCATTTTGTTCTGGTGAATAACGTACTGTTAGCTTGTGATCAATCCCTGCATCTTCACAGTACTTATTGAACTCATTTAAAGTATATTCACCTCCATTATCTGACCTTAAATCCTTCAGCTTGCAGCTACTCTGTCTTTCAGCGAAAGCTTTAAACTTCTTGAAAACTGAAAATACTAGAGACTTGTTACTAACAAAATACACCCAAGTCATCCTTGTGAATTCATCAATGAACAACACAAAATATTTATTTTGACCCAAGGATGATGTCTTCATAGGTCCACATACATCAGTGTGAACAAGTTGAAGCTTTTCAGTTGCCCTCCATGAAGCACTTTTAGGAAATGGTTTCCTGCGAACCTTGCCCATCTGACATGACCTACACACTTCTTTAGAAAGTGAGATCTTAGGTAAATCCTTAGTCAAAACCTTCTCATGCATAGATTTTAAAGTAGCATAGTTAAAATGCCCATATCTTCTGTGCCATAACCATGAATCATCTAATTTTACAAAATTGGCACTATCAAACTTTCTATCTACTGGAAAGATCCTATCCACCATTTCTACTTTATCAATCAAAGTATCATCAATATCAAAGATCAAATAATGATTTCCCTTATAAAGTGTAGACACCTAATTTTGTCCCTCCCAAATCCAATTTTATTCATTTTTAGCTCACATTACCACACACCCTCATCCATGTGATTATACCCCCAAAAAATACAAAAAAATAACAGCTCTGAACATAATCCCTAATAAATTCTATCTTGTTTTAATCCTATCCTAACCAAATTTACACCTTATCCTAACAACCTACCCCACCCCATACCTCTATCCTCACCTACCCTATCCTACACGTCACCTACCCCTCATATTTTTATTCTATTTTTTATGACAAATTAAAAATTGCAAAAAAAGGGGCCCACCAGAAAGAGGAGACACTGCCAATACATCATTCATCTTCAACTCCTCACAATTCTCTGATCATATACATACACTACTGCCGTACACAAAGAGGCCATTTTTTTCCATTAAAGAAAACAGAAAAAAAATCCACCACTTCCTCACTGGATACACCATAAACACACACATACAGAGACCCATTTTTGAGCTTCCTCACAAATCTCGCACACACACACTCACGCGATATTCGAAAACAAAAAATGGAGTAGATCGGAAAGGGGAAAGACAGCCACGCACTCGAACCTCACTGGAAACATGAATTTTCGCGTCTAGGGTGTGATTCTGGCGTGTTATGTGCGGGATTTGGTTATTCACTAGTGAGATTCAAATATCGTAGGTCCAGATTCTGTCTTGATCCCAAAAATACCGCAAAAATCCCTTTGTTTTATTTGAGTTTCTGGTCAAAATCAGTTCGTCCGAGTCGGGTCTTTCGAATTCACGATTCGAATTCTGAGTTTTGATACGATTTCTAGTTCGTACCTCTGATTTTTCATACTATTTTGGGATTTAGCAGCTGTTTGTTTCAATTAGGCCCATCGTGGTCAATTTCTATGGCTGTTTTCTCGATCTAGGTTTGTCTAGCTTCGTTACTGGTTTGGAATTCGGGTCCCGTTTGTGTTGATCGGTTCATCGCCATTAGTTTCGAGCTTTAATTTCTCGATTACTGAGTTGGATTAGTCGCAGCTAAGGTTATTCCATCTGAAATTCCAAGTTTGGGCTTCTTTAATATTATTACCAACCAAAATTGATTATCAGAAGGTCCATTTCTTTAACTCATTCTCTCTTCTTTATCGCAATTTGTTGAATTGAGCATGTTTGAAATTGGATGATTTGTTGAATGTTTGATGTTATTCATGTGAAATCTGTATGATTATCATGCTTTAATTGTCGTTATGTCTATGTTGTTGATATTGGATTTCGAGTTTAAAATTGAGTTGATAATCAAGGCATGTGTTAATTTTCGTTGAAAAGAGAATTTGGGGTGGGAAGGGAGAAATTGATAAAAGTTGAACGTAGATTAATTTTGGTTTGTTGTCTTTTTGTTCAATTCGGTATAAGTATGAATGTGATAGATTTATGCCATGTTGAAATAGATAGGCAATGTAGGTTCGGGTAGGCAAAATTTAGGAATGATATTTTGGTTGAATATTGGAATGTGCGTGTGAATGTTTCTTTCTAGTTTATTGTATTTAATTCAAATATATTTATTTAGTCGGGGAATGTCCCGAGATACATTGTATTTACTCATCGGAGAATGCTCCGACGTACTATGTTGGCGGAAGACGATCGTGATGAAGGCCCGAGGCATCGGGTAAAGAGAGGGAGTATTTAAGATTAGTGTAGGTAGATAGGATTTATTTTTGCATTTTTTATTCATTTTTGGACTGTATAATCGGACTGAACACTATACTTTGGATTTATTTTGTTTCGTGTGTTTGGGTGTTTGTTTATGTGTTTTATGTGGTTTATACATTCTTAGTGCCCAAAAATTAGCCGATATGCTCCACCAAGCAACCGTGGTCGAACCACGGGACCGAGGGGTGGCTAACACCTTTCCCTCGGTCAACATAATTTCTTATTCGGAATCTCTGTTCGCAAACCAGTTTCAAAGAGTCAAACGGTTTTGAAAAAGATTTTTTAAAGGTGACTTGGCATACCGGATTATGCCAAGTGGCGACTCTGAATAAAAAATGTAAATAATCCTTTTTCGAAACAATTTTCATCTTTTGTCACTTTGATAATAAAAACCCTTTGAAACTTAAAATGATATCTTTTGAAGTTAATAAAAAGGGGTGTGATAGCTCTGGCGACTCTACTGGGGATTTTTTAGAATTCGAGCTTATTTTGGAGTTATATCGGCTTAGTTTGGCAATAGCCATTTTGTTTGTGTTGTTTTGTGTTATTGTTTATTATTGTTGAGTGCCTACGTGCTCTTTGTTTATAGTTTTAACTTTATGTGTTACCGCTTTATATCTGGCATCATGTGCATAACCCGAGTATTTCTTTCTGCAACAAGTCTGTAGTACACGTGTGTACACGACCTATAGTTGAGTCACCCTTATTTTAGGAGGGGGATCCGTTGGGTTGTATGGAGTAGGTGGCCAGCTAAAGCAAGCCACTATCGACTATACGCTCTCCCGAAAATCCTTGTTAGTAAACCCCAACGTAGGTCAGGCTTTAGGTCATGCTTATGTGCATCATATGAAGACCTAGTGGGGCCCACTTGATCCTTCATAGGAAACTCACCTTTAAAGCATCCCTACATGCTAAGTGTCGCATCTCTGAGGGTAGCGTGGTCATTTGACAGACCGATTTGGAGAAAGCATGTGTTAGAAGTAAAGTCTGTAGATAAGAAAGTGTTGAAAAAAAAAAGGGAAGAAAAGAAAAGTGAGTAAAAAAAAAAGAGTTGCGTAGTTTTTATGGCTTTTGTTTTTCACAATTCAAAGATTCAAAAAAAAAAGATTTTCTTTACCTTTCGCACTCATTGTATGAAAAAAAAAACATCAAAAGATTTTCTTTTGTTCCTTTACCCTGCATTCATAATTCGAAAACTTTAAAAAGATTTTTTAATTGAAGCTTTTATAAAGAAAAAATGTAAAAAAGATGGTAGGAGATTTGTACATCTCATATAACGAAAATACCAAAAGGATTTCTTTTCTCTTTCATAGTTGTTGGTGTCAGTTTTGTGTGAAGTGTCTAATTGAAAACCCAAAAAGATTTAATTTTCATCATTCGTCTGTAATCGCGTTTCTTAAGTCAAGTCTTAGTTCGTTTTAATCCTTAATTATCCAACCTGGACGAACTACGCACCCCTGATTCTCCTCTTTCGGGAGTAAGATACGTAGGCAGCCTATTGTTGGTTCGGGGATTTTATTTGAAAAATCTCAAAAAAAAAAAGATTTTCTTCACTTTTCCTTTAAAGTAGGTGTTTCCTATACATTTTTAAAAGAAAATCACAAAAAAAGTTTTTGTTAATAGCTTCAAGTCTCATTTTTGTATGAAATTCAAAAATTGAAACCCAAAAAGATTTTTCTTTGGTAATCATAGATTTCGTTTTGTATAGGGAGTTCAAACCTAAAAAATGCAAAAAGATTTTCGTCAATTCTTTTGTCAATTTTTTATTTATGAAGTTTCTAAAAAAAAAGAAAGGAAAAAGAATTAATTGGCCATTTTGGCAAGACTTCACGAACTACGCACACTTGATTCTCCTCTTTCAGGAATGAGATACGTAGGCGACCTTCTTGGGTTTGGTGATCTTTTAAAAAAAGAGGAAAAAGAGTTTTGAAAAAGTGTTGAACTCTAACACAATTGTTGTTTTTTTTGAATCAGTTTAAGGTGGTTGGTTTGTGGCATTCTGGTTGGTCCTCCACATCACACCAAATTCAAAGGGTTAGTTGTGTTCAACAAAGATCTAGAGAGTGACATCATGGATCAAATAAAGAGTCATGAAAATGAGAGTTTAAAGAAACAGATTAGGAGACTAAGGCAACAAATGACAGAAATGCATCGAGCTTGGGTCAGTGGGTTGCCTCCTCCTCTATTTTCTGCTATTGACCCTGCAAATACCTTGAGTCTTCCACCAAAATCGCAAATTCACTTTCTTACTGTTGTTGATGCACCACAGTATGCCGTAGAATCCATTTCACGTCAAATGCACCCCAATTCTTCTGCCTCTCATTCTTTAGATCCTCAGTATAAGCCTACCACATTCATAGCACCACATACCGTCTGTGCTTTTGTTGCTCAACCTTCTGCTGAGGCTTCTACATTGGCTATCAATCCAACGGTTGTGCTGCCCCAATCTGCTAGTGGCCCCGTATTCAAGGCTCTTGATCATTATTTCTATACTCTTGAGCCTATAGTTAAGTTAAGTGGACCGCCAAAATTTCTTACCAAGAATCCTAGCATACCAGAAAAGTTAGAGAAAATGGTGGGGAAAGTGAAGAGTGTAGAAAATGATGTGGAAAGTTTCTTGGGACTTGTGGGTAAAGAAGATGTTTCATATAAAGACTGGGGCATGTCTTCAAGTATCAACCTTCTTCAAAGCTTTGAGATATCGAAATTTGAGGAACATGATGGGCAAAAGGATTCTGTGAAACATTTGGGATGATATTGCAATCAATCCGGGGAAACTGAAGGAAAGAAGAAGGAAAACACACCTATTGTCGTGCCAGGGCCAAAGCAGAGTTTGAGAGGTCCAACTCACCAATACTGTCAGCCTCAATCCCG
Source organism: Capsicum baccatum var. pendulum (assembly GCA_030864225.1). Classification (NCBI taxonomy): domain Eukaryota; kingdom Viridiplantae; phylum Streptophyta; class Magnoliopsida; order Solanales; family Solanaceae; genus Capsicum; species Capsicum baccatum. Next base: position 15,854,400 of record CM061560.1, read on the forward strand.
ATCTTACATATCAAATCCACTTACTCATCTGCAACAAGATTCCTCTTTTCAAAATCCAAGGAGTTTCATTGTATTTCCTCAATGTCCTTTGAATTCAATGCACAATTATTTACCCATCCGACTTCTTATCCACAATGGCATGCACCTGTCCCTCAACATCATCCTCGATCCCTACAAATTTACCAAGGAACCTCTAAATCCAAGTTTCATCCGAGGCCAGAGTTCACAAAGATGAGGAAGGAAAAGGATAATTTCACTCCTATTGGGGAATCTTATGCCTGTTTATTCCAGAGATTGAGACAGAGAGGCATGATTACTTCTCTCCTTGGGCACACTCTTAATCGGCATTCAAAAAATTTTGATCATAATGCACGATGTGCGTATCATTCTGATGCTCAGGGTCATAGTATTGAAGGTTGTAAAGATTTGAAAAGAGAAATTGAAATGATGATTCTAGATGAATCAATTATGGTGCAAAACATTGACAGTGAGTGAAGCTATAGTCATGTTGATATGCAAATCCGTGGCTAAGTTATTAGGCTGAGCAATTGAGAAGTCACTCCTCTCCCTACTAGGAAGAGGTCTGGTAGTTTGTTTTGTTTTCTTTTTCTATTTTCCGAAGTATTTCAGGGTTGTAGTTCAGAATTTCCTTTGGTTGTTTATGTTCAAACCCTTCTATCTTTATTTTCAACTAAATGAAGTGTCCCTTTCCCTTTATATTTTAAATATGTTTTGTTTGTTTGTTTTCTTTATACAGTATATTTTAGGTTGACTCTAGTGATACGACATGCTTGCAAAATTTTCAGCCAGATCTTAAAATTCAATTTAACCATGAAATATGGAATCAGAGGGCTAAGGTTAGAAGAAACATTTGAGAAAATAGATAGAGTGTTGAGATATTTGGTGACAAGTTGAAGCCTATTCTGAAAATTAAGGCAATTATTTTAGGAATCACAAGAATAACTTGGCCATCAATTGAAAAACATATCTCAATTAGGTCAAACAGTGGTTGCGTGATCCTATATCAAGAGGAACAAAAAGAAACCTGCTCCATAAAAGCATGAATCATTCGATATGAGGGATGCATAATAAAGGGAGAGTTGTATGCTGGACAAGTATAGAAGAAGAAGTGACACACATGTTCAGTTGAGGTTAATGCTTAAAAGATGTCACAAATGATCTTCACCTGTCATGTTCATATTGCATGATGTGTACTGGCATTTTCAAGGATTGATATGACGAAGGCATTTCATTCTGCTATCCAAACATTGTGTCATCTTTTATTTACCCTATTTGAGCCTTAGTTTTATTTTCTTTCATACACCTCTTTTGGAGTCGAGATAGAGTCAGCAAAGCTTAAAAGAAAAGTGACGAGCAAAAAAATAGTGTTAGGATAGTTTCAAAAAAAAGGAGAGAAAAAAATGTGTCCAAAATGAAAGAAAAGATAAGAGCATCCAGAAAAATAGAGTCAGAAGAGTTCCAAAGAGAAAAAGTCAATAAAAGGAAAAAAAATCAAAATCAAGCAAAAGAACAAGCCGCCAGAACTACGCATGACCTGATTTTCCTTTCTCGGGGGTGAGATACGTATGCTGCCCTACTAGGGGCTCGGTTCAACCAAATAAATAATTTAGAGTCACCCAGTCAAAAAAAAATGGGGCATGAGTTAATCCTTATTGTTTGAGTCGATTCCAAAAGTTGTAAGTCCTACCCCACTTCAAGTGTCGTTTGGGCCCTATGCCATCCTTTCTTTCTAACCCTATCCAAAATCTAAGTTACAACCAAAGAAAGACCTTAAGATCAATATTTGAGGATGTTAAGCCTAAGCATACAAGGGATATGATGATGCATTTGGGAACTACTTGTCTTCCTCAGGATAAGAAATCAGGAGAGAAATAAAAATGAGAGAGTTTTATTGATAAAAACCCTCATGGGCACCGTAAGACGATGGTAACTTGAGAGAGATAAAAATGAGCGATTCTTATCAGTGAAAACTCTCACGGGCACCGTAAGACGACTGTGAGTTAAGGGAAATGAAGATAAGAAAGTCTCATTAGTGGAAAACCCTTACAGATACCATAAGGCAATGGTGAGCTGAGGAAAAGAAAATGAGAGAAGCTTGTTGGCGAAAACCCTTCAAGGCGCCACTAGCCGAATGAGGTCTTAAATACAATTGACCTAAGGAAGCAACTTAGTTTCAAGGCCATTAACTCAACAACAATGGGTAGAATGTTTGGATGAAAATTTCAAGTTGCTTAATCCAAAATGTATGGCATAATCATTAGTGTTGACTATCATTTTTAGATGAATTTTTCATTTCTTTGTTTCAAAAGGGGACATTCATTGTCTTTTCTTTCTTCTTTTTATTTTTATTTTATTTTCTTGAGTCAGTTATCCAATAAAAGCCATTGTCATTTTTCTCTTGTCTTTGAGTCAAGTCCATATCAAAACAAGTGAGAAAAGATTTCAAAACTAGCTACCAGCGTTTTCAATTACACAAAGCAAGACAAAAGACCAATACATGAAAGAGACATGATTGTGAGCCAAATAAGGCATACGGAAAGTTTTGTCAACAAACAAGCTTGGGAACTCATGGAAATACCAAGGTTCAAAGGGTTTATCTGAGAAACACGGCAAAACAGAGATACTATATTTGTTTCAGAGTCATTCGTGATAATCTGAGTTTGGTTAATGATGTAGCAAGTCGATGACATATGCTAATGGTTGGAAGCAAGGTTAAATATGATGGGGGCAAGAGTGATTGCCGCGAAAGCTAAAGCCACAAACTAGCCACCATGTTTTAAACTCACAAGTTTTCTTTGTATGAAACAGGAACACATGTTACATTCAGATCAAGGATTTTAGAGCCTAAACATCAAAGACCGTAATTTCTCACTTCTACAAATGCAAGAGGCAATGTTGTTGCACAATTTTGGTAATCAAAACCATGGTAAAATTAATAATTCAAGATCTCTAGGAGACACACTTCCTTGTCAAGGAGACACATTTTCTTGGAAAATTCAAGTGATATTTGTAAGGAGACACACTTCCTTGTTTGGGTAATTCAAGTAGCATTTGTAGAGAGACGCACTTCCATATTTGGGTAAGGAGACACACTTCCTTGTTTGGCAAATTCAAGCAACATTTGTAAGGAGACACACTTCTTTGTTTGGATAATTCAAGCAGTATTTGTAAAGAGACGCACTTCCATATTTGGGTAATTCAAGTGTTATTTGTAAGGAGGCCCACTTCGTTGTTTGTGCAATTCCAGCAACATTTGTAAGGAGACGGACTTTCTTATTTAGTAATCAAGCGGTATTTGTAAGGAGACACAATTCCTTGTTTGGTAATTCAAGTGGTATTTGTAAGGAGATGCACTTACTTGTTTGGCCAATTCAAGCAACGTTTGTAAGGAGATGCACTTCCTTGTTTGGAAAATTCAAGCAATATTTGTAAGGAGACGTACTTTCTTGTTTGGATAATTTAAGCAACATTGGTAAGGAGACACACTTCTTTGTTTTGGTAATTTAAGCGGCATTAGTAAGGAGACGCACTTCCTTGTTTTGGTAATTTAAGAGGCATTGGTAAGGAGATGCGCTTTCCTATTTGGGTATTTCTAGCAACATTTGTAAGGAGACACACTTCCTTGTTTGGGTAATTCAAGTAGCATTGGTAAGGAGACACACTTCCTTGTTTTGGTAATTTAAGCGGCATTGGTAAGGAGACGTACTTCCTTGTTTGGACAATTCAAGCAACATTTGTAAGAAGACGCACTTCCTTGTTTGGGTAATTCAAGCAGCATTGGTAAGAAGACACACTTCCTTATTTTGGTAATTCAAGCGGCATTGGTAAGGAGATGCACTTCCTTGTTTTGGTAATTCAAGAGGAATTGGTAAGGAGACGCACTTTCCTGTTTGGGTATTTCTAGCAACATTTGTAAGGAGACGCATTTTTTTCTTTGGGTAATTCAAGCAGCATTTGTAAGGAGACACACTTCCTTGTTTGGGTAATTCAATCGGCATTTGTAAAGAGATGCACTTCCTTGTTTGGTAATTCAAGCAACATTTTTAAGGAGATGTACTTCCTTGTTTGGGTAATTCAAGTGACATTTGGAAGGAGACACACTTCCTTGTTTGGGTAATTCAAGCGACATTTGTAAGGAGACACACTTCCTTATTTTGATAACTCAAGCAACATTGGAGCCCGCCCGAATCACAAGGCGAATAAAGAAAAATTCAAGCAACAACGTGAAACAATTGAAAGCCAAGCAACAAATTGAAAAATTGCAAGTCAGGAGCCCGCTTGAAGAATAGGGTGATGAAACTCAAGTCAAGAGTTCAAAAGAAGCTGCATAGATTGGACTTTTATAATTTTATTTATCTTTTTAACTCTTGTAATTTTTCAATTTTTGATGTAATGACAGAGCTGTGACCGGAACCTCGATGGGACCTCACTTGACTCTCCAACTTGGTATAGTCCATCTCCTTCCAATCCTTTGAGATACCTGTCACTTGATTCCCTTATAACTTGGGTAGGTAGGATGTCCTAAGTCAAGATCTGTTTTAATCTTTTAATAATAGTCAGGACAAAATTCTATCTCGTTGTCTACTTCTTTGTCTAAAAACACTTCATGTTTACATTCAAAGGGGGCATGCTGTAGACACCTAATTTTGTCTCTCCCAAATCCAATTTTATTCATTTTTAGCTCACATTACCACACACCTCTCATCTAAGTGATTATACCCCATAAAAATACAAAAAAATAACAACGCTTAACATAATCCCTAACAAATTCTATCTTGTTTTAATCCTATCCTAACCGACTTTACACCTCATCCTAACAACCTACCCCACCCCATACCTCTACCCTCACCTATCCTACCCTCCACGTCACCTACCCCTCACATTTTTATTCTATTTTTTATGACAAATTAAAAATTACAAAAATGGAGGTCCACCAGAAAGAGGAGACACTGCCAATACATCACTCATCTTCAACCCCTCACAATTCTCTGACCATATACACACACTACTGCCATACACGAAGAGGCCATTTTGTTTTCCATTAAAGATAATAGAAAAAAAAATCCACCACTCCCTCACTGGATACACTATAAACACGCACACAGAGACCCATTTTTCAGCTCCATCATGAATCTCACACACACACTCTCACGCGATATTCAAAAACAAAAATAAAGTAGATCGAAAAGGGGAAAGGCAACCACACACTCGAACCTCATTGGAAACATGAGTTTTCTCGTCTAGGGTATGATTCTGGCGTGTTACGTGTAGTATTCGGTTATTCACTAGTGAGATTCAGATATCGTAGGTCCAAATTCTATCTCGATCCCAAAAATACCGCAAAAATCCCTTTGTTTTATTTGAGTTTCTGGTCAAAATCAGTCCGTCCGAGTTGGGTATTTTGAATTCATGATTCAAATTCTGGGTTTTGATACGATTTCTAGTTTGCACCTCTAATTATTCGTACTATTTTTGGATTTAGCGGCTATTTGTTTCAATCAGGCCCGTCGTGGTCAATTTCTGTGGCTGTTTTCTTAATTTAGGTTCGTCTAGCTTCGTTACTGGTTTGGAATTCGGGTACCGTTCGTGTCGATCTGTTCGTCTCCATTAGTTTCAGGCTTTGATTTCTCGATTATCGAGTTGTATTAGTCGAAGCTAAGGTTATTCCATTCGAAATTCCAAGTTTGGGCTTCTTTAATATTATTACCAATCAAAATTGATTATCGAAAGGTCCATTTCTTTAACTCATTCTCTCTTCTTTATCGCAATTTGTTGAATTGGGCATGTTTGAAATTGGATGATTTGTTGAATGTTTGATGTTATTCATGTGAAATTTGTCTGATTATCATGCTTAATTTGTCGCTATGTCTATGTTGTTGATATTGGATTCTGAGTTGAAAATTGAGTTGATAATCGAGGCATGTGTTAATTTTGGTTGAAAAGAGAATTTGGGGCGGGAAGGGAGAAATTGATAAAAGTTGAACGTAGATTAATTTTGGTTTGTTGTCTTTTTGTTCAATTTGGTATAAGTATAAATGTGATAAATTTATGCCATGTTGAAATGGATAGGCAATATAGGTTCGGGTAGGCAAAATTTAGGAATGATATTTTGGTTGAATGTTGGAATCTGAGTATGAATGTTTCTTTCTAGTTTATCGTATTTAATTCAAATGTATTTATTTAGCCGGAGAATGTCCCGAGATACATTGTATTTATTCATCTGGAAATGCCCCGATGTACTATGTTGGCGGAAGACGATCGTGATGAAGGCCCGAGGCATCGGGTAAAGCACGAGAGTTAGTTAGGATTAGTGTAGGTAGATAGGATTTATTTTTGGATTTTTTATTCATTTTTGGACTGTATAATCGGACTGAACACTATACTTTTTATTTGTTTTGTTTCCTGTGTTTGGGTATTTGTTTATGTGGTTTATACGTTCTTAGTGCCCAAAAATTATCCGATACGCTCCACCAAGCAACCTTGGTCGAACCATGGGACCGAGGGGTGCCTAACACCTTCCCCTCGGTCAACAGAATTCCTTATTCGGAATCTCTATTTGCAAATCAGTTTCAAAGAGTCAAACAGTTTTGAAAAGGATTTTTTAAAGGTGACTTGGCACACCATATTATGCCAAGCGGCGACTCTGAATAAAAAATGTAAATAATTCTTTTTCGACACAATTTTCATCTTTTGTCACTTTGATAATAAAAATCCTTTCAAACTTAAAATGATATCTTTTGGAGTTAAAAAAAGGGGGTGTGACATGAAGTAAGGAGTAGCCTTTAGACATCATTTGGCCAACACTCAGCAAGTTACATTCTAAAGAAGGAACATACAACACATCATGTATAAGCTTTGGACCTTATTTTGTTTGAAAGAAAACTGAACCCTTTCCATGTGCTTCTAATGTTGCACCATTTTCCATCCTAATTTTAACTTTAAGTAACTTGTCATGTGTGAGAAACATGAGCTCATAATATGACATGTGACTCATGCACCCACTGTCTACGAACCATTTGGATTGGTTGGATTTTTTTCTTCATGAGCAGCCATAACTAAGCTTTCTTCCTTTTCTGATTCTTCAGTGAAATTTTCCTGCTGAACATGTTGTTGTGGCTGATTCTTCTTTGCCTTGCAATTCTTCTCAATATGATCCATTTTTCTACAAAATTTGCACTGAATTGATGGCTTACCTTTGAACCAACAATCCTTTTCTTGATGGTTGGTTATTTTGTAGTGGACACAAGGTAAAAACTTTCCTTTTTGTGAAGATTCAGTCCATGGCTTTTTCTTTGCTGCTTTATCTCCTTCCATTCTTCTATTGTCCTTCACAGGTTGCTTGCCTTTGTGCTTTGCTTGAAATGCCACTTATTATACTTCTTTATCTCTTATACTTGTTCTTTGTTCTTGGGCTTGCAACTTGCTAATCAGCTCCACGACAGATAAAGTCTTCAAATCACACGATTCCTCTATTGCTGAAATCTTAGACTCGAATCTTTTCGGTAAGCATATCATCATCTTCTCCACCACCTTTGAATCTGGAAAAATTTCACCAAATAATCTTATTTTGTTTATAATTTCCAAAAGTTTGGCAGAGTACTCTTTCATGGTATCTCTTTCTTTCATCCTTAACATCTCAAATTCTCTTTTGAGAGTTAAGAGTTTGACAGATTTTACTCTATCACTTTCACCGAACTCCTTTTTTAGCTTCTCCCATACTTCTTTAGGTGTTTCATAAGCCATTATTCTTGTGAAAATCACATCTGAAAGTGCTGAATGAAGACAAGTAAGAGCCTTTGGTTTCTTGGACTTTGCATCTTCATAATTCTTCATTTGTGCAACAGTTGGATTTGATCCCAATGGAGTTGGATCATTTTCACTTTCAACTGCTTCCCATAGACTAAGAACTTTAAGATAAGCCTTCATCTTTATCACCCATATGCGATAATTTTCTCTTGTAAACATAGGAGGACCTGCACCCAAGAAGCTGTTGGATGCCATGTTACTGCTGTTCAGGTCTCTTTTTTTTAGAAGATCTAAAAAAAAAACTTATCTTTAAGCCTTTACAGATCCCTTAAGAAGATCAGCTCTGATACCATTGTTATAATTTGGAGCTTAAGAGAAGAAAAAAAAGGAAGGTTTCAGCAGTAGCTTTTCATTCATTCATCATACCGACATTTTACAAAAGACTCCACTTATAAGCTACATGAGTCTTACAAGACACAACTCATAGTATCTTACAAGACACACTATCTCAAAATAAGGACTACCATTTATTTTTAAAAAACTAAACGTATAATATTAAAAGAAACTATTAAATAAAAGACTATCTTAGAAAAATCTCATTAGTCTAACACAGAATACCTTAAAAAATCCTTCATCAAAGATCTTCTTATGAACTATTACACCAATATTCTCTATCCCTGTCTCATCTAAAGGTCTTTGGGTGTCTTGACTATGCCTCTAGAACTCATGGCTCAGATAAGTTTGTTGCTAGATCCATCCCTTGTGTTTTCATGGGGTATTCTTCCACTCATAAAGGGTACAAACTGTATGACCTTTATACCAAAGTTTTCTTCACCAGTAGAAATGTAATGTTTAAAGAATCTGTCTTCCCTTTTCTTCAAGCGCAATCTACTAGTTCTCCTCTATTTCTTGTGCTGCAGTTGTCTCATATTGATCTCTTACCACTTTTTTTTCCTTTCCTTCTTCACCTACTCCTGATACTACCTTTTCTCTTTAGCAGAAGCATGAACCCGCTCCCTCTTCCACCTCACCAACTCCTGATCACCCTATCTCTTAGCCTGATGCTTTTATGCTCAGAAAATTGACTAGAAGTAAAAATCCTTCCATTTGGTTGCATGACTTTGTTACTACTAAACCTGCCTCAGCACATCATTGTCTGTATTCGTTATCCTCTTATGTTACTTATTCACAGCTCTCTCCTTGGTACCATCAAGCTCTTTCTATATACTCCTTTAACCCTGAATCCTCCTCCTTCTTTGAGGCTTTCAAAGATCTTTCTTGGGTTAAAGCTATGAAGGTGGAGATTGCAGCTCTTGAAGAGAATAACACCTGGTCTATTGTGGATTTTCCACCTGGGAAAGTACCTATTGATTGTAAATGGGTGTACAAGGTAAAGTACAAGGCTTCTAGAAAGCCGGAAAGGTATAAAACTAGACTAAGCCAAGGGTTATAGTCAAAAGGTTGGTGTAGATTATTCAGATACCTTCTCCCCCGTAACTAAGATGGTGATTATTAGGCCACTCATTACTCTTGCTACCTCTAGATTTTTCAGATAGATATTCACAATGCTTTCCTTAATAGAGATCTTTTAGAGGAGGTATGTATACATAATCCTAATGGTTTTTGCAGACAAGGAGAGACTCAGAAGGTCTACAAATTACACAAGTCCTTGTATGGCTTGAAACAAGCCTCTAGACAGTGGAATAAGAAGCTAACTGGTGATTACTCCTTGTTCACCAAGAAATCAAGAAATGAGATAGTATTCATTCTTATCAATGTTGATGGTTTATGGATAACAGAAAATAATCTCACCTTGATAAATCAAGTTAGAGCAGACTTACAACAGAAGTTTAAAATGAAGGACCTTGGTGATCTGAAGTTCTTCTTAGGAATAGAAGTGGCTAGATCCAAGGAAAAGATAATGTTGAATCAAAGAAAGTATGCTCTTAAACTCATATACAAGGCTGGGTTGAGTGGAGCATGACCTGCTAACACTCCACTTGAAGTGAACCAAAAGTTAACTTCTGTGGAATATGATAACCACATCTCTAATAGAACAGTAGATAGTGATACAGCTTTGAAGGATCCAACAGTCTATCAAAGATTAGTAAGACGGTAATTATACCTTACCATGACCAGGCTTGACTTGTAATTTGTGGTACAGGTGATAAGTCGATATATGCATTCTCCAAAGGTCTCACGCATGGAAGTTGCTTTAAGGGTAGTGAGGTACATAAAAGGTAATCCTAGCCGGGGATTATTTATGCCTGCAGAAACCACAAACAAGTTGACAGCTTACTGTGATTCTGATTGGGATGCTTGTCTACAAACTAGGAGGTCAATTGCAGAATATGTAGTAAAATTTGGAGATGCTCTAATCTTTTGGAAGTCAAAGAAGTAAGAGACTGTATCCAGGAGCTCTGCAGAAGCAGAATTTAGAAGCATGGATACATGTAGTGTAGAGGTCACTTGATTACTTGGCTTGTTTCAAGAATTGGGAGTTCGGATCCAACAACCAGTAGATCTGATGTGGGATAACAAAGCAACAATACAGATTGCAACCAATCCTACATTTCATGAGACCAAAGGACAAAACACATTGACATAGATTGTCATTTCATGAGAGAAAGAATCAACCAAAAGATGATCAAGACGAATCGTGTGTCCACAGAAGAGCAGCTAGCAGATATTCTCACAAAAACCTTAGGCAAAAGCCAACATGAGTATTTGCTGAACAAGTTCAGAATGAAGAACATCTTCAAATCATCAACTTCAGGGGAGTGTTGAGCTAGGAAAAAGCAATGATCAAGTTGATGGTTGTTAGAGGAAGTTAGTGCGTGTGTTGTATGTGTCAGGAGGTTAGTTAGTTAGTTAGAAGTAACAGTTGTCATTATATAGCGGTCACAAGGAGCAAACAAGCTCTATATATACCATCTTGTAGAAGCACAATGTGATCAATTCAATTCAGTTATTGAAATCATGTCCTGCTAGATTCTTATTTTCTCCATTTCTTCCTGTTCTTAGCTCAACTAGCTAGTATAGAAATCTAACAAAAAGCAAGGAGTGTTGGATGTTGCATCTATTATTGCTATATTTTTCTAGAATAATTAGTTGTTTAGTTATAGAAAGAGTAATAGTTGATTTAGTAGAATATTCAGTTTCAAGTCTAATACTTTAGCGGTAGGAGGAGTATACTACTTTGTTTATGTGCCTTTTTGAAGGCCTGCAATTAGTAACATTTACATGATACAGTTTTCATTCATATTATATATCATCTCTCCAATATGTATAACAATAAGGTGGATTGTTGTTGTACTGCTCTTTATCCATACATTATATAATTAAGTGAATATTGGTGTGCAAATAAAGGTCTCACATTGGTAGCTGAAAGGATTAGGAAGCTATGTATAAGTTGTAGTATCTATTAATGGTGTGAGACCTTTTAGGAAAACAGTGTGAATTTTGTTCAAAGCGGACAATATCACACCACATAAGAATTTCTGATCACTTACCAAGCAAAGGCTGCATAATTATTTGTACACTTCCCAAGGTAAGCAAAGACCATCAACATCTTTTATTTTCATTTACGATTGTAGTTGAAAGCAGCAATCATATGGACCTTAATTTCTCTTGTTGTCATTTATGACGATTGTAGTTGAGGTCAGAGAGATATATTATTTTTAGCCTCAATTGGTTCATTATCTTTTTGCACAATGTACGATTCACAGTGTATAAATATACTCAAAATGAGTTTAGGTTTTATACAACGTGAGTGAAATTATATTAATTAGATCTATGTTAGCCATGGCTATAGAGTCGTGCTACTATTTGGCATTTTCTACTCTTGTGGGATTGTTCTTTCTTTCTTTATTCTTCGTATCTTCAACGAAGAATCAGGTTTACCCAAAATTGTATCCCTTAATTGGTTCCTCATTGGAATTCATAAGAAATCGCAAGCGGATTATCCAGTGGACTAGTGAAATATTCGACAAGTTATTGTCCTCCACATATACACTTGAATTGCCCTTAGGACGAAATGTCATATTCACTAAAGACCCTTCCAATGTCAAGCATATTCTCAAGACGCGCTTCAATAACTACCATAAAGAGAGGATATTCATAGAAGCTTTATCAGATTTGTTCGGGAAGGGTCTTTTCCTCTCCGATGGCTCGGAGTGGAAGTCACAAAGACAATCTTTTCGCCACGATTTCGATCCTAAAGTGTGTCATGCTTATACATTTGTTGTAGAGGAAGAGCTCTCGGGTAATCTTGTCCCTTTTTTAAGTAATGCAGAAAAAACTGCATCTACAATTGATCTCCAGGATACATTTCGTCGATTCACATTTGATTTTGTATGTCGGATCGGGTTTGGGTTCGATCCTAAGTATTTATTACCTTCTCTCCCACCAACCCCTTTTGCCGACGCTTTTAAAACTGCAGTAAAGTTGAGCATTTTAAGGTATAGCACCTTACCCCTGATATGGAAGGCTAAAAAGTTCTTTAATACAAAGTCCGAGAAAAGACTCGCGCTCATGGTCGATGAACTTCACAAATTCCTGGGTAATATTATTGCTAAAAAGAAGGAAAGATTTGTCGCGGGGGAGGACTTGGAGGACAAGGACGTGTTTGCAAGAATAGTGAGAAGGGCACAGGGTGAACAACTAGACGAAACATTTCTTGTTAATACTGCCGTTAGCTTAGTCCTGGCCGGACAAGACACAATGTGTTCAGCTTTAACATGGTTTTTTTGGTTAGTCTCGACTAACCAAAATGTAGAAAAAGAAATTGTGAGAGAAATTAAACAGAACGATGGATGTCTGAGGGACATGGTTTACACACATGCCTCCATATATGAGAGCATGAGACTTTTCCCGCCCATTCCACTAGATTCAAAAGAAGCAGTGGAAGACGATGTTTGGCCTGATGGAACAAAAGTGAAAAAGGGGACGAGCATAATCTACCACATATTCGCTATGGGTAGGTCACAAGAATTGTGGGGATCAGATTGGGCTGATTTTCGTCCTGAGAGATGGTTGGAGAGAAGAAGAAATGACACATCAAATGGTGATGACTGGAATTTCATCGCGAGAGACCCTTTCACATATCCGGTGTTTCAAGCAGGGCCAAGGACTTGTTTAGGAAAAGAAATTGCAGTCGTGCTGATGAAGATGGTGGTTGCCACCATTCTAAAGCGCTTCCGAGTCACTCCGGCTCAAGATAATTTCTCTCCACATTATAATTCAACTATTGTATCAAGGATGAAAAATGGTTTTCCAGTAAGAATCATAGAGCGTCATTAAGCATAGTTATGTTACTATTTCACACTAGTCTACATCAATAAAGACTTTTTAGCAGCAATAAATTCATTGGAATAGGGACATTCACAAAGAATTCTAAAATGTGATTGTCACTAATAAAATAAATTTTTACTTAATTAAGCCATCATCATTAACTTATTGCTGCTAAATATTTTTTTGGTGCAGTGTTCTTCCTTTAACATGAAACTAATTTGAAGGGAATCGAACCTCCACTAAAGAACAGTTTGTGCGTCCTGTATCAACCAGTGCAACTATCCGACCTATGTGAATAAGGGTGATAATTATCAAAATATATATCTCACATATATTTATTATATATTCTAGTTTTTAGACACGTGCATTGCACGTGTGTTCTATGTAAACTTGTATAAACTCGTTAGAACGATAACGATTCTATGAAAATATGATTGTGATGAATAATAAAATACGATAATTACAAATAAATCTTAATAAGTGTGACAACAAACACTTAAAGATGAATTGGAGAGAATTTTATTATTTTATGAAGTGTACGTACAATATTATTCGGTAAAGATGTTTCTAATGAGTGTATTTAATCTAGGGGTGTCAAGTGGGCCGGCCCGACCCGGCCCGACCCGGCCCTCGTACCTAACCCGGCCAGGTTTGATCCCGGTCCGGTAAGCCCTAGGGCTTTAGGGTTCCGGGTCCCGGGCCGGTTATTTTGTTAAAATGGGCCCGGCTAACCCAGCCCGAACCAAGTCCGATCCAGGCCCGGCCCAGAAAAATTTAAAAAAAGAAGAAGATATTTTGGCTTTTGGGCCAAACTAGCCGTTGGCCCAACGGCTATATAGCCGTTTTTGGCTCCAAACGGCTAGTTTGGGCCCATTTATTAAAAAAAAAAAAAAAAATTTAAAAAATATTTTTTAATCCCAAAAAAAAATCTATAAATACCCTACAACTTCAAATTATTTTTCACACAATTTTTCACTCTCTCAAATCTCATTCTCTCTCAAATCTCAATTCTCAATGCTCAAATATTCAATATATTTAATTTCTTAAAGTGTTCACTTTAATTTTTGAATTTTTCGTTTACAAAGTACGAGCGGAAGTTTCTAAAGTCGCAATCTTCGAATACTTCCAAAATTTGGTATTGTCGTTCCATCTCTTACGTTTAATTTTTATTTATTGTATTAATTGTTTAATATTTAATTTTATTATATTTGTGTATTTTGAATATTTTTAGTTTAATTTAATTTATATTATGGATAAATTAAGAAACCTCGCTACTAAAGGTGTTAAAATTTTGTCCCGGAAGCGGTAGTGGTAGTAAAAAGCGAATTACTAGCGGTAGAGGTAGTTCAAGTAGTAGATATACCCGTGTACCTTCACCTCCGGTACCGCTTGGTACACCTTTTGAGGAAGAAATAGGTGTAGGTGCTCACGATATGGATTATGTAGAAGCTCAGGAAAATTACGGTATAGAAGAAGAAAATGAAGTAGATGCGGTTAATTTAGACGAAGATAATGAAAATATTGCTGAGACACTCGCAGTAGGAGATGCTAACGTTAGATCTGAATCAGTTAATCTCCCTTCCCGTCCTCCCAGTGCCCCAAAACCTCGTAAAAGAACTAGTATTGCATGGCAATTTTTTGAACGTATATCAGATATTGAGGTGCAATGCAATAGTTGTCAACAAATATATAAGCATAGAAGTGGAGGCAAACAAGGGGGTACGGGTACGTTAATGAGACATGTAGCTGAAGATCACAAAAGAGAGTTAAATATTGCAAAAGGTGGTAGGGATGTTGGTGGGTCAACGCAAACTAGAATGGACCCAGCAACCGGTCACGTAGCGAAGAAGTATAATAAATTGAAGGACAGGGAAGAAATAACTAAAATGGTAGTTGTGGGTTGTTTGCCTTTTAGTTTTCCTTCTTCTGATGCCTTTATTCGTTATATACAAGTAATTTATAATCCTATGTTTAACGGTATTCCTAGAACTACTTTTCGTTTTGATATTTTTAGACTCCATTCACAATATTGTTTTTATTTATCAACATTGTTAAAAAATATTCAATGTAGATTGTCCCTAACTTCTGATCTTGGTCGTGCTGTAAATAAAAATGATTATTTAATCGTTCCTTGTCATTGGATGGATAGTAATTTCGTGATGCAAAAATGTATTCTTGCTTTTTTATATGATGAAGATCGTAAACATACTGGACAATTTATTGTTGATTCTATTGTTAAAATTGCCGGATATTATGGTATCGAAAATAAAATTTTATGTATTGCTTTTGATAAGGCTCCTAACAACAAGACTGCTATAACAAAAATAAAATTACGCTATCTCTGCTCTTGCCTGAAATTTTTCATATTAAGTGTGCATGTCATATATGTAATTTAATTGTAAAAGATGGTCTTGAGTTTTTTGAGCTTTATATTGAAAAAATTCGTCTTGCCGTTGGTTTTATTCAAGGAAATAATCGTAGATCGAGAATTAGAGAATTTAAATTTAAATGTCAAGAAAATGGACTTACACCTATTTTGATGCCTGAGGAATTTGATACTACATGAAATTCTACGTATGAATTTTTAAAAATTTGTTATAAATATAGAATTCCTATTACACTAGCTTTTAACCAACATTGCGGTTCATTTGCTGATTCTGCTGATTGCATGCTACATAATTCTGATTGGGTTGTAATCAATGATCTTGTTAAGTTTTTAGAAAAATTTTATGTAGCTAGGGTTGAATTTCCGGTGCTTATTATCCTACTGTTTGTAATATTTTGGCATATATAGCTGATATTTCTAGTTTGCTCAAAGAATATAAAAATAAAGAAGGTTATAAAGAAGTTGTTGGCGTCATGTTTACGAAATTTAAAAAATATTTTTTCTGATTCCCCCTATTTACTTGGTTGGTGCTATGCTAAATCCGTGCATGAAATATAATAATATATGTCACTTTAGTACTCTTATTTATACTAACTTAGAAATAAATACTAATCATGATTCTGAACAAGTACAACCTGATTTGTGGACGGCTACGGCTGATGCAAAGGATTACATAGAAAAATTATATAATCACTATGCTGATTTATTTGATTTAGCCGTACCTACAAATATCACTCCAATTGTCGCTCCTCATCCTCCCGAGGAGCCATCATCTTCTAAAAGGCCGGCACATAGTGATTTTTTTGATTCGTTTTATAAGTTAAATTGTTGGAACAGTGTTGATGAGAGAACTTACACATCAAATTATCGGGAAGAGCTGAAATATTATCTTCGGACGGCACCAGAGGATCGCAGACAATGGATCAACACGTTGGATTGGTGGAGGAGTAATGAAACATAATATCCTGTGCTTTCAAGATTAGCTAGAGATATCTTGAATGTTCCAATGTCAACCGTTGCATCAGAGAGCGCCTTTAGTCAGGGACGACAACAGCTTGGAGACAACCGACACTCATTGGGAAGCAATGCAATGAATGTTCTAGTTTTCCTTAGAGATTGGATTAGAGCGGAAAGAAGAAACCAAGGAATGGAACTGGAGCCAAGCGACGAGCTGAAATTTGAAGAAATTATGACTTCACGGGAGAACTCAGCAGAATCAAGTTCAATGCATGGTTTTCCCCCCGTTGACTTCGACTATCCTATGCAAGTTCCCATTAATATTAAAATGAATGAGTTGGAAAAAATGATGCATAATTTATAGATTTTTCATTCATGTAAATTATAAATTTTGGATCATTTTGCAATCAATAAAATTCCCCAAATTCATTCACTCCTTAGTCCTTGCTTTTTATTTTGTTTTCATTTAATGATTTAAAATTTTAAATTGAATTTCTAGTTTTCTACTTTAAATTAAAAACTTACTTCTAATATATTATTAATTTACTACCAAATATTATTAATTTATTATATTAAGTAGCATATGTTTTGTATATTTGTGCATATATCTTCTATAGAAGTGTATATTTAACGTATACATGTGTATATGTTTTATAAATTAGTATATAAGTATATCTATATATATATTTTAATGTATATATAATGTAGTATTTTATAAGTAGTATTATATATACATTGAATGGTGCGTATACACGTGTATATATCTTCTATAGAAGTATATATTTAACGTATACATGTGTATATGTTTTATAAATTAGTATATAAGTATATCTATATATATATTGTAATGTATATATAATGTAGTATATTTTATAAGTAGTAGTATATATACATTGAATGGTGCGTATACATAGAATAGAGTGTATATATGTGAATAGATCTTCTATAGACGTGTATATTTAACGTATACATGTGTATATATATATATATATATATGTAATTATATATATATATATATATATATCGTAGTATATTTTATTTAAACTTTAATGTTTAAAGTAGTACATATATATTTGGATGGTGCATATATATGTGTAATTGTGTATATATTTTTTAAATTCTAATGTAGTATATACTATATATATAGTGTATATATATTATTTAATGTATTTATAATGTATATAGGTGGGTATATATAATGTATATTGAAAAAAAGTTTTTTTTTTTATATTTTTGACAGGGTTTGACCGGGTTTAGGTGGGTTTGACCGGGTTGGGTTAAGTGGGCCGGGTTAGGGTTGTTTTTGATTTTTTTACTATTGGGCCCGGCCCGGCCCACTTAAACCCCAACCCAGCCCCGGCCCGACCCTCAAACCGGTTGAGTAACACGGGCCGGTTCTAGGTTGGCCCGGCCCGGCCCACTTGACAACCCTCATTTAATCCATGAAATAAGTTGCTATATATAATTAATAAACCAAATTAATTGTTTATTACAAGAACATTTTTATTACAAACTAAATATACCAAAATTTCAAATCTTTCAAATTTCTTGACTTTGAAGTTCACACCCGCTAATACTAAAGAGTAAATATATTAGAGACTACATCTTTAATATATAAGGATATTTTTCATTGTATTTTAAGATGGATAATCATACGTTAATATCTTTATGAGAATTTTATTATTTTATGAGGTATACATACAATATTATTAATGATGTTTCTAATGAATGTGTTTAATCTATGAAATAAATAGTTTCATATAATTAATAATCTAAATTGATTGTTTATTACAAGAACATTTTTATTGTCAAACTACTGATACCAAAACTTCAAATCCTTCAAATTTCTGATTTTGAAGTTCACATGCACTAATGCTAATGAGTAAATATATTGGAGACTACACATCTTTAATATATAAGGATATTTCAGTATTGTATTTTAAGATGGGAAAAATCTTTTTGGCCACAAAATTTTGAGGGTTATGTCCTCACTGAGCTGTAATTGCTCTATGTCATGTCTAATCACTTCTCTCCAGTATTTCTTTGGTCTATCCCTACCCCACTTGAAACCATTCAAGGCCAACCTCTCATACCTACAAACTGGAGCATCTGTGCCCCTTCTCATCACATGCCTAAACCATCTCAGCTTCCCTTCCCGAATCTTATCTTCCACCGACGCCACTCTCACCCTGTCCCGAATAGTCTCATTTCTAACCTTGTCAGCCTTCATGATACCACACATCCAACACAACATCCTCATTTCTGCCACCTTCAACTTCTGGACATGAGAATTCTTAACAGGCCAACATTCCGCGCCATACAACATAGCCGTCCGGACTGCAACTCTATAGAATTTGCCTTTAAGCTTGGGAGGCACCTTCTTATCGCAAAGAATTCCTGAGGCGAGCTGCCATTTCAACCAACCCGCCCCAATAAGGTGAGAGACATCCTCGTCAATCTTTCCATTCCCCTGAATCATAGACCCAAGGTACAAAACTATCCTTCTTACAAACCACCTGAGACTCCAACTTCACTACCACCTTGTCCTCTTGCCTCGTGTCACTAAACTTACACTCCAAGTACTCCGTCTTTGTCCTACTCAACTTAAAACCTTTAGGTTCCAAGGTTTGTCTCCAAACCTCCAACTTATCGTTAACACCTCGACGAGACTCGTCAATCAAGACTACATCATCTGCAAAAAGCATACACCATGACACCTCACCTTGAATACTCCGTGTCAACACATCCATTACCACGGCGAATAAAAATAGTTAAATTATATTTTTTAAATATTATTGACAGTACGTTAAAAATAGAAAAACAAATGTGACGGTGTGTATTTCTAAAAGTGATGTGTTACCCTAAGCAGCAAACCATTAATGAATGTTTCGAATATTATCGTAGATGTAATTTATTTGGAAGCGACAACATATTTTTGACATAAAATACTAAATTCATGCAACATTTACTTTTTAATTAACTTGTTTAAAGTTGAATGATTGCTAAATGACCAAAAAAAAAAACTAAATGTTAAATTTACGTGATAAATTTTAAAATTAAAAGACTTTTATGTAAACAAAAAATTAAAATTATATGACATTTTAGAATTAAATGACTTTTATATAATAAAAGGTAATTTTTATGTATTAAAATTAAAATTAAATGACCAATGATGACTTGTTTAAAAAATTTATTTTAATAAACTATGATTTGTATATAATGAAATTAGTTTTAAAATTTAATTATTTAAAAAATAAAAAGATAAGATAGAAGATTAAAGGGGAAGTACCAATTTTTTTTTTAAAAAAGATTAAAGCGGAGAAAACGAAAAAAAAAAAAAGCAGTGGAGAGAAAGAGAAAAAGGTGAATGTGTCTCATATTTAAAGTCATGGCTCTCTCACATAATTGGTTCCTCATTGGAATTCATAAGAAATTTCAAGCGGATTATCCAGTGGACTAGTGAAATATTCGACAAGTTATCACCCTCCACATACACACTTGAATTGCCCTTGGGACGAAATGTCATATTCACTAAAGATCCTTCCAATGTCAAGCATATTCTTAAGACGCGCTTCAATAACTATCATAAAGAGAGGATATTCATAGAAGCTTTATCAGATTTGTTCAGGAAGGGTCTTTTCCTCTCTGATGGCTCGGAGTGGAAGTCACAAAGACAATTTTTCACCACAATTTCGATCCTAAAGAGTTTCATGCTTATACATTTGTTGTAGAGGAAGAGCTCTCGGGTCATCTTGTCCCTTTTTTAAGTAATGTAGAAAAAACTGCATCTACAATTGATCTCCAGGATACATTTCGTCGATTCACATTTGATTTTGTATGTGGGATCGGGTTTGGGTTCGATCCTGAGTATTTATTACCTTCTCTCCCACCAACCCCTTTTGCCGACACTTTTAAAACTGTAGTAAAGTTGAGCATTTTAAGGTATAGCACCTTACCCCTGATATGGAAAGCCAAAAAGTTCTTCAATACAGAGTCCGAGAAAAGACTAGCGCTTATGGCTGATGAACTTCAGAAATTCCTGGGTAATATTATTGCTAATGAAAGGAAATATTTGTCGCGGAGAAGGACTTGGAGGACAAGGACGTATTTGCAAGAATAGTGAGAAGGGCACAGGGTGAACAACTAGACAAAACATTTCTTGTTAATACAGTCGTTAGCTACGTCTTGTCCGGATAAGACACAATGTGTTCAGCTTTAACATGGTTTTTTTGGTTAGTCTCGACTAACCAAAATGTAGAAAAAGAAACTGTGGGAGAAATTAAATAGAACGGTGGACGTCTGAGGCCTGAGGGACATGGTTTACACACATGCCTCCATATATGAGAGCATGAGACTTTTCCCGCCCATTCCACTAGATTCAAAAGAAGCAGTAGAAGACGATGTTTGACCTGATGGAACAAAAGTGAAAAAGGGGACGAGCATAATCTACCACATATTTGCTATGGGTAGGTCACAAGATTTGTGAGGATCAGATTGGGCTGATTTTTGTCCTGAGAGATGGTTAGAGAGAAGAAAAAGTGACACATCAAATGGTGATGACTAGAATTTCATCGCAAGAGACCCTTTCACATATCCGGTGTTTCAAGCAGGGCTAAGGACTTGTTTAGGAAAAGAAATTGCGGTCGTGCTGATGAAGATGGTGGTTGCCACCATTCTAAAGCGCTTCTGAGTCACTCCGGGTTAGGATATTTTCTATTCAGATTATAATTCAATTGTTGTATCAAGGATGAAAAATGGTTTTCCATTAAGAATCATAGAGCGTCATTAAGCATAGTTATGTTACTATTTTTCACGACCCAAATGGTCATGATTGGCACCCACACTAATCTTCCCGTGAGAGAACCATCTAAATCAAACTATTACCCAGTCACTTAGTCAATAGTAAGATGATATTTTATAAAATCAACATTGTAATAATAATCCAAAACTAATCATTAATTATGAGAAAATTCAACAAACTCATTACTAAAATTACCAAGACCCACAAAGTCATCATACAAGAACTACTACCGAAAATCATATCTAAAGAGATATCCAAAATATAGTAAATAAGGAATGTTTTATTGCCCGAAAGATGGACAATAACAAATAAGATGACCCTTGGCAGTATTCGGGCAATAACAAATAAGATGACCCTTGGCAGCCTGAAGATGGAGTGCTCACCCTCGGATCAAGATCTGCTATCAAACTCTAGAGGTGAGGTCGTGTCTGAGCCTCTGGAACACTTTCTGCACTAAACAAAAGAAGAGTACAGGGTAGCATCAGTACAAACCACTATGTACTGGTAGGTATCATAGGCCAACTCAACTTAATAATATGTACACAACATAAATCAAATAACAAGTATATAGGCTTCATCACATAGCAAATACTCAATGAATCAACAATATAGCAATAACAGGTCAAACAGTGCTCCCAAACAAGTCACATCCTATCAAGAGTAGAAACCACACTGTAAACATCCACAGAATCAACACAATTATGTATACACATGCTATGAGACTTATTTTTTCCCAAATAGTCATGACCTGTAGGGAACAATCTATGTTCATGTACCGTACCAACGTGGTACCCGATCCAACATATACATATCCATACCAGCGTGGTACCTGATCCAACATATACATATTCGTACTAGCGTGGTACTCGATCCAACATAGACATATCCATACCGGCGTGGTACCTAATCCAACATAAATATATCCATGCCGGTGTGGTACCCGATCCAACATATACTTATCTGTACCGGCGTGGTACCCGATCCAACATATACATATCCGTACCGGTGTGATACCCAATCCAACATACATATATCCGTACTGGCATGGTATCCGATCCAACATATATATCTGTACCGACGTGGTACCAGATCCAACATATACAAGTATTATCAATATCAGTTTACACAACCTCACAGCATACAACACAATGTACCGAGTTTACAAGTACACTTAAAGGCATAAGACAATTTCATCAAGTAAATTTTCAGTAAACATTTATACACGCATCCACAATCCAAACATCAACAATTTCAAGCATGTACGAATACCAATCAACAAGTATCAAATTTAGGAGTGTACACACAATTAAATCGAGTATAAACTCTAATTAAACCGTAACCTATCTCAACCAATGAATTTAAATGTAGTTAGTCCGCAAGCTCTTTTTCCTTCCTCAAAGTTTTGGAATCTGTTTCAACATATAATTCCCATAAGGATACGAATTTAAAAACACCCATTTTATAAATTTTTACTTTAATTTTTGTTTTTTATCTAAAGCCAAAGTTTTCTATAATAAAAGAGACTATAATTAGTGGCTAAGAGTTATTAAGATCATAATTACTAGGATTATCAAATCCTAAATCATCTAACCTTCATGTTGTTCATCTTTGGAAGGCCCTGAATAGCCATTATCGCAAAGTGATTAGAAAAAGAACAAAATTAATATATTATACTTAATTAATCATAAGAAAAGCTAACAGAAAGCTTCCAGGAAACTTATTTGCACATTTTACTGTCACTTTCAATTTATTCCCATTCACCTTCACACCATCCTTATTACCATTTTGGCGTACCATGATCACCGTATACACCTTGTCATCCTAATACTACTATTATCCATCAATCAATTATAATTTTTACCTCACAAAAACATAAATTGATCATCCCTCGTCACTGTCAAGACTTTACTCACCCTTCATTCGTTATATATAAGAAACTATAACAATAGGAATAACTTCACAAAAATAAGAAAGAAATCGTATACTAACCTGAAAGTGTTGATCCTTCTAGAGCCGTGAATGGGGAAAGAAAATATGCTAACCATCGTATTCCCCTAGCCCCAACTTTCTGATGGTATTAATATTATCATCTATCATCTATTCCCAAACCCTTTCCACTTAAATTAATTTTTGTATTGGCCACCTAAGTAAGTAAATTGTCACTTTAGCCCATTAAATCACTAATCAAATTAATTATCTTAAATATACCCAACTAGTGACTTAACTTACTTCGGGACACCTAAAGAATCGATACTATCTATCTCCGTAAGTCATAAATCACATATGCAAACTACGCAGAGCGCAAAATAGAAAAGATGAGAAAATTCCACAAACGACCGAGAGGGTCATTACACTATTACACACTAGGCTACATCAATAAAGACTTTTTAGCAGCAATAAATATACACTTTAACAAAGAGTACTAAAGTTTTTACTGGATTAGTTAATTATCATTGGAATAGGGACATTCACAAAGAATTCTAAAATGTAATTGTCACTAATAAAATAAAATTTTACTCAATTAAGCCATCGCCATTAACTAATTGCTGCTAAATATCTTTTTTGATACAGTGTTCTTCCTTTAACAAGAAACTAATTTGAAGGGAATCGAATCCTCCACTAAAGGATAGTTTGTGCGCCCTGTATCAACCAGTGCAACTATCCAACCTTTGTGAATAAGGGTGCTAATCAAAATATATATCTCATATTTATTATATATTCTAATTTTTAGACACGTGCATTGCATGTGTGTTCTATGTAAATTTGTATAAACTCGTTAGAACGATAACAATTCTATGAAAATATGAGTGTAATGAATAATAAAATACGATAATTACAAATAAATCTTAATAAGTGTGACAACAAACACTTAAAGATGGATTGAAGAGAATTTTATTATTTTATGAAGTGTACGTACAATATTATTCGGTAAAAATGTTTCTAATGAGTGTATTTAATCCATGAAATAAGTTGCTATATATAATTAATAAACCAAATAGATTGTTTACTACAAGAACATTTTTATTACAAACTACATATACCAAAATTTCAAATCTTTCAAATTTCTTGACTTTGAAGTTCACACCCACTAATACTAAAGAGTAAATATATTAGAGACTACCAACATTGGGTTGTGTGCAGCGGATGGGACTGCTCCACCCTTAATTAGAGGTCGAGGGTTTGACCCTGAGTATGGAGAAAACTTTGTTGGGAGCGCTACCCCCGAATGGAGCCCTACCCAGCGCGAATCCGAATTAGTCGGGCACCAATACGGACACCGGACACCGGATGGGAAACCGAAAAAAATATTAGAGACTACATCTTTAATATATAAGGATATCTTTCATTGTATTTTAAGATGGATAATCATACGTTAATATCTTTATGAGAATTTTATTATTTTATGAGGTATACATACAATATTATTAACGATGTTTCTAATGAATGTGTTTAATCTATGAAATAAATAGTTTCATATAATTAATAATCTAAATTGATTGTTTATTACAAGAACATTTTTATTGTCAAACTACTGATACCAAAACCTCAAATCCTTCAAATTTCTGATTTTGAAGTTCACATTCACTAATGCTAATGAGTAAATATATTGGAGACTACATCTTTAATGTATAAGGATATTTCTGTATTGTATTTTGGAAAAATCTTTTTGGCCACAATAGAAAAAGTTAGGTTCACACTATAAATTAGTTAACCTTTTGACATTTTTACCCTATGTGGGAATTTATTTGAGAAGAGACTCACAAGGCTATGTAAGTCTTTTCACAATTGTGGCAAAAAAATTATTATTTTGCTATTTTATCACATAAAAGTATTCCATATTTAAAATTTATCACACATAATTTATTTTTGCAAAATTTACAACAAAATGAGTATATCAGGATAAAAAAATAATTAAATTATATTTTTTTAAATATTAATTATAGTACGTTAAAAATAGAAAACAAATGTGACAACGTGTATTTCTAAAAGTTGTGTGTTACCCTAAGTAGCAAACCACTAATGGATGTTTCGAATATTATCACAGATGTAATTTATTTTGAAGCGACAACATATTTTTGATATGAAATATTAAATTCATGCAACATTTACTTTTTAATTAACTTGTTTAAAGTTGAATGATTGCTAAATGACAAAAAAAAACTCAATGTTGAATTTACGTGATAAATTTTAAAATTAAATAACTTTTATGTAAACAAAAAATTAAAATCATATGACATTTTAGAATTAAATGACTTTTATATAATACTCCTAAAAGGTAATTTTTATGTAATGAATTTAAAATTAAATGACCAATGATGACTTTTTTAAAAAAATTATTTTAATAAAATAATATTTGTATATAATGAAATTAGTTTTAAAATTTAATTATTTAAAAAATAAAAAGACAAGATAGAAGATTAAAGGGGAAGTAACAAAATTAAAAAAAAAAAAAAAAAAAGAAGAAGAAGATTAAAGGGGAGAAAACGTAAAAAAAATAAAAAAGCACTAGAGAAAAAGAGAAAAAAGTGAACGTGTGCCATATTTAAAGTCATGGCCCACTCACATAATGGTAAATGTGTCCCATTAATAGCTTTACGGGATGCAAAATGGTAAATGGAGACGGAAGAGCTTTAAATGACTCAATTGTTATCATATTAATTATTAATCCCTGTCATTGTAATAGTTGATTTGGTATACTTTATTTTGAGTTTTCATGCTTGATTTGATTTGGTATACTTTATTTTAGTTGGGAGTTTATTAAAAATAATTTTCTACCTTCTCAAAATAGAGGTAAGGCAACGTACAAATAATTTTCTCCACACATTACTTGTAAGATTACATTGAGTATATTATATATTTATTAATGCACTAGTTCTGAGCATGTGCAATGTGCATTGCACATGTATTCCATACTAATTTATGTAAAGTAGTTATTGCAATATATATACATTCTCTAAATCACTACTTATGAGCAAATGCAAATATAACTGCGTACATTACACACTCTATTATGAATATGAAAAGAAATATTCAAACGGTTTTCATTATGCAATTCTTATAATATTTCAAGTATTCAACTGGACAATAGTTCTTTTATTAATATGTTTGTTTAATTGATGGCCTGATAGCAAAATTTTTCACATCTTAAATTATCTGCCTTCTTTCTAAGATATTGTAGCCTCCACCTTACAGCCACATACATATCAAGAAGTTGTCCTCGAATGAAAGAAAAAAAATTATTTTATATGAGATGCGTCATGTCATACTTGTATGAGGGATTTATTATTTGACATTTGAAATTTGTGGGATCAACTTTCATTACTTTGTCATATTCTTTTCTCCATAACCATCTCCCTCTTCACCTTTTTATTTTAATTCATGTTCTCACATTTTTTTATTTTTCGAAAACTCCACTCGATTTTCTTCCTTTTTTTGAATTCTTATATTCTCTTTCAACGGCTTTCATAGAAGTTAATTTTGAATTTTTATTTTATTATTTTACAGAACTTTTTTTTGTGTATATTAATTAATATAATTTAAAATTTATAATATGCACCGAAGAATTGCACTATGTCACCATAGTTACATACTCATTCCATCTCAAGAGAAAATATAGAGTTGGCGTTGTGTTTGATCATGAATGTAACTTGGAGTTATTTTTGAATTTTTGTGAGAAAATTAAGTAGGCATTTGGCCATAAATATTGTTCACAATATTTTGTAATGCATTTTCACTTTATTTCGAAATACCTATTTGACCATGAAAATCAAAAATATATTTCGAAATACGTTTTCATAATTTTTGTTTTTTTGAAAAAAAAAATTGAATTCAAGCTTTTCTATCACTTTATAAAAAAGTACATCCAAAATCTAAAATATTTTTAAAAATACTATGACCAAACACAATTTCAACTTCAAAAATACCAAATAATTAAAGTGAATAAATTTTTGGTTTTCATGGCCAAACGAGTCCTAAGAGTGAAAAAGGGTTACATGTTTGCACTTTTCTAAATACAACTCTAAATTGTATTTGAAATTCTCCTGGTTAAACTGATGAACTCAAAGGAAGAATAAGTTCAGTTATAGCAGTATGAGAAAGATACAATTTGCAGAGAAAAATGAACAACTACTTTATTCACTCTGTTGATGATTCTTTAAATAAGAAATTGCAAATTAGAAAGACATGTAATCCCACTAAACCACAAACTGATTGCACTAACCAAACTCTCTTAAACTTTAGGAACACTATCTGCTACTCTAAAGACTAGGAAAACAACAACGTACTTAAAAAAATAATGCAGCCTAACAACTAAAGCTAAAATATAGCCTACTGCAAACTTGGTCAAATTTAAACGAGACTGATGTTGCACAACTTTAACACCCCTTCTCAACATCAGCTTCCTATCTTAACTATGCCTAGCTTCTGGCAAAACATGCCCAACTTGTTTTAGTATGCTCTAAAGCAATCTCTCCTTGCAAGAATTTCCCCCTGATAAAGTGGTAATGTATCTCCACATGCTTAGTCCTTGCGTGAAACACTGGATTTTTAGCCAAGCAAATTGCTGATTAATTATCACAGTACAAAGGCACTGCATAGTCCACCAATTGTTGTAAGGCTTTCATCAATTATATGAGCCATGTACTTTCTTGAGCTGCAACTGCTACTATCCGATATTCCGCTTTTGTTGTTGATAAAGGCACAGTTGGCTGCCTTTTGCTGCACCATGAGACCGCTCCTGACACAAGCATAAATACATATCCAGTAGTTGAGCGTCGAGTATTATGATCTCCTGCATATCCAGCATCACAATAACCACATAACTTGCAATCTTCACCTTTCTTATACAAAATACCATAGTCATGTGTACTTTTCACATATCTCAAGATTCGACGAACTCCTTCCAAATGACACAAGGAGATATTGGCCATAATACTCTAATGATTATCCTATTGGCCATATTGATGATGATATTTATTTATACTCGATAGAAATCTAGAGGATGGCTATAATAGTGATGATATTGATGACGAACATTATGATGCTATATGTCCGGCAAGGTCAAAGGATTATTATGATGATATATACCCGATAAAGCTGAAGGATGATTATGATGATGTATGCTCGGTAAGGTCGAAGGATGATTATGATGATATATACCCAGCAAATCCAAAAGATGATTACAATGATATATGCCCAAGAAGGTCAGAGGATGACTATGATGATATATGTATCTGCCCGACAAGATTAGAAGATGATTATAATGATATTATAATGCCATGGATTACATATTGAACGAATAATGTCTTCATTCTAAAGTCCTTGGATAAAACTTTACTGATCACTTCATTAATTTTGTTAGCATTTGTAATATTCTTCGTACTTAATTTTTTTCATTGATTTTAAACCTTAACTTTGAATTTGCGTAAGAAGATATGGGATGCTGAATGAAAATTTTCTATTATGAGTTGCTCTTTACTAAAGGTCTCCATTGTATAAGATCAAATTCACCCAATATTATACTCCTTTCCTTCATATTTACTTGTTATGGACTTAGCATGCCTATTAAAAAAACAATAATTGAAATGATTATTTTTACTATGTCATGAACTTATTAATTAATAGAATAAGAAAAATTTAAGAAGTACCAAATTCTTTTTAAATTTTAAGTACGTAATAAAAATGTAATCAACGATTTTATAAAGATTTGACTTTTAAAATAATAAAAAAATTAAATCTAGAAAAAAATATAATTGTACCACAAATATGATTCAAATTGATGCGTCTTTCTTAGCCTCTGGCGGCAAGGGAAAGACGTACTGCATGACAAATGCAAAAGTGATGATCCATCAACCACTTGAAACTTCTAGTAGTAAAATAATATGTGCTTACACTAAAATATATGTTTATATTTACATTATTATATTAAAGCGTGAAGGATCTTTGAAAAATAATTTAAACTTTTTTTACACTTTATTAAAAATTTTCGCAATAGATAGAATTATTTAATTTTAAATAATCAAATGTGACACGTGCGAGGCACGTACGGTTAAACTAGTTATTTAAAATAAGTGAATGGTTCAAAGATCAAGAGAAGTGTTGACTCTCTATTTTTTTTTTTTCATTTTTGTCCTCCCTTTTAATCAAATCCAACCTGCATAATCCGCCCAACCCATTCAAGTTCGATTTGATTATCAACCCGTCCATTTATCATTTCAATCCATTTCAACTCAACCTGTTTCAACCTTTTAAAAATTGGATTGTATTGTAAATAAGTTATTTGTGGATGTTCACATAATACTCATACTTCACATACTACACCTATTACATATAGTATTGTAGAGTGTAGAGAAGACATATCTTTTGTAAATGTATTTTCACATACTACACTTTTTACACCTACTCTTGCCTATAAAAGGCATGGTATGTTACATTGTTAAACACACCAAGAAGAAGAAGAAGAAGAAGAAACAAAGTCTTTTCTTATACAAATTTCTCTCCTCTCCTCTTTCGTTTTAGTATATTTCAGAATATTTATTTACAACACGTTATCAACACAAGATCTCTTATAAGGTACATATTTATTATGTAACTATTTGTTTCCAGACTCTACACACACACAAATATAAACTGCTAAAGGAAACAACCTTTTGATAATAATCTATTAACAATATATGATTCTATTTAAATTTATTTGAGATGATTATCTTATTTTGAAAATATCATTTTATCTAACTTATTAATCTTTTTATGATAGTTTCACTATGTCAAATTTATCAAAACTTGAGTTTGTGGCACTGGACGTTACCGAAAAGAATTATTTATCATGGGTCCTAGATGCTGAAATTCACCTTGATGCTAGAGGTCTTGGGGATACTATCAAACAAGAAAATAACGCATCTTGTCAAGATAAGGTGAAAGCCATGATTTTTCTTCATCATCACCTCCACAAATAATTAAAAAATGAATATTTAATTGTGAAAGATTCACTCGAATTGTGGACCAACTTGAAGAACCGATATCACCACCTAAAATTGACGGAATTACCAAAAGCTAAATATGACTGGATACACCTTCGATTTCAAGATTTTAAAACTGTGGTTGAGTATAATTCTGCTATTCATAAAGTAAGTTCAATAGTAAGATTATGCGGAGAAACCATCACTGATGAGGACTTACTAGAGAAAACTTTTTCCACTTTCATGCTTCTAATATATTGCTACAACAACATTATCGTGAAAAGGGATTTAATAAATATTCAGAATTGATTTCATGCCTACTTGATCAGCCTAAAATAAGAAAAAAATTATTATCGCGATCGTGTTCGAGTCCATGGTCGTGGACGTGAACAAGGACGTGACAGAGGACGAAATAATTATCGTCATAATGGTGAAAATAAACAAGAGAATAATAAAGGTTCTCAAACTAATCCTTCAAAGGGTAAAATTAATATTTGTCACCGATATGGTATGAAAGGTCATTGGGCACGTGTTTGTCGTATGCCTGATCATTTTGTCAAACTTTATCAAGATTCCCTTAAAAGAAAAGAAAATGATGTAGCAGTACACTTGACCTTTCGAGGTGATGGTGATGAAGCCACTCCATCAAATACATATGATGATGTAGAGGCAAATCTTGCTTACAATGATGATGACATTAAGGGCCTCTCAGATATTACCATTTGAAAGCTGAAGATTTCTATGAGGACATTGATTGAAGAACTGATCACCTTAGTTGAGAATAAATTATAAAAAAGGTTATTATTTTCTTTTGTTTGCAATTATATTTTTTTGTTTTATTAAAGTACCATGTATTTCTAATTTCTAATTTCTACATTTCTTATTTTAGTTTTTCAAATTTCTTAGAATATATATTTTTTTTATTTGAAGAATATGGAAATTCTCCAATCATCAATTGGATTCAAAATAAGTCACGATGATATATGTCTTATAGATAGTGCTACCACACATACTATTCTAAAAGATAAGAAATATTTCTCTTATTTGGTGATGAAAGAAGCCAATATTAATACTATATGTGGTAGTACAAGATTAATTGAAGGCTCCAAAAAAGCTAACTTATTACTTCCCGGAGAAAAAAATTGATGATTGATGAAGCATTATATTATAGTAAGTCTCAAAGAAACTTATTAAGTTTCAAAGACATTCGCCAAAATGGCTATCATATTGGGACTACAAATGATGGAAAAATTAAATATCTTTATATTACTACAATAATGTCGGGTAATAAATATATACTTGAAAAATTACCCGCTCTTTCTTCCAGCTTATACTACACAAGTATTAGCACTGTTGAAACACATGCCATAGTAAATCAAAAGTTTACTGATTCAAACAGTTTCATTATTTGACATGACCGGTTGGGCCATCCCGGTTCTAATATGATGCGCAAAATAATTGAGAATTCATATGGACACTCATTGAAGAACCAAAAAATTCTTCAATTTAAAGAATTCTCTTGTGTTGCATGTTCTCAAGGCAAATTAATTAATAGGCCATCAATAATGAAAGTGGAAATTTAATCCCTTGCATTTCTGAAACGTATACAGGGTGATATATGTGGGCCCATTCACCCTCCATGTGGACCATTTAAGTATTATATGGTTTTAATAGATGGATCTACAAGATGGTCACATGTGTGTTTATTATCAACTCGTAATTTGGCATTTGTGAGATTACTTGCTCAAATAATAAAGTTAAGAGCACAATTTTCAGATTATACAATAAAGACAATCCGTCTTGATAATGCGGGTGAATTTACATTCCAGGCTTTTAATGATTATTGTATATCAACTGAAATAACAGTTGAACATCCGGTTGCCCATGTTCATACTCAAAATGGTCTATTAGAATCATTGATTAAACGCCTTCAATTAATCGCTAGACCAATGCATATGAGAACAAAACTTTCCATTTCAATATGGGGTTATGCTATTTTGCATGCAGCAGCTCTTGTGCGGATAAGGCCCACAAGTTATCATAAAGTCTCTCCATTACAATTAATTTTTGATCAAGAGCCAAATATTTCCCATCTAAGAGTTTTTGGATGTGCGGTATATGTTTCAATTACTCCACCACAACGCACAAAAATAGATCCTCAAAGAAGATTGGGAATATATGTTGGGTTTGAATCTCCTTCTATTATAAAATATTTGGAATCTATGACTGGAGATTTATTTATGGCAAGATTTGCTGATTTTCATTTTAATGAAACAATATATCCAACATTAAAGGGAGAAAATAAGCAGTTGAAAAATGAGATAGACTGGAATGCATTATCATTATCTCACTTAGATCCTCGTACAAATAAATGTGAACTAGAAGTTCAAAAGATAATTCATTTGCAAAACATTGCAAATCAATTGCCAGATGCATTCACTAACCTATCAAGAATTATAAAATCTCGCATTCCAGCTGCTAATGCTCCTATTTAAGTTGATATCCCGACAGGACAATTGAGTAATGCAAATGAGTCTAAATCACACTTGAAACTTGGTAGATCAATTGGTTCTAAAGATAAAAATCCTTGAAAAAGAAGAGGAGCAAATGATCAAAATAATCATAATATGGAGGAAGCTACTCATTAAGAGCAGCAAGACATAACAATTGATGAAACCTCAGAAAAGGTTCAGGTACCTAAAAATAATGAAAATAAAGAGATCTCAGTCAGTTATGTCTCATCGAGAAAAATATGAAATCGAAATGATGTAATTGTCGATAATATGTTTGCTTATAATATTGCTAATGAAATAATGCAACAAGATGAGATCATGAACCAAAATCTATTGAAGAATGTAGACAGAGAAAGGATTGGCCAAAATGGAAAGATGCAATCCAAATTGAATTAGCTTCGCTTGAAAAATGCAAAGTTTTTGGACCTATAGTCCAAACACCTGAAGGTATAAAGTCAGTGGGGTACTGATAACGCTCAATCTACAACTCTCGTTTGAGTGTAAAGCGGTCGTTAGCAAATATAGAACCCAACCTGGGTTGGGTATCGATCCCACAGGTAATAGCTTGGCCAACAAGTAAGTAAAATTACTAAACTTTTGGTGCAAGTCTCGTAAGAAGGGGGGGATTGTAATTTGTAACCAAAACAATAAAGTAAAAGCTGAAAATAGCAAAGTAAAAAGAGAGTATTTCGTAGGTTGTGAAACAGTGAGAATTGAAGCATTGGGGTTATGTCCACCTTCTGAGGTATACGTCTCTATTGGCTATGAGTGTGTAGAGTCTTGTCATGTAATTGCTTATAGAGAATTGTAGTCGATGGTAAATCCAAGCGTCTCTCGACCTAAACAAGGACTATTTCACTTTAACTCTCGCGAGCTTAAAGCGTGTCTAACGGTACGAATTCTCCAAGAGGTTTAGTCCAGTTACGGCACTAGCTTTTTAATAGGAAAGGGTGTCCTACTACCTTGACATTATCTCTTTTCCAGACAAATAACCTTTCTCGCGAACAAGTTAAATGTTAGACTGGCGTATTCTTGCGTTTGCAACCGCAAAGAATGTGGTTTAAGATGAAGAGAATAATGATATAAGCAATATACGTGTCTTGAACTCACAAACTCACAGCAATAGATAGTATCTCATTCGGCTTCCATAAACCCAACAGAGAGGTTTAGTTACCCATGAATGCGAAGGAGATCACGATTTGTATTGTTATTGTTGAGTAATGGCGTGTGGATTAGGTGATAGGCGTGTGGCGTGATTCCTTAGCAAGTAACGATTCTCTT
The DNA here is from genome assembly GCA_030864225.1 of Capsicum baccatum var. pendulum. Lineage (NCBI taxonomy): Eukaryota > Viridiplantae > Streptophyta > Magnoliopsida > Solanales > Solanaceae > Capsicum > Capsicum baccatum. The sequence continues at coordinate 15,888,354 of CM061560.1, forward strand.
GTTGTGGAATTTAAGAATAGAAGAGTAGATTAGAAGTGTTTGTGGTGGAAGATGAGAGGGATGGAAGAAAATTAATTGTTGAATTAAGTGAAGAATAGAATGATTCTCCAAAATCTCTAGCATGATAGGGTATTTATAATACCCATATCCTAGTTCTACTAAGCTAATGAAATAAATAACCAAATCCTACTAGACTAATGAAATACTTAACCCAAATGTACTAGGTTAATGTAACATTATCATAATCCAAGTAAACTAATGAAATACATAACCTAATTGTACTAGGTTAATGTATTATTGTCCAAATCCAGCTTTGTGTCTGTAAGTCCCCAAAGTCTTCAGAAATGTTGTTTTAGCCCGGGACAGATTTTCCATGCAGCAGTTTTGGTCCTTAGGCGTGTAGACTTCCTTCACTTCCTTTGTGAGCTTTCTTTTGCGTCAAGTAAGCCATAAAATGCTGTATTTTGCATCATTTATACCTGAAACTTTTCTAATCATGTTTGTTAGCTCATTTACAGGAAAAAGGACTAAAAGTGCATGAAATATATAATTTGTTCTCAAAACTAGGCTAAAATATGGGCAAAATATATTGATATAGGCGTGTAAATTCGCCTATCATCAACACCCCACACTTGCAGCTTTGTTTGTCCTCGAACAAAATATCATGTCCTTCTAAGCATCAACTTAGGGTTTTTACAGCAACAACACAAAACATTCTTCAAGACAAGCACAAAAATTATCAACAAAGAGTAGCTTCCCGATTATAAGTAGAAACAATTTAACCTCAAGTATAGACTCGTGATGGTGATCAACTCACATGCAACCATTAAGGTGCATAGAATCATATACAACTATCCAAGACTCATCAACCATGTGTGTCTCACAATATAGTACCCATAATCACTCACAAGTATAGCATATTTTTCAAACATGGGTATCAAAATGTCCTTGCTCTCACTCTCACAAAGAATTCATATGTAGCAACTGATGACCATAGGCTTGCCCTTAATGTAATACTCTACTAAATGTCAGAATGCTAAGCTTAGGATCAAGTAGGTCTTTTGATGGTTGTAATGTAGGCTAAGGGACGGGTAGGATCAGCTATTTTGGCCAGAAATAGTGACTAAGTTCCTAAGCACTTTAATACATCACATTGTATCATTGATACTTTTTTCTTTCAACCTTTCTTTATTTTATTCTTCCACCCTTGTTCTTTTTGTTTTTCAATTTTAAGCACAACTCACTTTTCAGCTTTCTTTTCCTTTTTCTTTTCACAACATACCTCTTATGATAGAACTTTTTTTTTCATAACACATTCAAGCACCATTACAATTTAAAACATCATACTCACCCAATTTCCTCTTATGTTATCACATGACTTTTTCACTTTAAAGGACTTAGGAATTTGGATCAAATTACGGTCTTGAAAAAAATGGATTAGGCTTACATACAAGGTTGTCAAAGAAATAGGCTAAAGGCTCAAAAGGGTTTAACTAGGATGATGTCCATGGGTAGGTAAAACTGAAGGTAAACATGTATAGGTTGCCAAAGAAATGCCTAAATCATATCCTAAACTTACACTCCTTATTTTCGCTTTGCATACACACCAGGCAAGTTCTAGCATCAGCCACATACATAGAAGATACTATTAATCTCACACACACAAGGCACATGGTCGACTTGATTGGAAGTAATATAGACTCTCGACCCAACAATTGAATCACACACTATCACATAATGAGTCACAATTAGAGCCTAGACGTCTCAATAGTCACAATTGTGGCACATACTCTTGTTATAATCTCATGCTGCCTATCAAAATAATTTCATGCGAAGCTAGAAAAATTTAACTCCTAAAAAAACGTTAAACAACAACAAAAAATGGAAGTAAACAAACAAACATACAAACATAGGTGCAAACAAAGAAGTATAGCATGCGATTCTGCCACCCCACACTTAGACGGGACACTGCCCTCGGTGGAAAATAAATTCAAAGAACCTGGTTAGTCGGACCCTTCATCAATGTCGGGGGTCATACCCCCTTCGTCTGAATCATCATAAGAGTCGTCGTCAGAGTTCTCCTCTTCGTCAGAATCAGGCAAGCGTCTATCATCATCAGTCGGCACATCATCGTCTAGAGGTTCCTCGAAATATACACCCACTCCACACATCTCCCGTGCATGCATGGTCATTGGGTAGTCGTGGTCCAGCTGTTGGAGCTCTTCAGCAGTTGGAATACGTCCACCACTCATCATACGTCCACCACCAGCAGTGGTCAACTGGTTCCTCTTCGATATCCTCCTTCCGCAACATTGCTGTCAACAAATTGCCGAATGTGAAATGGGACCTTTTGTGGAGTCTGGCCTTCCTCATGGTAGATCGAATGATTGCTCCAAAGTTGATAGGGACATTCGTCATCAAAGCATAGACCAAACACACTCTATCTCTCGATATCTTGGTGTATTGCGTCCCAGGAATAAGACATGAGTTGACAATACGCATCCAGATTCTTGCTTCCCTATTTAGTGGAGCATAGGGGAAGGTGTTGTGTCGACCTGTTTCTTTATGTCTGCCCCACCTTGCCATTGATCTACTTCCACAAAGCGTGTGTCGTATCGCTCTATAAGGAGGCCTGCTGTACAGTTCTTTGAATGGTGCTGTGTCGACCGAAGGCAAGCCAAGAAAAGAGTTGAGCCAATCCGCGGTGAGCTGTAACACTTGGCCCCGAATTTTGACTTCATTGCCTGTTGTATTCGGCGACCAGTTGGCATAAAACTCTATTGTTAAGTCAAGATTGCACTCTCCCATGTCGCGGAAGATGAAATCCAGCTTCAAAGCCATTAGTTTTGCCAACATTCGCGGCTCCTTCTTTGCTAAGGTCTCCTTGTTGATCAAGTCGACGTGCACATATTTTCTTTCTTTGTTGCTGCTGTACCATGATTTGGCTTCTTCCTCAAGAACCCATTTTATTCCAAACATTCTGCGTGGTAGGTGTGCTGAGGATGATTCTCCTTGGTCTTTTCGACTTCTCTTCTTGCCCTTTTGGGACGTGGTAGCCTTCTCCTTGCCTTGCCTTGCTTTAGGTGCCATTGTACCTGAGACTAGAAATAATGTAAGTTGCAGCACAATCTTAGTTGATACAATCTATATGCAAGCACTAGGGGTACCACCCCACACTTAGGTTTGTTAGCACAAATCAGTGAAGTGAAAGTGGTCGAGTACTCAGATTTCGTCGACATACGTTTTAGGATTGTATTCCGACAAGAAAATCAGCATTGCATCACTTGTTTGCAGCCATTGGACTACTTTCATGGTGGATATAGCAATACTACAACATAGGGGTGACCACATGGAATCGTTATTCTGACAACAAGCACAACCTCCTAAGTCGATAGGCACTATGACCTTATCCCGATGGCCGGGATAGTCTATCATGTAAGCATCCAAACAACAATCTTAAGCAATATTCATAGCCATATCAATTCAGCTATTATCATAACAATGCTATTGAAACCAACTTCAAGTCGGAAACAAGCCAAGAATTCCCTACGTATATGTTTACTCACATGATTTTGTAACAATAATCCAAACACATAAACATCACCAACAATCATACATGATTTAGCAATTTATCATAAACATAGCAACGTAGTACTTACGAGAAATAAATGAAGAATATGCGAGTACTTACTTGCTTGAAGCTTGTGGAGACGGTGTTGTGAATTGGAAGAGCAAAAGAAGAAAATTTTGAGAGGATTTGGAAGGTTATGCGGCGCCCTTAGGGTTTATTCTAATGTGGTTGTGTTATAAAACTAAGTCCCCTTTATATAGGAAGAGTATGGGTCGGGTTATGACCCATTTACAATCGGATTTGGAGACAAAAACACCACATATGCGGCGCATATCACTCGGCATATCAATGACATATGCGGCGCATTGTCTATGGCATAATGGGACATATGCGCCGCATAGTCTATGGCATTTGTAGACATATGCGCCGCATAGTCTATGGCACATGAGATACTGAGACCAAATGCCATAGCATAGGCGGCGCATAGTCAAAAGCATACCTAGGAATAGGCGGCGCATAGTGTATAGCACACTAGATTCCGAGACCTTAGGCTATAGGATAGGTCGTGCATCGTTCGTGGCCTAGTTCTACCAAGGCCTAGCCTTCCTCGAAGCCTATTTTGACGAAGAAAAGGCTCAATCCATAGCCTTATGCATCACCATTCCTAACTTACCAACTTTTCCATACAATGCGTCCAAATCGTCAATTGAAATCGATCACCTCGTTGAATACTTCTTGCACCTATTTTTGCTCAAAATCAAACGAAAATGATTAGTACGATGGGTTGCCTCCCACCAAGCGCCGTGGTTTTGGTCGTGGCACGACTCGTATTTTTGGATTTTTATTTATCAAAAAGAAAAAATACTAAAACGACAAAACGATAAAACGATAAAACGATAAAACGATAAAACGATAAAACGATAAAACGATGGGTTGCCTCCCATCTAGCGCCTTATTTATTGTCGTGGCTCGACGTAGTAATCTCGATTACTTAGACTTCGTCGAGATAAGTGATGGCCATGTCATTCATCGAGTCAAGAGGACCGATATATGGCTTGACACGTTGGCCATTCACTTTGAAGATAACACCCTCATTGTCTTCCAATTCGACTACTCCAGACGAGTAGACTTGGATGACTTTAAATGGACCATACCATTTCGATTTTAACTTACCTGGGAAGATCTTAAATCTGGAGTTGAAGAGTAGCACCATGTCCCCTTTTTGGAAATTTCGTCGAATAATCCGCTGATCATGATACTTCTTCATCCGCTCCTTGTATAAATCCGATCGTTCATATGCATGGAGCCGGAATTCATCTAGTTCGTTCAGCTTCTCCAACCTCAGATTCTTCACATCTTCCCAATTCAAGTTTAATCGCTTCAATGCCCACAATGCCTTGTATTCAAGTTCAATGGGTAGATGACAAGCCTTTCCATAAACTAGTTGATAAGGAGACATGCCAATGGGTGTCTTGAATGCGGTTCTATACGCCCATAGTGCATCATCTAGCTTTCGAGACCAATCCTTCCGATTCGCATTAACCGTCTTTGCAAGGATTTGCTTGATCTCACAATTGGAAACCTCTACTTGTCCACTAGTTTGGGGATGATACGGCGTAGCTACCTTATGTTGCTTGACACCATACTTGGCCAATACAGATTTGAATAGCTGGTTGCAAAAGTGAGATCCTCCATCACTTATGATAGTACGAGGTACTCCAAAGCGAGAGAAGATATTCTTCTTTAAGAACGCCACAACACGCTTTCCTTCGCTATCAGCCAATGCTACTACTTCAACCCATTTTGACACATAATCCACAGCAACCAAGATGTACTTCATTCCAAACGAATTCACGAATGGCCCCATGAAATCAATACCCCACACATCAAAGAGTTCTACCTCAAGAATTTTGGACATGGGCATTTCATGGTGTTTTGAAATAGCACCTTGCCGTTGGCATTGGTCACACCTCTTCACATAGTCATATGCATCTTTGAATATCGAAGGCCAATAATATCCACTTTGCAATACTTTTCTCGCCGTTCGATTGCCTGCATGATGTCCTCCAACTTGCGAGGTGTGGCATGCTTCCAATATAGTAGGCACTTCTTCATGGGATGTACATCGTCGAATGATACCATCAGCGCATCTTCGAAACACATAAGGCTCATCCCAATAGTAGTGCTGAACGTCATGCATAAACTTCCTCCTTTGGTGGTAAGATAAATTGGCGGGTAGCACATTACTTACCACGAAATTTGCAAAGTCGGCATACCATGGTACTTTCTCCATTGTTGTTGCTAATATATCCTCGTCAGGGAATGCATCATCAATCTGAATTTCAGTTTGCGCCACTTGCTCACTCTCAAGTCTAGATAGGTGATCAGCCACTTGGTTCTCGCAACCTCTTCTATCTTTGACTTCGAAATCAAACTCTTGCAGCAGCAACACCCATCGAATCAGCCTTGGTTTTGCATCCTTCTTTGTCATTAGGTACCTAAGAGCTGCATGGTCTATATGAACGATCACCTTAGTACCCAATAGATAGGCGCGAAACTTCTCAAACGCATACACAACCGCTAGGAGCTCTTGTTCAGTAACAGTGTAGTTCCTTTGGGCTTCATTTAGGACCTTACTCGCATAGTAGATAGGATGAAATAGTTTCTCCTTTCTTTGTCCAAGAACAGCACCAATGGCTACACCACTAGCATCACACATGACTTCGAATGGGAGCGTCCAATCTGGTGCTACCATGATAGGGGCTTCAATGAGTTTTACTTTAAGGCATTCGAATGCCTTTAAGAAATCGTCATTAAAGTCAAACTTCGCATCTTTCTCCAATAGTTTGCACAATGGACTAGAAATTTTGGAGAAGTCTTTGATGAATCTACGATAAAACCCAGCGTGGCCAAGAAAACTACGAACTCCCTTCACCGAAATTGGAGGTGGTAGCTTCTCAATTACCTCTATTTTTGCGCGATCAACCTCTATTCCTCTATCGGAGATCTTGTGCCCAAGAACGATTCCTTCCTTTACCATGAAGTGGCACTTCTCCCAATTCAGCACAAGGTTGAACTCTACACATCTTTGCAATGCCATGCTCAAGTTTTCCAAACATGCTTCAAAAGACTCACCAACAACTGAAAAGTCGTCCATAAATACCTCCAAAGTGTCTTCAACCATATCAGAGAAAATGGACATCATACAACGTTGAAAGGTGGCTGGTGCATTACACAACCCGAATGGCATGCGTTTGAAGGCAAACGTACCATATGGGCATGTAAACGTTGTCTTCTCTTGGTCTTCAGGTGCAATACAAATCTGATTATAACCTGAATAACCATCCAAGAAGCAAAACCATTCTTTCCCCGCTAATCGATCTAGCATTTGGTCCATAAATGGCATGGGGAAGTGATCCTTGAGCGTCCAAGAATTCAGCTTGCGGTAGTCCATGCATACTCTCCATCCAGTAACGGGCCTGAGTGGAATAAGCTCATTCTTTGCATTCGCGACCACCGTCATACCTCCTTTCTTGGGAACACATTGCACAGGACTTACCCATGTACTATCAGAGATAGGATATACAACTCCTGCGTCTAACCACTTGATAATCTCCTTCTTCACCACTTCTTGCATTGGTGGGTTTAATCGCCTTTGATTTTCAATGGTGGGTGTGCACTTTTCTTGAAGCTGAATTTTATGTGTGCAAATCCCAGGTGGAATACCAATAATATCCGCAATGGTCCATCCAATAGCTCTAATATACTTGCGTAAGATTGCAATAAGAGCTGCAACTTGTTGCTCACCCAATTCGGCTGCTACAATGACTGGAAGAGTGTTTCCGCTTCCTAAGAATGCGTACTTCAAATGGCTTGGCAGCTCCTTCAATTCTAACGTGGGTGGTTCTTCAATAGATGGCTTATCTGGTGGTGTGGGTCGATTTTTGAGGTCAAGATCCAGCTTCTTGGGGGTATAGCGATATTTCCCTAATCCCGATAGGGCACAAATATCTTCAGCAGAAATTTCAGCATCATCATTCTCTCCTTTCATGAGCAAAACCTCCAAAGGATCATCAAGAATTTGCTCTTCTGCAAGTAACTCTTTCTCATCATCAAAGACAACATCGGCCACAGAAAATACACTCAGATCTTTGGGTTGCTTCATTGATTTGCAAACATCAAAGCGAACCACTTCATCATTTATTCGGAATGAAAGCTCATTAGCTCTCAAATCTATGAGCACACTTCCCGTAGCAAGGAAAGGGCGTCCCAAGATTATGGGAACCTCTGAATCTGCTTCACAATCCAAGATGACAAAGTCTGCTGGAAAGATAAATGAAGAAACCTTTACCAAGACATCGCATAGAATACCAACCGGTCGTTTTACCGACCTATCTGCCATAACAAGCCTCATATTAGTTGGTGTAGGATCTCCTAACCCCAACTTATTGTAGATCGATAATGGCATCAAGTTGATGCTGTCTCTTAAGTCACACAATGCTTTGGCAAAGTTCAAAGATCCGACTGTGCAAGGAATAGTGAAAGCTCCGGGGTCGGCCTTCTTCTGAACTATCGATCGGGTAGCAATTGCACTACAATGATGCACATCATCCTTCAGCTCATAACTTGCTGCCCTCTTTTTAGTCAAAAGATCTTTCATAAACTTTGCATACCCAGGCATTTGTTCAAGTGCCTCTACCAACGGAACATTAATAGTCAGCTGCTTTAACATGGTCATAAATTTGCTGAACTTAGTGTCATCGGCCACCTTCTTCAATCTTTGGGGAAAAGGTGGTGGTGGGTGTGGAAGTGTTCTCTCCACGGCTTTCTTCTCCTCTAGCTTCCGTTTTTCCACTTTTCCAGGCTGCACGTCACTAGGTGAAACGTCCTTGACGTTGGGAGTAGTTGTTGCGGCTTCTTCTCCTCTTGTAACGTCAGTAAGTGTAGCATCCATGTCTGCAACTTCATCAACCAATTGTTTTCCTTTTGCTGAAGTTTCCAGCACCTTACCGCTTCTGGTAGTGATGGCCATGCATGACCCATCATTCTTTGGGTTTTGCACAGTATCGCTTGGTAAGGTGCCAGCCTTTCTTTGATTAAATGCTGCTGAAAGTTGGCTCAACTGCTGCTCTATTTGCTTGATAGAAGTGGAATGAGAATCAACTAGTTGTTTCATGGAGGACAAATCATCAATCGCCTCCTTAACTCCCGCGCTCGTTGCTTCCACTCCTTTCAATAACTTAGCCATCATGTCTTCCATAGAATTAGATGTGGTGGTATCATGTTTACCAGGGGGAACGTACAAACCACTCTTTTCATTATTTTTCTTCCAACTACCTTGGTCTTTGCTTCCAGATTTATCATAATAGTTCCGACCTTGGTTTCCTTGGGCATTCCCACGGAAACCCCCCTGATTGTTCAAGTAGTTGGCCTCCTCTTCAGAATCAGATTCGTCTCTTCTTTTTAGAGCTACAACTTTCACTTTTTCGGTCTTCCCTGATAATAAGTGCTTTGTCAGAAGATCCAATTGTGTTTTCATGTGCGCCATGTCTTGCTCACGTTCTTCTTCTCTTCTTCTTTGGTCTGCAGACATGCCAATAGATAAAGTGGGGCTTGCTACCTCAGAATCCCTGGTATGCCAAGCTCTACTTTGCTTTGTCATGCGATCTAGCATATTGCTTGCTTGACCAAAGGTGAGGTCCATGAAAGAACCTCCAGCTGCGTTGTCCACCACTGGTTTAGTTATTGAATTCAAGGCTCTAAACAAGATCTCCATGAGGTGAACATTAGTCATGTGATGGTTTGGGCATCTCGCTAGCTTTGTCTTGAACCTCTCCCATGTTTCATGAAGAGCTTCAGAGGGAAGCTGACGAAAGTTGCTGATTTCATCTCTCAATTGTGCTCTTTTGGATGGCGGAAAGAATCTTTCTAAGAAAGCGTCTCTCAATTGCCTCCAATTTGTAATTGAATCAGGAGTCAGCCCATTCAACCATAGTGTTGCCTCCCCAGACAGAGACAATGGAAATAGGCGTAATTGAATAGCATTCTGACCAACACCAGGATTGTCAAAAGACTTGCATGTAGAAATAAAGTTAATGAGATGCATATTCGGATCATCGCCTGCTAGTCCACTAAATAATCCCTTGAGTTGCAATAACTGAATCATGGTGCTAGTGATGTTGAACTTGGCTCCAGGCGCTAATGGTGGTGGAATTATAGCTCCAGTGGCTCCGGCACCATCAAGATCATCATCATCATCGTCGAAAGCTGGTTGCAACGGTTGGCGATCATATCTATACCGAGCTTGTCGTCCTCTTCTGTTGGCAGGTGTTGCCGTTTCAGCGACATGCCTTGGGTTTATCAACTCGTCGTCACCTAAATCCTCATCGTCAGGATTTGCTGCTCGCACAGGATTATCCATGTTTTGTTGTTGGACTTGAGCAGCGGCAAGAGCAGCTAATCTCGCCTGCTCGTGTTGAGCAGCCATCCTGTCGATTTCAGCTTGTGCTTCCATTCTTCTAATTCGTTGTGGTTCAGGATTGATTGGTAATAACGGTTGACCAAAACTTCTAGTATGGGGCATGCACTAAAGTAAAAACCTGCAAGAAACAAAAACAAAAACTAAAAGTAAAAGTACGAGAATCTTTGACCAAAGGGTCTAGTAATTATCACGAACTTGATTGACACTCGTATTCCCCGGCAACGGTGCCAATTTTTGATAACGCTCAATCTACAGCTCTCGTTTGAGTGTAAAGCGGTCGTTAGCAAATATAGAACCCAACCTGGGTTGGGTATCGATCCCACAGGGAATAGCTTGGCCAACAAGTAAGTAAAATTACTAAACTTTTGGTGCAAGTCTCGTAAGAAGGGGGGGATTGTAATGTGTAACCAAAACAATAAAGTAAAAGCTGAAAATAGCAAAGTAAAAAGAGAGTATTTCGTTGGTTGTGAAACAGTGAGAATTGAAGCGTTGGGGTTATGTCCACCTTCTGAGGTATACGTCTCTATTGGCTATGAGTGTGTAGAGTCTTGTCATGTAATTGCTTATAGAGAATTGTAGTCGATGGTAAATCCAAGCGTCTCTCGACCTAAACAAGGACTATTTCACTTTAACTCTCGCGAGCTTAAAGCGTGTCTAACGGTACGAATTCTCCAAGAGGTTTAGTCCAGTTACGGCACTAGCTTTTTAATAGGAAAGGGTGTCCTACTACCTTGACATTATCTCTTTTCCAGACAAATAACCTTTCTCGCGAACAAGTTAAATGTTAGACTGGCGTATTCTTGCATTTGCAACCGCAAAGAATGTGGTTTAAGATGAAGAGAATAATGATATAAGCAATATACGTGTCTTGAACTCACAAACTCACAGCAATAGATAGTATCTCATTCGGCTTCCATAACCCCAATAGAGAGGTTTAGTTACCCATGAATGCGAAGGAGATCACGATTTGTATTGTTATTGTTGAGTAATGGCGTGTGGATTAGGTAATAGGCGTGTGGCGTGATTCCTTAGCAAGTAACGATTCTCTTTTTGTGGAATTTAAGAATAGAAGAGTAGATTAGAAGTGTTTGTGGTGGAAGATGAGAGGGATGGAAGAAAATTAATTGTTGAATTAAGTGAAGAATAGAATGATTCTCCAAAATCTCTAGCATGATAGGGTATTTATAATACCCATATCCTAGTTCTACTAAGCTAATGAAATAAATAACCAAATCCTACTAGACTAATGAAATACTTAACCCAAATGTACTAGGTTAATGTAACATTATCATAATCCAAGTAAACTAATGAAATACATAACCTAATTGTACTAGGTTAATGTATCATTGTCCAAATCCAGCTTTGTGTCTGTAAGTCCCCAAAGTCTTTAGAAATGCTGTTTTAGCCCGGGACAGATTTTTCATGCAGCAGTTTTGGTCCTTAGGCGTGTAGACTTCCTTCCCTTCCTTTGTGAGCTTTCTTTTGCGTCAAGTAAGCCATAAAATGCTGTATTTTGCATCATTTATACCTGAAACTTTCCTAATCATGTTTGTTAGCTCATTTACAGGAAAAAGGACTAAAAGTGCATGAAATATATAATTTGTTCTCAAAACTAGGCTAAAATATGGGCAAAATATATTGATATAGGCGTGTAAATTCGCCTATCATCAGGTACAAATGGGTTTTTGTGCGAAAACGAAATGAGAAAAATAAAGTCGTAAGATATAAAGCACGACTTGTGGCACAAGGATTTTCGCAAAGACCTGGCATTAATTATATGGAGACATATTCTCTGGTGGTGGATACAATCACCTTCAGGTATCTTATTAATTTGGCAGTTCATGAAAAACTTGATATGCATCTTTTGGACGTTGTCACAACCTACTATATGACTCATTAGACAGTGATATTTATATAAAAATTCCTGAAGAATTCAAAATGCCTGATGCGTATAAAACTTCTCGAGAAAATTGTTCAATCAAGATTCAGAAATCCTTATACAGATTAAAACAATCAGAACGCATGTGGTATAATCGCCTTAGCGAATACCTATTTAAAGAAGGGTATAAAAATGATCCAATCTGTCCTTGTGTCTTTATTAAAAGGTTTGGATCTGAATTTGTCATAATAGTTGTATATGTTGATGATCTGAATATCATTGAAACTCCTGAAGAGCTTCCAAAGACAATAGAATGTTTGAAAAAAGAATTTGAAATGAAAGAACTCGAAAGGACAAAATTTTGTCTTGGTCTATAAATTAAACATTTTACAAATGAAATATTTGTCCATCAATCCACATATACTGAAAATATTTTAAAGAGATTTTATATGGATAAAGCACATTCATTGAGTACCCCAATGGTTGTGAGGTCACTTGATATTAATAAAGATCCATTTCTACCTCATGAAAATAATGAACTTGTTGGTGTTGATGTACTATATCTTAGTGAAATTGGGGCATTAATGTATCTTGCTAGTAATTCACGACCAGATATATATTTTGCTGTAAATTTATTAGCAAGATTTAGTTCTCCCCCTACACGAAGACATTGGAATGGTATTAAGCATATATTCAGATACCTCCGAAGAACTATTGATATAGGACAATTTTATTCAAATGAGTCTGATTCACAATTAATTGGTTATGCAAATGCAGGATATTTGTCTGATCCACATAAAGGTCGATCTCAGACAGTTATTTGTTTACATGTGGAGGTATAGCTATATCACGGTATTCAACAAAAGAAACCATGATTGCTACATCTTCAAATCATGCAGAGATAATAGTTATTCATGAAGCATGTCTAGAATGTGTCTGGGTGAGGTCAATAACTCAACTCATTTAGGAAATATGTGGCATTACTTTGAAGAAGAATATTCCAATAATATTGTATGAAGACAACACTACATGCATAGCTCAATTAAGAGGAGGATACATCAAAGGAGACAGAACAAAACACATTTCACCAAAATTATTCTTTACTCATGATCTTCAAAAGAGGGGTGAAATAGATGTTCCACAAGTTCGTTCAAGCGATAACCTAGCAGATATGCTCACTAAAGCATTGCCAACATCAACCTTTGAGAAGTTGAGACACAAGATTGGGATGCATCGTCTGCTAGATATTAAGTGATGTTTTTATTAGGGGGAGTAAAAACGTGCTGCACTCTTTTTCCCTTCACCAAGATTTTGTCCCACTGGTTTTCCAGGTAAGGTTTTTAATGGGGTAGCAAACAAGGCGTATTACAAATTGCTATGTACATCTTATTTCCTTTAGAATTTTTCTTTTACATGAACATCCAAGGGGGAGTCTTGTAAATAAGTTATTTGTGGATGTTCACATAATACTCATATTACACATACTACACCTATTACACATAGTATTGTAGAATGTAGAGAAGACATATCTTTTGTAAATGTATTTTCACATACTACACTTTTTACACCTACTCTTGTCTATAAAAGGTATGGTATGTTACATTGTTAAACACACCAAGAAGAAGAAGAAGAAAGAAAGTCTTTTCTTTTATAGATCTCTCTCCTCTCCTCTTTCGTTTTAACACATTTCAGAATATTTATTTACAATAGATTGATATATAACTCGAATTGATTTTTAAAATTTTTTATTAAAATATTTTAAAATAATATTTTTTTTTAATTTGATATATTATATGTATTCATAATAAATTATTCATTAATTTTCTAAACGAGACAAGTATTATTAGATATTTATTTTTAATTATATTAATAAATATTATTGGATAAAGAAATATTTAACTAATATCTAATTTGGTATCTTAATATTCAAAAAATATCATAAATATACTCCTTTCGCCTTATTTTATGTGTCGTCATTTTATGCTTACTGAGTCTTACTTAATAAGAAAAGACGACTGAAAAGTAAATTTTAAGAGTGTCAATTTTATAAACTTTACAAAGTCATCACTCATTTCTTAAACTCCATATTCGATCAGAAAGCGATACATAAAATGAAACGGAGAGAGTAATATATTATAGTAATTTAATGAGGCATCGAGATCTGTTTTAGTTGACTTTTTTTAAAAGAAAAAATCTCTTCTTAAATGTTTCCAGCCCATTTTTTTTTATTTCCCAAGGTATACTTACAGCCGACAGTCGTGAGACTAATTCTCCGTTCCTCTGTCAGCGCACTAAGCGGTAGGGAACTGGCCACAGAGTTTGCTCTATTCGCCAGAGTTTCCAGCCCATTTTACTTCATCATTAATGCACCAAGAAACTTTCATAATACTATTCCCTCCGTCTCATTGTCACTTATATTAAAAATAATTATATTTTGATATTTTTTTATATTTTTATTTATTCATTATTTAAAAATAAATTTCTTACTTTTATTTATTATTTTTAACATATCAAGTAAAATTAATTATGTTTTTTATATTTAATTACTCTTAACATTAATTATTTATTTTTTAAATCATTTTTCAAGACCTAATATTTTCTCTAATATAATCTTGATAAAGTGAAATTTTTTAAATTTTTTTTATTATTTAAAATAAGTGAATTATTCAAAGATTGAAAGAATTGTTGACTCTTTGTATTTTTTTTTTTCATTTTTGCCCTTCCTTTTAATCAAACCTGACCTGCACAACCAGTCTAACCCGTTCAAGTTCGATTTAATTATTGACCGTTCATTTATTAGCTCAACTCATTTCACCTCAAACCGTTCCAATCATTTAGAAACTGGGTTGATATGTAACTCGAATTGATTTTTGTGAAATCTTGTTAAGATATTTTAAAATGACTTTTTTTAATCTGATATGTTATGTTTATCCATAATAAATATAATAATAATTTTATTCAATACTAGAAATTTATTTTAAAAGTAATGGAACTAGGCGTCAAATATTAAGGAGAATTAGTCCCCTTATACATCACAACTTATACAACCTTTGCATAATTTTAAGGAAAAAGGCTCAAATATGCCATTGAATTATCAGAAATGACTCATTTATGCCATTAGTTAAAAGTTTGGCACATTCATGTCATTGCCGTTACAAAATCGGCTCATCCATGCCATTAATTTTTAACGGTGGTTTTCAAAAATAGCTTTGCCACGTGGACTTTTATTAAAGGTCCACATCATTAATTAAAATAAAAAAAAAGGCTCAAATATGCCATTAAACTATCAGAAATGACTCATTTATGCTACCAGTTAAAAGTTCAGCTCATTCATGCCATCGTCGTTATAAAATCAACTCACCCATGTCATTATTTTTAAATGGTGGGTTTTCAAAAATAGTTTTATCATGTGGCCTTTTATTAGAGCTCCGTGATATTAATTAAAATAAGTTAATATTAATTGTAAAATATCTTAGACCCATTAAAAACAACCGATTCATTTAACATAACCCGACCCACATCCATTAAATTTTTTTTTTCCTACAACAACTATTTTTCTAATAAAAAAAATAATGATTAATGTATATCCTTTGACTATTTCTAGTTGATTCTAAATCATCATAAATGCTACGCTTAACAGAAATCTCAAAAATTTTACCCTACAGTAATTGATTAGTTTTAATTCCAGTGACTCCAATATATACTCTGAAGTTGCAAGAAAATGAACCAATGAACGATTAGGGCAAGCAAGAAAAAGAAAGAGGCGTACCAATATATAGAGCTTCTCCATTCTCTCATCACAAATTAAGGGAGTATACATTATTGAAAAAATCATTTTCAAATAACGACTTAAAAGAAGTCTGTTATCCCAATTATCCCGCCATGCATATGGAATAACTTCTCCCATCACGAATTAGTGGAGCACACATTGTTGAAAAATCATTTTCAAATAACGGCTTAAAAGAAGTCTGCTATTCCAATTATCCCGCCATGTATATGAGATAACTTTTCCCATCATTATGGTATAAATGTTGGAATAAATAATCCCATACTAACTAATTTTAGATATTTTGAAATTAATATTGATTTTTTTTAATTAATGGCGTGGACTTCTAATAAAAGACCACGTGACAAAACTATTTTTAAAAACCCATCATTAAAAAATAATGGCATAAGTGAGTTGATTTTATAATAGTAATGGCATGAATGAGCCGAACTTTTAACCGATGAATTAAATGAGCTATTTCTGATAGTTCAATGACATATTTGAGCCTTTTTGCTTATTTTAATTAATGACGTGAACCTCTAATAAAGACCACGTGGCAATTTTTTTTTTGAAAACCACCGTTAAAAAGTAATGGCATGGATGAGCTGGTTTTGTAACGGCGATGGCATGAATGAACTCAACCTTTTTTTAACTGATGTCATAAATGAGTCATTTCTGATAGTTCAGTGATATATTTGAACCTTTTCCCTAGTTTTAATCTAATAAGAATTTAATCTAAGAAGTCTATCCGTCACACTCCCCTGAAAGTTGAACAAGGAAGCATACACTGTCAACTTGTCCCTAAAGTGTTGAAATCCTACTTTTGGGAGACTTTTTGTGTGGACATCTGCAACCTAATCATGAGTGCTAAGACAACGAACAACCAAAGATTTATTATTCACCTTTTCACGGACAAAATGAAAGTCAATTTCCATATATTTGGTTGCAATTCGGTTATCACATCAAAGTATAGGAGTTGTAGTGTCAAAGCACCCAATCTCATGAAGTAAGAATTCCAGGCAAGTTAACTTCGACGCAGCAGTACTGGCAAGTGCACAATACTCTGCCGCGGTGCTAGAACGTGCAAATGCTTGCCGCTTTTTAGAAGCCCAAGATATTAAATGAGAACCAAGAAAGATAGTAAAACCAGTAGTCGAAGTACGATCATCCACCGAACCACCCCAGTCCGCATCGCTGTAATCATGTAGAAGTTTGGTATTTTGGCGAGCAAAGTACAAACCATGGGAGGGAGTGGACTGTATATATCACAAAATGAGTTTTACAGCAACCCAGTGGGACTCTATCGAATTATGCATCAATTGGGAAACTTTATTCACTGCAAATGCTATATCAGGACGAGTGAAGGTTAAATTTAGAGGGCTCCTGCAGTTGCGATACAAGGTTTCATCATGGAAAGGAGATCCTTCAAAACTTGAAAGTTTAAACAAAGATGCAGCAGGTGTAGAAATATGATTGTAGCCATCCATTTGTGCTTTCCTTGAAAAATCAGTAGCATATTGATGTTGTGACAGATGCAAACCAGTGGGGTCAATGATGCTTCAATCCCCAAGAAATAAGAGAGGCGCCCAAGGTCTCTCATGGCGAACTGTGACTTTAAGCGAGTAATAAGAGAACCAACAAGAGTCGAACTAGATCCCACAACAAGAATGTCATCGACATACACCAGAAAAAATAATATATCACTGCTGGAGGACAAGTGAAATAACGAGCAATCAGTTTTTGAGGTGGTAGAGCCATAAGAAATTAAGGAGTCTGTTGGACATTTATTCCACATATGCGGAGCTTGTTTAAGACCATAATTCTTAGGAAGATTGGGATCAACAAACCCGAAGGTTGAGACATGTACACCACTTCATCAAGAGTACCGTGCAGAAAAGCATTAGAGATATCCAATTGAGTAATATACCAGTTATTTGACGTAGCCAAGGAAAGAAGAAGGCGAATGGTGGTAGATTTCACTACTGGATTAAAAGTATCAACATAGGCCACACCCGATCTTTGATGATACCCTTTAGCAATGAGCCGATCCTTGTAACGATCAATGGACCCATTGGGCTTAACCTTTATTTTGAAAACCCAATTACTCCCAATAATATTTTGAGAAGGAGAAGGTGGAACTAACTGCCAAGTCCCATTTTGAAAGAGAGCATTGTACTCCTCTTGCATCGCCCTACGTCAATGTGCATGTTTTGTAGCTTGAGAGTAACAAGAAGGCTCAGTGACATTAGATGACATAGATAAGTAAGAGGTGGGACGCTTTGGTTTTAGTGAACTTATTTGTGATCTAGTAGTCAACATAGATGAAGAGCTTGACAATTCATTAGGATGATGCACGTTGCTTAAAGGACCAGATTGTTCAAAATCAACCACCTTCAGTAAGCAATGTATTTGAGGGGATTTCCGAAAGATAGAGAAGATGTATTTGTAGGCATAATATGCAATTGTACAGGGGACTGATCAACTTACATCGTGATAATGCTACTATTGAAAGTTATGTCCAAGGGGCAAAAGTGATTGAGGATAAGTTGGCTGCCTTGCAGCACACAATTACTGGTGATGACTTAGTGGAGTTTGTTCTTGCCAGATTAGGCTCTGCCTATTAGGAAAACGGTGTGAATTTGGCTCAAAGTGGACAATATCACACCTTCTGATAAGATACTCTTATCTCTTGCCAATCAAATGCTGCATAATTATTTGTACACTTCCCAAGGTAAGCAAAGACCATCAACATCTTTTATTTTCATTTATGATTGTAGTTGAAAGCAGCAATTATATGAACCTTAATTTCTCTTGTTCTCATTTATGACAGATTGTAGTTGAGATCAGAGAGATATATTATTTTTAGCCTCAATTGGTTCATTATCTTTTTGCACAATGTGCAATTCACAGTGTATAAATATATTCAAAATGAGTTCAGGTTTTATACAACGAGAGTGAAATTATATTAGTTAGATCTATGTTAGCCATGGATATAGGGTCGTGCTACTATTTGGCGTTTTCTACTCTTGTGGGATTGTTCGTTCTTTCTTTATTCTTCATATCTTCAACGAAGAATCAGTTTTACCCAAAATCGTATCCCTTAATTGGTTGCTTGTTGGAATTCATAAGAAATCGCGCGCGAATTATCCAGTGGACTAGTGAAATATTTGACAAGATATCGTTCTCCACATATACACTTGAATTTCCATTTGGAAGACATGGTCGTATGCATTAAAGACCCTTCCAATGTCAAGCATATTCTCAAGACCCGCTTCAATAACTATCATAAAGAAAGAACAGTCATAGAAGCATTTTCAGACTTATTCGGGAAGGCCCTTTTCCTCTCCGATGGCGCGGAGTGGAAGTCACAAAGACAAATTTTGCAGCATTGTTTCTATCCAAAAGAGTTTCATGCTTATACATCTATAGTAGAGGAAGAGCTCTTGAGTCGTCTTGTCCCTTTTTTAAGTAATGCAGAAAAAACCGCATCTACAATTGATCTCCAGGATATACTTCGTCGATTCACATTTGATTCAGTATGTCAAATAGGGTTTGGATTCGATCCGAAGTATTTATTACCTTCTCTCCCACCAACCCCTTTTGCTGACACTTATAAAAGTGCGACGAAGTTGAGCATTTTAAGGTACACTACCTTACCCTTGATATAGAAAGCCAAAAAGTTCTTTAACACCGAGTTTGGGAAAAGACTCACGCTCATGGTTGACGAACTTCACAACTTTTTGGGTAATATTATTGAGAAAAAAGAAGGAAAGATTGTTAGTGAGGGAGTATTTGGAGGACAAGGATGTGTTGGCAAGAATTTTGAGAAGGGCAAAGGGTGAACAACTAGATGATACGTTTCTCATTCATACAGCTGTTAACTTTATCATGGGAGGACACGATGCAATGTGCCCGGCTTTAACATGGTTTTTTTGGTTGGTCTCGAGTAATCAGAATGTGGAAAAAGAGATCGTAAGAGAAATTAGAGAGAAGGATGGACGTCTGAGCGACATGGTTTACATGCATGCTTCTATATATGAGAGCTTGAGACTCTTCCCACCCTTCCCAGATGACTCAAAAGAAGCAGTGGATGACAATGTTTGGCCTGATGGGACAAAAGTGTAAAAGGGGACGACCATATTCTACCACATATTCGCTATGGATACGTCACCAGAATTGTGGGGATCAGATTGGGCTGAGTTTCGTCCAGAAAGATGGTTAGAGAGAAGAAGTGGTAGTAGTGATGAATGGTATTTCATCGCGAGGGACCCTTTCACATATCCAGTGTTTCATTCAGGGCCAAGGACTTGTTTAGGAAAAGAAATTGCGGTTGTGATAGTGAAAATGGTGGCTGTCACCATCCTAAAGCGCTTCCGAATCATTCCGGCTCAGGACAATTTATCTCAAAATTCTGATGCATTTATCACATCATGGATGAAACATGGTTTTCCAATAAGAATCATAGAGCGTCATTGAGTATTGCTGCTCTTTGTTTGTTGGGATGGTCATGATCGATCATTCTAGAGAGTAGCAAAAAGTCTCCTAGAAATGTCTCATATGTAGTGGTTGCTATTTGTTTGAGATAATAACTCCTAGAGCTATCTCACCATGTGAAATGACACTAAATGTCATCAGCAGCAGTTGAAGGTACTTTGATTAGTGTAGGGTAAGTTCTGCATGCTAGCCTCCCTACACCTCACTTGTGAAACTACATTGGGTATGATGTTTTTATTGTATCTAAGCAATTTGTTAAATGTTTTTTCTTGAGCCGAGAGTGTATCAGAAAGTCTTTCTACCCCTAGAGGTAAGGTAGGCATCCACTCCACCCTCTCCAGACCCCACTTGTGGGACTACAATGGATATGTTGTTGTTATTGTTGTATCAAAGTAATTTGTTAAATGCTTTTCCTTGAGCTGAGGGTCTGTCAAAAATAGCCTCTCTACCTACCAAGGTAGCGGTAAGGTTTGCATACACTCCATCTTACCAGACCCCATTTGTGGGACTACACTGGGTATTTTGTTGATGTAGTTGTTGTATCTTAGAAATTTGTTAAATGTTTTTACTTAGACGAGGGTGTATTGATAACAGGGGTTAAGTTACCAAATTCCCACTTTGAAATCTTTCTTTGTCATTTAGACACAAGTCTTGAAAAAACTGTCAAATAGACATCATTTATGATGTCATCATCTATTCCTTCCAACTTAACAAATCTAGCACTGTCACAACCCAAACCGAGGCCCTGTCCGTGACGGGTATCCCAAACCAAGAAGGCTCGAGAGACCCCTCAGCATGAAATCTTAAGCATAATCCATGCATAAATCAAAGTGCGGAAGATATAATGAAATACAATGGAAACCTATAATACAACCGTGTCAACTAAATATGACAATACAATACTTCAAATACTGTCTACGAAGCCTCTACTGAATACTAGCGATCTAGACCGGGACAAGGCCCCCGACTGGACTATAAACTGATATAGATATACATACGAATAACATGTCTTCCGGAAGATGGACGGCTCACCAACTCTGTCATTACCCAAGATGAACAACTGATATGATGGACTACGAGACTGAACCTCAGAACCTGAAATATAAAGGGTCAATACACAAGGTACTAGTACGTATAACAATCCAAAAATAAAATATATTTTTATACAACATAGGTGAGAGCATTTCATAAAAAATATGTCATCATAAAACATTTGAAAAATACATGGGAATAATCAATAAGCTTAAAAACATTTCTGAAAATTCCCAACTCAACTTTTTGTGTTACCCCTGAGATAGACAGTAACCCCTACAAGTCTACAATCCCACTGTCTATATGGGATCCGCCCTTGACTCGGTGGCCACGCTCCCAATCCAAGTTTACCGCAAGGATTGGAGTATCGGTAAGGGGGCACGCAAGACCACAAAGCATGGTGCTATAATCCCCAATCAAATTTCAAGTAAGAATCATGATAAATTAATTCTTATTCAAGCAAACTCCTCCTACTTTGATTTGAATGGACATATACCAATATCTTATGTATTCATGTATTGCCTATGCCTAAGGTTTAAGCTCTCTATATAACTCATGTCATGTTTCGACCTCCAAACAAGAAGCAATAATGTCCCTCAGTGATCCAATATTCCAAGTATCCAAGCCATATGTTATGTTGCTCATGATCCAAATCTACGTTTCACAGTATGTTTGATCCTAAGAAAATATGTTTCTATATGTCACTGAATCATTTTATGTCGGAATTAGCCAAAGTTATAAATTTTATGATAACTCATGGAAAATTTTAGTTCTTTAAATGAGGATCAATCACGTCAAGTGGCAATCCTTGTCTTAGTTGTTAACTACATAAATTTTGGATTTATGTCATATAGCTCATGATATGTGTACCCATGTTTCTTATTGTGGCCTATCCTATGAAACCATGTTGTGTTGTGTTTATGCCCGAATGACTCTCTATTTATGATCTAGACATCTAGTGTATGAAGTAATTTATGTCTATTGCATCACATCTTCAACTCATATCCCACCTTGAGTAGTGCTATAAGTATAAATTATAATTGAGTAGTGTTACTTCCATTCATGATGCTTATGCTCGGGTCTTTTAAGAAAGCGTAGTAGTGTGTTAGGTGGGGGAGTAGATGTTTTTGAAGATGAAAATTTTGATGTGATTTCCTGAGCTAAGGTTATATGAGAAAGGGGAAGAAGGAGATGAAATTTTGTTACGAGAGATAGTTAAGAAGGAGTTATATGGAGATAATCTTAGTGATAATGATTGAATTGGCTAGTCTTAGTGGGGAGATCAATGAAGTGGGTGTAGTGATGATAGGCTTGAATGTTGTAATTGATGAAAATACAAACTAATGGGTTATGTGGTTGGTGCTACTTGACTTAAAACTCGAGTAAGTTTGATGATGGTGATAAGGTGAAGTAATTTTCTTAAATAGGATATAGAGTACAGGGTCCCGTAGCTAAAGCTAGCACCTCTTTTCTCCGAGTTAGGCTTCAACATAAAAGTACTATGTAGTGGGACTCAAACTCTTGTGTTTAGATGTTTGATGGCAGAATTATAAGTGGAAATTATGAAGTATGTTGTTTATTTATTATTTGGTGCATAGTCGAGTCGTGTCTCTAAGTGAGGTTCATTCATTTTAAATTGTACGGTGAAGAATGCTTCTATCCCTATCTTCCGCGAAATCTTATTTCATGATTAGTACCGATGAAAATCAAGCCTATGATCACTAAATAAACTCATACCATATGTTGCGATGATCATGATACCTAGAATTCATGTACAAGGTCATCTCTATGTCAATTCTCATTATCTCACGCTTCGTGCTTGCACGATTCACTTGGTGACATCATGAATGCGCTTCTTGAGGTCTACGTATGTTTCCTTTTGAGGAAATTCTTAGAGTAAGGTTAAGTCCTTTATTCCATATTTTTGGAGCTTCAACAAATTCCTACCCATCATTTGGGGACGAATAATCCCAAGGGGGAGATAATGTAACACCCCGCACTTTCAGGCTAAAATTTGAACCGTCTTTTCTACGCGTATAGACCCAAACTCAGTGATTCTTTGCTAATATATGTGTGATGATCAATCCTATAGTGTGTGAATACCTTTTAACATGAATTGAGGTCACAAAAATCCCCTAACTCAAAGACGAGTTGAAAACTCTTCTATCGATTAAGTTTTGGTGAACGTCTCAACTTGGGTCAACTTACATCGACCATTACTCCTTGTATATAAGTATGCCAAAACACCTCTTTTTCAAAACTATTTTGCCAAATACCCAAAATTTTAAAAAATTGGCCAAATACCCACATAATTCCACCTCACCACCAACTTTTCCAACTTAATAATTTCAGCTCTAACTTTTATAATAATTCACTTTAACCCAATACTTCCAACTTAATAAATTCACTCACAAGTTTCTAATAATACACTTCAACCCACTCCATCATCCACCATTATATATACAAAAATATCTAGGTTTTCCAAAAATATTAAAAAAAAAATTCAAAAGCTAAAAGTAGAAGGTGGTTATTTTTTCCTCCAAAAAGCTCCGATTTCGGCATTATTTTCTGGCGATCAGCTGTAAATCAGTCCACAAACATCATAAGCTTGTCCATTGCATCCATTTTTACCCCATTTGTTTTCTATCTTATCAAACACACTTTTCATCATTGTTAAAAATCTTTAAATCACTCACATTACTCAAAACCTCTTTAGAAAGTACATTACAGCAACTCAGGCGACTCCAAGTTCATTTCTCTATTCCATAAACCCATCAATCATTGATAAGAAGCAATATTTGCAATTTCAAGTTTTTATATGGATATCTGTGCAACTATCGACCCGTTATCGTTAGTCATCGACCGTGCATACATCCCGACATAGACCCTAAGCATAATCTACCATCGACCAAAGCTTAATTCTAGAATGTCTATTTCAGAATTTGTTCTGGTTTCTAGTGATTTCATGGGAGAAAGAGTGGAGACTCCCAAATGTTGGAAATGGAGATCATTTACCAAGATGACAATTTTCATTCCTGTTAGCTGCAATAGTTCGTACGATGAATTTGTTGCAAGCATAATGAAGAGCGGAGATCTAGATTGCGTGCTGAGAGGTGTGGTGATTAGTTATCTAATTCATTCGAGGGAAAGGGTGAATCCTACAATCATAAATAGCGATGTATGTGTGATGACGTACATAATGGATGCTGATGCAGATGGATTTAGGCCTATTTTGAGGATAAATATGGTTAAGAGGTCCTTTTAAAGACCGCTGAATTCATAAGCACCCCCACCGTGGCGCCCGACAGTCAACGATGATTTGATCGATGATGATTTGAATGATTACGAGTACAATGGCGATCATCCAATTAATATGGAAGATGATTCTATGCATATGGAAGATTTTTCATTGGACTCGCAAGATGATGGAAAAGATCATGAAACGGGATCACAACCAGGACACTCCTTCACCGACAGAATCAATTTCTGTTGTGGTCAAACATTCACTGATATGAAAGAGCTAAAGATGCTACTAGATGCAGCAGCGGTGAGGCAGTCTTTTGATTATTATATGGAGAAGAGCTGCACAAAATTTATTAAGGCAAAATTCTTATGTCGTGGTTGTGGTTGGTTGTTGCGGGAAAAAAGGTACGATACCTCGGACAGATTTTCCATATATAAGTATGTTGGGTTGCACACGTCTGGTGTTGAACACACCACTCGCAGGTACAAGAAAGTTTCATTCGAATTGATTACTTCAGTATGCGTAAATCATTTTTGGGATGGTAAGGGTCCAAGCATAAGAGAAATTCAAAGGATTGTGTTTAAGGAATTGGGTTGCAACGCAAGCTATTGGATGTGTTGAAAAGGAAGTGTAATTGCGAAGAACATCATTCGTAGGACACCGGAGCACGGATATGCTTGCTTGCTGGATTTTTCCCACATGATGGAGTTATTGAATCCCGAGTCTTCTTACTCTATCATGGTAAACCGAATTGATGGATCGTTCGTTTATTACTTCTTAGCATTCAGAGCTTGCATACAGGGATATGCCCACATGAGAAAGGTAATTGTCATCGATGGAACACATTTGTATGGCAAGTACGAGGGCGATTTGTTAAGAGTCGGTGCATAGGACACTGAAAATCATATCTTTTCGATTGCCTTTTTTGTCGTCGATAAAGAGAACGATGCTTCTTGGACCTTCTTCTTCCAAAAACTGAAATCTATCATAGAAAATGAACCAGATCTATGTGTCATCTCCGACAGACATATTAGCATCCCCAATGACTTCGCCTGTGTGTACAGTCGTGCACATCACGGACTTTGCATGAGGTATCTCGCTGAAAATCTTTGG
Source organism: Capsicum baccatum var. pendulum (assembly GCA_030864225.1). Taxonomy (NCBI): domain Eukaryota; kingdom Viridiplantae; phylum Streptophyta; class Magnoliopsida; order Solanales; family Solanaceae; genus Capsicum; species Capsicum baccatum. The sequence continues at coordinate 15,913,934 of CM061560.1, forward strand.
TTAAATCAACACTGCGGAGAACATCTTTATCTATTATACACCACGGCAAAGGATTATTCCTTTGATGAGTTTATCGATAATATTACGGAATTGAAGAGTAATTTTCTTGAGGCAGCACATGTCCTTGAAAATGTACTTAGTTTTGAAAAATAGAGTAGAGCACACTTTCTGGGCATTAGGTATGATGTGATGACCACAAACATCGCCGACTCGCTCAACTAAATTTTGATGGATGAACAGGAGTACCCCGTGTCGTACATATTCAATTCAATTCTAGAAAATTTGGTGAAAAGTTTAGGGAGCGAATGCCTTTGTCGATGGTAAAGAGAATAAATTTGTGCCTTATGCGGAAAGGATCCTAAAGGATTGTAAGAGTGAGAGCGATTCCTTGTATGTGAGTAAACCAAACGGGGTTCTCAACCAGTATATGATGTTTGGCAACGGTGTTACTGCCAAGGTCAATCTCTTGGAGAGGAGTTATTCTTGTCGGAAATTTAACTTGGAGAAAATGTCGTGCGAACATGCGATGGCAGCTTTGTGATCAAAGTATGGCGATGGTGAAGGTTATGGAAACTCCATCTATGACTACTCTTTGCCAATTTATAAAGCTGAAAGTTACATCCTCGCATACTCAGAAGCAATTAACATTATCCCTCCGAAGGCCAAATGGACTGTGCCACAGGAATTGCTAGACACTAAAATTTCTCCACCCCCCTACGATCCCAAACTCGGAAGGAATAAATTCAAATTCACTTAGGGAGTCGGTGAGACACTCAAGTTCAAAAGGAGGAATAGGTGTTCAATATGCAAGTAATTCAGGCACAAAAGAACCACGTATAGAATGTCCATCAAATCATCAATAGGATTTTTCTTTAGCTTTAGTTTTAAAGCTACTTTTTTGGAGGCTAAATGTTCATTTCTGTAGATTTTAACATTCAATTGTGATACAAGAATAATCACGGAGAAGAACTTATGAGAGTGCGCGTCAAACCCAATACTTGAAGTGTGAATGTGAAGTGCAAAGGAACACCATATCAAACACCAAGAACCGGCCATACACTACACTCCATAGGCACCTTTTGTCTTTCCTTCATTAAGGGATTTTGGGACATTTCACTTATGTTTGTAATAAGTCTATAAATAGACTACTTTTAGGTCTTTATTTCTTTGGTTGTGTATTGATATTGAAATTTATAACACTTGAACCAAAATCTCTCTAGTGTGAGGAGTGTACCACCTTAGCTTAGGGCTTGGAAAAGCCACCAAATTCGAAATGAGGGTGATGTTAGGGTGGAATCGCTAGTATTGCCAAACATTGTTAGAAACCTTGGTGCTTGAGTGGTTCATTCCCTATTTTGTCATTGTAAGAGTGTTGGTGTTGCCTATTACAACTATTAAGGGTCTTAGTGTGTTACATACACTTAGGTTCATAGTTCTTGTTAGAGTTGATGTCTCACTTCCTATCCTTACACTTCTTGTAATCGTGTTTGTGTGCTTGTTCTAGTAAAGTTATGTATTGTAGTTATCTTATTGTTGTTGTTTTATTATCTCATGTTCATCTTGTTTTTGGCTGTTTTTGGTGTAAAATACACCTTGTATCATCTCGTTCTTGTGGTATTATTGTTGGCTGAGACTTGTTCCCCTTTTGGTCCTCGATTTGTCTTGTGTTTTGTGTCTTGTTTCCGTGTTGTGGGTTGATTCTGTTGTCATTTGGTATCAAATATAAGGCTGGTTGAGTTCCTACTCTACCAATCTTGGGCTCTCTAAGTCAATAAATAAAAAAAATAAGTGTTGAAAAACTGAAAATTCTAAAAAGAAGCAAATCTGTCCATTCTTGTTGTCTTGGCCGAAATTGTGTCTTGTTGTAGTTTTGGGCCAAGATTTGTGTCTAGATTTTGGTGTATTTTTGTTTTCTTAGTAGTATATTGTGTTAGATTGTTGTTCACTAACACCCCTTGAGTCTAAATTCCAAGATTTGAGCTTTTGTCAAAGTGTTGTTGAAGGGTGGACGGCTAAGAGGTTGTTATTGTTCATATTGTTCTAGTTGTTGTTCATATTGTTCTTGAAGTGGTGTTCAACAAAAGGAGTTGTTTGATTTTGAAAAGAGAAGAGAGAGACAAGGCTTTGTGTTTTTCTTGGGAATACTATTAAGACAACACCAAAGTGGTAAAAAAACAAAGGGCACCCAAAAAGCTTAGTTACTAAAAGGGTGACAAACACTTTTCAAGAAGAGCAAAAAGAGGAAAGAGACAAGGCTACTACAAAAAGGTATTTTTCCAAATTAGTGCAAGCTGGTGAAAATTTTATAGAAGCCTTTGACTCTTGAAAAGAGAGTCCAAAGCCTTGTCCACCTACACTACAATCAAAAATTCATCATCAAGGAGAGAGATTTAACAACTCAAGTTTGAAAAACATCATACTTCAACTACAACAACAATACGAGTTTAATTTGTGTGGTATTGTTGTTTGTGGTTCAAGACTTGAAACTTTGTTGGTGTTGTTGTGTCTGACATTTTGGGACTATTTTTGTGTCCTTTGTTGGCTGTTTTTGTGACATTGTGGACTGTTTTGGAGCAATGGAACCCGAGACCTCATCCCCTCAACCCACGGTGGACCACAATGCTACAAGTATCACTTTCTCCCTCCTTGATGCTATGTCCCGAGACCTTGCTAGGCCAAATGCAGGTCTTGAAAAAATTGGCTCGTATGTGGTAACTATGAGTGAGAGGTTGGATCAAATAGAGAGTCAAATTAACTTTCGTGCTTTAAATCCCGACACTTTACTTCCAATGACCAATCCTCCAAGACCATCACCTAATGCCGCAAGCCCTGCTCCAAATATCCCTCAAAACCAAGACACAACTAGGCCCTTTTTCCCACAATTCGATCAAGTCCAGCAAGGACTTGGACACCAAATGCCTACTCTAAAACCAAACCCTCTCATCCAAGATCTACTTAACCAAAGGCGTCAACTTTCACCAATTCAAATTCCTCACATCCAAACTCTACAACCGAAGATTCGCTTCACTAAACCAACCCACTTGACCAAAGATCCACTTTACCAGAATGGAGTTGTCCATGTAGAGAAGAAGGGTGGAAAGAAACATGAAGGATATGGGGTCTACGAAATGCTTGTATGATGGTAGGAGACTTGAATTGGATGAGATTGAAGGTAAAGCTCAAGATGGAGAGGAATCCAAGATTCAAAATGAAGGATACTTGTTGTTATTAAGCTTGCGGGTTCTCCATGTTTTTCAAACTATTTTGAGTGGCTCCCTTTAAGTGGCCAATTGAACGAGGTGAAGCCGTGAATTAGTGGGAAAATTCCTCTCAAGATTGGGAGGATGATACAAGAATAATCATGGAGAAGAACTTATGAGAGTACTCGTCGAACCTGAGACTTGAAGTGTGCAAGTGAAGTGTAAAGGAACACCATATCACACACCAAGAACCAGCCATACACTATACTCCATAGGCACCTTTTGTCTTCCCTTCATTAAGGGATTTTGGGACATTTCACTTATGTTTGTAATAAGTCTATAAATATACTAGTTTTAGGTCTTTAGTTCTTTAGTTGTTTATTGATATTGAAAGTTGTAACACTTGAACCAAACTCTCTTTAGTGTGAGGAGTGTAACACCTTAGTTTAAGGCTTGGAAAATTCACCAAATTTGAAATGAGGCTGATGCTAGGGTGGAATTGCTAGTATCGCTAAACATTGTTAGAAACATTGGTGCTTGAGTGGTTCATGCCCTCTTGTGTCATTATAAGAGTATTGGTGTTGCCTATTACAACTATTAAGGGTCTTAGTGTGTGACATACACTTAGGTTCTTATTTCTTGTTAGAGTTGATGTCTCACTTCCTATCCTTACACTTCTTGTAATTGTGTTTGTGTGCTTGTTCTAGTAAAGCTTTGTATTGTAGTTATCTTGTTGTTGTTGTCTTATTATCTTGTGTTGACCTTGTTGTTGGCTATTTTTGGTGTAAAATACACCTTGTATCATCTCGTTCTTATGGTATTATTGTTGATCGAGGCTTGTTCCCCTTTTGGTACTTGATTTGTCTTGTGTTTTGTGTCTTGTTTCTGTGTTGTGGGTTGATTCCGTTATCAAGTTGTTATCGACTTAAAACATTGTCTACGATAGACTACGTAAAGTCTATGGTGTATATGTCAGAAGGTCTACAAAATATTATGTATTTATTATATTATTGCTCATTTAACACACTATGTTGGTCATTTTCCTGCCATATCTCTCCAATCGATGCAACGAATCAATGTTTCCTTTGTTTCCCATTTCCATTTAATATAAAGTTTCACAAAATGTCTGTTCACGAGAAAAACTGCTAGTATATGCAAACCAAGCATTTTTTCCACTCACACATGTCGACCTACCATTGGGTGGATATATGAATGGACACCATCTATAGGTCTAAAGTATAGTCTCTCTTTCTACGTAACACTTCACTTATCCCTAAATCGAAAATATCAGGAACCCTCTTCTTCTTCTTCTTCACCAAAAACTGAAATCATGCCTGGTCGCAGAATTTTCCTTCGCCCAATCAGACGAGTCCGCCCTCATCACTATGATCTGATGCTTCTTTGAAATGACTTTGATCGTCTTTTCTACATCCTAGGAGAAGATCGACAGTACTTGGAGCGTGAGCTCCGATGAATTGTTCGTTTCCTCCAAGCAATTCTAGAGTATCTTGGAATGGACGGCAACAACTACATCACCCCCACCATACCCATAATTTAGTTTAATTTTTAATTTTAGATTATGTTTTAAAGTTTTTTTTGGTTCATTGCTGAAGAAGCTTTCTTTGTAGGATTTTGTTAGAAGAAAGCTTCTTCTATTTTTCCCTTTTTGCTTTAAATATTATTATGTAATGCAATGAACATGTTTAATATAAGTATGTTTCAGTTTGTTTTAACATTATGTTACCATCTTTGTTCTGAACCCTTGTTTTTTGTATGTGGCGCTTGTTCTTCTGTACAGACAAAAACTCGAATCAACTATGTATACCTTGTTCAATTTACAGTACTATAGCTTGACTAATTTCTTGAAGAGTAAAAAGTAATATATAGTCTATTGTCAATTGTATACTCAGTATTTCCTCGACTGTACATATTAGTCGATCGTAGACTATGTGAATTGATGGGTCATCGGATAAATTAAAACAAATAATAGCAGATTATTAAAAAATAATTTAATTAAAATAATTTAAATAGATTATCACGTGTTTTGTGGCTGGTGGAAAAAATAATTAAATTAAAAATGATTTAAATAGATAATCCCATGTTTTGGGACATGTGGAAGAAAATAATTAAATTAAAAATAAATTTAAATAGATAATCACATGTTTTGGGCTAGTGGAAGAAAATAATTAAATATAAGATGATTTAAATGGATAATCATTTGTTTTGGGGTTGGTGGAAGAAAATAATTAAATTAAAAATGATCTAAATAGATAATCACATGTTTTGGGGCTAGTGGAAGAAAATAATTTAACTAAAAAGGATTTAAATAGATAATCTTGGAGTGGTGGCGACACTTAATAGACCGTCATAGATCATGACCTATGTCAGCCATCGATTAGTGTGGTCTACCGTAGACTTACATCTTTAGTAGTGCATCGATTGATATCATGATTATGCGTAGACCAAGTGATCTATGCACACTGTTATAGACCATCACTTGGATGTAGTTAAAAAATGAATAAATAAACTAAAAATAAATGTAGTGTGGATTTCTACACATGTGAAAGAGTGTAAACAAGTCACATAGTCATATTAGAGCTTAAACAAATTAGGGGGGGTGAATTAAGGTGTGTGTGAATGGGTAATGGTTGAATGTTCTATATCCTAGGAGTAATATTTGTCAAAGCACAAGTATGTATTGAGGATGAGGATTGTTCTACCACTATCAATTCCACACACTCTTTTGATTTAGGGGTGGTGATGGAAGGAGTATGTGGAATGTGTAGTCATCAAATGGAAGGAGTCTGTGGAATGTGTAGTCATCAAATACAATACATATCCTCAAAACATACTTGTGCTTTGATAAACATTACTCTTACGATATTGAACATTCAACCACTACCCATCCACACACTCCTTAATTCACCCCCTAATTTGTTTAAGCTCTAATATGATTATGTGACTTGTTTACACTCCTTCACATGTGTAGAAATCCATACTACATTTATTTTTAATTAATTTATTTATTTTTTAAGTACTTCATGTGATGGTCTATAACAGTGTACATAGATCACCGTGGTCTAAGCATAATCATGATATCAATCGATGCACTATTAAAGGTGGAAGTCTATGGTAGACCAGACTAATCTATGGACCCTCAAAGCACAAGTATATTTTTTGCATGAATTTGACATGGGTCAACATCTATGAGAGTCTATAAGTGTCACCAACAGTTCAAGATTATCTATTTAAATCATGTGATTATCTATTTAAATCATTTTTAATTTAATTATTTTCTTTCACCAGTCCCAAAACATGTGATTATTTATTAAATTATTTTTAATTTATTTATTCATTTTTTAAATACATCCAAGTGATGGTCTATAGAAGTGTACATAGATCACCGTAGTCTACGCATAATCAGGATATCAATCGATGCACTACTAAAGGTGTAAGTCGATTGTATACCAGACTAATAGATGGCTGACATAGGTCATAATCTATGACGGTCTATTAAGTGTCACTACCAGTTCAAAAAAGAAAAATTACTTTTCCAATGGTAATAAACAACTACTTTTGTAAGTCATCAGTTTTAACACTTCGTTTCTACTTCATATATAAGGTGTCCTCCCTCGTTATTTTATTTCATTCACTTTGTTTTATTTTTAAAAATTCTACAATGTCGCAAGCATCTCAAACATCCAATTCTAAAAATACTCTAATTTGTCATTATGGGAATGCAGCTGTCTTGAGGACGTCACAACAGAATCAAATTCAGGTCGCAAATTTTATAACTGTGCAATTACGAAGGTGAGGGGTGTGTGTGTGTGTGTTTTTAAAGTTAAGTTAATCCTTATGTAATTATAATTTTTTTCCTAGGATAATGGCGCATGCTCGTTTTTTAAATGGCTTGATTATCTATCACCTCCAACCAGTTCATCAAAGTTGAGTCCAGGACTCGAGACATCAAATTTTCAAAGCTTGGCAAAATTTAATCTACTACAAAGGCTCCAACAATGCGAAGGAAATAAAGATTTTCTCATGACTTTGTTCAAAGAAGCCGAAGAACAGAGGGATCACTTTAAACTATTTCTACATGACACCCAAATAGAGAGGTATCAACTAAAACAAAAATTAATTTTGACCGAAGAAAGGGAGAATTTTCTAAAAATGATGTTATGTGCTATAATGCTAGTATTCGTTCTTTGAAAAAGTGTAACATGGATGTAGTGATATTGAACAAATAATAATAGTTCTATTTTTTTGTAATGTTAATACTATTTTTGATAGAATCGTAGTTGATTAAACAACACGTCAAGTTAAATTCGACCAGTAGGGTAATGATAGACTATGCATACGGTATATGAAATATTAAGTATGCATTCTATGATATCAAGCATACACTGTACCAACTATGACCACACCCTGCATATTCAAATTCTATGCCATAAATCAGTTTGATAGAAACAGATTCGGTGCAGAATCATTACAAGTTTCATAAAATAAAAGAATAATTGTCAAATCCTACCACTAGATCCTTCAACCTTTATATTTTTGAAAAAAAAAATTGTCATGTCCTAACAACTCCTCATTCAACAACACATTAAACGACTTAGGATTCAAATGTCTTTTTCCCTAAGTTCCTCATCAGCACAAGTGTTACTGTTGATTTCATCAACAATGTCCATGGCCACATCTTTTTGGTCAGCTTCAGCTCCTCTTTTCTCAATAGTTGCAGTTTCTTCTTCAGTCTCACCTTCTTCTCCTTATTTTTAAGCATCTACAGCAGCTGGTGCTTCTTCAGTTTCCTTTTCTTCCACACCTTCTTCTCTTTCTTTACCTGCAGCAGCTGTTTCTTCCTCAGCTTCTTCTTTTTGTTCACCTGCTACTTCTTTCTCAACTTCTTCTTTGTCAGTTTCTTCTTTATTAGCTTTTTCTTTTTCATCGCCTTCTTGTTCATCTGCTACCGCTTCTTCTTTTGCTTCTACAGCTACTACTTTTCCACCTTTTTCTTATCTCTTATCTTCTTCCATTTCTTCTTTTCTTCTTCTTTTTCCTCTTCTGCCACAACAGAGGTCTACTCATCCATTTTTCTCTTTTTTCTCATTTTTCATTCCTCTCTAATTCACGAAGGTCCACATGTACTCATTATCATATTACAAAGTGTTACTGATATTTAGAGTTGAAAATTAATTAACAACATCAATTATTGAATGAAGTTACCTCGCTCGTGTTGTCGCTCATCCTTTTTCTTTTTCTTCATTCTTTTCTCTCTTATATAGGTAGTAATATCCAACACCGCTTCCTCGAGCGTAGCAACACACTTATGAAGATCCCCAAGGGATGAGGTTTCCACTACATCTTTGGAGGTGCTCAGAGAATCATCATCACTAACGCATACTCTAATGGGGTTACCACCCAAATCCCCATCATCATCACTGTCCTCATTTGAAGTAAGGACAATCACCCTTTCTAACTCTTACTTCAAGCCATCGAGGACGTTATTCTTCACCTCATCCATATATGGATCAAACGTAATCATGTAATCCATCTTCGTCTCACGAACAGTAGGGATGATGTACGGGTGCACGTTCTACAAAATATCAATTAATAATTACATAACATACGATACAACAGTAGTATTATTGCATAATAGAAATAAGTTCATACCTCGTTAACTTTTTCTTTATACTTGAATGGGTCGCCTTTGATTATCTTTTCTCTTTTGTAGTGTGCCACCTGAGGATGCAGGGAATGGAAAAGGGCTCATCCATTGATTTTCTAGCAAATTCTCTAAGATGAGGAAAGGCCTCATAGATCCAAATCTGTAAGTAGTACAACAGTGAAAAAAATAACTCAGAGTCTATGACAGAGTATAAATAAAATGAAAATCTATAATAAACTCATTAAAGGGTTTATGGTAGATACCATGAATGCCCAGAGAAATCCGAATAGAGCATAGGATGCCTTCTGCTTCTCATCAAATACTTTCTTCTTCTTCTTTAGGTTACTTTTCTTCTTTAGATTGTCCATGGTCAGTTGAAATGTCTCTTTTCCCCACGGATACTTCTCAAAGAAACTCGAAGAAACTCAAAGAATAAACCATTTGAATCAGCTTTGTGTCGACAACCTTCATCGAATCTTTTGCAAGCAACATGGTGTGCAAGAACCACAGTATACAACACTTGAAATTCTGGTCCTCGTTCAGCTTATTCACCTTGATCAGGTGTGACAAGTTGGCCACCATGATATTTTTGTTTTTCGTCACCTTAAAACAAAATTGTCCCCCTTTGCTAACACCTTCTTCATTTTTTATTCACTGGGGGATGATGAGTAGTTTAGCCCCGTGATCAAACAAAACTCTTTCAAGCCTAAAAAGGCAGGCTTATTGTTAACGTAGAACCATATCTCATGACACATCTTATCATTCTTGACGCGTTGAAATAGTAAATAATAGACCAACTATCCATTGAACTTGAGATATTTCGGCAGGTTTCTCAAGTGTCCAAAATAGGACCGCTTGAATCTTTTCTTTAATTCCTGGTCGACAAGAACTTACTTAAATTCTCGATAAGCAGCCTTTGTTGATCTAACCGATATCTTTGCCAGAAAATATCCCACCTCATCAATTATCGTTCGAAGGTCATACCCTCCACGAAAATGCACCTTGAAAGATATGGCACGGACAAGGGATCATTATCCCCATCATAACTATTTCTCCCACTTCCCTCGCTCTCTTCACTGTCACCACTGACGCTGCACTTGGCAATATCTTCACTAGACTCGACGTAGTCGCTTATCTCCTTTAACTCCGAATTTGATTCGAACACTTCCTCTTGAATTTTCTTTCTTTTTGAGACATTTTCAACTGCATCAGCTTTTCTTTTTCTACTGCTACCAGTAGAATCAGAAGTGGTACCATCTTTGAATTTAGTAAGGATGTTTTTTTTTGTAATTTTCAACACAATCTATACCTGCAGAACAAATCTCCCATTTTCAGTTCATAGACCAAAAGTCTATCAACAGAAATAACTTAATGCTCAAATGAAAAACCCCCAATATCCCACCATTAAATAGTTCACTACATAAATATACAATAACTGAACCCAAATCCAACATGCAGTATCAAAACACAACAATAGCTAGAAATCAAACTAGTGCACCTAATCAAACTAATTAGCTATTAATATTTCAATTTTCACTCTTTCAGCAATCATGTTTTAAAATAATTTCATATGTCTGAAAATTGATTTCAATCTAGGGCATTCTCATTTCATAGATCACGAGTCTACGGATAGACCGTGGGTCTACGGACAGAAACAGGTCACTGTTCAGATCAAAATGCCAAAATAACTCTTCAAATAGCAATTATCATCATTCAACACTTCCTTGCTGAAAACAACACGACTAAACCATAACACCAAATTTGAAAAAATATAAATTTCCTACATCACTACGAATCGATTAGCAAATAAAATCATTTAAATGGATCTAGAAATGATCAAAACTTGATTTTCACTAACCTTGTGAAGCAACAAACCCTTAGTAGCTGGAGAAGAAGAAATAAAAATGGCATTTTTGGGAGAAGTAGTTTCAAAAGCGGGAGTTGGGAATTGAAGAGGAGAGAGAGGATTTTTTTATATTGGAATAAGTGGAGGGTGTTAGGTGTATTATATTAAATTTTTAAAGTTGTAAAAATGATGAATTGGTTGCTTGTCCCATGAGTGGGCCCCACCTTTTTCATTTTTCCCCACATTTTACACTCTAAACCTAAAATATAAATCAAAAAGAAATTAAGTGGGTATTTGGCAAATTAGTTTTGGAAGGTGTCTCTTTTCCAATTATTCCCGAGTGAGAGGGCCTACTATATATAAAATGAAAGGTCTTTGAGTCTTCTTTGCAAAGCCACTGGTTTTGCCTTAATCCGATATGGGAGTAAAATGTTATGTCTATTTTATAGAGAGGTGCCAGACTGCCAAGGTACGACGACCAGACTGATGGACCGTCAAGCCAGTGACAGCCCATCAAGCCTGAACGTCAACTTGAAACAGTAAGGTCAAAAAAGGCTTTTTTGTGATGGTTTGAGCAACGACCAGTCACAGGAGTGATGGACTGTTACTCAGGTCGTCGGTAAGGGCCGACCTACGCTAAAGTGTCGTTTTAAAGGGATATTTTGGTATTTTCCCATTCCAAACTCCTTCCCCACGAATTTAAATCATACCCTAAGCGTTATAATCCATCTTTTATCAGTTTTAAACACATCTCAATCCTCTCTACTCTCAAGAACAAAAGAAATTAGGGTTTTTCCTTCAAGGCAAGAATTCAAGTCTTTCAATCCAAGAATCGAGTCAAGAATTCGGTCCTATTCTTCACACTAAGTAATCTAAGGTATGTGGGACTACTCTAAAAACCATGGGCATAATTTTTTCTTACTTTTATCAAATTCAAAGATCTATAATCTTGTTTACAAAGAATTTTTGATATTATTGAAAAAATTGTGTATCATAGATTTGCTTTGATGAAATTATATATTGTCTTGAATCATTTTTCACGAAATTTAAATTGTAAATATATATGTATGTTTTCATTGAAATGAAGAGTCGATTGAGATCATGATTGCTAAAAACTCCCTCTCTTTTTATAATGTCATTGACTTCTAGTGTTGTGGATTGCTTAAATTGGCATGAACTTTCTTAACGAAGACAAAGGGGTGAACGCTTGTTTAATGAGCATGGAATATGACATGTTGAGAGGGTGTTTTTTGCATGATAAACGTTCATTGTGTCAAATTAGCAATTTTCATGGGTTTTGAGTAATGCAAATATGATATTGCCACCTTATGATTTTACTATTGAGAGAAGAGTGTTTTTTTATGTAAACTCAAAAATGAAAATCTATTGCAAGACTCTTTCTCACTTGATATTTAAAAACTATGGGTGGTCATTAACATGAGGATAAGTGAAAAGGGGCTACAGACATGTTATGGTGTGATATGAATGACTTGTAAGTTGGGGTATGACGATAATTGGTGATAGTATGCCCTTAACAGAATAAGTATTGAATGTTTTAAAAGTATGAAGCATGATTTTAAAGAACTAAAAGTTGGGCTTAAGAGAGCTAGTTGGTTACCTGAAGAAGGTGTTTGAGTGTAAGGGCTCATCGCTGGAAACTGTAGTTGTCGGTGCGGGACTTATGATATTGTATCCTACATGGGAGGATAATAAAATAATTAGGACATCTCACATGGGGGGATTCCTAAGGTGTGCTCACATGGGGGTATCATCAGCTCCAATCCTGGCGGCTACTTGGATTGGGGGTTTGGCCGCTGATTCAAGGATGGATTCCATGTAGCTCATGGAATTACAGAATTGTAGGGTGTACTGACTAGCTCAAAATAATAACAAAGAGTGAGTCAAGGTTGTCAAGAATTGATTTGAAATTTATTAGATATGCCCATGTATTTTTACTTATCTAATGTTCACTATTATTGGAAATTCTCTCACCTATTTTGTATAAAAGTATGCTATTTTTGGTTGTTTCACATACCAATACATTTGTATTGACCCCCTATATTTTAGGATCTAAAGCTCAGTCCCGGGGTCCCATAAAGCAGTAAGTTGGTCTTGTCAGGCGTCTGAAGTTGGTGAACCACCCTTGCTTCAAAAGACCTTAGTTCATGCTTTACTATCATTTGGTTTTTAGTTCATGGTCCGAATGGGGGCCTTGTTCCAGTTTCAGATAGATTATTTTTTTAATTATAGTAGAGATTTCCCAGACGTGTAGTAGATGGTTTGAGTTTTATTGAATTTATGTCGCATTACTCAGTTGAAATATTAAATTGACCATGTTTCCATTTGTTTTCCGCATTTCCTTACAGTATATGAATTGTGTATATGATTGCCAGTTGAGTAGGGCTCTTGGGCCTTCATGGTTTGGGATATTTGTCATAGCCTGGGCCTTAGCTCGGGTTGTGACAATATTTACAGAACCACTGTCTATAAAATAGGGGTAGATACACCATATGTAGTAGCTATTGCTGGAGCACAAGGGTTAATAAGGAGTGGTCATAGTGGAGGGGTATCTAGCTTTATAAGCTAGTTGGAAATGCATCGAAGGTTGCTAACAAGAACTAGGTTGGTAAAAATGGGAGTATACCAAACTGACAAGTGTTTACTGTGTGATCTAGCTCCGAAATCAATTGAACAGTTGATGTTTGAGTGCAAATTCTCATGACTATGCCTGGAAGGGGTCTTGGACTGGCTGAACATAACCTTGCACAACAAAGAACTACAAAATATATGGACAAGAATGGCAAGAAAGGAAGTAGGTAAGGTCAATTGAAGCATCACATGGGAAACTGTTGCAGCGCTAATATATCACATCTGGCATGCAAGAAATCAAGCCCTGTGGCATAATATGGTTCCAAGGCTTGCTAATGTGGTCAGACAAATTCAATAGAACAACAAGAGTAACATTTTTTATTAGAGACATGGTAAAATAAATCATAAAGATAAAGCTTGGATGGAGGAATTATATGTATAGTAACAAATGTATAGGATCATGGAAATAGGAGCTACGTGGTCGAGTTTTTTGTGTGGTGAGGTAGCTATTATTTATATATCTTCTGTGTATTGCTCCATATAGAGAGGGTTGTTGGTTAAATGTGGAATAACAACAAAAGTATTTGTGGCAAAATAATAGGGAAAATAAATGAAAATAATTACACCAAGAATTTTCGTGGAAAGCCTTCGAAATAAGGGAAAAAACCACAAGAGGAGCAATTGATATTACTATGTAAGGAATTTTACACCGCAATCATAAATACAATACTCAAAGTGACTACCACACACTCAAAAGAAATAACCCTCTTCTTACTTCCACTTTACTAACATATCGCTCACTCTAATTTTTCCTTCACGGACTATTTTTTATCACAATCTATAGAATACCTCACTGCTCTCTAATGTTTTTCTCTCTGCTTTGGTTTGTCTTACAACTGAGCTGACAAGCTCCTTTTATAGGAAAATTCTTTGCCTATTTACGTAAGCAATGACTTCACCCAACAATAATATTTCAAATTCTATGAACCACAAAAGTTTGTTTGTTTGACATTTTGTCTTAGCAGCATTTCAATCTTTGAAGCTAATGTTGAAAAAAGAGACATGGGAATGGACCCCACAACCTCTCTAGTCCCATGCATCTGAAGGAGGTATCCTCGTTCTTCTCAGAGAGAGCTCATCTCGACAAGTTCTTTGTACAATTCAAACTTGTCTTTTGACACCATCTTTGTCAGCATATCCGTAGGATTTTCACTCGTGTGAATCTTCTTGACATGGAATGATTCTTTCTCCACTTGTTCACAAATCCAATGGTACCTCACATCAATGTGTTTTATTCTTGCATGGTACATGGAGTTCTTGGTCAAATCTATTGCACTTTGACTGTCACAATAGACAACATACTCCATTTGTTGAAATCCAAGTTCTTGAAGGAATCTCTTGAGCCATATCATTTCCTTGCCAGCTTCAGTAGTCGCAATTTACTCAGCTTCAGTTGTAAATAGTGCAACGCACTTCTGCAACCTCAACTGCCATGATATAGATCCCCCTAAAAATGTAAACAAAAATCCAGTAGTAGATTTTCTGTTATCAAGGTCACCCATCATATCAGCGTCTGTATAGCCCTTCAAGATTGGATTAGATCCACCAAAACACAAACAATCAGCTGAGGTTCCTCTTAGGTACCTCAGTATCCATTTGAGTTCTTCTTGGTGCTCCTTTCTAGGATTTTCAAGAAACCTGCTGAGAATACCAACTGTGTGAGCAATATCAGGTATGGTTCACACCCTTTCATACATTAGACTTCCTACAATGGAGGAGTATGGAACTTTAGCGATGCTTTTTTTTTCCTCCTTCATTGTAGGGCACATTTTCCTGCTCAATTTCATATGACCAGTACGGGGTGTGTTAACAACCTTAGCATTCTTCATATTGAAGCGCTCCAGTACACGTTCAATGTACTTCTCTTCTGACAAGTAAAGATTCTTTTCATCTTTGAGACGAGTAATCCTCATGTCCAAGATATTTTTAGCATAACCCAAGTTTTTCATAGCAAAAAACTTGCATAACTATTTCTTTAATTCATCAATCCTGGAAGCATTCTTACCCACAATCAACATATCATCCACATATAGCAAGAGGATGATAAAATCATCATCATAAAAACTTTGTGCAAATATACAATGATCTGAAGAAGTCTTTTTGTAACCTTGCTCCCCCATGAAAGATTCAAACTTCTTATACCATTGTCTGGGAGCCTGCTTCAAGCCATAAAGACTCTTCTTAAGTTTTGACACATAGTTTTATTTCCCTTTTACCTTGAAGCCCTCAGGTTGTTCCATATAAATCTCCTCTTTGAGGTCACCATGAAGAAAAGTTGTCTTCATATCCATCTGCCCCAATCTCTAAATCAAGACTAGCAGCCAAAGCAAGAATTGAATGAATGGAGGTCATTTTGACAATAGGAGAATTCCAACCGATAGTAGAACCATGCTTCAAGCTCATGAGAAATAAATTTTACTGATTTTTTAGTTTTATGATCAAGTTTGATGTGTATTAAGGCCTCAAATATGTCCTAGCTATTAGGCGAATCAAAACATCCCTTACCGATTGAATTCTTGAGAAGGATTTTAGTATAGTCAACTTCAAACGAGCATATATTTTGTTATACTATGAATTTTGATCTCATGACCCACCAACAGATAGATAATTAAATTATCTTTCCAACGATATCAATTTTTTCAAAATCCGGTATTGGGATAAAATGGTATGGCCGTTTTACAGTGAGCTATTTAGACTGCCAAAGTGCAATGAGTAGGCCGATGGTCACTGTCGCCCAAACCATTGTAACTGAGGCAGTAAACCTTTTTTATGGCCAAAAAGTGATGGGTTGAAGGGACGGTCCGTCCCCAGGGTGACGGTTCATTGCCCAAACCATCGGGGACCTCCGTTTAGCGATTTTAAGCCATTTTTAAAAGGAATTTTAGGTCTTTCCCCCCCTTTTTAACACCTAATTAAATCAAATAAAAGCTCATAACTTCATATTCATCCATAGCATCAAAATTAGGGTTCTTTTTAAGATCAACTCTCAAGAACAAGGTTCAAACCCTTCTTCAAGAAAACTCAAGAATCAAATCATCACCATTCAAGAACCTTCAAGAAAAGCCTCCAAGAACATTATCAAGGCTTTAAAATTCAACTTGTTCTGTTGAATCAAGACAAATAAGGTATGTGGGGTTTCGACAAGGACAATTCTTTCGTCCTTGTGCCCAAAACTTATTTTAGATTATAAATTACTGAATTTTATGTGATTTCCCATGGAATTGAAGTTAGGGTTTATACCCAATTTTATTGTTTGAATATTATGAGATTTCAAGTGATTGAATATTTAATTACAGGACTATTTCCATATATTTATGTATGTAATGCGATTTTTCAGATTTTTCCTAATTAAGTTTAAGCATGATATTGAGATTCTTGATTTATTATTTTGATGGTATTGAAGTATTTTCATGAAGCATGTTGAGCACGATGTTTTTCTATGAATTTCAATTTTTATACATGAATTCTAAATTGAGATTCATACCCATTATTACTATTTACAAGATTATGAGTTTCGAGAGATTTTGAAGATAAATTTCATGTCTATTCTCATATTTTCATACCTATTGTAGAAATTTTTAGATTTTGAGTTAAATTGTTATTGAGTTCATTGAAAAGCATGATTATTATGATGTTTTGACATGTGTTTGAAGCATGGTCTTTAAGCCCTAAGATTGAGTTTTGATATTTCAAAAAGCTTATATTTTTGGTATGCTTTGATAAGCAAGATTTGATCTTTTGATCCTCAGATGAGTTTTGAAATCCACTTTACAGAATTATTCATATAATGTTAAATGCATAACTGGTTTCCTAATAAAACCTTATGCGAGTTTTAATGTGGATTTACACGAGATGAGCGTAGCTAACTAAAGAAAGTAGTATTTAGTACCGAGTTGGGTAAGTTACTACGATTTCATACCCAGAAATACGTGCCATCGTAGGATTGATATTTATGGGTCCGAGGCCGAGATAGTGATCACTAAGTTGAGGTTATGCTCCCTGGAAGAGTATGACACCTTCCCCAACGTGAGGTTTCTTCCTTAGGAGGACAAAAACGTTGGACTTCATGTAGCTCGCATGGTTTATGTCGGTTAAGAGAACCTCCCTAATAGTAAGATTTTCAGAGTAGTTTCTTAAAGTATTCTTTTCCTTAAAGAAGGTATATTTTTCCCTGCTAGTAAAAGTAAGTAACAACTTTTGAGTATATTTCTTAAGGTAAGTATTTTCCCTAATGATTTTAGGAACTAAGTGTAAAGGCTCACAAAACTTATCCGGATATTGAATTACTTGAGATTTTCAGTTACAAAGTCACAGCTTTAGTTTTCAGACACAAAGGTGAGCTCTTTTTTCACTTAGTCTATATGAATTGAGATAAAGTATTTCTTATGCAGGAAGAAATTTTAGATTTCATTTAGTTTACAATATTATGAGAAAAAAAAAGAGAATACAGACTTTAGAACTAAATGTTGTGGCTCACAAGATTTGTAAAGCATGTTTTGCTTCTTATTTTTACTTATTTCAGTATTTTAAATATTCCAGCTTATCTAAGTCACTTATATTTATCATGCATTATTTTATAAATGACGACTATGAGATATGTTTTTACTTTTGCATTCACCCCCATATACTCAGTACATCCTCAAAGTACTGGTCCACATATATGTATATTTGCTATATTGTCTCATAATATAGGTACAAGTTTCAGTATGCACATTCAGACTCAAACAGTTGCAGATTCCAACCTGTGAGATGATGAGTCCTCCTACTTTGGGGACTTTCGTTATACTTATTTATATTCTTCACATTCTCGTTCATACATATTGATTAGCGATAGTTGAAGTAGCTTCCCAACCGTCTATAGTCAGTATTAGTAGAGGCTTCATAGACAGACAGTAGAGTTAATGTATTCAGTTTTAGTTTTCTTTGTAAAAGTAGAGTTGTAATCATGTGAATTTAGTTTTGTATTGAACAAATTTTAGAAAAGAGTTATCTTTCAGTGATTTTGTACAGATTTAGTTATTTTATTCAGTTGCTTATGAGTTATGCCAGTAGAAGGGTTAGCTTAGGATCACTTATGATCCTAAGAATCTCGTGACTTCTCGGGATCCATTTTTGGGGTGTTACAAATTCGGTATCAAAGTACAGAGTTCAAGTGTCCGAGGGTATCTGTGAAGTCGTGTCTAGTAGATTCTTGCGGAATGGTATGGAGACGTCTGTACTTTTTTTCAAGAGGCTATAGGGCATTTAAGAAAAGTTTCCTTTCTTTCCTACTCTAGATTGTGCAGTAAAGTTGTTCTCTTAGAATCTCATTTATATTCGTATGTTACCCTAAAATTTCCTCATTCTATATATTATTCTTGAGATAACATAATTAGCAAGTTCCAGTTTCTCCCCAGATAATGCTCTCAGATTCACTAGCAGAAATCTCAGAAGTCACACAAAGGGCTTGAGAGGAGCTCTCTAGTATGTCATAAGTCCCTCAAGTTGAAATTTATGTCCTCATTCTTATGAGTCATTCAGTTAAGACAGAGTAAGATATGTATCCAGATTTCTCATTAGCCTTTCAATACAAATGGTACTCATTAGAGGAGATAGTGTGACTATAGATTGCTTAATAGAGTTTGTATTCATGATATATTAAAACCTAAAGTGTTATGATTCATTAGTAGATTGAATCTTCTTATAGTTGGAAGTGTGGGTTTAGAAATATAGTGACAAGAAGGGTGGCAAGAGCGATTTATTAAATATGTATATAGCTGAATTTTTTTTTCTTTTGCATATGATTGAGTTGGTAATGAAGTGATATGTCCTTGTGTGTTAGTTTAGTGGAAGGTAGAGAAGGAGTTATTAGTTAAGGAGAATTGTTGTTAGCTTGAAGTATGAAAAGAGTTATTGATGATACTTGTTGTGTTAGAAAAGTATAGATTATTCATGATATACTCGGTGGTTTAGTATTATTAATTTAGGCTTCCCTTGAGGTTGCAAAAGGGAGTTTAGTCAAAACTTATAGAACTATGAAAAAAGTTTAGATATATAGATGGGTGAATAGTAGTGATGGGTAGAAAGAGGGTGTGATATTGGATTGTAAATAAGATAGGCCATATGATTATGATCGATTATTTTTATTTAAGGCTTTAGTGGACTAGTGTTACTTAATATCTTATTTTATAGCTTTCGAGTGAGAATGGTGCATGAGGTTGGGTTGTAAATCATGTTTAGCGTTTGATGTTAAGTTTGAATAGTGGATGATCATAAAGGTGAGAATAATTATTGTTCGATTGTTGATTCTAGTTATATGGAGGTGATCTAGTAGGCTTGAACAGTGTATGCAAGAGTGTAAGTGCATGTATTCAAAATTAAGTATGATGTAGAGGTGTGCCCAAGGTGATATGGGGCAGCATTATTCTCAAAGTTTACTAAGTTTTCTGTGTGGTTAGTAGTACCCTTAAGTTTCTAAGTGGAAGAAGTCTAGTGATATAGTATATGGTGTTCTTAATATCTAAGTTAAGTGAGTATGATTGATAATGTTGAGCCTTTTGATATAATCTTGATTCTCATATCTGCCCTTAACTCGGCAGCCAAGCTCCCAACCCAAGTTTGCCGAAAGGGTTAGAGTTTCTGTTCAAAGACACCACAGGGCACTAGGCCAGTGTATAATTCCTCTTTGGGAACATAATAATCCGTATCGACAAAACACGATTTCGGATAATTAGTTTTCTAAACTCATGCCTTCTTCAGGTAACCATCTAACTCTCTTTAGGCTCAATTTTAACGCTTTAGGATAAATTTTAACCTTTTATAAACATGCATAGTTCTAAGTTCAAAATTTAAAAATCTGAATGAAAATCTGCATTCTGTTCTATTCTGAATTACCATGGCATTATATGTATTGGTATCGTCATACCAAGACTTCCAAGTCATGTTTCTGAGCCATACAATATTATATCATCGTCTCTTCTTTCAAAATATAAAGTTTGGAATGCCATACCTCAAACAATTCAAGAAGATTCATACTTCAAAACATTTGTCAAATTATGGAAAGAATCTCTCTTTTCAACATTCCAACAAACATGTGGTGGTCATGTATTTTTGTCAAACCATGCAATTCTTTCATTAGATATTTTCAACATTTATCAACATATGAAACTCTCTCTCTTCAATTCAAAATCATATCAAGTCATAAACAATAATTAAGACATTTGTATCATGCTTCTCAAAATGCATTCAAAATTAACCATATCATATGAAAAGAATAGGAAATCATAGCAAGAGAGGGATTCTATATGTTCATGCTCTCAATTAAGTATTCAAACCCAATTTCATACATACATATTTATACGAGTACAAATAAATTTGGGGGAAAGGCCTCAAGACTAAAACAATAATATCATTAAAGAATTCATAATGCAAGATTGTAACCATAATTCCAAAACCCCTTTAAAATTTCATGATTTCTATAACTTTAAATCTTATTTGAAGTGTTTTCAACAAGCCCATGTAGTTTAGGAAAACCCCACGTACCTTAGATTTCATAGTTAGATGAATGAAATCCAAATCTTAATTAGTTTTCTTGGAATTCTCGATCCTAGAGATGAGTACTTGATCTTTGGGGAAGGAGTTAGGTTTTGATTTTGAGAGGAAGAGTGAATAATAGGCAAATTTTGGCTTTTAGGGGCTGAAATTCTATGTTATAGATAAATTTTGGGTGAGGGGAAGTAACCATAATGCCCCTAGAACCATCAGGAACTGAAATAATGCATAAAATAGCTTTAAATTAGCATCAGGGTTCGTGTCGGGGCGCAGTCGACGGGACGCATCTAGATCGCATCGGCTTACTGCCTCACACGAAAAATACCATAACTTTTTTCTAGGTTATCGGTTTTAGGTGAAATTGGTATTGTTGGAAAGCTAATTCATTTATCTAAAATTTGGTGGGTATTGATCTGAAAAATTATGTGTGTATTAAAATTTATACACGTTTAAAGTAGACCCTTGTAGAATCGAATATCAAACTTTGGATGAATGAATGACTCTTATCTCAACTTTGCTCCAAGTGTTTTTTATGAATGTTTTTCATGTCATAATTACTTCATACACTAGTATAAGGATCATGACAAATGAATTTAAATATAAACAATGGAATTAGAGCTCACGCACATAGGAATGATGGTTCACTTTCTAGCTAAAAAAATGCGAGGTGTTACAGTAAGAGTGTGAATCCCTTAGTGGGAATCTTAGAGATAAGATGGAAGTTAAGAAAGATATCAATAAAGAGTCCTAGAAAGAACTGTATTATCTTCAGTTGTAATTTTCAGAGAGAGTTTATGTATTCCTGTGAAAAATGATACCTAACGATGCGGGATATTGTGCTTGTAGATTAGATTTGACAATAGGAGCCCAGCTCGGACTTAGTAGATTTTGAGCTAAGGAAAACATGATAGTGAAACACTTTTTCCATCTAACGATATAAGTAAAGAGAAAGAGTGATATAAGTTTATTGTTATGTGTAATAGTTAGAAGGAGTTTTATAGTTTGACTCTATGTTGATGTCCACGAAAAGATTTTAGTAATAGGACTGAATATCAGGTGAGGTGCATGTGGACAATGAGAGTAGAAGATCCTTGATGGGATATCATGGGATACTAATTTGCAGTTGTAAGAAGGAATAGAGAACCTAGAGGTAGAAGTTTTGAGGTAGGCCTGAACATGGAGGAGCATGTAGCTAAACTTAGACTTTTGTAGCTTTGTGTATATTAATGAGAGATAATTTGTAAGTGATGAAGTATAGTGTCTGGAGGGAGGAGCATAGTGGAGAAATGTTTATAAGCTTAAAGGTTGATGGATGTGTCAGGCTTAAGATAAGAGCAGTTCATTCTTATTCCATGGCCTCATGTTTCATCCCATGTTTACTCAAGCCCCATATCTTATAGTGCATGCATACAGGCCTTATTTGGATTCCGTACATGAGGTATCTCATGATATCTTTGTATGTATGAGTCATAAGAGAGTTCCAAAGTGAAGTTGCACCATCTACTCCTTCCTTGTAGAGCTTTAAAATGGTTCATAGCCATCATTCGAGGACAAATGATTTCAAGGGAGAGATATTGTAACATCCTGAGAAAACTTTTCAGATTTTAATTAATATTAGGGGCATTATGATTTTTATACCCAAAGTAACCTCTTAGTTTTATTATTTTAACCCTATTTAGCCCCAAAATAGTAAAAATTCCTTGAGTTATTTCCTTTTCTTCTCTCCCAAATTGAAAGGCTAAATTTTCAAGAAAAATCAAAGCTTAGGATCTCCAAGCAAGATTACGTCAAAGCTTCTTCAAGTTTCTCGATTCCTCATGTATGTAAAATTATTCTTTCATGTGGGAACTTGCTCTCCCAACAACTCAAGTTATATTTTTCATTTAAGCCATGAATCACGTTAGGATTTTTAGGAGTTGAAATTCTTAATTTAAATTCTTGATTTCTTTATGATATTCTTTGAACGTCCTATGATTTTTAGTAAGTACTCTATGAATTTGGAGTCTTTCCTTCGATTCGATTTCCATTACATGTCCATTGAATTTTCAGGCAATGTTTACGAATTTTCTTAAAGTTATTGAGAAACCTATTTCATGGCTTGTTAGATTATTCATGATTTCTATACATTTTGATTAATAGTTTTTAAGTATATGTTCATGAAAAATTTGCCAAAGATCTTTATGATATAACATGCCTTGAAAAGACAATTAAAAAGTTTAGGCACAATATATAAGCATGCCCTTTAACTTGATCTCAAATCATATCTATGACCCCCCAACTTTATGTGTGCACAAGTAGAAACTTAAACTCGTATATAGTTGAACTACTAAACACATATGTCCTATGTGGCATCCTACGTGGCCAATTCTTGTCCTATATGCACGTGTATTATGCCACATCGGACATGTGTGTCTATATGTTCAACTTTATACAAGTTTAAGTGCCTACCTGTGCACATCCAAAGTTGAAGGTCATAGATGTGATTTGATGTCAAGTTGAAAGGCATGTTTATGTATTATGTCATAGCTCGAAAAATTAAAGTTAACAAAAGCTAAAGAGAATTAGAGCGAACGCTCACAGATCTATATATAGTGTATACTCTTGATATGATATTTTAAGTCAAGCATGATTTTTGGAAATTATTTTAAGACAATATTATGAGCAACTAATATATTTTGGGAGGATTATTTAATACCGAGTTGGGTATGAGTCTGAAATCACATTCCCCATAACTACGTTGCCACCGTAGGTTTATCTTCGGCTAAGAGTTGGATCTGTAAGTTACGTAGGACGACTTCTCTCAATGTTGGCAAAACATTGGACTCAATGTTGCTCACATGGTTTATGTAGGTTAAGAGAAACTCCCCAAAAGAAAAAATGTCATAACCCAGAACCCGTTCATAACCTATACTTTCACATTTACATTACTTATGAAAATTAGAAATTTGGGCAGCACTTCGTTGTAGATAGAAGAAAACAGTACCTGTATCAGCCCAGCAGACACGTATAAATATATATATGAACAGTAATTGGCCGTCAGAGCCATCACGTCTATCAACCAAACACTCCTATGGCTGTACAATATGTCTACAAAAGCCTCTACATAGATACACAACTGAGTTGGGGTCGGGACAAACTCCCGCCCACAAAAGACTTTTATACAAATACCAAAGGTACATATAGAGACGACTTGGGATGCCCCGAAACAACTGGAGCTCACCACTAACAATAGAATGTCCTGGCTCTTACTTCGGAGGTGTACGACCTGAAGTACCTATTCCTGCAGGTATGAATATAGGTCCCCCGTGAGGGACGTCAGTACGGAAATATGTACTGAGTATGTAAGGCAAGGAGTATCAAGATGAGATACAAAAGATCAACAGAACCAATATACCAGTGAATAAACAGTATGAGTAGACCACACTTAAAAGAACTGATGGGATACCTGCACATTACTTTCATATCATTACTTCCCGTAATCCTTATCAATACATAACATATGTCATACAATGGCCAACTGATCAGTGGTACTAATACAATACATCAGGGACCACCCCTGGAATAGCATATATACATAATCTTTATAATACATTGGCCAACTGCTCAGTGGTACTAATACATTACATCATATCATCAATTTAAAATACAGACATTCCATTTCTTAATTCAATTAATCTTTGAGATTGGTTACTTTGTGGTCACACTTTATGGAACTTGAAACCATGATGCCTCATTAGGAAAAACATGTATATAGGTAATCAATATCATGAAGATGAAGTAGAGAATCATGGATACCTCATTAAACCATTTCGTAGTCAACAATAGTATATGGACATTTTTTGATTAGCCGGACATCTTAAAAGTGAAAACAAGTTCAATTGGTAGTGTCGAAGATCATATGATGTTATTATGTGTCATGTGTCGTAGGACAATGTTGGAAGCTTACTTGAGAGTGCCATGGGTCATTATTCATGCCAAAGATTAGATAGAGTATGTCTTACATACCTTGATATAACCACTTCAATACAAGTGACTTCCCGTACTCTTCGAACACTTATCTACAATAAGTCATTTGTGTCAAACTAGTATTAGCAACCAAACCTTACCATTTAGGTATTAACTTCACCAAATAATGTCTAGGAAGTAATCCTTTAGCTCATCAATAAGAGTACTACATACATCCTCTTATACTCTTATTACATTCACATATCATGCATTTTCATGAAATATCCCTCAACATCACTCTTAGCCTTTATCTCCCTTCTTAATCACCATCCAATACCAACATGATCACTAGGCATACATAACCACTAATATAATGATATATCACCACAATTCATCCTCCATAATCCAATACAGCAACTTCCATAATTTACTACTAACAATTTATACACAACCATTCATAACTATGTTTCTAGTTATCTTCCAACATCAAGACAATACTCATAATCCTTTATAAATACTTATTCATGGATAAGAATCAAGAATAAACAATATTCATACCTTAACAATGAACTCTTGTATTTAGAATCCTCCTTACATAACCATGGGGTGCTTCTTGAAGCTTTCGAGATGGTGAACACAACTACGGAACCAATTTGAATTTTCTACGGTTGAATCACAAAATATTTGAGGTTGAAATTGGCTAGGGTTTCACCTCTCCTAATATTTGGATAACATCTGATACAAATGAGGCTAAGTGCAGGTTTTAAGACCAATTTTCGTCCAAAGGTAATAGAAAATGACTATTGTGCCCTAAAAATTGAAATAAATCCCGAATCTGTCCCCAGTGGACATTTTGACAGGCTGAAGTAAATCGATCATAACTCTTTGCTCCGGTATCGGATTTGGGTAAAACCAATTGCATTGGAAAGATAATTAAAAGGAATTTCATTTTCATATAAAGTATACCACCCAGTTCTTCCTTTACAAGAAGTTATGGTCATTTAAATTTGACCCAAAAATCTATCAGACAATTCTATTTTGTTTTTGATAGGCTGCAGTAAAACTGGTATAGTTCCTTACTCAGACATTGGATTTGGATGAAACCAATTTTATCGGAAAGAACACTCTCGGAGATTTTCGTCTATATATAGCAGCTCGCACAGTTCTTTTTGTACAAGGAGGTATGATCGTCTAAAGTTGGATTGCCTAGCTGCAGAAAGTTTCCTGCAGACTTACTGTTCACAGGCTTCCCGGCCACCGTTTTGAAATTTCGAATGTGCTCGCTTATATGAAATACTCCTCTGTTTTGGGCGAACTTTATATCGTTGGAAAGCTTATTCCAATACCTACACATACAACTATTGACAGGATACTTCCGAACACCATAAACTTAATTTAACCCATACGCAAGTCTTTAGGACTCCATATAATCGCGATAAGTGTGCGGAAAAATTTACGGGGTGTTACATAATCCCCCCCTTAAGAACATTCGTCCTCGAATATTAGCATAGTTACTTAATTAAGACATGTCCAAGCTTACAATTAACATATTCATCATCATAACATCCTTGCATAAAAATAAACACTTACTTGTTATTGTTCTTCTTCCGTCTCATGAACTTCCTCCTCATCGCTGAATAGGTAAGGGTACTTAATCTTCATCGCTTCCTCGGCTTACCATGTGATCTCCTCAACTTGTTGATTCCTCCAAAGTACTTTTACCGATGTTATCTCTTTATTCCTTATCTTTTTAATTTGGCGATCAAGAATAGCAATAGGCATTTCTTCAAAAGTGAGATCTTCTGTAACTTGTACATCTTCCGTAGTAGTGATGTGCGATGGATCTCCGATGTACTTGTGAAGCATCGGAACATGAAATACGGGATGAACTGCTGAGAGCTCTTGAGGTAGCTCTAACTCATAAGCAACTGTCCAAATCTTTGAATGATCTTATACGGACCTATGTATCGTGGACTTAACTTTCCTTTCTTTCCAAACCTCATCACTCCTTTCATTGGTGATACTTTCAAGAATACCCAATCGTCGATAGAAAACTCAAGTCCTCTTCTTCTAACATCCGCATAAGATTTGTGTCGACTTTGAGCTGTTGCAAGCCGTTGTTGGATCACTTTAACCTTCTCCATTGCTTGATAAACAAGATCCGGTCCAAATAAGACCGCATCACCTGCTTCAAACCATCCTATTAGCGATCTACACTTTCTTCCATACAATGCTTCATATGGTGCCATTTTGATACTTGAATGATAGCTATTATTGTAGGCAAACTCGATAAGAGGTAGGTGATCATCCCAGTTGCCTTTGAAATCTAATACACATGCTCGTAGCATATCTTTAAGTGTCTGGATGGTACGTTCCGCTTGTCCGTCCGTTTGAGGATAGAAAGCCGTAATTAGATTTACTTGTGTCCCCAAACTCCTTTGAAAAGACTTCCAGAAATTCGCGGTAAATTGGGCTCCTCGATTGGATATAATGGAAATTGGAACTCCATGCAACCGAATGATCTCCTTAATATACAACTTCGCATACTCTTCCGCCGTATAAGTTATCTTAACTGGTAAGAAGTGCGCAGATTTGGTAAGCCTATCAATGATCACCCATATGGAATCAAACTTCCGATATGTACGAGGCAAACCCGTGATGAAATCCATATTGATCTTGTCCCACTTCCAGACTGGAAGATCTATACATTGCATGTAACCACCGGGTTTCTGGTGTTCTACTTTGACTCTTTGACAATTCAAACATTCAGCTACAAATTCGGCAATATTCTTCTTCATGTCATTCCACCAATATATTGCTTTCAAATCTTGATACATCTTAGTCGACCCAGGATGGATGGAATACCTTGAACAGTGTGCTTCGGTCATAATTCTCTTTCTTAGCTCAACTACATCAGGTACACATAAACGATTCTGACACTGAAGCACTCCTTCTCGCGTAAGCTCAAATGCCTTTGTCGTGCCACTCTGCACATCCTCCTTAAGCTGCAATAAAATTGGATCTGCATACTGCTTCTCTTTCACTTCAGCTATCAATGAAGATTCCGCTGCATTACGTACAATAATCTCTTCATCTGGAGTTTCGAGAAGTCAGACTCCCAAATTAGCTAGTTGGTGAAGATCCTTAATCATCCCCTGCTTTTCTATAGATGCCATTTTAGACTTACGACTCAGTGCATCCGCTACCACATTCGCTTTCCCTGGATGATACAAGATATCAACATCATAATGTTTCAACAATTCAAGCCATCTCTGCTGCCTCAAGTTTAGATCTTTCTGACTGAAGATATATTGCAGGCTTTTATGATCGGTATATATGTCAACATGAACCCCAAAGAAAATACAACTGCATCTAGCTCAAGATCATGCGTGGGATAATTCCTCTCATGAGGTCGCAACTGTCTAGAGCCATAGGCTATTACTCTACCATGTTGCATTAGTACGCATCCTAAGCCAATTCTCGAAGCATCACAGTACATTGCATACCCTTTTGTGCCTTCAGGAAGTACCAATACCGGTGTAGAAGTCAACTTGCTCTTCAGATCCTGGAAACTCTTTTCACAGGCGTCATTCCATTGAAACTTGGAGGCTTTATGCGTCAACTTAGTCAAGGGTGCAGAAATAGAAGAAAAACCTTCAACAAACCTTCTATAATAACCTGCCAACCCGCGGAAACTACGAATCTCCGTAGGCGTCGTGGGTCTTGGCCAATTCTTCACAGCCTCAATCTTCTGAGTGTCAACTTTTATGCCTTCACTGGATACAATATGGACCCAAAATGCCACTGACTTGAGCCAAAACTCACATTTAGAAAACTTCGCATACAGCTTACGATCACGA
Source organism: Capsicum baccatum var. pendulum (assembly GCA_030864225.1). NCBI lineage: Eukaryota > Viridiplantae > Streptophyta > Magnoliopsida > Solanales > Solanaceae > Capsicum > Capsicum baccatum. The sequence continues at coordinate 15,942,629 of CM061560.1, forward strand.
AGAATCTGCAACGCCTGCCTTAAGTGATTAACATGGTCCTCTTCTGATCTAGAGTAGACCAGAATATCATCTATGAAAACTATCATGAACACATCTAGAAACGGCTTAAACAGCCTATTCATCAGATCCATAAAAACTGCGGGTGCATTTGTCAGCCCGAATGACATAACCAGGAATTCATAATGACCATACCGTGTTCGGAAAGCTGTCTTGGGTATATCTTTATCCTTGACTCTCACTTGATGATAGCCTGATCTCAAGTCAATCTTGGAAAAACACTGGGCACCCTGCAACTGGTCAAATAAATCATCAATTCGGGGAAGGGGGTATTTATTCTTGATAGTCACCTTATTTAATTGCCGATAGTCAATACACATCCTTAGCGAACCATCTTTCTTACGCACAAACAATACTGGTGCTCCCCAAGGGGACATACTAGGCCTGATGAATCCCTTCTTTAGCAAGTCTTTCAGTTGCTCTTTCAATTCTCGCAACTCTGCTGGTGCCATTCTATAAGGAGGAATTGAGATTGGCTGTGTGTCTGGCAACAAATCAATACCAAACTCCACTTCTCGTTCAGGAGGTAAACCTGGTAGTTCTTCAGGAAATACATCGGGAAATTCATTCACAACCAGAACGGTCTGAAAAGTTGGCGGCTCTGCCTCTGTATCCCTTACTCTAACCAGATGGAATATGTACCCCTTGGAAATCATTTTTCTTGCCTTAAAGTAAGAAATAAATCTACCTCTCGGCGCGCCAACATTACCCTTCCATTCAAGGACTGCCTCATTTGGGAAATGGAAATATACCTTCTTAGAACGGTAATCTACTGTAGCATAACAAGACGCTAACCAATCCATGCCCATAATAACATCAAAATCTACCATTTCTAACTCAATAAGATCGGCCATCGTATCACTACCACAAATATTCACAACACAATTTCGATAAACATTCCTAGCTATAAGAGATTCCCCCACTGGCGTTGATACTTCAAATGGCTTGGCTAATAATTCGGGTGTTCTTCCAAACTTTCCCGCAACCAAAGGAGTAGCATACGATAATGTAGAACCAGGATCAATTAAGGCATACACATCAAATGCAAAGATGGACAACGTACCTGTAACCACGTCTGGAGAAGCCTCTAAATTCTGCCGATCTGTAAGGGCATACACACGGTTCTGAGCTCCGCTAGCACTAGCTGCTCCTCTATCACCTCTACCGTGACCCATAGGTTGTGCAATCCTACTCAAAGGAGGCACCGAAGATGACGCAACAGCTGATCCGGTAGGTCTTGTTATACTACCTATGGTCCTGCGTGGGCAATCTCTAGCTATATACCCCGGCTTACCGCACCAAAAGCAATTGTTCGTCCCAAGCCGACATTCGCCAAAGTGAAATTTTCTACAAATAGGGCACGGGTTTCGTGGAGGTCTCAATTGACTCATACTCCCTTGCCCTTGATACCCCACTGTTCGCGAACTCTGATTTTCACTGCTTTGCCCGAACTGATTACCTCTGAACCTTTGAAATTGCGGTGGAGCACTAATTGTAGGATAAGAAGATAACAGGCTAGGCAATCTATGAGAGAACAAAGGCCTAAAACCTCCCTGAGATGCCACAAACTGCCCTATAGCTCTGGGCCGCTTAGAATATCCTTTTTCTGATTCCTGGGTTCTTCTTCTTTGCCTCTGATCTTCCATCTTCTGAGCGAAAGCTTGTATCCTCGCTATATCCATGTCCTTGTTCAAAGAAGCAATGGTACAATCTCTAACCAAGTATGGTTCCAATCTATTCACATAGTGATGAACTCTGTCGTCCATAGTAGCTACCACATTAGAAGCATATCGAGACAAGGAGTTAAATCGAAGACTATACTCCCTTACACTCATATTACCCTGACGAAGATTTAAGAATTGATCGGCACGGGCCTAACGAGTCTCAAATGGAAGATAATGATCAATAAATGCATTTTTGAAATCTCCCCACGTAGTTGGAGGTGCATCAATACCCCTAGATCGTTTCCAATCCTCGTACCACAATATAGCCTCTCCTTTCAGTCTATATGCTGCTAGCTCAACCATCTCTTTACCGGATACATGCATAACATCTAGAGCCCTTTGGGTTTGATCGACAAAGTCCTGCGGGTCTTCATTAATATCTGATCCGGTAAAAGTAGGAGGATCCAGTTTCAGAAAATCCTGTGTCCGAAGGTTAGCTGCTCTATCCGTACCACTAGAACCCGTGGTAGGAATAGCTTGCCCTTGAACTTGACCGGCAACTATACGCGTCAGAAGTTGTACTGCATCCCTCAAATCTCGATCAACAACATTAATAGACGGCCCTTTCGGAGGAGAAGAAACGCCTGATATATGCTCAGCTTGAGACTCACTTTGTTCAGCTTGTGCTGGTGGTGACTTACTAGTACCTTCTCCGGCCACTGCATCGACTCGCTTCCACTTATTCTTTCTCCTTGTAACCGGCATCGTCACTATAATAAATAATAATAAAAAAAACAATTGGATTAAGCGATTGATTATGACTTTATCTCTAATATGGGATCTATTGCACGATCTAAGAAATGGAGAGTGGAAACAATCCCTAAATGTCCAATAGCCTCCTGTTTATAGATATGGTGCAAAACACACCGATAAACAAGATTCTACGTAGACACGACTTTGTAGACTCACTAGGACGAACTTCTCTGATACCACTTCTGTCACACCCCAAATCCCATTGGAGCGGACTGGCACCCGTAGCCGAGGAGGCCCGGGAGAACCCGTTCATAACCTATACTTTCACATTTACATTACTTATGAAAATAAGAAATTTGGGCAGCACTTCATTGTAAATAGAAGAAAACAGTACCTGTATCAGCCCAGCAGACACGCATAAATATATATATGAACAATAATTGGCCGTCAGAGCCATCACGTCTATCAACCAAACACTCCTATGGCTGTACAATATGTCTACAAAAGCCTCTACATAGATACACAACTGAGTTGGGGTCGGGACAAACTCCCGCCCATAAAAGACTTTTATACAAATACCAAAGGTACATATAGAGACGACTTGGGATGCCCCGAAACAACTGGAGCTCACCACTAACAATAGAATGTCCTGGCTCTTACTGCGGAGGTGTACGACCTGAAGTACCTGTTCCTGCAGGCATGAATACAGGTCCCCCGTGAGAGATGTCAGTACGTAAATATGTACTGAGTATGTAAGGCAGGGAGTATCAAGATGAGATACAAAATATCAACAGAACCCAGATACCAGTGAATAAACAGTATGAGTAGACCACACTTAAAAGAACTGATGGGATACCTGCACATTACTTTCATATCATTACTTCCCGTAATCCTTATCAATACATAACATATATCATACAATGGCCAACTGATCAGTGGTACTAATACAATACATCAGGGACCACCCCTGGAATAGCATATATACATAATCTGTATAATACAATGGCCAACTGCTCAGTGGTACTAATACATTACATCATATCATCAATTTAAAATACAGACATTCCATTTCTTAATTCAATTAATCTTTGAGATTGGTTACTTTGTGGTCACACTTTATGGAACTTGAAACCATGATGCCTCAATAGGAAAAACATGTATATAGGTAATCAATATCATGAAGATGAAGTAGAGAATCATGGATACCTCATTAAACCATTTCGGAGTCAACAATAGTATATGGACATTTTTTGACAAGCCGAACATCTTAAAAGTGAAAACAAGTTCAATTGGTAGTGTCGAAGATCATATGATGTTATTATGTGTCATGTGTCATAGGACAATGTTGGAAGCTTACTTGAGAGTGCCATGGGTCATTATTCATGCCAAAGATTAGATAGAGTATGTCTTACATACCTTGATATAACCACTTCAATACAAGTGACTTCCCGTGCTCTTCGAACACTTATCTACAATAAGTCATTTGTGTCAAACTAGTATTAGCAACCAAACCTTACCATTTAGGTATTAAATTCACCAAATAATGTCTAGGAAGTAATCCTTTAGCTCATCAATAAGAGTACTACATACATCCTCTTATACTCTTATTACATTCACATATCATGCATTTTCATGAAATATCCCTCAACATCACTCTTAGCCTTTATCTCCCTTCTTAATCACCATCCAATACCAACATGATCACTAGGCATACATAACCACTAATATAATGATATATCACCACAATTCATCCTCCATAATCTAATACAGCAACTTCCATAATTTACTGCTAACAATTTATACACAACCATTCATAACTATGTTTCTAGTTATCTTCCAACATCAAGACATTACTCATAATCCTTTATAAATACTTATTCATGGATAAGGATCAAGAATAAACAATATTCATACCTTAACAATGAACTCTTGTATTTAGAATCCTCCTTACATAACCATGGGGTGCTTCTCGAAGCTTTCGAGATGGTGAACACAACTACGAAACCAATTTGAATTTTCTACGGTTGAATCACAAAATATTTGAGGTTGAAATTGGCTAGGGTTTCACCTTTCCTAATATTTGGATAACATCTGATACAAATGAGGCTAAGTTCAGGTTTTTAAGACCAATTTTCGTCCAAAGGTAATAGAAAATAACTATTGTGCCCTAAAAATTGAAATAAATCCCGAATCTGTCCCCAGTGGACAGTTTTGACAGGCTGAAGTAAATCGATCATAACTCTTTGCTCCGGTATCGGATTTGGGTGAAACCAGTTGAATTGGAAAGATAATTAAAAGGGATTTCATTTTCATATAAAGTATACCACCCAGTTCGTCCTTTACAAGAAGTTATGGTCGTTTAAAGTTGACCCAAAAATCTGTCAGACAATTCTGTTTTGTTTTTGATAGGCTGCAGTAAAACTGCTATAGTTCCTTACTCAGACATTGGATTTGGATGAAACCAATTTCATCGGAAAGAAAACTCTCGGATATTTTCGTCTATATATAGAAGCTCACACAGTTCTTTTTGTACATTGAGTTATGATCGTCTAAAGTTGGATTGCCTAGCTGCAGAAATTTTCCTGCAGACTTACTGTTCACAGGCTTCCCGGCCACCGTTTAGAAATTTCGAATGTGCTCGCTTATATGAAATACTCCTCTGTTTTGGGCAAACTTTATATCGTTAGAAAGATTATTCCAATACCTACACTTAAAACTATTGACGGGATACTTCTGAACACCATAAACTTAATTTAATCCATACGCAAGTCTTTAGGACTCCATATAATCGCGATAAGTGTACGAAAAAATTTACGGGGTGTTACAAAAAAACTTATTTATTTTAAGATAATGTATGATTGACCGAGGCCACCGGTTTAAAGAGTATTTTAATGTATTTTAAAGTTTTGTTCAAACTTTAGTCATTCTTTTTTAGTTTTATAAACATGTTTTTAGAAAGTTTCAGCCTTATTTATGATTATATTATTCATGTCTCAGTTTCCAGCTTTATTAGTCTTAAATATTAAAACTGTTTTTCTTTACTGCTTTACATGCCAGTACATTCAAAGTACTAACACATACTTTTAAATAAAAAATGGTATAGAAGACACTTTCTAAATTTATTTTGTCAAATACCCACTTAATTTCTTTTCCATTTAATTTTTAGGGTTAGGGTCCAAAAAGTAGAAAAAGTGGGGTCTATACGTGGGCCAAGGGGCCTTTTCAGAATTTTTATAACTTTGAGAATTAAATAAACTACACCTAACACTCTCTACTTCTTCCAATATTAAATTAAAACCTTTCTCTCTCTCCTCTTCAATTTTTCAACTCCCGTTATTCCCAAGACATTGCTCCCAAATGCTGTTTTTTATTTTCCTTCTTCTCTAATGGTAAAGGGCTTATTTTTGTGTTGTAAGGTTAGTTAAAATTAAGTTTCGATTATTCGTAGATCCATTTTATCATTTTTATTGTTAACCGTTTTGTAGTGATGTAGTATAGGATTTTTTTTTTCAAATGTGGTTGATTAAATGGTTAAAATATGAGAATTTTATAGGTAATTAATTTGATTCTGAAGCAATGGTTGAGTTTTGATTCAGTAGTTTTGACAGATTTTTTCGTCGATCAAGGTGTTGAATTTTGAAATTTTTGTTAAGGAATTTTTATTTAGTTCTGGTATTTTTTTAGCACTGCAATGTTGAATGGTGGGATAGTTGTTATTTTATGAGTTATTTTGGCTATTTGATTCAAATAGTAACCTGTTTCTGTCTGTAGACTTGTGAGCTATGAAATAAGAATGCCCTAGATTGAAATTAATTTTTAGGCGTATGATATTCTTTTAAAATATGATTGATGAAATAGTGAAAATTGAAAGATTAATAGCTAATTAGTTTGATTTGTAGCAATAGTTTGATTTTTAACAATAGTTGAGTTTTGATACTGCATGTTGGATTTTAGTTCAGTTATGATATTATTGTGTAGTAAACTATTTAATGGTAGGGTAATTCTTAGTTATTTTAGTTTTTTCATTTGAACATTGAGTTGTTTCTGTTAGTAGACCTGTGGTCTATGAATTGACAATGACAAATTTATTTTGTAGGTATAAATTATGTTAAAAATAGGTAAAAAAATCAGTGTTAAATATAGATGTGGTACAACGTCTGGTTCTGCTGCTAACAGTAGAAAAAGAAGAAATGAGACAGCTGAAAATGCCTTTAAAAAGAAAGAAAACTGAAGCGGAAGAGTCAAAATCAGATTCTGAGACTATAAAGGAGATAAATAGATATGTTGATGAGTATAGTGATGATGTTACCGAGTGTAGTGCAAGTGGTGATAGTGAGGAGAGTGAAAAAAATAGTATTGATAGGGATAATGATTCCTTGTTCGTGCCATTTTATTCAAGGTATATTTTCCTGGAGCGGTATGACCTTCGAACTATAATGGATGAGGTTGGATCTTTTTTGATGAATATATCGGTTAGATCAAGAATGGCTGTATACCAAGAATTTAAGCAAATTCTTGTCGACCAAGATTTGAAGAAAAAATTCAAGTTGTCCTGTTTTGGACACTTGAGAAATCTACCGCAATATCTTAAATTCAATGAGAAGATAGTCCATTATTTGTTGTTGCGATGTGTTAAGAGTGATAAGATGCATCATGAGATGTGGTTTTGTGTGAACAATAAGCATTCTTGTTTTGGCTTAAAAGAATTTTGTTTGATCACAGGGTTGAACTACTCATCATATCCCAGTAAATCAAAATTGAAGAAGGTGTTAGAGAAGGGGAGCATTTTCGCTTTAAGGTGATGAAAAACAAAAACATTACGGCGGTCAACTAGTTACAGTTGATTAGAGGGAATAATCTGAATGAGGATTAGAAATTTAAGTGTTGTTTATTGTGGTTCTTGCACATCATGTTGCTTACAAAAGATTCAACGAAAACTGACGACACAAAACTGATTCAGATGGTCGATTCTTTGAGTTTCTTTAAGTTTCTTTAAGAGTTATCCCTTGGGAAAAGAGACATTTCAATTGACCATGGACTAGCTAAAGAATAAAAGTGACCTAAAGAAGCATTTAAATGTCTTTTTTTTCAACATCAGCTATAAATATTAGTAACAATTTGTAGTATGATGATACAGTACATGTGAACCTTTGTGAATCGGGTGGGAATAAAGAAGGAGAAAAAAGGGCAAAATGGATGAGTTGTCCACTATTATGGCAGAAAAAGAAAAAGAAGAAGAAGGGAAGGATGAAGAAGAAATTGAAAAAGTTAAGAGCGAAGAAGAAACTGGAAAGGAAGCAACTGCAGAAGAAGAAGAAGAAGCTGAAAAAAAAGTAGCAACAGATGAAAAAGAAGAAGGAGAGGAAAAAGAAGAAGCTGAAAAAATTACAGAATCTGATGAAGAAGATGAAGCTGACAAAGAAGAAGTTGAGAAAGAAGTAGTAGATGATGAGAAGAAGAAGAAGAAGAAGAAGAAGTAGTTAAGGAGGAAAATGAAACTAAGAAAGAAGCAACAGCTGCAGATGTTGAAAAAGAAGGAGAATAAGGTGAGAAAGAAGCGACAACTGCAGATGTTGAAAAAAAAGAGAAGAAGCTGAAGATGGAAAGAAATAATTAGGAGACAAAGAAGAAGGAGAAGTTAAAAAAGATGAAAAGAAAGAAGAAGAAAAAAGAAGCAGACAAAAAAGATGTGGTCATGGATATCGTTAATTTCATCAACGATAACATATATGATGATGAAGAAAAAGACATTTGAATGCTAATATTTTTAATGTTTAAGACTTTTTTTAATTTGAGAAACATGTGAGTTGAATGATCTGTTGTAGGATATGAAAAATATTTTTTTATTTTATGAAAGTTGTTATGATTCTGCACTGAATCTGTTTTCATACTGTATTGTTGCATGAAATTTGAATATGCATTGTGTTGTCATAACTGATACAGTGTATGGTTGACATTATAGAATGTATATTTAATATTTCATATACTGCTAGCATAGTCTATCATTATTATGCTACTTGATTTTAAGTTTGATGCTTAGTTTGATCAACTATGATTCTATGAAAACTAGTACTAACATTATAGAAAAGTAGAAGTATTTTTATTTATTCAATCTCACTACATCCATGTTACATCTTTCCAAACAACGAATACTAGCATTATGCCACATAACATTATTTTTAGGCCATGCTTCCTTTCTTTGGCCAAAATCAATTTTTGTTTTAGTTGATCCCTCTCTATTCGGGTGTCTTGTAGCAATTCTTTCAAGTGATCCCTCTGCTCTTCAACTTCTTTAAACAAAGTCATGAGAAAAATTTTATTTTCTTCGTATTTTTGGAGCCTTTGTAGTAGATTAAATTTTGCCACACCATGAAAATTTGATGTCTCGAATTTCGAACTCAACGTTGATGGACTGTTTGGAAGTGACACCTCATCAAGCCATTTAAAAAATGAGCATACATCATTATCCTAGAAAAACATAATAATTACATAATGATTTACTTGATTTTAATAAAAGACATACACAAATCACCTTCGTAATTTCACAGTTATAAAATTTGCGACTTGGATTTGAGTTCATGCGTGACTTCCTCAAGACAGCCACATTTCCACAATGACAAATTAGAGTCTTTTTAGAATTGGATGTTTGAGATGCTTGAGACATTGTAGAGTTTTAAAATAAAAAAAAGTGAATGAAATAAAATAATGAGGGATGGAGGACTTTATATATGAAGTAAAAAGAAGTGTTAACATTGAAGGAGTACAAATTAGTCGTTTGTTATCATTGGAATAGTAATTGTATTTTTTAAACTATTGGTGACACTTAATAAACTGTCATCGATCATGACCTATGTCAATCATCAACGAGATATTAAAGTCTACCGTAGAGACTCGTAATTGATGGACCATGAATAACATGTTTTAAAAGAAAATAATTAAGTAAAAAAATATACTTGTGCTTTGAGGGTCCATCAATTTATTTGATCTACCACAGACTTACACTTTAGGTCGTGCATCGATTGATCTATTGATTATTCATAGATCACGTAGGTCTATGTACACGGTTATAGACCCTTAATAGTATTTTGTTAAAAATGAATCAATTAATATAGTGTGGGTTTCTACACATATGAAGGAGTTTAAACAAGTCACATAATCATATTAAAGCTTATACAAATTAGGGGTGGTGAATTAAGGAGTGTGTGGATGGGTAGTGGTTGAACAAAAAATATCCTTAGAGTAATGTTTGTCAAAACACAAGTATGTTTTGAGGATGTTGATTGCTCAACCACTACCGATTTCACATACTCTTTTGATTTGGGGGTTGTGATTGAAGGATTATGTGGAATAAGTAGTTATCAAATACAATAAGCATCCTCAAAACATTCTTGTTCTTTAACAAACATTACTCTTAGAATATTGTTTGTTCAACCACTACCCATCCATGCACTCCCTAATTCACCACCTCTAATTTGTATAAGCTCTAATATGATTATGTGACTTGTTTAAACTACTTCGTATGTTTAGAAATTCACATTACATTAATTTTTAATTAATTTTTTATTTTAACAACATGCTAGTAAGGGCCTATAACCGTATACATAAATCTATGCAATCTACGAATGATCAAGAGATCAATCGATGCATGACCAAAAGTGTAAGTCTACGGTAGACCAAATGAATCGATGGACCCTCAAAACACAAGTATATTTTTTACATGGGATTGACATGGGTCAACATTGATGACAGTCTATTAAGTGTCACCAACAGTTCAACAATTCAAGTGATTATGTGTTTAAACTTTTTAAAATTTAATTATTTTCTTTCACCAACCCCAAATCATGTGATTATGTGTTTGAACTTTTTTTAATTTAATTATTTTCTTTCACTACTCCCAAATCATGTGATTATGTGTTTAAAGTTTTTGTAATTTAATTATTTTCTTTCAAACTACAAGTTACTAATGGTCCATCGATATTCATTAGCTGATGTAGCATAGATCAATTTGATTGTCTATGAAAGACTATATATTTGATCTGTATTTATTATCAAATACTTTTACTATTGACACACAATTTTTGCTCTCCGTGCCTAAAATTAATGTCTTCAGGCTTCCTGATCGTTGAAGGGCACAAAATATAATGTTTACATCTTTGTGTAATTATTTGACAAATTATTTATAATCATCCTTACTTTAAATTTTAATCAATTTGTTGTCACATTTTTACCTTTCATAATTTATTAATAATTTTTCTTATTTCAGGATTCAATCAGTACATTATCGTTTTTAACATTTTACAATCATCCACACACATGTACGGCACATTTTTTTATAGTATTTTCTTATTAATTATATTTCAATAATTTCAATACTCTTTACATTTTTTTTGTAATTACATATCAAAGAATACAATACCTTCATTTTTGTACATTTATTACAATCCGCAAAAGTTGAATCGGATCAGTTATTTTAATACACATAATAACAAATCAGTCAAGTCAAGGTCTCGTCATATTTATGACACTTGACTTTTTCTCACGTACTATACATAATTTAAGGAATGTGTTTGGGAAAAATTAGATTTAATAGTTTATTTTATTATTTATTTTTCTTTTTTTAAATACCCAACATACATAACACAATAAATACACAAAATACACACCTACACGACATTACATCATATTTTTATAATATTTTTAAATTAATTATATTTTTTAAATATTGTTAACATTCTTTACATTTTTTCATAAGTACAACTCAATTTTTACATTTTACAATCCGCAAACGTTGAGTCGGAACAATCATTTTTGTATAGTATAATAATTTGATGTTTTGTCACATCTGAAAAGGATTGCATAATAATGTCATGTCACATCCAAGAAGTTATCGATAATTGTCATTATATTAGGATTTTTTACAAATTTATTGTAATATTTTAATTTTACATAATTATCCTTAATTTTATAAATTTTAGAATTTTTAGTAGTTTATAATCATTTTAATATTTTCGCGCAATCATTTCATACGTACACAACACAACACTGTAATTTTTTTATTGCATAGTATAATTTTAATTATTTATAGTATAATATATTTTTTCAAGATAGTTATATTTTTTATTTATTGTTTATATTTTTCTGTAATTATACATCGTCATTCATTATTTTGTACGTTATTTAATACGATCTGCAAATGTGAGTCGATTTAATTATTTTAATACACAGTGCATAGATCAATCAAATAAAAATCATATCAACTTTTTAAAGATGATAATTTTTTATTTGATTAATAATAACATAATATTGATTAATAGTAGTATACTATTTAATGATTACAAAAATATTTTTCTTTTTTGATTAAAATAGGAGTTCCTTTTTATTATAAAGGGGAGGGGGTTATATTTTTAGACAACACAACACACTATACACACACAAACACACGCATAATCTACGTGTACTTTGGATTAAAAGGGACAAACAAGTTTCTCTATTAAGTGAGGGTCCTTCAAGTTTTTAAAATTAGGTGGGAGGAAAAAGAATTTTTTGAGTTTTTTTTTTCAAGTTTTTTCGTTATAACAACTTCTCCTAGTTGTCGAACAACTTTGATAGTTGTTCGACAACTTTACGAAGTTGTTCAACAGCTGTCAAAGTTGTTCGACAACTACGTAAAGTTGTTGAACAACTATGCGAAGTTGTTTGACAACTGTGCGAAATTGTTGAGACAACTAATGCAGTTGTTCAAGGGATTTAACTTTTTAACTTAATAAAGTTGCGGGACCCACTTATTTTTTTTTTAATTGAAGACATAGGAGGTCTATGGACTCATTTTTATCTAATTAATCTACGTCCCATCACAAATTTTTTTACTCTCTCTCTCCCCTCTCACACCCTTTACCTCCCAAATCTTCACTGCTAGCCGACACCGGAGTTGGCCACCGAATGGACGACAACTAATGACGGCACAACCTCACCCATCTTCCTTCCTCTCTCCTCTCCATCCGGTAAACCACCACCCACAATAACTCCGGTGAGCTGCTTTTCGGCAGCCACGAACTGCCTCCGTTTCCCTATTTTGCACTTTTTTTTTTCAATTTTGTTACAGATCTGGCCGACTTAAGCTTCTCTATCGTTGCTCTGGAAAAGATCATTGAAGCGACGCCATTGTTTTCTTGATTTTCTCCGATTATATCATTCATTTGATTTGTTATGTCTATTTGCTAATTTGTCCGAAATTATGCTCTCCGGCCAAACTATCTTTTTTTACATGTTTCTGACATCTTTTCGATGATCTGGTTACTTATAGTTGTCTCCATTGTTGATGCTAAAAATCATTGCTAATTGCTGTGAATGATTTGGTTATTTTGGGGTTAATTTTTCACTTAAAAAACATATTCAGGAGATGGTTTTATTTTGCTAGTATTTGGCTGATTTTTGCCACTGCCCTTGGATGGACTATTTTTTATGTTGTCTGCTCCATTACTGGTTTGGGTGTATTATTTATTAATTGAATAAAATATTAAGCATAAATTCGGTCAATGAAATTATCTCACTGTCAGATATTTGAGGCCACCCCATAACAAAAGACGGATTTTATTTTTGTGTCAATACTTGCCCAATGATATTATTTTTTCGTCGAATTTTTGAGGTCATCCCATTACAAAGACGGATTTTACTTTCCTACAATATTATTTTACACGCATGACCGATGAAAAAATTATCCGTTGATTTTCGAGGCCTTCACAAATAAAAAGATGAATTTTACGTATACAAATACGTAACAAAAATAAATATTTTTGAGCGATGAATAAATCTTTATAATATTTTAAAATTTTATCTGATCCCACTTTTTAACAAAAAATTATATTTTAAAATATATATATGCACACATACTTTTAATTTATTTTGATTATTATTTATTTGTTATTAACATTTTTATTTCAAGTGTTTATACAAGTTATTGGAAATACTTGTCGGGAATGACATTCAAAGAAGACTTTAAATTGTCTGTTTATATTTTTTATAATTTTACACATGAATAAATGTTAATCATAGTGAAAACGTTATTTTTGGGGTGTTGGATGGGATATTTTTTATTTACGCAATCTTCACCATTCGTTTAGGCAAATTTAAGCTGTTAATATTTATATAAAAATATCAGATTGACTTAGATTATTTAATCAAATAATTTATACTTTTTATACTAAAAAATATTACGTAGTCTTTTTCTTCAGAACAAGTTTTTATTTATTCAATTTTATTTTTTCTTTAGATACATATACTAATATACTTTTGTTTATATATTTTTATTTTTACGATAAAACATAGATATTATTTTAATACAATTACATACAAGAATTAAGTTAATCTAGTAATTTATATATTATGTAGTCTTTTCTTCTCAATTTTATTTTATTTTTCTCCGTAATTTTAATCAATTAAAAAATATTACTTGTAGATACTTTTTATTTTCATAGCACATCAAAATACATTTTTTTTACACATCATAAAATACTTTCCTTTTCATACATATTTATACATTTTTATACATATCTTTTACATGTTTTTATAACAATATGTTTTATTTATATATTTAATAAACATATACCTTTACATAGTTTTAAACATTTATATTTTTGAAAATAATTATTTTATACTTAATACACACCCTTTTTACATTATTTTAAATATACCTCCTTCCTCTTTGATAAATTTAGTCTAGCCGGATACCATAGTTGTGGATCCTGAAGGGTGCCTAATCCCTTCCCTTCGGGATAATTTGAAATCTTACCTAGAATCTCAATTGATTTCGTAGACCAAAACATAAATCACACATGTTAATAATCTAAATAGGTTTCCTTATTTTCCTTGAAAATTAGCTGGCGACTCTATATAAAACTTCAATTCTTTTAGAGTCCAATAAGTCATATTTCGTTTTGACCTTAGGTAAAAATCGGGCATGGCATTTACTCTTCATGAATTTAATCAAGTCAATCTACAGTTGCATTTATTGAACAAAAAATAAAAATTTGAAAAGTTTGCTATGCCAAGTCCCACCATCGATACAGAAGAATAACCAAAAAGAGGGAAAAAAAATTACAAACTGAAATATTTATATTAATATTTGTTCAGTGCATAGTTATACATTTTTATCACCGGCCAGAACAAGTAATAAAGACAAAAAAGAATAAGCTTTCTTCTAACATAAATCCTACCAAGAAAGCTTTTTTTGCAATGAACAAAACCAAAAACTTATAAACATAAACTAAAATAAGAACTTAAACTAAATTTAGGGGGATGGTGGGGCAGGGGGGTGGTTAATGTAGTCAGTGACTTTTTCTAGTCTTTCTAGAATTGTCCTCATGAAACGAGTAATTCGACGGAGTTCACGCTCTAAGTAGATACGATCTTCGCCCAGACCATGGAAAAGACAATTAAAATCGTTCCTTAAGAGTAGGAGATCGTAGTGTCGTGGGGGAACTCATCTGATGGGGCGTAGGGGTATTCTTATAGAAGGCATGATTTTAGTTTGATGATGAAGAAAAGGGTTTCTGAACTTTTGGGTTTAGGTAGAACTGAATGCTTACATAGAAATAATCAGTGTACTTATAGACTCATAGATGGTGGCGTTTCATATTTCCAACTAATTATTAGTCGGTGAGTGTAGGAAAGAAAAGGTTTACCTTGTGTATAATAATAATTTTTATGTTAATAGACGTGTTTGTAGCTTTTAATTAATTGAGCATAGAAAATGATGATTCAATGCATCGATTGGAGAGATATGACGGTAAAAAAAAATCCACATAACGTGTTTGATGAGTAATCATATAACCATTAACAATTATTTAATAGGCTTTGTAATAGATATATCATAGATTGATGGTGTCGACCGTAGATAAAGCATTAAGTCGATTACAATTGAATGTTAAATTCTATAGAAATGCATGTTTATCCCCTAAAACAGTGGCTTTACAAATAAAGAAAAAAAAAGTCTATCTAACCTTTGTTGGCCATGCTACATGTGGTTCTTTTGTGCCTGGATTTCTTGCATATTGAACACTTATTCCTCCTTTTGGACTCCCTTAACACATTTGACTTTCTTCCTTTCGAGTTTGGGATCGTAGGAGGATGAAAAAATCTTGGTGTCTTGCAATTCCTGTGGCACAGTCCATTCGGACTCTAGAGAGGCAACGTTAATAACTTCGGAGTATGCGAAGAGGTAAGTTTCAACTTTATAAATTGGAAAAAATTACTTGTAGATGGAGTTACCATAACCTTCGCCATCGCCATACTTTGCTCACAAAACAACTATCACATGTTCGCACGACAGTTTCACCAAGTCATATTTCCTACAATAACAACTTCTCTCCAAGAGATTGACCTTGGTAGTAACACCATTGTGGAACACAGTGAATTAGTCTAGATCCTCGTTTGCATTAGTCACATACAAGGAATCGCTCACACTCTTATTATCCCTTAGCATCCTTTCCGCTCAAGGCACAAATTTGTTGTTTGAACTGCCGACAAATGTATACCGTTCCCTGAACTTTTCACTAAGTATTTTAACAATTGAATTGAATATGCACGACATGGGCTATTGTTTTTCATCCATCAACACCGAGTTGAGCAACTCTATGATGTTTGTGGTCATCACATCGTACCTATTGCCCGGAAAGTTTGCTCTACTCCATTTCTCAAAACCAAGCATATTTCAAAGACATATGATGCCTCAGGGAATTTATTCTTCAATTCTGCAAAATTCTCTCTAAACTCACTAAGAGAATAATCCTTTGCCGTGACATAGAACAGATAAAGATGCTCTCCACAGTGTTGATTTACACTAAGATTTTCAGCAAGGTGCCTCATGCAAAGTCCATGATATGCACGATTGTAAACACAGGAGAAGGCATTGGCAATGCTAATGTGCCTATCGGAGATGACACAGATCTGGTTCATCTTTTACTATGGACTTTAACTTCTCAAAGAAGAAGGTCCAAGAAGCATCGTTCTCTTTATCAACAACACTAAAGGCAATTAGAAAGATATGATTTTCAGTGACCTGTGCAACAACACTCATCTACACACTTCTATACTTGCCATACAAATGTGTGCCATCAACAAAAATAACCTTTCTAATGTGTGCATATGCCCATATGCAAGCTTTGGATGCTAAAAAGTAGTAAATGCACGACATTTATCCTGTTAACCATTATAGAGTAAGAAGAACCAGGATTCAATAACTCCACCATGTGGAAAAAAGCCGGCAAGCAAGCATATATGTGCTCTGATGTCCCGCGAACGATGTTCTTTGCAATTACACTTTCTTTTCAACACATCCAATAGTTTGCATTGCAATGCATCTCCCCAAACACAATCCACTGAATTTCTCTTATGCTTGGACTCTTACCATCACGAAAATAATTTATGCATAGTGAAGCAATAATCTCGAATGAGATTTTATTATGCATGTCCGTGGCGTGTTCAACACCGCATGTATGGAACCTAACATAATTATATATGCAAAATATGTCCGAGGATTCGTACTTCTTTGCCCATAACAACCAGCCGCAACCACGAGATACACATTTCACCTTCAACAATTTGGTACAGCTCTTCTCTATAAATTAATTAAAATATTGCCTCGCTGATGCTCCGTCTAGTAGCATTTTTAGCTCTTTCTTGTTGGCAAATATTTGATCACTGTAAAAATTGGTTCCATCGGCGAATAAATGACTTGGTTGTGATCCCGTTCCGCAATCTTCTTTTGTATCTTGTGAGTCCGTTGAATCATATTCCATATCCATAGAATCATCTTCCATATTCATTGGATGATCACCATCGTTCTCATAATCATTCAAATCGTCGTCGACTATCGAGTGCTAAGATGGGGGTGGTGATTCAACGGTTCTTCAAAGGGCCATTTAACTACATTTATCCTTAAAATTGGCCTAAAGCTATCAGAACCAACATCTATGTACAATGACACACATTTATCATTATTTATGATCGTAGGATGCACCTATTCTCGTGAATGCATTAGATATCTAATCACCACGTCGCTCGTTGTACAATCTAGATCCCCCCTATTAATTACCTTTGCAACCAACTCGTCGTTTGAATCGTTTCGGCGAGCCGCAATGAGAAATATCACCTTAGTAAAAGAATTCCATTTCCAATATTTGGGAGTCTTCTCCCATTCTCCCATGAAATCACCAGAAATCAGAACAAATTCTACAATAGACATCCTATAGAATTAAGCTTTAATTGACAGTCAATTGTGTGGATAGTATATGTCGGTATATATGCACGGTTGATGACTGACGATGACTGGGTAGATATCCGTACAAAAATTGTGAAATTACAAATATTGCTTCTAATCAACGATCGTAGGGTTTATGGAATAGAGAAATGAACTTGGAGTCACCTGAGCTACTGTATGTACTTTCTAAAGAGGTTTTAAGCAATGTGAGTGATTTGAAAACTTTTTAACAATGGTGGAAAGTGTGTTTGAGAAGATAGCAAACAAATGGGGTAACGATGGATGCAATGGACAAGCTTATGATGTTTGTGTACTGATTTAGAGCTGATCGCTGAAAAATAATCCTGCCTGAATCGGAGCTTTTTGGAGGAAAACAGAAGCTTCGATTTTAAGCTTTTGGAGTTTTTTTTTTTTAATTATTTTTGGAAACCCAAAATATTTTGTATATAGTTGTGGATGAAGGAGTGGAATTGTGTTATTAGAATCTGTGGGTGGATTTGTTAACTTGAAAAGATTGGATGATGAGATGGAATAGAGTGGATATTTGGCAAATTTTTCAAGACTCATGTCTAAATGACAAAATAAGTTTTGAAAGTGGGTATTTGGCAACTTAGCCCTACTTTTTATGCGTACATTGCTTCTTAATGTAGATCCAAGTATTTCTCATAATTTCTTGGTTAGCAAGTGCAAGCAGATTCGAGACAGTTGTTGGTTAGTCCTCATTCTTGGAGGACAACTTATTCAGAGTACTAGTTCTCATGATTTCAGGTACTGTGTTTCATATCAGGCCAAGAATTAACTTGGACCACTCATGATTTCAAGTACTATGTCACGTCCAGGGTATAAGCTCGGAGTGTGACAGTCCTCTAACAAACAGGCTATTTTATCCACATGTACCCACAACATTTCGTTCTAGAGGAGAATACCATGAAGTCAGCTCTTCTTGCACATGGTTCATATAGTTAGTTAATAATAAGTCAATCCCATTACATACAAATATTTTTTTTATAAAAATCAGCATTAATAATGTGGATATGATTTGATTCTTCTATCCCAAATTAAATTACTAAAATGGAACAAGCTGCACGCACGTTCTTACACCCGTTTCAATTTACTCACCATAGTGATAATATTTGTCTGAAATTATTACGACTATTATTGTAAAGTGATGGTATATATGTATAGTGGCATTTTACATTTCAATTTGTTATGAACCTCGTTAAGAGCTTTATAAACCAAAGAAGTAATACCATAGTTAAACGTTCTCAAAGCTTATAGACGTTGGATCTAATGACAGTTAACTAGCTTGGTAAAAATTTTAGCACTCTTTATTAAAGTGCATAATTTATTGCCGCTAAAAGTCTTTCTTATTGCAGTGACATCCACAACTCATTTTATACGTCTGCAGATGTACACATACAATTATTTTGCTACACTATATAAATGTGAATGTGGACCTATTAAAACATAGAACAAAAATATGGCCTCATCAACAATTCTTTCAAGAAAAATAATTAAGCCTTCTTCCCCTATTCCTTCTTCACTTAGACATCACAATCTCTATTTTAGAGATTACATAGCTAATCCTTCATATGTTCCAGTGGCCTCCTTCTACTCCAAACCCGAAAATTATAACATGACACAAATATCATACATTCTTGAAAAATCCCTTTCCAAAATATTGTCCTCTTATTATCCCTTCGCCGGACGAATCAAGGATAATAAGTATGTCGATTGTAATGACGACGACATAGGCGTTGAGTATTTAAATGTTCGAGTCAATTGTCCAATGTCTGAAATTCTCAACAATCCAAACAATGATGCTATTGATATAGTCTTTCCACAAGATTTGCCTTGGAATAATTCCATATCGAGTGGAAGAAGCCTATTGGTGGTCCAATTGAGCCATTTCGATTGTGGTGGACTGGCAGTCAGTTTATGTTTGTCACACAAGATTGCAGATGGGTACAGCCTCTCTAAGTTCCTTTTTGATTGGGCTGATATAACGCGAGATGAGCACTCTGATATCAAACTATCTCCTCATTTTAACGCAGCTTCATTCTTCCCACTAATGGACAATCCTCCAAATATACCAAATATTGTGCCTGAACCACAACGATGTGTGTCAAGAATGTACCATATCTCATCCTCTAATTTGACAAGACTCAAGGATATTGTGGCAAGAAATTCAGGAATTGTACAGAATCCAACTCGTATTGAAGTTGCCACAGCACTTCTTCATAAATGTGGGGTGGCAGCTTCAAAGGCTAATCCGGGCGTGTTCAAACCAACTATGTTGATCCTGTTGCGGAAGCTCGGGATATTTCAAATAGCGTGTAAATTATTTGTACTAGAAAATCACACCAGATAAATTCCCAGGTAAGAGTGGAGGGTCACAAGCGGACCACTTAAATACCAGTCTAGCCTTGACAGAATTATCACTAGTAATTTAGTAGCACAAATAGATCACAACAACTATACCCGACAAATATTAACTGAAAACGGTTAGACAAGACAATAAGAAGAACACCAGAATTTAATGAGGTTCGGCAAATTGTGCCTACGTCCTCGGACACTATTATATTTATATTTCACTAAGGAAATATTACAAATGGAGAGAAGCTAAGGAAGAAGAGAAGAATTGTGTTTTTGGTGCATAATTACAAATGAGAGATGAGGGTATTTATAGGCCTCAAGTTTTCCAATGGACGGTGTGGATCGATTCTAATCCGACGGTCCTAAGCTATCCTCACCAACCCTTTTCACCAACCCCCCACCTACCCCCTTTTAATTGGGTTTGGGCTAATTTATGATTGGGCTTCTATTTAACAATTTGGGCTCAACAAATACAAATACAAAATGAGCCCACCAAATTACAACAAATCTCCACCTTGGGCGATTTTTATTTTATTTTTTTTTTTTTTCTTCAATTCTCTCTTGAACATAGTAGTGTCCCCAAATGCTATCTTCAATCTTTGATAACATTAATCAAGTTCAAACAGTGTTGAAACTTGATCGACGTTACCACCTTTGTCAACATATCAGCAGGATTATCTGTCGTTCGAATTTTCTGTACTTTGACTCCACCTTTTTCTATAATCTCTCGGACAAAATGATATCGGACATCAATGTGCTTCGTCCTTGCATGATAAACTTGGTTCTTCGCTAAATGAATAGCACTTTGACTATCACAAAATATTGTGACGCCTTCTTGTTTTATACCAAGCTCTCTTAGCAATCCTTGAAGCCAAATTGCCTCCTTCATAGCCTCTGTAACAGCCATGTACTCTGCTTCAGTGGTAGACAAGGCAATTGTTGACTGTAAAGTCGACTTCCAACTAACTGGTGCATTTGCAAGAGTGAAAACATAACCAGTAGTTGATCTTCGTTTGTCCAAATCTCCAGCATAATCTGAGTCACAATATCCGACCAGATATTGACTATCTTCAAAGACTAAACCAATATCTACAGTATTGCAAATATACCGTAGAATCCATTTCACAGCCTGCCAATGCTCCTTTCCAGGATTGTGCATATATCTGCTCACAACTCCCACAGCATGTGAGATATCGGGTCTTGTGCAAACCATTGCATACATCAAGCTACCAACAGCATTCGCATATGGTACTCTTGACATATACTCTCGATCAACATCATTTTTTGGTGACAAAGAATCACTTAGCTTAAAGTGAGGGGCGAGTGGGGTGCTAACCGACTTTGTTTTTTCGTTCATTCCAAAACGATCTAGCACCTTCTTCATGTATTCTGCCTGAGATAAGTAGAGCTTCTTTGAATGTCTATCTCTTTTTATCTCCATGCCAAGAATTTTCTTTGCCTCACCCAGATCCTTCATTTCGAACTCCCCTTTGAGTTGAGATTTTAACTTCCCTATTTCTTCTTTACTTTTCGAAGCTATCAACATATCATCAACATACAGGAGAAGATATATAAAGGATCCATCTTCAAGCTCACGCAAATACACACAATTATCGTATTTGCTTCTTCTGTAATTTTGTCCCAACATAAACTCGTCAAATCGTTTGTACCATTGTCTAGAAGATTGTTTCAATCCATACAACGATTTTTCAAGTTTGCACACCATATTTTCTTTTCCAGCAACTTTGAATCCTTCTGGCTGAGTCATGTAGATTTCCTCTTCCAAGTCTCCATGTAAAAACGCTGTTTTTACATCCAACTGAACTAGTTCCAAATTCAACTTTGCTACCAAAGCCAACAAAACTCTAATGGAGGAGTGTTTTACGACTGGAGAAAACACTTCATTATAATCAATTCCCTCCTTTTGAGCATATCCTTTAGCCACCAATCTTGCTTTGTAGCGTACTTCTTCTTGGTTAGGAAATCCTTCTTTCCTTGCAAATACCCATTTGCACCCAATTGCCTTCTTGCCTTCTGGGAGATTGGCCAATCTCCATGTGTTATTCTGATGAAGAGATTGCATTTCTTCATTCATGGCAATCCTCCACTTATCTTCTTTCGAACTTTTGATTGCATCTTTATAAGTGGTAGGAATACCATCAGCTACAATTGAGTCTGCACAAGCCACCGTATCCATAAGTCGAGCAGGTTTCCTTATGGTTCTTTTTGGCTTGCTCGTTGCAATTGATTCAAGTTGTTGTTGAGATTCGTGGGACGGAATCTCTTCTTCAACTGGCTCTTCTTCCAGAGGAACATTTTCTGTTGTTTCCTCATTTGATCTTTGTGAGGGAAAAATTATTTTTCCCTCAAACTCCACTTGCTTCGAAGTACCTTCAATTTGTTTGGCAATCTCAACTGCTACCTTGTTTGTCAAGGAGGATTCATCGAAGGTAACATCTCTGCTGAATATAATTTTTCTAGTCTCTGGACACCATAAGCGGTATCCTTTGACTCCAGAAGTAATCCCCATAAATACAGCTTTCTTTGCCCTCGGATCCAACTTTGACTCTCTTACATGATAATATGCAATTGAGCCAAATACATGCAAAGAACTGTAGTCTTCAGCAGGCTTTCCATACCATTTTTTCAATGGTGTTTTGCCATCAATAGCGGCAGATGGTAGACGATTAATGAGATGGCACGCATATGTTATAGCCTCAGCCCAAAATTCTTTGCCCAAGCCAGCATTGGACAACATACATCGAACCTTCTCCAGCAAAGTTCGATTCATGCGTTCTGCCACTCCATTCTGTTGTGGTGTATGTCTGACAGTGAAGTGTCTAACAATACCATTTTCCTCACAAACTTTCTGAAAAAAATCATTTTTGTACTCTCCGCCATTGTCCGTGCGAAGACATTTGATCTTTCGGCCAGTTTGTGTTTCAATCATTGACTTCCATTTGAGAAATATTCCTAGCACTTCATCTTTTGATTTCATCATATACACCCATACTCTCCGGGAAAAGTCATCAACAAAGGTTACAAAATAGTGCTTCCCACCCAATGAAGGTGTTTTGGAAGGACCCCAAACATCAGAGTGAACATAATCCAAAATATTTTTAGTATTATGGATAGCTGTTCCAAACTTAACCCTTGTCTGCTTTCCCTTGACACAATGCTCACAAAACTCCAAGTCGCATATTTTTACACCTTTTAGCAATCCTTGATCTGATAAAGCTTTCAAGGATTTTCCTCCAGCATGTCCCAAGCGCATGTGCCACAACTTGGTCATTTCTGCTTCCTTATTAGTGGATGTCACTGCCGCTGTCCCAATAACTGTACTACCTTGATAGTGGTACATGTTATTGTTTTTCCGAATTGCCTTCATCACCACCAATGCGCCAGAGCATATTTTCATCACCCCATTATCTGCACGAACTTTGAACCCTTTTGATTCTAGGGCTCCCACAGAAATGAGATTTTTCTTCAAATCTGGCACATATCGAACATCTGTCAATGTTTTGCTCAATCCGTCATGGTTTCTTAGTCGAATTGAACCAATACCATGGGCGGTAAGAGAGCTATTATCCGCAGTGTGAACAGTTCCACATTTTTCTTCTTGCAGATTGATGAACCATTCTCGATTAGAAGTCATGTGATAACTACAAGCTGAGTCCATCAACCATACATCAGATGATGTGGATGACTCCGATATAACTAGTGAGAAATCAGAGTCATCACAGTCAGCTACATTTGAATCCATGACAGCCTTACCATTGTTAGGTTTGGCCTTTCCCTTTAACTTTGGACAATCTTTCTTCCAGTGTCCTTTTTCTCGGCAAAATGCACATTCATCTTTGCTGGGTCTGGATTTTGACTTGGATCTTCCTTTCTTCGTTCTCATATTGTTAACGACCTCTCACGAACAATGCTTCTCCATCGTTGACCTTTTGTTTTTCTCTCTTTCTTTGCTCGTAACTATACAATGCGGAGCAAACTTTTTTTAGAGAAATTTCATCATTCCCATGAAGTAGAGTAGTTTCAAGGTGCTCGTATTCATCGGGAAGTGAACTCAACAACATCAAGGCCATGTCTCCATCGCTGAAGGTCACGTCCATGTTCTGCAAATCTGTCGCCAACTTGTTAAAGCTGGTGATATGATCATTCATTGTGGTACCAGGAACATATGTGAAGCGTAACAGTCTCTTCTTCATGTATAGTTTATTTTGACTGTTTTTCTTCAAGAATTTATCCTCCAACGCATTCCACAATTTGTTTGCAGAAGTTTCCTTTGTGTATGGATACTTCTGCTCTCTTGCAAGGTAGGATCTAATGGTACCACAAGCAACACGATTGATAACCTTCCAATCGTCTTCTCCAATTCCGTCTGGTTTCTTTTCTTCTATTGCAATATCTAGCCCTTGCTGAAAAAGAACATCAAGAACTTCACCTTGCCACATCCCGAAATGTCCTGATCCGTCAAAAATTTCAACTGCAAATTTCGCATTTGACACAATTCTTGTCATAAGCGAAGATGCCAATGATGACGTATTGTTGACACTCGACGCGGCTGTTTCAATAGTCTTGTCTTCCATTTTTAATACAAATATTATTTTCAGTTAACAACCAGATTACCAAAGTAATTCTTTTCTGATGTGGAAGATCAGACTGTGCTGCAACCACAGAGCATACTCAGATAAAACCTTGGGCTCTGATACCAATTGTTGCGGAAGCTCGGGATATTTCAAATAGCGTGTAAATTATTTGTACTAGAAAATCACACCAGATAAATTCCCAGGTAAGAGTGGAGGGTCACAAGCGGACCACTTAAATACCAGTCTAGCCTTGACAGAATTATCACTAGTAATTTAGTAGCACAAATAGATCACAACAACTATACCCGACAAATATTAACTGAAAACGGTTAGACAAGACAATAAGAAGAACACCAGAATTTAATGAGGTTCGGCAAATTGTGCCTACGTCCTCGGACACTATTATATTTATATTTCACTAAGGAAATATTACAAATGGAGAGAAGCTAAGGAAGAAGAGAAGAATTGTGTTTTTGGTGCATAATTACAAATGAGAGGTGAGGGTATTTATAGGCCTCAAGTTTTCCAATGG
Source organism: Capsicum baccatum var. pendulum (assembly GCA_030864225.1). Lineage (NCBI taxonomy): Eukaryota > Viridiplantae > Streptophyta > Magnoliopsida > Solanales > Solanaceae > Capsicum > Capsicum baccatum. Next base: position 15,967,862 of record CM061560.1, read on the forward strand.
ACGGTGTGGATCGATTCTAATCCGACGGTCCTAAGCTACCCTCACCAACCCTTTTCACCAACCCCCCACCTACCCCCTTTTAATTGGGTTTGGGCTAATTTATGATTGGGCTTCTATTTAACAATTTGGGCTCAACAAATACAAATACAAAATGAGCCCACCAAATTACAACAGATCCACCTAATGAATTTACGCCCACCAGTTCCACTAAACACAATAGGAAATGCTACTTGTCACTATGGAACAATGGCAGTGTCAGAAGATGACATAAATCTGACCAACTACGTGGCTCTGCTGCAAAAGGCTAAACAAAAACTTCGAGATGAGCTGAAAGGTATGAATACAAATCAGCTAGCTGAGGATGCACTTAAAAGAATTAAGCAGGGTGCAGACATAATAAAACGGGATATATTTGATGTTTATTCTTGCACCAGCTTGTGCAATATAGATTTACATAAGCACGTTGATTTTGGATGGGGTAGGCCAGTAAGATTGTCCGTAGCGCGATATTCAATGAAGAACCACTTCCTTTTCATGGATGAACGAAGTGGAGATGGGATAAATGTTGTAGTTACTCTGACAGAAGCCGATATGTCAATATTTCAGAATAACGAAGAGCTCCTAGAGTTTGCTTCTCCAGTGGGTTCAGTCCCCCGAATAAGCTGAAAGCGAAAAATATCTCACCATGCCATATTGTGTGATCTTCATATCCTAAGTGTTTGTTTTATTGAATTTCGAGAATGGTGTGCACTTGTTAAAGTTGTCTTTTAAATTGACACCAAGCCATAATGTGTGATCTTCATATCCTAAGTGTTTGTTTTATTTAATATTGAAAATGTTTGCAATTGTTCAAGTTGTCTTTAACTACAATAATGGCCAATTGGCAATTGTTATTATCGAATATAGCCTGTGAGCTAAATTATTTACAACAACAATGGCAGCTGCCTATTCCTTATTCAAATCCCACATACCTAAACTTATCGATTTCTTGGAGAAACGCTTGAGTTGGGAGCCCTTGAAGTTGAATTTTGAGGGAAACCCTTGTTTGCAAGTTCTTGAGAGTTTGAGAGGAGAGTAATTGATGATTTTGTGTTATGGAATGGGAAAACGTTTTTGTATCATGTAACACACCAAGTGTTTTGACACATAAATAGAGCTAAGAACAACCCACGTGACCCCTAGATCGAGTACAAAACCACCTTGGGATGGGTTCAAAAGTGTTGGGGGCAATTCTAGACGTGAAAGTGATCATGCAACGCAAGGGAGACCCCGTGCGTTAGCTCCATGTCGCGTGGGAAACCGTGGGAGGCCACTGCCTCACCCAAGCGGAGGGTCCCATGCTGCGAGGGGGAAACTCATGCTGGGGGTCGCGCCGTGAGGCTACTGCCCCGCGATGGGGGTCGTGCCGCGAGACTGCCTCCTTTTGCTGCTGTCGCGTCACGCTCCCCCTCCGTTCGTCAATAGAACATCTTTTTAATGATATTTTGGGGGTGTTTGGGTTTTTTTACACCCTTAAGACAGTTGTTTTGGGTATTAGTAAAATTTGTATTTGTAAACAATAACTTCAAACACATGTTCAAATTAATATATGAACAATTAAATGAAGTTTAAACTCCATATTTACAACTTTGAACTTGATTGAAGTTTAAACTCCGTATTTATAACTTTGAACTTTCAACAATAAGTTCAACCCAACTTATGAACAACCATAAATGAAGTTCAAACTATTTTCTTGAAAAAAATAGAAAAATCAAATGTTAAGAACTTCAACACAAATTCAACTAACTTATGAACTATCAAAATGAAATTTCAAGAACTTCAAATACAAGTTCACACAGTTGAAGAACTATCAATATGAAGTTCAAACTATTTTCTGAAAAAATAGTAAAACCAACTTTAAGAAAAAACGATGAAACAGAAACATTCAAGTCCACCGAATCACGGTGTGTCCTTAAGGAAATTATTTCCCTCAAGTAACTGAGGTTATGAAATATATCTTCCTAGGATAAAATAAACCACTTCGACAGAATAGGTGTACCTTAAATTCTGCCGAACTACGAACGCACTCAACAGTAGCAAATTATACAAGAGTTTTTTTTTCAAGAATGAAGAGTATTTTTTTCTTCAAAATTTTATGTCTATATCTGAGGAATAATTCAAGTATTTATAGCAATCAAGATGTTTCTTCATGAAGAGAAATAATGGTTCAGAAAGGTGCACCCCTTCATAAAGGTATAACTCTTCGAAAAAGTCACAACCCATTGAAAAGGTCATAATCATCCAAACCGAAAAGGTGTCTATTCAAATTGCATCCTTTTCCTTAGCGTCTTTTTGAAAAAACATTTATTCATTTTTCATTCACACCTTTTAAAAACCCAACAAAGACATTCTCGATTCACCTAATACGTGATTAAGCCCCTAAGAAACGACTCCCTTCACTCAAAAATCACATTGTAAACATCCCTAAAGCAATAGAGAGGAGAATTACTAGGGTCCTAAGGATTAAATTACGTCAATTCTTTCGACTAAGAGGTATGTAGAACGATCCTAACACTTATGGGCTTAACTATGATGTTTTAATGAACTCTAAATAGTATAACTTGTTACAATGAATTTTGTAAGGCTAAAGAAGTAATTAAGATTCGTGCTTATTTGAAGATGTACAAGTTAACCTAGACTGCTATGCTATGCTATATATGTGAAGATGTAGCCATTGTAGATCGCGGTCAATCTTCTCCTTTATTGTGATTGATTTGCCTTGATTTGGGAGATTTAGAATTTCCTTCTTCTAATCCCATGCTCTATTTTACTCCCTCAGTCTCATTTTACCCGTTTCAAATTGAGATGACACATCTATTAAAAAAAATAATAAATAACATGGCTAGTTTACCATAATACCCATATTAAATGATGTTTACATTTTAATTTAAAGAAAAAGTAACTAATGCAAACAATAAAACATGGGAAAAAATTTGTCTTGTCTTTATAAGTAAAAGAGGACAAATAAAATGGGACACCAGATGGGTTTTTTGGCAAGTCATCTAGGGCGAGATTTGAATACCCAAATGACGTCATATGTCTGTATCACATACGTCCAAATTTCTTTTGCGAACATTATGCACGAGCCTTTTCTTTTTGAGAGAGTGCTCGTCCATCTCCTTCCATATTTGACCTGCGAATTAACGGGAATTAGCTTTGTCATTATTGAAACCATATATAGAATTAACAGATTGCAAGCATTTTTTTAAAATTAATGAACCACATTGCAACTATTTTATTAAAATTAGCATAATTAATGTGGATATGATTTAATTGTTGCAAGTATTTTATTAAAATTAATGAACCACATTGCAACTATTTTATTAAAATTAGCATAATTAATGTGGATATGATTTTATTATCCTATCCCAATTTAAATTACTTAATGGAACAAGCTGCTTGCACGTCCTTACGCCCGTTACAACTTAGGAATTATTGGAGAGTTTTAAAGTGATTCTTTTTGGATCATAAACTTTTAAATTCGAACAAAATGTCATAGCTAATCTTCCTCCACATTAATTATTGGAGTTTAAACATCTCCAGATGTACATACAGAATTATTTAGCTACACTATATAAATGTGAATGTGGTCCTATCAATTCCACTTCAAATTAAGGACCTAAACTCACAAAGTAAAACATAGAGCTAAAGATGACCTCATCAACAATTCTTTCAAGAAAAATAATTAAGCCTTTTTCCCCTATTCCTTCTTCACTTAGACATCACAATCTCTCTTTCAGAGATCACATAGCTCTTACTCTATATATCCCAGTGGTCTCCTTCTACTCCAAACCTGAAAATTATAACATAACCCAAATATCACACATTCTTGAAAATTCCCTTTCAAAAGTATTATCCACTTATTATCCCTTCACAGGACGAATCAAGGATTATAAGTATGTCGATTGTAATGAAGACGACATAGGTGTTGAGTATTTAAATGTCCGAGTCAATTGTCCAATGTCTGAAATTCTCAATAATCAGTACAATGATGCTATTGATATAGTCTTTCCAGAAGATTTACCTTGGAGTGATTCCTTATCGAGCGGAAGAAGCCTGTTAGTGGTCCAGTTGAGCCATTTCGATTGTGGTGGACTGGCAGTCAGCATATGCCTATCACACAAAATTGCTGATGGGTACAGCCTTTGTAAGTTCCTTATTGATTGGGCTGATACAACTCGAGATGATCAATCATATTTCAAACCATCTCCTCTTTTTAACGCAGCTTCATTCTTCCCACTGATGGATGATCCTCCAACTATTCCTAGAGTTGCGCCTGAACCACAAAGATGTGTGTCAAGAATGTACCATTTCTCATCCGCTAATTTGACAAGACTCAAGGATATTGTTGCAACAAATTCAGGAGTTGTACAGAATCCAACTCGCGTTGAAGTTGCCACAGCACTTCTTCATAAATGTGGGGTGGCAGTGTCAATGGCAAATTCGGGCGTGTTCAAACCAACTTTATTGAGCCACCAAATGAATTTACGCCCGTCAATTCCACTAAACACAATAGGAAATGCTACTTCTCTCTATGTAACAACGGCAATGATAGAAGACGAGATAAATCTATCCAACTACGTGGCTCGACTACAAAAGACTAAACAACAACTTCGAGACCAGTTGAATAACATGAATACAAATCAGATAGCCGCACATGCACTTGAAAGTATTAAACAAGGTGTAGACATAATAAAGCGGGATATATTTGATGTTTATTCTTGCACTAGCTTGTGCAATATAGATTTACATAAGCATGTTGATTTTGGATGGGGTAAGCCTCTAAGATTGACCGTACAGAAAAGTCCACTGAAGAACCACTTCCTTTTCATGGATGAAACAAGTGGAAATGGGATAAATGTCGTAGTCACTTTGACAGAAGCTGATATGTCAATATTTCAGAATAATGAAGAGCTCCTAGAGTTTGCTTCTCCAGTTGTTCAGTCAAGCGAATAATTCATTGTCTGATCCTCATATCCTAACTGTTTGTTTTATTTGATTTTTGAGAATGTTGTCCAATTGGTCAAGTTGTCTTTTACATTTTCCCCAAGCCATGTTGTGTGATCTACTTGTCCTAAGTGTTTGTTTCATTTAATATTGAGAATGTTGTGCAATTGTTCAAGTTGTTTTGTGAATTCAGTTGTCTATTTCAACTTACTATTACATTTGTTCAAGCTATTATCTTTAGAACCTTATATCTAAAAAACGGTCTTGTGGATTAGATGACGAGTAGAGACTATACGGCTATTAATTGTTCATTCTTAGGACTCATCACTTAACATGAATAATCAATTAGAACACTCTAACTGTAAAAGACAAACAAGCCTTCACCATAAAGGTAAATTTGGAATTTTCAATGGCATAACGCAATAACAATAATATGCAGTGTATGTAGACCGTATTACCCCTATCTTGGGAGGTAGAAAGACTATTTCCTATTGAGCCTCGTCTCAGGAAAAGCTAATTCAAAGCAGTTCAAGAAAGAAATTTTGGAAGTGGAGAAGTTATGGAAAAATACTATAGAGAGCATGATAAAGCATTCGTAAGAGAAAAAAAAATAGTAACTACAATAAAAAAATATACTAGGATAATCAAGGTACAAGAAACAACAGATAGTAACAGAAATACCATGACTAACTAGTATGGTAGAAAAAGCGAGAAAACGCCCAGCTACCTACTAACCTTCTATCCTAATCTATTTCATCCATAGCCTCCTACTAAGGTCACCCTCAGTAAGATGAAAATGAGTCATATCCTATCTGATCATCTCTCTTAATACTTCTTCAGTCTACCTCTACCTCTTTTGAGATCATCTATAGTCAATCTCTTACACCTCTGCAAAAGGGCATCTTCTCCTCTCATCTTCACATGTTCAAACCATCTAACATTCCTTCTTGCATCTTTTCCTCCATCGAGCCCATTCCCACTTTGTTTCAGATATCTTCATTTCTAATTCTCTCTCTTCTAATATGCACACTCATATACCGATCTTAGCATCCTCATTCCGAAATCTTATCAAATAGGAGACTGTTCATATGTAATTTTGATGATTAATAAAAGTGAATCTGGTTCGCTACTCATTGCTACTTGTGTTGTTTGTTGCATTTGATATCAGGTGAACTAGGTCCCCTGAGAGAGGAATGCACATGTATAGATTCAGAAGATTGACACAAATATGGGACGGGAATAAAAGAGATTGAGTTCAAACTGGAATTGGTAAAGGGAGATGTGCAGAAGGAAGGAACAAATGGACTGATGAAAAACTACTGCTCCGCAGCTTCATGAAGATTGAATCATGCAGTGTAGTTTTTTAGCTGAGCACATCATGAAATAGTGCCAAATTTCTTTTCATCCTATTTGATTACCCTGCAGCTTGGAGGGATACTCCTATTAGTTACTAACCATGTCACCTGGTGAAATCTTGGAGGGACAATTAGATGGTGTCAACCAAATGCTAAAGAATGATTCATGATCAAGATCAAAATGGCCTATTTTATATAGTGTTTAGCTTTCTCTTTTAGAATCATCAAAATTTGTTTAGCTGATGATTTTTTGGGTTTTGCTTGTTATTTTTTACACAATACATAAACAAACATTCAAATTTGGTCTCAGTTGATGTATCAACAGTGGTCTTTTAGGTGTTCCGGCCTATACACGTATGGAGAATGGTTTTAAATTGTAGCCCGAAAGTATGGGGTGTTACATGCTCCATGGAGTGTATCAATAGTTGTCTCACCAATCAGGTGATCCATGTCCAAAATTTTTTTGGTATACTTCCATTGGCAAAGAAAGTATCCACCAACAATACGAGAGATTTCGAGACCAAGAAAATTAGATGCATACCCCAAGTCCTTCATTTGAAATGAAGATTGTGACATACCTTTTAGCAGCAAAATACCTTCAGCATCATTCACAGTAATCAAGAGATCATCGATATATATTAGCACAAAAACCGTTCCTCATGGTGGGGGAGATATAAATAGAGAATAACCATTATGACTTGGTCGATAGCTATCTGGAAAAGAACATACTTCAACTTGAAGAACTAAGCGCATGGAGCTTGCTTCAAGCCATAAATGGCCTTCCGCAATTTGCACACCATGGATGGGGAAGTGGAGGAGCAAGGAGGAGGCTTCATAAATACAGTCTCGGATAGCTCACCATTAAGAAAGGCACTAGTGATGTCCATCTGCTAGATGTCCCATTGTTGAACTACCGAAATAGCCAATATTGTACAAACAATAGTCATTTTAGCCATGAGAGCAAAAGTTTCGTCATAATTGATCCCATACTCTTGCTTAAATCCTTGAGCCACCAAGCAAGCTTTATATCTGTAACACCCCGCATTTCGGGCTAGAATAAAAACCATGACTCTGATGCGTTGTTAATCCCAGAGCCTTAAATCCTATGCCAATTTGGCATGTTTATGTAGTATGTGAATCCATTTGAGCATGAATTTAGACCATAGAGGTCCTTCAACTCAAGGACGAGTTGAAACTATTTCGATCGATTAAGTTTTAGTGGACGTTATAATTTGTGTCAGCTTCCATCAACCATAACTCTCTGTATATGTCGAATTAGAGAGCCTACTATGTGTCAAATGATAGATTTTTGAGTTAACTTTCCAACGATACCAATTTTGCTAAAATCGACACCCGAGCAAGAAGTTATGTCCTTTCAAAGTAGTATACGTAGCCTAACCAATTCACACATGGCCACTGGAAAGCATATGCGATAGCACATGCGGCGCCTATGTAAACATAGGCAATATCATATGCGGCGCCTATGTAAATATAGGCGATATCATATGCGGCGCCTATGTAAATATAGATGATATCATATGCGGTGCCTATGTAAATATATGCGATATCATATGCGGCGCATATCTTATGGTTTCAAGTGACTTAAACACTCCATTTTTGGGGCAAAATGGTCCTTTTCCCACCCTTATTCAGCCATAAATACAAAATTCAATTCCCAATTCTCCAAAATACATCCACATTCATCTAAAAATTCTCAATAACACTCCCAAGGGTTTCAAACTAAAAACCCAAATAAATCAAGATTTAACCGTGGGTTTTCAAAATTGACTAGAGATTCGGAATCCCCAATCCACAGACTTCAAGAAGCACCGATTATTTTCCGAAATAGAGGTACGCGGGATTTTCCTAAATTCTCATGGGCATAGAAAAATCAAGTTTTAGAATGGAGTTTTTGAATCTATTTATATATTCATGTATTAAAATTTTTAACATCATTGTTTTGGTCTTTTGACCTTCCCCAAAGTGATTTGAGAATATGAATGTATGAAAACATGTATTTAAGAATGAATTCTTGTTGAGAGCATGATTTTCAGTGAATTCCCTCTTTAGTGAATTTTTTTCAGATTTCTCATAGCATATGAATTGTTTTGCAATGCATCCCTGAAAAGCACTATATGAAATGATTGAACTCTTGTTATGATTTTAAGGTGGTTTTAAATCACTAAAGAGGGAATCTAGCATGAATGTTTAATGTTCATAATGCATGTAATGAAAGAGTGCATGGATTTTCTAAAGTCACTAGACCACCATATGTTGATGAAGTTTTTGCATGATTTTGACTTGAGTTTTGAAACATGAAATCTTCTATATCAGTTGCATGTTTTTGGTGGTCTAAATTATGCTTTAAATGAAAGATTTAGCTTAATGTATTATGGCTCAGAAATCATGACTTGCAAGTCTTGGTATGACGATAACAATTCAGACCTATGCCATATCAGACTCAGACTAATAGCATTTCAGACTATCATGATTTTAGATATTCAGAATATTGCATGTACATAAAAGGTTAAAAATGGGCATACCGAGATGTTAGGTGGTTCTTTGAAGAGGGCTTGAGTTCAAGCAACTCATTTCCTAAAATCGTGGTTTGCCGACCCGGGTATATTATTATACGCTAACTTAAGTGTCGTGTGGCATATCAGATTCAAGAACTCCAACCCTTGCGGCATACTCAAGTTGGAGGCTTCCCCCCGTAGTCAATGGCGGATTCCATATCCCCCATGGAATATCAGACTTGTAGGGGATACCACCTAACTCAGAAGTAATCTACAGATCAGAGTTTGAGATTTATAGACAGGTTACATGTTTTCAGAAGGTGCCCATGTGTTTTTCAGAAACTGTTTTATGCATAATGTTTGATAAACATTTTCTCTCACGTATATATATATATATATATATATGTTTTGGATTGCTTCGTGTGCTAGTATAATTGTGCTGAACCCCCTCCTCCCAGGTACTGAGGCGCGGTCTAGGGGTCCAGATCCTTAGTAGAGTCTACAGACAGGGTTGTCTCAGAGTTCAGTTGCTGAGCCTTCTTTGCTTCGGAAGGCCTTGTCATTTAGGTATTTATTTCAGTATGACTTTTGGTCTGCTAGGGGCCTTATCCCAATTATTCAGATAGTATGTTAGTAGAGATTTCACAGACTATTACAGATGTTTACTAAATATTATTGGGCATGTTTTCAGGCCTTTAACTATTTTAAATTATTGACTATGTTTCCGTATTATTGTGTCTATTTCGTATTACTTTGATCATATGAATTATATGCATGATTACCAGATAGACAGAGGGCGTTCTGGGCCTTCGGGTTTAGGAACGCTCGTCACGGCCAGGGCCCTGGTTCGGGTCATGACAAACTTGGTATCAAAGAACGGTTCATGGTCCCAAGGTGTCTGCGAAATCGCGTTGGGTAGAGTCTTGTTTATGGGTGTGTAGCGCGCCACACTTATAAGCAGGAGGCTACAAGGAATTTAGGAATGTCTCTCTTTCTTCATATTCTAGTTCATGCTATAGAGTCAGAATGTTCATCCTTCATGCTCTAATTCGTGCTATGGTATCACCCATACAAAAATAAAAGTTATCCTAATTTGTTTCTCACTCTGGTGTTTCCAGATATTCTCGATTATCTAGCAAAAATTTCAGAAGTCCCACAAAGGACGAGAGAGGAGTTCCCTAGTGTAAAATTATGTCCTCGTTCTTATGAGGCGTTCAGTTAAGACAAGAGTAAGATATGTATTCTTGAGTCATTGAATATTGTGTATCAAGCTTCTATCTCTTGTAATATTGATATCATTGTGTTTTTGAAAACAAAAGTCTAGTGAAGCCGTGTGAGGCCTATTTCGATTCACTAGCAACTTGCTGTTCATCTTGTTGTTCTTGTGTTTGTTGGAACTGTATTTCCACCCGAGTAGTAGTATAAGTTAGAGTGTCAGTGTCATGACCTATTGGTAGTGAAATTAGACCAAGAAGTTTGTGATATAAAGTCATAAGGTTAGAGGTTAGAGTGAGAGTGACTTTTGTGATTAAATATTTATAGTTGAATAATCGTTGATTGAGAATGATTTACCCTTTCGTGGTGGTAGACTAATGTGGTGATACCATTTATGAATTATATGGTAGTCCGTGGAGGAAGTGTTGACTCAGAATATTATTTGTTTTCTTCCTTTCAAAATAGAGAAAGAGCCCAGAGTGGATACTTAAGGTGGTTATAGAAACCCCTTATAGGCTATGAATAAAAATGGCTAGATTAGCCAGTAGGTTATAAGTATAGACCCATTGTCATATGGGGTATCTGAAGGTAGTCTAAATGCCGATTGGGGTAAGTAAGTGTGATGTGAGAAAGCCATATAACTAGATAAGATTGTATCGTTATAATATAAGCTTAAGGTTGATCATGTCTATTATGTGACCTTACCCCTTAACTTTCTTCTCATTGATAGTTGTAAAATAATACTACTTGTGAGAAAGTATGTAGTATATTTTTGAAGTATTTGTGTAGAATATCCCAATTTGAAGGATTAGTATATTTATATTATGTTTCACTCTTCATTGATTGTAAATGATTGATGCTAGACTATAGGCTTGAATTTAAATGGTGTGGTGGTGAATAGTGGCAAGAGATTGATGATACATGTTTCATGGGATTAGATTTGTAAGCTTGATGTGTTGAAATAGTATGTGCTAATGGATTATTACAAGAAAAACCGTAAGGTCATGATCGATTATTGTGGTTATGAATTTCTAGTGTACTAGTGTTTCTTGATGTTTATTTCATAGTTTCTAAGTGAGGATTGTGTGTAAGGTTGGTTGTAAATCATGTTTAGCACTAGACATTAAGTTTGAAACAATTGATGGCCATGGACGTGGATGTGATGATTTCTTGTTTAATGATACTAGTTATATGAAAGTGATCTATAGGATTGAACAGTGTATGCAAGTGCCTAAGTTTATTTGATTCGTAATGAAATATGACGTTGTATATGCGATGTAGAAGTATGCCCAAGGTGGTATAAAGCTGTAGTATTTTTATAAGGCTATTACTTGTTGTGTGTGGCTACTGGTACCGTTGAGTTGCTAGGTGGAAAAAAACTAGCCAGATGGTATATGGTGTTCTAAATAGCCAAGTTAAGGACCTTTGATTGATAGCGTTAAGCCTTTTGATATGAACTTGACTCTCATGGCAGAGGAAAATAAGTTTGAAGTTTCTATGTTGGTAGACTACAATAGAAATAGAGTGTCTCATTGAAGACTTGGTGATACCCATGTTAGGTGTTATAATCTAAGCTCGAGTCCTTGAAAGTCGTGCTAATAGAAATAAGAGTAGAGGCACTAGAGGGTGTGCACTTCAACTTTGGGGATACTCATAAAGATTCGAAGTTAGTAGGTGTTTGAGTAATAGATGATGACTATTGGGGTTACAGAATGTTAGAGTGTGCCTCAGGAGGTAGTATTAGCAGTGGCGTTCCACTCTCATATGTGGTCTTTTAGGTTAAGTTTTATTAATTTTGTGTATTGTCATATTTTAGAACCCAGAGTACAGAGAGTGCAGTTAAGTTTAAAGTCTAGTAAGGTATCTCCCAAAAAGTTAAGATGATGGCTTGCAGATAAAGGGGAGACGACTAAACGAATAACTAAGTAAGACTCTCAGATTCTTGTAGTGATGTCATGATGATATAGAACATCAAAAAGTAAGGGTGAATCTCAACCCATTCCTATCTCAGTATTTCTCAGTGATCCTAATACCTACTCATGCTTTACAATTTAGTTCCATGATCAGTTCACGTTCATACATATGATAGAGAGACATGTACTCATGCTTTATAATGTGCTCCATTTCCATAACTTATGTTTTATGCCAAATGATTGGCGAGATTCAGCTTATAGCGATGAATACCCTAAAGTTAGAGCGCTTTGGTGAGTCCCTATTGTTGTTTTGCTATTCCTCAGGCCTCAGATGAGTGTCAAGCTTCATATAGTATCATTCTATACCCCCAGATCTTATGTTCTAACCTTTTTGTGACTCCTCCTTATGCGATGATAGTGGTGGTGAGTAATTATTCCTTGTTGATGGAAGATCATAGTACGCGTGATAGCTAAGGCCATAAGTATGAAGTAAGATTTGGGGTCAAGTTTTTATTTATGTGATGGTTAGTGGAATTTTGTATGTGTATTTTCTTGGGGTAGCTCGTGGGAGTGATATTGATAGTGGTTTAGAGAATATGTGAAGTATGCCTTTATGAGTGTTTGCTTTGAAGTTTATATGTGGTTATAAAGATAGGCTTGAATGACATGTTGAGATTGTTGTGAAGGAACGAAATATGCGCTAACGACTACAAAGTAAGAGTTCAGAGTAGTCATTGAAGTGGTAAGGCATGTTATACTTAGGATGTGATATTTAAAGGAGATATAGAAGATTGCATCATATGCTTTAGAATAATAGCGTGGTCTGGCATGTTGTATTTTTGTGACATAGAGTTAGGATTGGTCATGGCGAAGGGATTAAGTTATTTCCAACATTAGTAGAAAGATTTGTCAATGCTCATATGAGAATTTTAAGCTGAGTTGAATGAATATGATATTTAAGAAGAATAGTATAGTTAAGTGATATTCGAGAAGTGTGCTAATTTGGCATGTTTATGTAGTATGTGAATCCATTTGAGCATGAATTTAGACCATAGAGGTCCTTCAACTCAATGACGAGTTGAAACTATTTCGATCGATTAAGTTTTAGTGGACGTTGTAATTTGTATCATCTTCAACCGATCATAACTCTCTGTATATGCCGAATTAGAGAGCCTACTATGTGTCAAATGATAGGTCTTCGAGTTAACTTTCCAACGATACTAATTTTGCTAAAATCCAACACCTGAGGGAGAAGTTATGGCCTTTTAAAGTAGTATGCGTTGCCTAACCAATCACACATGGCCACTGGAAAGCATAAGCAATAGCATATGCGGCGCCTATGTAAATATAGGAGATATCATATGCGGTGCCTATGTAAATATAGGTGATATGATATGCGGCACCTATGTAAATATAGGTGATATCATATACAGCGCCTATGTAAATATATGCGATATCATATGCGGCGGCACATATCTTATGGTTTCAAGTGACTTAAATACTCCGTTTTTGGGGCAAAATGGTCCTTTTGCCACCCTTATTCAGCCATAAATACGAAATTCAGTTCCCCATTCTCCAAAATATATCCACGTTCATCTAAAAATTCTCAATAACACTCCCAAGAGTTTCAAACTAAAAACCCAAATAAATCAATATTTAACCGTGGGTTTTCAAAATTGACTAGAGATTCAGAATCCCCAATCCACAGGCTTCAAGAAGCACCGATTATTTTCCGAAATAGAGGTACGCGGTATTTTCCTAAATTCTCATGGGCATAGAAAAATCAAGTTTTAGAATGGAGTTTTTGAATCTATTTATATATTCATGTATTAAAATTTTTAACATCATTGTTTTGGTCTTTTGACCTTCCCCAAAGTGATTTGAGAATATGAATGTATGAAAACATGTATTTAAGAATGAATTCTTGTTGAGAGCATGATTTTCAGTGAATTCCCTCTTTAGTGAATTTTTTTCAGATTTCTCATAGCATATGAATTGTTTTGCAATGCATCCCTGAAAAGCACTATATGAAATGATTGAACTCTTGTTATGATTTTAAGGTGGTTTTAAATCACTAAAGAGGGAATCTAGCATGAATGTTTAATGTTCATAATGCATGTAATGAAAGAGTTCATGGATTTTCTAAAGTCACTAGACCACCATATGTTGATGAAGTTTTTGCATGATTTTGACTTGAGTTTTGAAACATGAAATCTTCTATATCAGTTGCATGTTTTTGGTGGTCTAAATTATGCTTTAAATGTAAGATTTAGCTTAATGTATTATGGCTCAGAAATCATGACTTGCAAGTCTTGGTATGACGATAACAATTCAGACCTATGTCATATCAGACTCAGACTAATAGCATTTCAGACTATCATGATTTTAGATATTCAGAATATTGCATGTACATAAAAGGTTAAAAATGGGCATACCGAGATGTTAGGTGGTTCTTTGAAGAGGGCTTGAGTTCAAGCAACTCATTTCCTAAAATCGTGGTTTGCCGACCCGGGTATATTATTATACGCTAACTTAAGTGTCGTGTGGCATATCAGATTCAAGAACTCCAACCCTTGCGGCATACCCCAATTCTCTAAAATATATCCACGTTCATCTAAAAATTATCAATAACACTCCCAAGAGTTTCAAACTAAAAACCCAAATAAATCAATATTTAACCGTGGGTTTTCAAAATTGATTATAGATTCGGAATCCCCAATCCACAGGCTTCAAGAAGCACCCATTATTTTTTGAAATAGAGGTACGCGAGGTTTTTCTAAATTCTCATGGGCATAGAAAAATCATGTTTTAGAATGGGATTTTTGAATCTATGTATATATTCATGTATTAAATGTTTTAACATCATTGTTTTGGTCTTTTGACCTTCCCCAAAGTGATTTGAGAATATGAATGTATGAAACCATGTATTTAAGAATGAATTCTTGTTGAGAGCATGATTATCGGTGAATTCCCTCTTTAGTGAATTTTTTTCAAATTTCTCATAGCATATGAATTGTTTTGCAATGCATCCTTGAAAAGCACTATATGAAATGATTGAACTCTTGTTATGATTTTAAGGTGGTTTTAAATCACTAAAGAGGGGATCTAGCATGAATGTTTAATGTTCATAATGCATGTAATGAAAGAGTGCATGGATTTGCTAAAGGAACTAGACCACCATATGTTGATAAAGTTTTTGTATAATTTTGACTTGAGTTTCGAAACACGAAATCTTCTATATCAGTTGCATGTTTTTGGTGGTCTAAATTATGCTTTAAATGAAAGATTTAGCTTAATGTATTATGGCTCAGAAATCATGACTTACAAGTCTTGGTATGACGATACCAATTCAGACCAATGCCATATCAGACTCAGACTAATAGACATTTCAGACTATCATGATTTTAGACCTTCAGAATGTTGCATGTACAAAAAGGGTTAAAAATGGGCATACACAGATATTAGGTGGTTCCCTGAAGAGGGCTTGAGTTCAAGCAACTCATTGCCTAAAATCGTGGTTTGCCGACCCGGATATATTATTATACGTGGACTTAAGTGTCGTGTGGCGTATCAGATTCTGGAACTCCAACCCTTGCGGCATACTCGGGTTGGAGGCTTCCCCGCCGAGTCAATGGCGGATTCCGTATCGCTCGTGGAATATCAGACTTGTAGGGGATACCACCTAACTCAAAAGTAATACACAGATCAAAGTTTGAGATCTACAGATAGGTTACATGTTTTCAGAAGGTGCCCATGTGTTTTTCAGAAACTGTTTTATGCATAATGTTTGATGAACATTTGCTCTAACGTATTATATATATATATATATATATATATATATATATATATATATGTTCAATTACTCTATTTTAGATTGCTTCGCGTGCCAGTACAATTGTGCTGACCCCCTTTTCTCCCAGGTACCGAGTCTCAGTCTAGGGGTCCAGATCCTCAGTAGAGTCCACAGACAGGGTTGTCTCAGAGTTCAGTTGGTGAGCCTTCTTTGCTTTGGAAGGCCTAGTCATTTAAGTATTTATTTCAGTATGGCTTTTAGTCTACTGAGGGCCTTATCCCAGTTATTCAGATAGTATATTAGTAGAGATTTCGCAAACTGTTGCAGATGTTTATTAAATATTGTTGGGCATGTTTTCAGGCCTTTAACTATTTTAAATTTTTTACCATGTTTTCGTATTATTATGTCTATTCTATATTACCTTGATCAGATGAATTATGTGCATGATTACCAGATAGATAGAGGCCGTTCCGGGCCTTCGTGTTCAGGAATACTCGTCACGGCTAGGGCCCCTGTTCGGGTCGTGACAATATCGAACCAATGTCCCATCGGACTTTTGCTTCAAAGTGTAGACCTATTTATACCCAGCCACAATTTGATCTAATGGTGTTGGAACCGATCCCATATATGATTTTGGGTTAGTGCCTAGGGCATCAAGTTCAGTTTGCATCGCCATGGTCCATTCTTTATTGTTAGTTGCCTGTTTATAAGATCCAGGAATAGTGATATGATTAAATGAAGACAAAAAAAGATAGCCAGGAAGGGGGTTTACTAACCTGGCCAAATCGGATAGTACCTACACTTTGTAGTGGTTTGGAAGAGGGAAGAATATGTGAATAAGAGGGGATAGCTAGATCCAGAGATAGTGAAGGAGGAGCAGAAGCAAGGGGAACCCTCACATTAGGATGAGGCTCATCATCACATTATGTCACGACCCGAACCGGGGCCCTGTCCGTGATGAACATTCCTGAACCCAAAGGCTCGTAACGCCCTTTGTCTATCTAGTAATCATGCACATAATTCATATGATCAAAGTAACACGGAATGCACTCAATAATACGGAAACATGCCTGAAAACATGCCTAACAATATTTAATAAACATCTGCAACAGTTTACAAAATCTCTACTTACATACTATCTGAATAACTGGGACAAGGCCCTCAGCAGACCAAAAACCATACTGAAATAAATACCTAAATGACTAGAACTTTCGAAGCAAAGAAGGCTCACCAACTGAACTCTGAGACAACCCTGTCTGTAGACTCTACTGAGGATCTGGACCCCTAGACTGAGCCTCAGTACCTAGGAGGAAGGGGGAGAGGGAGTCAACACAATTGTACTGGAATGCAAAGCAATCCAAAATAGAGTAATTGAACATATATATATATATATATATATATATAATACGTGAGAGAAAATGTTCATCAAACATTATGCATAAAACAGTTTCTAGAAAACACATCGGCACCTTCTGAAAATATGTAACCTGTCTGTAAGTCTTAAACTCTGATCTGTGTATTACTGCTGAGTTAGGTGGTATCCCCTACAAGTATGATATTCCACGGGGGATATGGAATCCGCCATTGACTCGGCGGGGAAGCCTCCAACCCGAGTATGCCGCAAGGGTTGGAGTTCCTGAATCTGATAAGCCACAGGACACTTAAGTTAGTGTATAATAATATACCCGGGTCGGCAAACCACGGTTTTAGGCAATGAGTTGCTTGAACTCAAGCCCTGTTCATGGAACCACCTAACATCTCTGTATGCCCATTTTTAACCTTTTTTGTACATACAATATTCTAAATATCTAAAATCATGATAGTCTGAAAAGCCTATTAGTCTGCTTTTCAGGGATGCATTGCAAAACAATTCATATGATATGAGAAATTTGAAAAAATTCACTAAAGAGGGAATTCACCGAAAATCATGCGCTCTACAAGAATTCATTCTTAAATACATGGTTTCATACATTCATATTCTCAAATCACTTTGGGGAAGGTCAAAAGACCAAAACAGTGATGTTAAAACATTTAATACATGAATATATACATAGATTCAAAAACCCCATTCTAAAATATGATTTTTCTATGCTCATGAGAATTTAGGAAAACCCCGCGTACCTCTATTTCAGAAAATAATGCGTGCTTCTTAAAGTCTGTGGATTGGGGATTCTGAATCTCTAATCAATTTTGAAAACCCACGGTTAAATCTTGATTTATTTAGGTTTTTATTTTGAAACCCTTGAGAGTGTTCTTGAGAATTTTTAGATGAATGTGGATGTATTTTGGAGAATTGGGGACTGAATTTTGTGTTTATGGCTGAATAAGGGTGGGAAACGGACCATTTTGCCCCAAAAATGGAGTGTTTAAGTCACTTGAAACCATAAGATATGCGCCGCATATGCTATCATATATATTTACATAGGCGCCGCATATAATATCGCCTATATTTACATAGGAGCCACATATGATATCGCCTATATTTACATAGGCGCCGCATATGCTATCGCATATGCTTTCCAGTGGTCGTGTGCGATTGGTTAGGCGACGCATACTACTTTGAAAGGCCATAACTTCTTGCTCGGGTGTCGGATTTTAGCAAAATTGGTATTTTTGGAAAGTTAAATCGAAGACCTATCATTTGACACATAGTAGGCTCTCTAATTCGACATATACAGAGAGTTATGGTTGATGAAAGATGACACAAATTACAACATCCACTAAAACTTAATCGATCGAAATAGTTTCAACTCGTCCTTGAGTTGAAGGACCTCTATGGTCTAAATTCATGCTCAAATGGATTCACATACTACATAAACATGCCAAATTAGCATAGGATTTAAGTCTCTGGGATTATCAACGCATCAGAGTCATGGTTTTTATTCTAGCCCGAAATGCGGGGTGTTACACAATAGTGACATTATTCATAAAATAAATTTTAGACAAACATTATGTTAGGATCGATTTGCGTGCACACATACTAGATCTATGGAGAGGGTGAAGAAAACTAGAGAGAAAGTTCTTGAGGAAAGAGAGATGTGTAAGAATTAATTTTGTGGTAACACCCGTGGGTAAACTCCATGGCGGACGGGCTATTTATATTAATAATTCAGAGTATGTACAGTTACTCAGAGAAATGAGAATAAAAGGTACTACCTAAAATGTTGAACCACGTGAACATTAATATATAACAGTACATTACATATTAATCAGGCTCCACAACCCAACAATTCTCCCACTTGGAGACTGATTCTCTCATCCAAGAATTACATTCTCAAAAAAAAAAAATATTCCTCCATCATCAATATGTTTGCCGCACCGCAACATCTATAGACACAACTACAGAAGACCAACTAAGGTTTTGCATAACCTTAGTTTACCAACATCAACACATTTTGTCAACATGTTTGCTAGATTCTTTACACCCTCTGTCTTCTCCAAACACATATCACCTTCTTCCACTGCCCTGCGAGTGAAATGGTATCGTCTTCTAATGTGCTTCATCTTTGAATAATAGACGTTCTTCACCAACTGTATGGCACTCTAGCTATCTGTGTAAAGAATTTTCTCTCACTGTTTCTTGCCCAGTTCTTCCAGATAATCTGCCAACCATATCATCTCTTTTCCAGCTTTAGCTATTACCACAACTCAACATAAGTAGATGAAAGAGAAACATACTTCTAAAGCCTGGACATCCAAATCACCACCGTACCACCTACGGTGTAAATGTATTCGAAAGTTCTCTTGCTCAAGTCCACATCCCCACCAAGATCAGCATCAACAAAACCTTACAGAATCACTTTATCATTGCCAAAACAAAGTGAAGTATTGGATGTACCTCTCAGATATCTTAGAAGCCACTTCACAACTTCCCAATGCTCTATCCCGGGGTTTACCATATACCTACTAACAACTCCCACTGCATGTGCTATGTCAGGTCTAGTGCAGACCATAGCATACATTAGACGCCCAACTGCAAAAGCATATGGAACAAGTGTCATGTGCTCCCGCTCCTGAGCTGCCTTCGGTGACTGCTCCTTTGATAATTTTATGTGATTTGCCAATGGAGTAGTCCTGGGTTTAACATCATTAACTCTGAATTTGGCCAGCACCTTCTCAATGTACTGCTCTTGTGATAGATTCAAAGTACCAGCAGATTTATCCCGAGAAATCCTCATCCCAAGAATCTTCTTTGCTGCACCTAAATCTTTCATCTTAAACTTAGAAGATAGACTTGCCTTCATAGAGTTTATCTCCTTCATACTGGATCCTGAAATCAACAAATCATCCATATATAACAGTAAAAATACATAAAAATCAGTGTATTTCATGAAGTAGCAACATTGATCATTTTCACTCCTATGAAAGCCACTCTTGCTCATAAAGGAGTCAAACTTCTTGTGCCACTGTCTAGGTGCTTGCTTTAGCCCATACAAGCTCCTGTTAAGCTTGCACACCATGTGTTCCTTGCCTGGAACTACAAAACCCTCTGGTTGCTGCATATAGATTTCCTTATCCAAATCTCCATGTAAAAACACAGTTTTTACATCCATTTGCTTAAGATGCAAATTCTCCAATGCAACAATACTCAATAAAATTTTGATAGTAGTTAATTTCACAATAGGATAAAACATTTCAGCATTATCAATACCTTTTCTTTGTGAATATCCTTTAACTACTAACCGAGTCTTGAACCTTCTTTTGACATCTGGTTCTGCCTTGATTCTGAACACCCACTTGTTCAATAAGGCTTTCTTCCCTACAGGTAACTCAGTCAAAATCCACGTGTTATTATTCTCAAGTAAACTCATCTCATCATCCATGGATTGCTCCCACTTGATTGAACCCTCCACCTACAGGGCCTCAACAACAGACTCTGGTTCCCCTTTGGTTCTTCAACGATAGTCTCTGGAGTTTGTTGAGTTTCTGCTATATCATCTTTGGGTGTACTCTTTGGCAACTCAAGCTCAACTCCCACTTGCTTTGTAGTCTCTTGAACCTTTTCTCTCTATCCTTGTACAAGACATTTTCATCAAATGTCACATCATAATGTCTTAGGATCTTCTTGTTCCTGTCATCCCAAAACCTGTACCCAAATATGTTGAATCATAACCTAAAAAGTAGCACTTTATAGCTTTAGTATCAAGCTTATCTCTCTTCTATGGATCAATATGAACATACGCAGTGCAACCAAAAGTTCTTAAGTGAGAATACTTAAGTTCTTTTGCTGTCCATACTTCTTCCAGAATCTTGAACCCCGGAGGAACTGATGGTCCCCTGTTGATCAAGTACGCAGCTGTGCTCACAGCATTTGTCCAAAATGTCTTAGGCATCCCACAGTGTATCCTCATACTCCTTGCATGCGCATTCAATGTTCTGTTCATCCTTTCAGCAACTCTATTCTGGCTTGATTTCTCGGGAACTGTCCTCATCAATCTGATTTCTTCAGCTGCACAGAATTGTTTGAATTCTGATTTTTCATATTCTTCACCATTATAAGACCTCAGGCATATAATTTTCAAGCCAATCTGATTTTCAACTTCAGCTTTCCACCTCTTGAAAGTAGCAAACACATCTGACTTATGTTTCAAGAAGTAAACCCATACCTTCCTCTTGAAATCATCAATGAAGGTGACATAGAATCTGGATCCACCAAATGATGAAATAGGAAATGGTCCCCAAACATCTGTATGGACCATTTCCAGTTGTACTTTGTTCGGCTCTCTCACAGTTTTTGTAAAGCTTTCTCATTTTTGTTTACCATAACACAACTCACACAAAGACCCATATCAATAGATTTCAGCCCCTCTAAAACTCCTTTTGTAGCCAGCATCTTCATTCCTTTGGCACTCATGTGTCCAAGTCAGTAGTGCCACAAACATGAACCGACAACACCCTCAGCAACAACATCCATGTTTATACACCCTACAGTGGTGTACATAGTTCCAAATTTTGTGCCACGTACTACAACCATAGCACCCTTCATAATTTTCTACGAACCTTTCCCAAACTCTGCTGTGCAGCCTTTGCTATCCAATTGACCAACAGAGATCAGATTCTTCTTGAGACCAGGAATATATCTGACATCCTCCAATGTCCACTAATTTTTTGGTGGAGTTTTTGTACAGATATCCCCTTTTTCTTCAATCGACAATGGCTTATTTCAGCTAGATACACCTTTCCAAAATTTCCAAACTTGAAATTTTGGAACAATTCCTTTCTTGGAGATGAACGAAATGATGCACTAGAATCCAATATCTAGGATTCAACCAGACCATCCACACTAAGGATTAAAGCATCCCCAATGTCTTCTACAGAATTAATAGAATCATTATCTGATTCTTCTTGGGTTTTTCGTAATCTATTCAAAAGTGTCCTTTCTCTTCACAATTCCAATATGTCATATTAGGTATTTTTTTGGAAATTTTCCATGATTCTTCGATTTTGATCTGCCATGTGTATTCTGACCCTTCGATTGGTCTCTCCCTCTTCGATCAATACTGAGAGCACTACCAGATGACTCCCTAATTTCTCATTTGAGAATGCTTTTGCTAAGAACAACATCTCGGATTTCATCAAACTTCAGTTTCTTAGATCCACGGGAACTGCTAATCGCAACAATAACAGTATCCTAAGACTCGGGTAGAGATGACATCAATATCAATGCTTTAATTTCATCTTTGAAATTAATATCCACAGAACATAGTTGACTAACAATCATATTGAACTCGTTTATATGATCAACAACAGATCCATTCTCAAACATTTGTAAATTGAACAATCTACATATCAAATATACCTTGTTCATCATAGATGGTTTTTCGTACATATTTGATATCGCCTTCAACTCTTCTCCTTGACGATGTTAAATGCCACATTTCTCAACGAAGTCAATTGTATCAGCCCTAGAGCCTGCCGATCCTTGAGCTTCCACTGGACTCCAGCTTCACCCTGATCAGGGGTTCGTGAATATCTCTCTGGTACAGATAGTCTTTGATCTGTATTTTCTAGAAACTGAAATCGAATCCATCAAACTTCTCGATTTCAATCTTTGATCCTTCCATCTTCAGTGAGCTTTGATCCTTTCATCTTTAGTGATTGTGATGAATCTCCTAAGCTCTGATACCAGTTGTTAGGATTGATTTGCATGCACACATACTAGATCTATGGAGAGGATGAAGAAAACTAGAGAGAAATTTCTTGAGGAGAGAGAGATGTGTGAGAATTAATTTCGTGGTAACACAAGTGGGTAAACTCCACAGCGGATGGGATATTTATATTAATGATTCAGAGTATGTACAGTTACACAGAGAAATAAGATTAATAGATACAGCCTAAAAGGTTAAACCCCGTGAACATTAATATATAACAGTACATCGCATATTAATCAGGATCCACAACCCAACACATTAGAGTGAATAAGTTCAAATAGGGAGATAGTATGGGAATGGGAATACTTTTATTAAATGGCAACAAATGTGATTTTACAAGAGCAAAATATTCACAATCAATAGTGACATTATTCATAAAATAAATTTTAGACACTAAATTACTAGAAGAAAACAAAGACTTGAGATTCTAAGTATAAGGATATCCCAAGTGCCTATGCCGAAGTTTCCAAAGAACATTGGCTTAGTTGATTGCCTGAGAAGATAAAGAAAGAAAACACTTATGAGAGTTGGAGGATGAGCCTAAATTCAAGATGAAGAGTTCCCCTTGTCTACGGCCTTGACCAATCACCTTTCCGTTCTCAGAATCCGAATAAAACAACGATTAGGTGAGAAGAAACTATGCAATTTTGTCAACAAACAGGTTAAGAAAAATCAAATTAGCTAATAATTTAGGGACATAAAGAGCATGAGATAAGACTAGAGGTGGAGAATCAGAGAAGATAAACTTTAAAATGTCAGTCTTTTGAATGTTAAGATTAATTCCATTGGAAGTAGTGATAGTGCTGGGGACCAAAAAAGGCTTTGAGGAAGCAAAGGTTATCAAGTCATCATGTTGAGTGACACCCAAATCTATAATTCAACATGAAGACCTTTGATAAGCTACTGAACGAGTTCAACAGGTAAAGAAGAAGAAGAACCGTCAGAAGGATCAACATTAGATATAAAGGCTGAAGGAGTGGTCGAATGTCTAGAACATGGTGGACGAATTCAAAAACTTCTATTAGATGATTCTCTTTCTTGCAATATCGATAAAATAATTTGGAGGTAGAACTTCTTTGATTGTAGTAATGAGAAGCATAGTGACCCTTCTCATGGCAGTTATAGTGTTCTATAGTTATAGTTTGGGCAAAGTAACATGAACCTAAGATCTATTTCCTCAAGAAGATTTTAAAAATACGAAGCCCATAAAATACAATTCTTTCCATTAAGTTTTTTTACTAAACGTAGATGATGAGAATAATTGGAATGCACTAGAAAAAAAACATGAGTAGGAGGAGAGGAGAAAAAAATAGAAGACTGAAAAAAAATTAAAGCACTCATACCATATGGACAAAGGGAAAACCTTGATTTTGTGGATATTGGAATAAAGGAGCTCATTTCCTTATAAAATTACTGTTGGAAAAATCGGGTAATTTTCCTACTATAACAGAACAACTTAGTGAAATGAACTGGTTCCGAATAATTGAACCACACAGAACACTAATAAAAATACCCGACAAATAATATTGAATACTAAAAATAAAGACACCAAAAAAATTTAATAACGGAGTTCAGCCAAAAAGGGCTTAATCTTTGATAACAGAGTTCAGCCAAAAAGGGCTTAATCTCCGAGCACAACTCAAGGCAACCTTTTCTATTAATTATGGTAGAAGAGAACAATTTTGGGATATTTAAAATGGGAGGAGGAAGAGTTCTTTTATAACTCTAAAATCTCCTCCCCAAATAGTAAAATTTTGATGTGGGAGAGAAAAGAGTCAAAAAATAACAAATCTCCACCTTGGCTCAATTTCAATTCCACCAAAATACAAATCTTCTCAAACAAACAAATAATTAAAAAAGTCTTTTGCGGTGCTTCTAATTTTGCGCCGTGAGGCACCAACTTTAAATGTGCAGGATATTAACCAAGTCTAAACAGTGTTCGAACTTGGCCCTTATAACTACCTTGGTTAGCATATCTGTATGATTCTCTGTAGTATCAATCTTCTGGAGAAGTATCTCCTCCTCTTCAAGAATTTTCCACATAAAATGATAGCAAACATCAATATTCTTCATCTGTGCATGAAAAACTTGATTCTTTGCTAAATGAATAGCACTCTGACTATCAGAATATATCTCAAGTTATTTCTGATCAACTCCCAAGTCTTTAAGCAACCCATAAAGCCAAATTGCTTCCTTCACAGCCTCTGTAATTGTCATATACTCTGCCTCTGTTGTAGACAAAGCCACTGTTGACTACAAGGAAGACTTCTAACTAACTGGCACCTTTGCTAAAGTGAACAAATAATCAGTTATAGATCGTCGCTTATCCAAATCATCTGCATAATCAAAATCATAATATCCAACTATGCATTGACCAAGTAATTTATCCCGCTCGAATATCAATCCAACATCTACGATATTTTGGAGATACCAAAGAATCCATTTCATAGCTTGCCAATGACCATTGCTCGGATCATGCATGTACCTGCTAACAACACTAACAACTTATCAAATATCTGGTCTCGTACACACCATTGCATACATCAAGCTTCCAACTTCATTTGCATACGAAACCTTTCCTATATATTCTCTCTCTTCATCAGTTGTGGGAGATAATCTGCTACTCAGTTTCAAATGAGGAGCAAGTGAGGTATTTATAGGTTTGTATCATCATGCATACTAAAGTGTTGTAGTACCTTCTTCAAATACTGCTTTTGTGATAGCTAAAGTTTGCCCCTCTCTCTATCCCTACTTATATTCGTGCCGAAAATCTTCTTGGCTTCCCCAAAATCCTTCATCTCGAACTCTTTACTTATTTGAGCCTTCAATTTGTCAATATCAACTTGGCTCATTGCTGCAATCAGCATATCATCAACATATAAGAGTAAGTAGATGTAAAAACCATCTTGAAGTTTGCGCAAACACACACAATGATCGTATTTGCTTTTCCTGTACTTCTGACCCTTCATGAACCTATCAAATTATTTGTACCACTGTCTCAGAGATTGTTTTAGTCCTTAAAATGATTTTCTAAGTTTTCAAACCCAATCTTCTTTACCAGTAACATTATATCCTTCTGGCTGATTCATATAGATTTTCTCCTTCAAATCACCGTGTAAGAATGTGGTCTTCACATTAAGTTGATCTAGCTCCAAATTCAATTGATTTACCAAGGCTAACAAAATTCTAATGGAGGAATATTTTACAACTGGAGAAAATACTTCATTATAATAAATTCCCACCATCTAAGCATAGACTTTAGCCACCAATCTTTCCTTGTAGCGAATGTCTTCTTTATTAGAAATTCCTTCTTTCTTTGCAAATACCCATTTGTACCCAATTGCCTTTCTTTCTTTTGGTAGTTGTGTCAGCTTCCATGTCCTGTTCTTCTTAAGAGATTGCATTTCCTCTTCCATTGCACCTGCCCAACTGCCACTTTATGTGCTTCAAATAGCCTTTGGGTAGGTGGATAGAATATCTTCATCAGTAACTGGAAGTGCATAAGCTACCATGTCAGTGAAACGAACAGGCTTCTAAATTTCTCATCTCTATCTTCCAACTGCAATTGGTTCTGATTGCTGCAGAGATTTTTGGGTCAAAACCTCTTTCTCATCCGACTCTTCTTCTGCCATAGTAGAGTCAGAGGTGGTGCTTCGTGTTGGGGTCACCACTGTTTGCTCAAAATTCACCTGCTTTGGACTACACTCCTCCTACTTTATAATACTAATAGCTTTCTCTGGATTTACCTTGTTCAATATGGCAGATTCATTAAAGGTAACATCCCTGATGATAATTGTCTTATTTGCCTCAAGATACCACAAAAGGTATCCCTTTACTCCAATATTGAAGTCCATGAAAAAATCCTTCTTTTCTCATGGATCCAACTTTGATTCAATCACATGATAATATGTAATAGAACCAAAAACATGCAAAGTATCATAATCAGTTGCATGTTTTCTAGACCATACCTCTAATGGAGTTTTGCCACTTATAGCAGATGATTGCAAATGATTGACGAGATGTTGAGCATACGTCACAGCCTCAGCCCAAAATTTTCTGCCTAACCTAGCATTAGACAACATACAACAAACTTTCTCCACAAGTGTCTTGTTCATACGCTATGACACCCCATTCTGTTGCAGTGTTTTTCTAACAGTGAAGTGTCGATCTATGCCACAATATTGGCATATATCCAGGAATGGATCACTCTTGTATTCTCCTCCATTGTCTATTTGGAGAACCTTGATCTTTCTCCCTGTCTGGTTTTCAACTTAAGCTTTCCACTTAAGGAAAATTCCAAGCACCTTATCCTTGTTCTTCAGAGTAAACACCCAAACTCTCCTAGAAAAATCATCAACAAAAGTGACAAAATATTGCCTACCTCCGATGGACGGAGTTTTGGTATGTCCCCACACATCTGAGTGCACATAATCCAAAATACCCTTGGTATTATGAATTACAGTGCCAAAACTTCACTCTTCGTTATTTTTCCAGAACACAATGCTCACAAAATTCAAGTTTTCAAGTCTTCGTACCTTTCAAAAATCCTTACTTGTCAAGAATTTGCAAGGACTTTTTATAGTATGTCCCAACCGTATATGCCACAGCTTCGTTACCTCAACATCCTTCTTGGTGCTAAAAGTTGTTGTTGCTACTGTCCCCAACACTGTACTACCTTGGTAGTAGTACAAATTATTCTTCCTCATGCCTTTCAACATTATCAGTGCTCCTGAAGTTGCTTTGAGAACTCTATCTCGTATCATCACAACAAGCCCTTATATTCAAGAGCCCCCAATAAGATGAGATTCTTCTTTAACTTTGGCACATACTGCACATCCCTCAAAATTCTAGTGGATCTATCATGATTCCACAGCTTAATCCAACCTATCCCGGTTGTTTTGCATGGATTATCATTCCCCATGTAAACAACCCCACCATTGAGTTCCTAAAATTCAAAAAACCATTCTCGAATGGGATACATATGATAGGTACATCCTGAATCCAATAGCCACTCATCTAGATGAGATGATGTTGAAGGCATAACAATTAAGGAAATATCTGATTCCGCATTACTTTTGCATTCTGCAATATTTACATTTTGCAGACTCTTCCCTTTCTTTTTCAACTTCGGATAGTCATTCTTCAAGTGCCCTTTCTCATGATAGAAAGCACACTCATCTTTGGCAATGACTCATCCCTTTGATTTTGACCTTCTTCTTCTCGCCTTAGTCTGGCTTTGTTGACGACCCCTTGCCACCAATGCTTCTTCAGTGTTATTGATTTGGTTTTTATCTTATCTTGCTTTCTTAATTCATGACTATATAACGTAGAACAAACAACATCTAACGATACATTCTCTTTCCTCTGAAGTAACGTAGTTTCAAAATGTTCAAATTCATCTGGAAGAGATGATAACAACATCAAAGACAGATCCTTATCCTTAAATTTCACATCTAAATTCAACAGGTCTGCTACTAATTGATTAAACATAGTGATGTGTTCATTCATAGTAGTACCTAGTTGATAATTTTATTGAAACAACCTTTTCTTCATAAGAAGCTTGTTCTGACCACTCTTTTTCAAAAACGTGTCCTCCAACGCCTTCCATAATTTGTACGCAGAAGTCTCATTCTTGAAAGCATACTTTTTCTCTCTGGACAGGCACAATCGAATTGTTCCACATGCTAAATGATTAATGATGCTCCAATCTCTATCTTCTATCTCTTCTGATTTCTTTTCCTCAATAGCAATATCAAGACCCTGCCGAAAAAAAAAGTCCAAAACCTCTCCTTGCCACATGCCGAATTGGCCAGTACCATCAAATATTTCCACCGCCAACTTTAGACTGGACAGCGGGAACCACAACCATGATGACGAGGAGCCCGATGCTCTCGGCGTGATATTTGAAATACGATCCTTCATTTCTTGATCTTTATTTTCCATTACAAACTCAATAAAAAGTATTCAATATTACAACAACTGCAAACAACCCAAGATTTCAAGAGGACCAAAGTAATTCTTTTCTGATCTAGAAGATCAGATAGAACTGCAGCCACAGAGCATAATCAGACAGAACCTTTGCCTGGGACAAACCTTGGGTTCAAAAGGACCAAAGGAATTCTTTTCTAATGTGGAAGATCAGACAAAGCTGCAACCATAAAGCATACTCATACAAAACCTTGGCTCTGATACCACTTGTTGGAAAAATTGAATAATTTTTCCACTACAACAGAACAACTTAGTGAAATGAACTGGTTCAGAACAATTGAACTAGACAGAACACTAATAAAAATATCCGACAAATAATATTGAACACTAAAAATAAAGACACCAGAAAATTTTGATAACGGAGTTCAGCCAAAAAAGGGCTTAATCTTCGAGCACTGTTCAAGGCAACCTTTTCTATTAATTGTGGGAGAAGAAAATAATTTTGAGATATTTAAAATGGGAGGAGGAAGAGTTCTTTTATAACTCTAAAACCCCTCCCCAAATAGTTAAATTTCGATGTGGGAGAGAAAAGAGCCAAAAAACAACAATTACAAGTAAAATTATATCGTACATAGTAAATGTTATACATGGTAAATACAATTAAAGAATATTCTAGATTAATACTTCCGAACAGATAAAAGATAATTAAAGCTATATATGATAGGTAAATATTGTAATTGATGTTGGTTCACAGGGATTTGTCATGAGTTTTCTACTTTATTCTAATTTTACCATAATTTGTTTTACTTCAAAAGAGTTTTCTTGGTGGAAAAGATTTTATTGTAGGAAAAGATCCCTTCTATAATTGGTTAATCATTTTTCGAAGGAGAAGTTTTGGACTTCTATAAATAGAAGATTTTTTCTTCTCAAACATACCGCAATATCATCCACAATGTACTCCTTTAAAGACTTGTTTTCTCTCCAACAGTTTTTATACTTTCTTGTATATTACTTTTTCATATGTATGTCAATGGACACAATCATATAAAAGTTATGCTTTTAGTATGTATTTCTTTATTGTTTAAATTATCACAGTCTTTATTTGCAATTATCAACTTCCACATGACGTCCTACCAATTTCGATCCCAACAATTTTATCTCCATGTAACCAATAGTATTTTGTTCAAGAGGAGAATATCTTGCACACATAAGTCAGCTCTTCTTGCACATTTATCATATATTTAATGGAAAAGGGTCAAAAATAGTCATGAACTATCTCAAAAATACCCCTCATTAGTTTTTTTGGCTGAAAAATACCCCTCTGTTAAATATTTGGCTCAAAATACCCCTTCCCTTAATGGAATTCCACCAAGCATGCCACCTCGGTAAAAACAGTCACGTGGCTATGCCACGTCACCATCCACATGTAACATTTTATTTTTCAAAAATGGGTCAAAAATACCCCTGAACTATCTGAAATGGATAAAAAATACACCTCGTTAGTTTTTCGGCTAAAAGATACCCCTCCGTTAAATATTTGGCTAAAAAATACACCTCTCCTTAACGGAATTCCACCAAGCATGCCACCTAGATAAAAAAAGCCACGTAAATATGCCACATCACCATCCATAGGTAAAATATTATTTTTTTAATTATATGACATTCCTTTCTTCTTTATTTTTATTTTTATTTTTTTGCAAAGCAGTTTTATCGATCTGGAAAAAAAATATGATCAGCAAAATTAAAAATTACTAAAAATATTTAAATAAAATGAAATAAATCAGTGTTTTTTTACTGGATTTAGTTTAACATTTTTGGAATTTCTCGACATTGGAAAGGTACTAAATAAATTTTGTTAATGGAGTACAAATTATTCAATTTTTTTCATTATATGATAAACTTTTCACTTAGATTATTAAAGAAAATTATATCCATGTTTTTCTAATGATTAAATTATATTAAATGTCATTTACTTTTCTGAAAGTGAAAATTTCAAAAATTCTAGGAATACTTGATGATTAAATATAAAATTCGAAAAACTATCAACATTCATTGAGTCCAGAAAAAATAAATCAACATCACTGAATATAATCTTTTTATTTAATTCCTTCATCAAGAGAAAGGAATGCCATATAATTAAAAAAAAAAAATTTACATGTGGATAGTGACGTCGCATAGCCACGTGGCTTTTTTACCTAGGTGGCATGCTTGGTGGAATTCCGTTAAGGAGGGGGGTATTTTTGAGCCAAATAATTAACGGAGGGGTATTTTTGAGCCAAAAACCTAGCGAGGGGTATTTTTAATCTCTTTCAGATAGTTCAGAAGTATTTTTGACCCTTTGTCGTATATTTAATTAATGAACCACATTACATTTAAGTTTTTTTTTACTAAAATTAGCATCATTAATAATGTGGATTTGATAAGATTCACCTATCCCATTTCAAATTACTTAATCGAACAAGCTGCACGCACGTCCTTAGCTCCAATATTCAATTCATATGCCTTAGTTATTGTTTGGAGAATCTAAAAATATTTATTTTTCGGACAAAAATTATTTTCAAATATATTTTAAGTTATTGACTCTTATGATTTATATAAAAAAAAAATAGTTTATATAGTTTCTAAACATGCTCATTATATTTTTTAAAAAGATTAAAAAATTTATATTGTAACATTAGTTTGTTTGACTCTCATACCCTAAATCAAGCCGTATAAATTTGAAGAGAGAATGTATAGGCATAATACATAAATGCGTGTAACTCACTTGCGCCTATGTGGATATGTAATCCAATCATACGTTGCCAAGTCATTAAAAGGCTGATATGGAGGGACTTTTGTCTTTCAATTAAAACGACTTCGTTTTGCTTCTATAAGTTAAAACGACGTCGTTTTGCTTATTATTATTATTATTATTATTATTATTATTATTATTATAATACTATTATTTCTACATATTACATACAACTATTGTTTCTATCAATATACTACTACTATGACTAATAATAATATAATTATTATTATTATTAATAATAATAATAATAATAACAATATTTTAATAATATTTTCATCTTAATAACGTTTTATTAATAACGTTAATTTAATAATATTTTAATAACGTTTATTTAATATACTATTACTTCTGTTCTTAATAACGTTTTATTAATAACGTTTTAATAACGTTAATTTAATATACTACTACCACTTTCCTTAATAACGTTTTATTAATAACAATAATTTAATAACTTTTTAATAATGTTAATTTAATAACATTAATTTAATAACGTTCAACTTTGAGTTGAAAATAATGAAAAAATAATAGTGAAAAGTCATTTAAATATATAAAAAGGAATTAGTAAGGGCATAATAGTCATTTTACCCTTTTTTTTTTACTGTTGGAACACTCAAATTGTTAGACCGACGAGCTAAGTTTTGCATGGACAACACACGTTTTGCCACATAGGATTGGAGGTCATATTTGTTCAGGTTTTGAATAGTTAAAGGTCCTATTAGTGCACTATCAAAGTTTAGCGTCAATGTTATAATTTGGTGTCAAGTTTATGATCATATTCATGTATATACAAAAAACATTGCTATATTTCCAACACTCCGAATAGACGGAAAGATCTATGTCCTTCCCCAACTTCCTTTCAATCCACATCGCGTTCCCGGCTCAAGCGAAATGATACCGGCTGAAGGTAAGTAAATTCTTTAGTTTAGGGAAGGAATCCACTCTAAAAGCTATTATGCCTTTATATTATAAGAATGTATATATCTTATCTTCTTTCACATTAATCATTGTTAATTTAATTGGATTTTATACATCTACAGCTCATTTTAAACATCTCCAGATGTACACATAAATGTGAATGTGGTCCTATAAATACTACTTCAAATTTAGGAAATAAACTCACAGAAACATAGAGCTAAAGATGGCCTCATCAACAATTCTTTCAAGAAAAATAATTAAGCCTTCTTCCCCTATTCCTTCTTCACTTAGACATCACAATCTCTCTTTTCGAGATTACATAGCTGTTTCTGCATATGCCCCAGTGGCCTACTTCTACTCCAAACCTGAAAATAATAACATAACACAAATATCACACATTCTTGAAAATTCCCTTTCTAAAATATTGTCCTCTTATTATCCCTTTGCGGGACGAGTCAAGGACAATAAGTATGTCAATTGTAATGACGATGACATAGGCGTTGAGTATTTAAATGTCCGAGTCAATTGTCCAATATCTGACATTCTAAACAATACGTATAATGATGCTATTGATATAGTTTTTCCACAAGATTTGCCTTGGAATGATTCCTTATCCAGTGGAAGAAGCCTGTTAGTGGTCCAATTGAGCCATTTCGATTGTGATGGATTGGCGGTTAGCATATGCCTATCGCACAAGATTGCTGATGGGTACAGTGTTTGGAAGTTCCTTTTTGATTGGGCTGATACAGCGCGAAATGATCAATCTCATGATTTCAAAAGCCCCCCTCTTTTTAACGCGGCTTCATTCTTCCCACTGATCGATGATTCTCCAACTATACCTAGAGTTGCGCCAGAACCACAACGATGTGTGTCAAGAATGTACCATATCTCATCCTTTAATTTGACAAGACTCAAGGATATTGTTGCAACAAATTCAGGAGTTGTACAGAATCCAACTCGCGTTGAAGTTGCCACAGCACTTCTTCATAAATGTGGGGTGGCAGTGTCAATGGCAAATTCGGGCGTGTTCAAACCAACCCTATTGAGCCACCTAATGAATTTACGCCCACCAATTCCACTAAACACAATAGGAAATGCTACTTGTCATTTTGTAACAATGGCAATGGCAGAAGTTGATTCAAATCTATCCAACTACGTCGCTCGACTACAAAAAGCTAAACAACAACTTCGAGACGAGTTGAAAGATATGAATACAAATCAGATAGCTGCACATGCACTTGAAACTATTAAACAGGGTGTTGACTTAATAAAGCGGGATATATTTGATGTTTATTCTTGCACTAGCTTGTGCAATATAGAATTACATAAGCATGTTGATTTTGGATGGGGTAGGCCCGTAAGATTGTCCGTGGCACGATATTCAATGAAGAACCACTTCCTTTTCATGGATGAACCAAGTGGAGATGGGATAAACGTTGTAGTCACTCTGACAGAACCTGATATGTCAATATTTCAAAATAATGAAGAGCTCCTAGAGTTTGCTTCTCCAATTGTTCAGTCACCCAAATAAGTTATTGTGTGATCCTCATATCCTAACTGTTTGTTTTATTCAATTTTTGAGAATGTTGTGCAATTGTTCAAGTTGTCTTTTACATTTTCACCAAGCCATGTTGTGTGATCTTCTTTTCCTAAGTGTTTGTTTCATTTAATATTAAGAATGTTGTGCAATTGTTCAAGTTGTCTTGTGAATTCAGTTGTCTATTTCAACTTACTATTACATTTGTTCAAGTTATTATCTTTAGAACCTTATATCTAAAAAATGGTCTTGTGGATTAGATGATGAGTAGAGACTATAGGGCTATTAATTGTTCATTTTTAGGACTCACTTAACATAAATAATCAATTAGAACACTCTTAACTGTAAAAGGCAAGCAAGCCTTCACCATAAAGGCAAATTTGGAATTTTGGATGGCATAACTGATACGAGTACGACCTCGTAGACGGACATATTTTGAGCATGTCAAAGACAACTGAGATAAGGTCCGAGCTTAAGTGTAAATGAAGCCCAAAACCAGCCTATGTATGCACTCCATGGGCGGGAAGGATAGAGCCCAACTTAACATTTGCAACACTTTAGCTCTCTCTTAAGAGCTCCAACCGAAACTAAGGCTAAACAAGTGAAGATTCACTTATGTTTGCATTGTTGGCTTGATACGTTGGTGTTTAGAGGAGGTAACGTCCCTCTTGTGTCAACGTTAGAGTTAGGTTTGTGTCGTGGGTAGTGTTAAGGGTCCAAGAGTGTAACAATTCTTGGGTTCTTAAGATTGTCCCGTCATTTGGTCTAACTATCTATCTTGTATTGTTGTTGTAAGCTTCGGATTTCTTGTTATGGTTAATGTAACCCATGAATTCTTATTGTCGTAATATTGTTGTTCTCATATTTTGTTGATAATATAGTTTGTGGATCACTGGAAATTATGTGTAAACACCACAATACTTTGTACTTTGTGATCTTGTTGTTGTTTATTGAATCCGAGATGGGTCACTCAACGGGTCCTCAGTTCACTTGAATTTGTGTTCTGTTTGAGTGTGTGTTTTGTGTGCTCTTAGTCGATCTTGTATCATTTTGGTATCAGATCTCAAGGCTTGATTTTGTTATCACAAAATCAATCTTGGGAAGAGACCACCAAACTTGTGTTGAAGACCATGGCCGAGAATTTGTTGATCTTATGGAATTGTCTTGGCCGAGATTTATACTAGATTTAGTCGATTTTTGTTTGTCTAGTGTGTTTCTTCTGTTGGTTTCTTTTTAATCAACACAAAAGGTGTCTAGATCTAAAGTCGAGCTTATAATATTGACATTATTGTTGTGGTGACGTGAAGATTGGCCATGTGTTGAGCCTTGCCATTGAAGATTGGTGGACGTGTTGATGTGTTGTTGATGTGCTCTTGAAAGGTTGTTGTTGTGTTCATATTTTTCTTCATCTCTTCTCATACTTAAACCAACAAAAAGGTGCAAATAGATTCAAAGGAGTAAAGATAAAAGTTGTAAAGTGTGTTTGTGAGAAGACTTGAACCATCACTTCCTAGACTTGACATCAACTTTTCCAACTACTATACTTAAATCAAGGAGCCTTGTTTGGTGGAACTAGTACACGTCAAGATCATCTTTAGAGATTAAACTTACAAAGGACTCAAAGACTTGTATTTTTCCCTCCAAAACCAATTGTTCTCCAATTCTAAATTATGTGAAAATTGAAGATTCAAATTTGTCACTAAACTGTGTGGGCCCGAGACAAATTGCTTGCTGCCACGTTACCACTTGCTACTTCTCACATCAATATTGAGGTCAAATTTGTATTTTATAGTTTCTAATTGTTGATTCTTGGTTTCATTAGTTGATCCTAGAACTAATCAACAAACTAGTAAGTTCCTACTAGATTGTCAATTAGTCCTTTAAATCCATTGTCCGTGTCTACGTTTCTTTTGTGCTTTTATCATTTTTATAATCATAGTTATTCTTGGTTCAAGTTTGAATATTACTTGAGTCGTCCAACACAGAATCCATTCCGATTAAGGAGTAGACTTACTCTTCAACTCACCGCAACTACAAGCCGACTTGCAAACATTTATGACATCAAGTGTGAGGCCACAACGTGAGTGAGAGAATAGTGAGGTTGTTTGAACTAAAGTATTTTTTTTGTAGGTTTTGTGATGTATACTTGTTGGAAAGTAACTTGAAGGATTAATTTCGATACCATCAAAATGGAACCCGAGGCTTCAAATGCTCAAACAATGGATAGTAATGCCATCAATCTCATTTAGTCTCTCCTTGAAACTATGTCTCGAGATATGGCTAGGTTGAATGTGGGTCTTGAGAAACTAGATATGGATGTGGCATCATTGAGTGGGCGATTAGAGCATGTGGAAAGTCAAAAGAGTCGACCATTCACCCCTCAAAACATTTCCCCGACCACTACTCCCGAGGCCTTGCACCAAATGGTCCATCTACCGAGACACCCATCCAATGTCACAAACCGAACTCCACTATACTCCCTCACCCGAGACCATGAGAGGTCAATCCACCCACCACTCACCAAGTCCAATAGAAAGACTTGGAACCCAAATGCCACCCCATAACCTGAATCCTCCAAACCAAACTCCACTTGACCAAAGACCTCATTATCCACCAAATCCAAACCCGCCACTACAAGCTCTACTTAACCCAAATAGACCTATCTAACATGAGGGGTATGGGACATTTGATGATAGTTACATGAGGAAGAAAGAGGTATGGGGTAGATATGTTGATCCAAGGGAGGTTCATGGCCGAGAATAAAGAGTTGGTCATTCTAACTAACAAGGGAACCAATACGGTGAAGTAGGACTAATGTAATACCCCAAACTTTCTTTAAGTCAGATCTAGTCTCCAGAAGAGTTAGTGATGACTTTATAAATGATTAATGTTTAAATAAGATAGAATTTACCCAATTTCAAATTTTTATCATGTGGAAAATGGAATTAGCTTTCCAACGATACCAATTTTGTCCAAATTCGATATCGGAGTAAGAAGTTATGGACGTTTTACAGAGAACTGTCGGAACCGCCCAGAAGTGACGGTCAGGCCGACGGACCGTCGAGCTAGCGATGGAACGTTGCCCAAGCCATCACGACTAAGGCAGTGAACCCATCTTCTATCCAAGAGCAACGGTCAGGACCGACGGACTATCAAGCTAGTGATGGACTGTCACCCGAACCATCGCAGACGAGGAAAGAAGTTCAGGTTCTGGCCAAGTACGATGGGATGGATAGACGGACCGTCGAGCCAGTGCCAGACCGTTACCCAAAACTTCGCCACTTTCGATCAGCGATTTTAAGCCATTTTTAAAAAGGGTATTTAGGTTTTTTTTCAACCCATTTTAACCCTTAATTTTACCAGATCAGAGCTCATAACTTCATTATTCCTCTATAACACCAAATTAGGGTTTCTCTCAAAGATCAATCCCCAAGAACAAGAAACCCTAGGTGTCTTATCCCAAGTCAAGAATTTAAGCTTTCCTCCACCAATCTTCAAGAAATCATCTACCCAGGTATGTTTAGTGTTGATTCATGGGTTCCTTTCACCCATGAAGCTCAAGAACCCTATTTTAAAATCATGAATTGTGAAACCCATGTTGTGGATTGATATAATCATGTTTATGTTTTTGTGCGACTTCCAAGTTGGAAGCTTTAATATATTTTCATGAAATTTGTTAATGTATGGATTATAATCGACAAAATTGAGTTGAATGAAGGAACTTGATGTTCATGCTTAAGCCCTAAGTTATGCATACTAGATGTTTGATAAAATGCCTAAGAGAGTAAGATTTATGCTTATTGACTCAATATGGCCTAAATGATAAATCCATGCTTTATCCTTATGTTTCAAAATGACTCTCATGCTATTATGATGCGTTGAAATTGTTTGATGGAATGCCCATGAGACTAGAATTGTGTAACCATGATGTATTTGAATGCATTCCTATTCATGTACAAGATTATGATAACCATGTACATCATGAAATCCCCAACTTATTGTATCATGGATTGTTGATGTTGGTCATGTATTCAAGAACGTCATGCCTTGTCAATTTCCTTCTATCGAGTCCTGGGGGTACTTGTACCTAAAAATTTAGTTGTGTGCCTAGAATCAGTGTTATGTTTTCAAGATACTCTCAGTCAAGCCATGAACCTTATAATTCAGTCAGACTCATGACTCAGGAAAACTCAAAAATCCTAGTAAATCTCATAAATCTCTGTAACTTAGTAGTTACAGTAGTATTCCATCAGTCAACGAAACTCACTGAACCCGTCCAGTCCAGTTTAGTTAATAATGTTTCAGTTTCTATTCATATGGGAGTATTAATTAACATCTAGTGAACCCAAGGATGAGGGCACACACTGTCATTTGAAGGTGTGATCCTTAGAAGCAATCCTTGCATTCTAGAACTATGTAGCCAGCATAGGTTGAGGCATCAACATTGACAGATGAAGGTTGATGAGTTGGATTAACACTGTCAGATGAGGGTCCCACCATTTTCTTTTAGGGATACTGTCAGATGAGGGTCACCCACAGCTTGTCCTTACCAGTGGCGTGGTATTGACACTCTTCCAATTGGGGTTACAGATTGGACCCCAACTCAGCTATAATAGATTATTTGGGGCATGTTGGTTAGATGACTGCTTTTCATAGTTACAGTCTCAGTCTCAGTAAAAGAACTCAGATAGTTTTCAGAATCTAGGACTGGTAGATACAGTCAACCCAATACAGTACGGAACTTAGCTAGTTCCATCAGAATCTAGACTGTCAGATACAGTCTCTCAGTATAAGTTACATCAGTTATTAGTAACTCATGATATCAGTATTCAGTATTATTACAAATTCAGTTACAGTTACTTATTCATCATGTATTCTCAAGTTCATGTTATACAGTCAGTTAGTATTGTTCATGCATATGAACCCTTCGCATCCAGCCTACCTCACTAGCACACCAGTACATTCAATAGAATTGATGCATTTGCGATATGGTGTTTTATACCATAGGTTTAGAAGTACGAGATCCAGAACATCAGTAGTATTCCAGTTTCAGCAATTAGAGTCAACAGTGAGTCCTTATCATTCGAGGATGTTACGATTTGATTTCTTCACTTCTACAGTACTTAGTTTATTTCAGTAGTTGGAGTTAGTTGGGGACCTGTCCCATCAACTCCTTATTAAGACAGTATAGTGTTAGAGGCTTTCATACTATAGTATATTCAGACAATTATTTCAGTTGTTTTGGTATTGCTATACTGTATTTTGGGATGTTGTGTTTTATCAGATATTTAAACCTTATGGCCTTTCATACTTTTATTCCACATTTATACAGTATATTATGCAGTGTTTAGGTACAGATATCAGTCATGGGTTAGCTTGTGGTCCTTCAAGGTCACGAGCACCATGCAGCATTTTGGGTACCAGATTCGGGGCATTATAACTAAATACCATCAAAATAGGGCTTCCAATATTCAAGGGTGAGAGTGATCCCGAAGAGTTTCTTGCATGGGAATTCGCATATGAGAGGGTCTTCCAAGTCAATGATCTTACCAAGGAGAAGAAGAGTTTCTACGCGATTGCTTACTTTAAGGGTTATGCTACTACATGGTGGAAGTATGTTAAGTATTTTGGCAACATTTTGGTAGAGGGCAGCCCCCTCCTTGGTTTTGGGTAAAGTACCTCATGAGACAAAGGTACCTACCCGAAAGATATTATCAAGAGTTCCTTTCCAAGTTATATAACTTGAGGAAAGGAAACAAAAATGTCGTGGCTTACTATGATGAGTTCCAACAACTCATCTTGAAACTTGATCATAGAGGGGAACAAGTGAGTCACGATAGCATTCGATTCAAGGTGGGGTTGAATACAAATATTGCTTCAGTTTGACACTTCACAAGTTTGACACCCTTGATGCCATCTTCCAAGCTACATTGGAAATTGAAAGAGAGTTGCGGGAGACACCAGGGTCCAAGTTTAAAGTCCAATCACCCTCGGGTTGGCACCATGACAAGAATGATTCATCCAAAGTGTAGCAACCTGAGGCCAAGGCTTCCCAAGCCGAGAATAAGACACCTCAAAGGTACCCTCCAAGAAATGAAGGTAAACCGCATTCCTTTCCTAATTCTAAGGGTTTTCAATGTTTTA
Source organism: Capsicum baccatum var. pendulum (assembly GCA_030864225.1). Taxonomy (NCBI): domain Eukaryota; kingdom Viridiplantae; phylum Streptophyta; class Magnoliopsida; order Solanales; family Solanaceae; genus Capsicum; species Capsicum baccatum. The sequence continues at coordinate 16,008,106 of CM061560.1, forward strand.
AATGCCAAGATTAGGGACACAAGGCTAGTGAGTGTCCAAATAGGAGGAATGTGATATTAAGGGAGGGAAAATTATATTTTCTTGGTGAGGAGGTGGGAATTGAACCGAAGGGGATTGATGATCAATCTCAAGTTGGAGAAGGGATAGAACCCGAGAAGCCAAAGGAAGGGGAGGAGAATGCTTGGCTGTGTGAAGGTGAGATTGAAGTGCCATGTTTTATAGTGACAAAGGCTATGATTAGTAAGGTTTTGGGTGATCCTAGTCAAAAGTAAAACCTTTTTAACACCAAATGCATTATTAAGGGGGGGGCTGTGTTCTATGCTTATTGATGGAGGTAGTTGTCACGACCTGAGTTGTGACGCTAACCGTAATAAGCATCCCAAACCATATAGGACCGGACGCTCCTTTCTATTTGGTACATCATGAACACCATTCATAACCATAAAGTAAAGATGCGGAACATACACAAAATAGAATCATGGTCACATTCTGAGTTAAGTATATCAATACGAAAGAAGATCCATCAACTTCTAAACAATATATGTTTCTGTTTGCAAAATCTCTATTACATACAAAATTATCAAACTATCTAAAACTGGGACAAGGCCCCCAGTGGACCAAAACCAAGTAAATAGCAAGTATCTGAAAAGAAATAAGTCTTCCGGAATAGAGAAGGCTCACCAATTGCACACTTCACTTCTGTTTGAAAAACTCTACGGCTTAGCAAGACCTCTAGACTGAGCCTCAGACCCTGAAATATAGGGGGTCAATACAACTGTACTGGTACATAAAATAGCCCAAAAACAAAATATACATTTTTTTCATAACCACATAGGTAAGAGCATTTCATAAATCACACATATCATCTTGAAATAGTTGAAAATACATGGGCATAATATGAAACTTTCAAAACACATTCCGCAAATCATGACTCTACTCTTTACCTTACTTCTAAGCTATATGGTACACCCTACAACTCTGCTATTCCACGGGCTATATGGAATCCTCCCTTGAATCGGCGACTAAGCCCTCAACCCAAGTTTGCTGCAAGGGTTGGAGTCAATGTTTCTCCACTACACCACAGGGCCATCACCAGCGTACAATTTCCCTTTCGGGTATTATAAACCCGTGTCATCAAATCATAGTTTTGGGCAATGAGTCATTTGACTTGTACCTTATTTGGATAACCATCTAACTCTCTTAAGCCCAATTTTAGATTATTTAAACTATATCTTCTTTGAAAAGTTCCTTATTTCTTAATTTCATACGGGCACATCAAAAATAGTGTATCGTCATACCCAGACTTACAAGTCGTGTGACAAAATCTCTACTTCCCTTATGTTATTTCAAAATATGTTTATTGACCACCCAAAAGCTTTACTTTTTGAACAAAAGTTCATATTTCACAACAATTGAAATACCCAAACTATTTTCAATACTTATTCTACGGTGGTCAACCTTTTCAATCACTTCAAAACTATTCTATATAAGAATTATGATCATCATAAAACAAGTAAATTTATATCAGGAAAATAATTCAATATATACATAACAAGCTCAAACATTTAACAATTTGCGTAATTCATTCTCAACATGTGAAATAAATACAATTTTATAGTAAAAGAGGGAATTACGTATCCCATGCTCTCTTTTAAATTCACAATTGTAATATCACAAAATCACACGAAAACAAATTCGAATTTAGGGTTTCATACCATAATTTTCATGACACTTCATCATGACGCAATAATTCCAGCACAAGTTCATCAATGATCTTGAAACAATTTTGTAGATATATATATATATATATATATATATATATATATATATATATATATATATTCTTTAAAACAAATTTGAAAACCAAAAATCCATGCCCATGAGGTTTAGCATAGTCCCGCGTACCTTAGATTACTTGGGAGGGAGAGTGGAACCCGAATCTTGTTTACGTTTTTTAAAATCTTGACTTCAAAGATGAACTCTAGATCTATGAGGGTGGGACTAGGGTTTTATTTTGAGATAATAAGAGTAGTTTTTGATAATATTTCCCCTAAGCACTCTTTAATTTTGTGTTATGGCAGAGTTATGATGAGGGAAAAAGACTGATTTGCCCTCCCCAAGGTCGGTTATTTAAATGAATTCGTGAACTGGGCACCGATGCATTGCAATCAAGTCAGTCCACTATTTAATATACACTTTCATTGACGCTACGCATCGACTTTGCGGTTGTTCACTGCTTCACCAATGTGATAGTAGATGCGGCGCGCCGACTTTGCATTGGGCCACTGTTTTCAACATCCAAACACATCCCTAACGTTGTCCGAAAAATCTAAAACTTTACCGAAACATCCCCTTACTCCCCCAAACATGAATCAACTTAAAAATCCATATCTCAAGGTCGAAAAAATCAATTTAGAGATCACACAAGTTTAGGAGCTTAAAATATGACTAAGTCCTTTTGACCCTTACGAAATTTTCAGGTGATTAACCCCTTAAGCATGCTACGACGTGAGGTATTAAATCAAGGATACCATAGGGTGTTTTATTATCCCCCCCTTGGATCATTCATCCCCGAAAGATTGCTCGAAACACAAACAAGCAAGATTTCAAGCATACTAGGGAAAAGATAAAGAGAGCAGGTTATACCTCGTACCATTTAGGTCGTCATCAATAGTCTCAAAGAGAGTTAGGTATCTGATCCGCATATCATCTTCTAATTCCTAAGTAGCTTCCTTAACTTTTTGATTCCTCCACAACACCTTAACCGGAGCTATTTCCCTATTCATTAACTTCCAAACTTGGCGGTCCAAGATAGCAATAGGTTCTTTTTCACATGATAAAGAGTCAGTCTCTTTGATCTCCTCAATAGGCAACACTAGGGAATGATCTCCAATGCTCTTTGTCAGCATAGACACATGAAATACTGGTTGAATAGAAGCCAGACTTGCAGGAAATTTTAACTCATAAGGAACCTCATCTATCCTTATCACAATCTGATATGGTCCTACTATAGTGCCCCGAAGTTTTTCTTAGCTAAATTTTATCCCAAAAATAGCAAGCATTGGCTTCTAGAATGATTTATACTTTTTTTCTGATGGAATCCCTTAGATTTCAATTTTCATTTCGTAGATGATTGAATAAGTTTTCCGTTGACATAAGATGCGTCCAAGAGGGACACTTGGTGAAGGAGTTATGGTTAATTTAAGTCCTAGTTGTAAAACACTGTCATTCCTGTCCTTGGCGCGTCGCGAAGAGGGTGTAAATGATGATGGTCAATTTTTAGTGGGAATCCATGATGGTGGCACATCGTGGAGTGGGACAAATTCCCATTCGTCAATTTACAGTGAGCCACCGTGATAGTGGTGCATCGCAGTGGCCCATGAAATCGGGATCCTAGTTATATTTTAATACCGGTCTCATTAAGGGTATACCACACCCTTATTAGTCCAAACACGAGATTTCAACCCCAATTGAGCATATTACTCATACATTCACCAAAAATATTCAAGAACACTCTCTAGGGTTCCATATTGATAATCCAAATAAATCAAGATTCAACCGTGGGTTTTCAAAACAAATTGAAGATTTAGAATCCCCAAGTCGTGGACATCAAGAAGAATCCTTTAAATTTATAGATAGAGGTACGTGGCATTTATCCTAAAAAAATACATAGGCTTAAAACCATTAGAGCATGATTTTTAGATTTTTATGCATGAATTACAAAGGGGTTTTGGTATCTATGTTCTAAATTACGTACTCCAAATGTTTTAATGTTACTATTGTTTTGACCCTGTGGTCCTATCTCCTAAATTTATTTACATGTATATGTATATGTATGGAATTTGAGATTTAAGATCCTTGAGAGCATAACTATGAACTCCCTCTCGTGTATTGAATTAAAGATTATGGTTTTGTGATTTGAAAGATGTTTTCGTAATATTATAGCATTTGAGCATGATTTGAAATTGTTGAGAGGGTGTTTATTGATATAAATGTGTTCTTGTGTTTTAAGAGAAAGAATTACATGTGAATTGAGAACTTTGACCTGACTACCTTGTACTGTACTACTAAAATGCTTGACAAAGATGAGTTCCTTGCATGTGTTTACATGAGGTTTGAGAAAGAGTTTCTTTGAATTGAATTATTAAAATGGTGGTTCCAAAACTTGTGTTTTGAAAATAGAGATTTACGATAGACTAATAATGACTCAGAGATGTGACTTGCAAGTCAATGGTATGACGATACCATATGTATTTATGCCATAACAGGTTATGTTTTCAGAGCATGTTTTCAGAGTATATTTTCAGAGATTGTATGTTTTGATAGAGTTTTAAAAAAGGGCTTAAAGAGGGTTAGGTGATTATCCAAAGAAGGCGTGAGTTCAAGCAACTCTTAGCCAAAAACCACATTTATCGATACGGATAGATTATTATTGTATGCTAGCGACGACCGTGTGGCATAGAAGATTCAGAGACTCCAACCCTTGCGGTACACTTGGGTAGCGGGCTTCGCTGCCGAGTTAATGGCAGTTTCCATATAGCCCATGGAATTTTTCAGAGTTATAGGGTATATCACCTAGCGCAGAAGTAACATAGATTTCTCAGAGTTGAGATGATTTTTACAAAGTCTTTAAAATGCCCATGTGAATTCTTACTATATCATTTACTTATGAACTGTTTTAAATTGCTTTTATATATGTTGATTAATAAATGATTATTTTGGATATTCTCTGCGTACCAGTACATCTGTATTGACCCCCCTCCGCCTATCTCTCAGGTTCTGAGACTTAGTATAGGGGTCTATATAAGCAGTAGATAATTCAGTTGATTGTGCAGTGGTGAGCCTTCTCTATTCCAGAACACCTGTCTTTTCAGATTATGTCACTTATTTCAGTTTTGGTTTACTGGAGGCCTTGTCCCAGTTTCAGACAGTTGTCAGATTTTCATGTAGTAGAGATTTCGTAGACTGAGTCAGATGTTATTTAGATGTAGTTGATTTACAGTTTCCATACTTATGTTGAATTCAGAGTTAACCATGTTTCTGTAGCAGATATTCTTTTATTATATGAATGTTGTGCATAATTACTAGATAGAGAAGGTCGTTCTGGGCCTTCATAGTTCGGGATGTCCATCATGGCCAGGCCCTAGTTTGGATTGTGACACCTACAAAGCGAGGAATCAACTTCCCTTTCTTCCCAAATCGCTTGACTCCCTTCATAGGGGAGACTTTTAAAATACCCAATGTCCAACCTCAAATTCTATCTCCCTTCTCCTAATATCGGCATAGGATTTCTGGCAACTCTGAGCTATCTTAAGTCATTCTATAATGATTTTCACCTTCTCCATTACCTGGTGATGGCCCAAACAACCACGTCTCACCCACTTTATACCATCCAATCGGTGATGTACATCTCCTCCTATAAAATGCTTCAAAAGGAGCCATCTTAATGCTGGCATGGTAGCTATTATTATAGGCGAACTCTATCAATGGTAAATGATCTTGCCAACTACCTTTGAAATCAATTACACAAGCCCTCAACAAATCCTCTAGGTTCTGAATAGTGTGTTCCTCTTGTCCATTGGTCTAAGGGTGGAATGCAGTACTCAGATTCACTTGGGTACCTAAACCCCTCTGAAAAGATCGCCAAAACTGTGAAGAGAATTGTGTACCTCAATCGGATATAATGCACACAAGTTCTCCATGTAAACGAACTATTTCTTTGATATACAGCTTGGCATAATCATCTCCCAAATAGTTACTCCTCACAGGCAGAAAATGAGCTGACTTGGTCAGCCGGTCCACAATTACCCAAATGGAATCATATTGGTTTCAAGACCTCGAAAGTCCTATGATGAAGTCCATATTGATCATCTCACATTTCCACATAAGCAAAGCTATCTCTTGGAAAGTACCACCGGGTCTCAAATGTTCCACTTTAACTTGTTGACAATTCAAACACTAGGAAACAAAATTAACAACATCACATTTCATATTATTCCACCAATATATAACTTTAAGATCATGGTACATTTTAGTAAAGTCTGGGTGAACAACATACCTCAAAGTGTGAGCCTTATCGAGGATCCTCTCTCACAATCCATCCACATTCGGTACACACAGCCTGCCTTGGTACCTCAAAATACCAGCATCGCCAATTTCAAAAGCCATCACCTTCTTTTGACCCACACTTTTCTTAATCTGCATCTAGATGGGATCCTCGGCTTGTTTTTTCCTAACTTACGCACATAAGGAAGACTTAGCTATTTCATGTATAAACCACACAAAACACATAAAACAATCAATCAAGCAAACAAAACAAAACAAATACAAAATTTAGTGTCCAGACCAATTATACAGTCCGAAATAGGAAAATACAAAAATATAAAACCTATTCTAAACTAGTCCTAGACTAAGATCCAATGCTTTACCCGATACCTCTGGCCTTGATCACGAACCTCCTTCGAAGACATAATACGCAGGGCATTCTCCAGTGAATAAATACATGAAACCTCAGGGCATTCTCTGGCCAAATGAATACATTTAAATTAAATACGATAAACTAGAAAGAAACATTCCCACGCACATTCAAACATAAATCAAACACAAGTTCTAAACTTGCCCTCCCGAACCTACATTTGCCTATCCGTTTCAACATATCATAATTCTATCGCATTTCAATAATATTCATGCTTATTTTGAATTAAACAAAAACAACAATAAACCAATATTGATCTATATTCATCCATTTTTACCAATTCCTCAATTCCACCCATCTAGCTTCGTTTGTATCAATCACACCATCAAAATTGATCCAATTCATTTCATATATCACCGAAATCACATTGTCAAGCACATAATCATAACATCAACAAAAATCCAATAATCATGATAATGCCACACATAATCACAACCGATTTAACAAATCAATATAAAGAAAAGAGAATGAGTTAAGGAAATGGACCTCGATAGAACTTATTTTTGTCGATAATAAAGAACACCCGGACTTGGAATTTCAAATAGAACCTCAACCGCGATGAATCCAACTCAATAAAGAGAAGCAGCAATCCAAAACTTACCACACCAATCGGATTGATACCAAATAGTACCCAAATTCCTTCAAACCAATGCAGAAATCGATGGACCAAAAATAGAAATCACAATCGAGTAACCAAACCCATTATGCAAAAAATATCATGAAATCGATTCAAAACACTGAACCCATGAGAACAGTGAACCCAAAAAACCAAAATTACAAGAATATCAGAGAAACCCGTGCAGACGGAGTTCCGGCGAGTATTGGCAGCAGCAAAAAATAAAAAGCGACCAAAACATCTAATTCCGGTGAATCTCGATATGCTTCGATGTTTTTTCGATGACACAGTCGAAGAATACTAAGAAAAGTAAAGAAATTTTGGGGTGTTTCAAAGCGGTGGTGGTTTTAAACCTGTGATACAAAAGAAAATGATGAAATAATCAGTTTTGCCGATGGGTTCGCCAAAAAATTCAACACCACCGTTCTCCCTCTCGAACTCCTCTCTCTCTCTTTGTTACTCTTTCTCTCCTCTCCACTCTCTGTTTTTGCTACTCTCTCTCTGTTTCTCTCTTTCTCTCTATCCCATTTTTGTTTTTTGTGTATCTATGGCTAATTGGGTGGCGTTAATGGTTGTTCTTTGCCTTCTGTGTGTAGGTGTATTATGTAGAAGATGAAAATGATCCGTGTATTACCCAAAATGATCTCTATATAAAATAGGAGGAATCAAGATGATTATTCCCCAAAATGGTGTTTTCCCTTTTTTTTATTGTATCTTATGCGGGTGTCTACTATTGGTGGCTCATGGAAATATGTGTGTGGCATGTGGAAATATGTGTGTGGCGTGTGGGTTCCACATGAATGAGTGTGTAAGGTGAGTGAGACATGTGTCTTTTTTGTATGTATCCAATGAAAAATAAAGAGTGAGGTGTCAAAAGTACTGTGTATTCGATTATTTTTTGTTCTTTTTGGTTGAAAACTATCAACTAAAAAAATAGTAAGATAAATAAAAATAAGTAAAATATTTTTCGGGAAGGGACAAAATTATGTGTCTACATCATGCCACCTTAGAATGTAAACACAGAGTGTTTTCATACAAAGAAGTAGACAACGCGACAGAATTTTGTCCCAATCATTATTCGTTGGAAGAAATAGAAGGAAGAAGGACAACCAAGTCTTGACTTAGGACATCCTACCCCCCAGGTTATAAGGGAATCAAGTGATAGGTATCTCAAAGGATTAGAAGGAGATGGACTATACCGAGTTGGTGAGTCGAGTGAGGTCCCATCGAGGTTCCAGTTTGCGGTTCTGTTATTGCATCGGAAATGAAAATTACAAGTTAAAACATAAATAAAAATACAAAACTCCTATCTACGCAGCTTCTTTTGGGACTCCTTACTTAAGTTTCATCACCCTATTCTTCAGGCGGGCTCCTGGTTTGCAATTTCCTCAACTTGTTGTTTGGCTTTCAATTACTTCACCTTGTTTCTTGACTTTCAACTTCTTCATCCTGTTCTCCAGGTGGGCTCCCGAATTTCTATTTTTGAATTTCAATTTCTTCGCATTGTTGCTTGACTTTCAACTTCTTCACCCTATTCTTTAGGTGGGCTCCTGACTTACAATTTTATCACCCTTGTTCTTCAGGCGGGCTATGGAAGAAAAACTCTCTGCGAATCTTCTGCCATACCCTGCCAAACCCAAGAAGCTCCGAATGTCGGTTGGATTCATGGGTCTAGGCTATTTCCTCACTGCCTCAATCTTTTGGGGATCAACTTTAATTCCCTCACAAGACAGAATATACCCCAAGAAAGCAATAACATGAAGCCAAAATTCACACTTGAAAAATTTTGCATACAATCTATGATCTTTGAGGGTCTGAGAATAATTCGAAGGTGATTGACATGATCCTCCTCATTTTTAGAATAAATCAAAATGTCGTTAATGAAAACTATGACAAACAGATCTAGAAACAATTAGAACACTGTATTCATTAGATCCACGAAAGCTGCAGGGGCGTTAGTCAGTCCGAAGGACATGACTAAGAATTCATAATGGCCATATCGGGTTTGGAAAACTATTTTAAGGATATCAGCCTCCCTAACTTTCAACTGATGATACCCCAAATGAAGTTCTATCCTTGAAAAACACCTAGCACTCTGAAGTTGGTCAAATAAATCATCAATTTTAGGAAGAGGGTATTTGTTCTTAACAGTAACCTTGTTCAGCTGACGGTAGTCTATATACATATGGAGGGAACTATCTTTCTTACGCATGAAGAGTATAGGTGCACCCCAGGGAGAAACACTAGGATGGATAAAGCCTTTGTCAAGCAAATCTTTTAACTACTCTTTCAACTCTATCAACTCTGTCGAAGCCATCCTGTTTGGTGGAATAGAAATAGGATGAGTGTTTGGAAACAAGTTAATACCAAAATCTATCTCCCTATTAGGTGGTATTTTTGGGAGATTATAAGGAAAGACTTTGGGGAATTCATTTACTACAGGGACAGACTGGAGAGGAGGACTCTCAGCACTGGAATCCTTGACCCGAATAAGATGATACAAATAGATCTTAGATATAAGTTTGCAGGCTCTGAGACAAGAGATGTATTTCCTTTTTGGTGCTAAGGAATACCCCTTCCATTCTATTACAGGTTCATTCAGAAAAGACAAAGTAACCTTTTAGGTTCTACAGTCTAGGACGGCGTAGCACGAGTGGAGCCAATACATTCCCAAGATGGCATCAAAATCAATCATGTCACGCTCTATAAGATCTACCATAGTATCATGGTCACAAACATTTGCTATACAATTTTTATACACCCTCCTAGCTACCACAGAGTCACCAACAGGAGTATATATTGAAAAAGGTTTTAAAATAACTTCAGGCTCAAACCCAAAACTAACCGCCACATACGGGGTCAAATAATACAAGGTAGAACCTGGGTCAAGAAACACATATGCATTACGAGAAAAGATTTGTAACATACCCATGACTATATCTGGGAAAGCCTTTGCATCATGACGGTTGGAAAAGGCACAAAACCGGTTGCGACCACTCCTGGTAGCTGAAGTAGCTCCCTTAGGAGGAAGAGCGGTGGAATTTGCTTGAGACCTGGCACCTCCAAGGTTTCCTTTTGCCGTAGGACAATCCCTTTTATATGGATGGGCTGGCCATAGGCATAGCAAATAAGACTACCAAACTGATACGATCCAGGATGCTCTTTTCCACATTTCCACAGCGTGGGTAAGGCCGAGGAGTATAAGCTACACTTTCCTGAGACTGAGTTCCTTAAATTCTCGATCTATGGTTAGGATAAAAATTCAAAAACCTCCAATCAACTGGAGGTCTGGCGCTGGAGCGCTGGCTGATGACTGGGCATGACTCCAAAACTTTTTCTTCGGCCACCTGTTACCCCAATTACCATCTTGGTCCTGACTATAGTTCTGGTCTACTGGTTTGGCCCTCTTGGCCTATCTATCTTTCTCCCTTGCTTCAGCAACCCTCTTTTTATAATCCTCAATCTACTGCATATGAACGGACAATCTGGAGAAGTCCATATCTATGTTCAACATCGCCCCTTTGCACTCCAACACCAAGTCATCCGAAAGACTGAATACAAACTTCCTCATAATGGCCCTCATGTTTCCCACTAATTTAGGAGCATAATGGAATAGTTGATTAAATTTCAGGGTGTACTCCTTGACGCTCATCTTCCCCTGCTTCAAATTCATAAACTCTTCAGCCTTGGACTCCCTCAACTCCTGAGGAAAGAATCGGTCCTGAAAAGCTTCCACAAATTTACCCCACACAGAAGGCTCAGCATTTTTACCTCTCGAATCTTCCCACTTATTGTACCACTAATTTGCTACCTCCTTAAGTTGATAAGCCGCTAGATCAACCCCTTCCACTTCATCCACATGCATCACTAAAAAAATTTTCTCTATCTCATCTACAAACTCTAGTGGATCCTTCGTCACCTTTGTACCAGTAAACTTAGCTGGGTTCAACCTCATAAACTGACCCACCCGTGTAGTCTCGGATGCACCAGATGTAGACCCAACATCCTTCGATCGTCGGGTCTGTGAATCCACCAACTGTACAATTATATGCATCAACTATCTGAACTCAGCATTTGATATCTCTCTTTGGGGAGGTTGGGTGTGATTAGTCCCAGACCGGGGAGCCCTAGGTGCCCTAGGCGGGCTGGTCTGAATGGGAGAGACTCTCGTAACAGTAACAAATTTAGGAGTGTGATCCCTATTACATTTCCCCATCCCATAGGTAGGACAGACATCTTCAGTTTGGTCATTCTAATCATTAGAGCGACGAGGAAGCATGATAGCTTTTCTGAAATATAAGAGACCATTGATTAGCGGACATTTCAAACTCTACAGCATGAACTAAATCACAAAAAAGGGAGACATTCCTAAATTCCTAGTAGTCTCCTGTTTATAAGTGTGGAGCGCTACACACCCATAAACAATACTCTACCCGACGTGATTTCACAGACGCCCTGGGACCATGAACTGTGCTCTGATACCAAGTTGGTTACGACCTGAGTTGGGACCCTAGCCGTGACGATCATCCCAAACCATATAGGCCCGAACACTCCTTTATATCTGGTACATCATGAACACCATTCATAACCATAAAAAAAAGATGTGGAACATACACAAAACAGAATCATGGTCACATTCTGAGTTAAGTATATCAATACGAAAGAAGATCCATCAACTTCTAAACAACATTTTTTTCTTTCTATGAAATCTCTATTACATATGAAATTATCAAACTATCTAAAACTGGGACAAGGTCCCCAGTGGACCAAACCAAGTAAATAGCAAGTATCTGAAAGGAAATAGGCCTTTTGGAATAGAGAAGGCTCACCAACTGCATACTTCACTTCTGTCTGAAAAACTCTACGGCTTAGCAGGACCTCTAGACTGAGCCTCAGACCATGAAATATAGGGGGTCAATACAATTGTACTGGTACAAAAAACAACCCAAAAACAAAATATACATTTTTATAACCACATAGGTAAGAGCATTTCATAATTCACACATATCATCTTGAAGTAGTTTAAAACACATGGGCATAATCTGAAACTTTCAAAACACATTCCGCAAATCATGACTCTACTCTTTACCTTACTTCTGAGTGAGATGGTACACCCTACAACTCGCTATTCTACGGGCTATATGGAATCCACCCTTGACACGGAGGCCAAGCCCCCAACCTAAGTTGGCCACAAGGATTGTAGTCTCTGCTTCTCTACAATACCATAGGGCCGCTGCTAGCGTACAATTTCTCTTTTGGGTATTATAAACCCGTGTTGGCAAATCATGGTTTTGGGCAATGATTCGTTTGACTCGTGCCTTCTTCGTGTAACCATCTAACTCTCTTAAGCCCAATTTTAGGTTTTTAAACCATATTATCTTTGAAAAGTTCCTTCTTTTTTAATATCATTCGAGCACATAAAAAACATGGTATCGTCATACCCAGACTTGCAAATCAGGTGACAACATCTCTACTCCCCTTCTCTTATTTCAAAATATATTTATTGACCACCCAAAAGCTTTACTGTTTGAACAAAAGTTCATATTTCAAAATAGTTGAAAAACCCAAACTTTTTTCAATACTTATTCTACGGTGGTCACCCTTTTCAATCACTTCAAAACCATTCTATATAAGAATTATGATCATCATAAAACAAGTAAATCACTTATCCATTATCTCAGGAAAACAATTCAATGTATACATAATAGGCTCAAACATTTAACAATTTGCATAATCCGTTCTCAACATATGAAATCAATAAAATTTTATAGTAAAAGAGGGAATTACATATCCCATGCTCTCTTTTAAATTCACAAGTCTAATATCACAAAATCATACAAAAATATATTTGAATTTAGGGCTTCATACCATAATTTTCACGACGCTTCATCGTGATGCAATAATTCCAGTACAAGTTCATCAATCATCTTGAAATAATTTTGTAGATACATATATACATATATATATATATGTATATGTATATGTATATATATATATATATATATATATATATATATATATATATTCTTTAAAACAAATTTGAAAATTGAAAATTCATGCTCATGAGGTTTAAGGTAATCTCGCGTACCTTAGAGTACTTGGGAGGGAGAGGGGAACCCGAATCTTGTTTACGTTCTTGAAATTCTTGACTTCGAAGATGAACTCTTGATCTATGGGGGAGGGACTAGGGTTTTATTTTTAGAGAACTAGAGTAGTGTTTGATGATATTTTTCCTAAACACTCTTTAATTTTGTGTTATGGCAGAGTTATGATGAGAGAAAAGACTAATTTACGCCTCCCAAAGGTTGGTTATTTAAAAGAATTCGCGAACTGGGCACTGATGTGTTACCCGATGTGATACGTTGAGATCGCATCGGTCCACTGTTTTATTGATGCGGTGCATCGACTTCACGTTAGTTCACTTCTTCACCAATGCGATAATCAATGTGGCGCGTTGACTTCGCGTCGGGACACTAATTCCAACCTCCAAACACATCCCTAACGTTGTCCAAAATATCTAAAATTTTATCGAGACATCTCCCTTACTCCCCCGAACATGAATCAACTTATAAATCCATATCTCAAGGTTGGAAAAATCGATTTATAGGTCACACAAGTTTAGGAGCTTAAAATACGACTGAATCCTTTTGACCCTTAGGAAATTTTTCAGGTGATTAACCCCTTAAGCATGCTACGATGTGAGGTATTAAATCGAGGATACCACGGGGTGTTATAGTAGTTGTGCTAATATTTCTAGTAGTACCTTGGTTGATGTTTTGAGGCTGCCCACTATCCGTCATTCCAGCCCCTACAACCTTCAATAGTTAAATGAGTGCGGGTAGTTAAAGGTAAACTGACAAGTAGTGATACAGTTCAAGGTATGTAACTACTTTGACGAGGTTCTGTGTGATGTTATTCCTATTCAAGTGTGTCCCCTATTTTTAGGAAGACCATGGCAATATGACAAAGGTACCATGCATGATAGATGAGCCAATAGATACACTTTGGAGCACTATGCCCAAAGGTATACACTCCACTCTCTCTCACCGATACAAGTGGCCGAAGTTAGTCAACAAGTTAGATACTTGGAAGAAAAAAGAAAGAAAGAGAGAAAGAAAAGGACCGAGAGTGGGAGTGGAGGAGAAGGAGACGGAATCAAGCAGCAAAGAGACAAGGGGTCCTCACTTTTGGGACTTACCCTCGGGAATCCTTTACTTCTCACTAACATAGGTAATAACATTTTGCCTAGTACCGTATTTTCTTGTGTGCAGGTATATGATTTTATGCTTCGTAGGGGAGATGCCAAGAAATTTTCTCACAAACATATACTTTATGAACTCAAGGGGTCCTTGGCTAAGCATCCAAGCTTCAGGACAGAAAACGAGGAGGTGATTCTATGGAGGAGCCGTAAGGTTGATAAAGTCGTGAGTTTGAGGTCAAACTCTTTTCAAGGTAGAGAGGATGATATGAGTACGAACTTGTAGATGGACATATTTTGTGCATGTCAAAGGCAACTGAGATAAGGCCCGAGCTTAAGTGTAAATGAAGACCAAAACCACCCTAAGTATGCACTCTTTAGGCGGCCCTTTTGGAGAATTTTAATTAAAGGGGCAGTTTTATCATTTGTGTCTTGTTTTGTGTTGTAATATAAATAGACCAACTTAGGGTTTTTGAGACTTAGTTGATCATATTTTGAGACTTGTAATATTTGCAACACTTTATCTATCTCTTAAGAGCTCTAACCGAAACTAGGGCTAGACAAGTGAAGATTCACTTGTGTTTGTATTGTTGGCTTAATACATTGGTTTTTAGAGGAGGTAACGTGTAATATACTGGAATTTTCTTAGCCTAAACGCATCCCAAAAATGACAAGGAGTAGCTTCTACAATGAGTTATATTTATTTTGTGTGAAATTCTTTAGAGTTGGACTTTCCATGGCGTAGAAAATTGAATTAGCTTTCCAATGATATAAGATTCATCTAAATCCGATAACCGAACAAGAAGTTATGGCTATTTTAAATTCCAATCGTAAAGCATCATGATTTGGATCCTTAGCGCGTCGCAGAGAAGCATAAAATCATAATTTTCAATTTCTAGTGAGACTCTGGGATTTTGGCACATCGCGGGGAGGCCCAATTTTTTATTTGGCAATTTCCAGTGTCACTCCGCGATACTGGTGTGTCTCGCCAATGGTCAAAATGGCAAACTTAGGGGCTTCGCAATGGTGGCGCATCACGGAGGGAACCCAATTCCCACTCATCCTTTTTTCAGTGAGCCACCGCGATTGTGGTGTATCGCAGTGGCCACCTTGATCGAAAAAAATTACGTTTTCCAGTTCTGTTTAAGAATTTAAAGGGGCTATTTTGGTAAATCCTCCAACTCACAATCCGTCCAAAAATATAAGATTACTCAAATATCAAAGCACTTTATGCCCTATTCATCATTCTCCTCAAAGAAAAACCCTTGTTCATCATACTTCCTCTCCAAGAAACTCAGAATTTCTCCATTAATTCTCCAAGATAGTCTAAATTTAAGAATTCCCAATACAAAAACACTAAGAAGACATCTCCAAAACATCAATAGGAATCCATGATTTGAGTTTCTCATCAAAGATCATCAATTAAGGTATGTGGGGTTTGAACAAGGATGATTCTTTCATCCTTGTGCCCAAACTTTATTTTAATTACAAACTTTCTGAATTATATATGATTTTCCATGAATTTCAAGTTAGGGTTTATACCCATTATCATTATTTGTAAGATTTTGAGATTTTCCATGATTTAGAAGTTGAATTACATGATTATGTTTATGTTTCCATGTATATTGCTGAAATTTCCAGATTTTGAGTTGATTTATCAATAATTATACTATCAAGCATGAATATTTGATGATTTAACCTAAGATTGATGCATGGGTTATTTATCCCAAGATTGAATATGGTTACTTCAAGAAGGATGATGCTTTAAGAATCTTGTGAACATATTATTTTCAGATTTTTAGAAAAGCTTTGATCGTTGATCATCAGTTTAGCTATGAAATCCACTTTATAGAATTTAGATCAGCTTTATTTATAGATTTAAAAGGATAAATTCATATTTGGTTTTAGATAAACCCTTATGCTAGTTTTAAAAGTGGATTTCTATCACGACCCGAACTAGGGCCTGGCCGTGACGGACATCCCAAACCATGAAGGCCCGAACGTGATACTCTATCTGGTAGTCATGCACAACATTCATATAATAAGAGAAGATGTGGAAATACAATCTAATACGAAAACATGGTCATTAACTCTGAGATTCATGACATAAGAATGAAAGCTGCAATATAAAATATCTGAATTAGATCTGACTCAATCTGCGAAATCTCTACTACATCTCAAAACTGTTCTGAAAACTGGGACAAGGCCCCCAGAAGACAAAAACAAAGGAATAACATAATTTGAAATGACAGGCCTTCTGGAACAAAGAAGGCTCACCACTGCACGGGTCATTTCTCCCTGGATACACTACTGATTAGCCGGACCCCTAAACTGAGCCTCCGAACCTGGGAGGTAGGGAGAAAATACAATTGTACTGGTACGCAGAGCAAATCCAAAATAATAATTTATATTCAACATAGATGGGAGCAATTTAAAATAGTTCATAAACATATCATATTGTAAGAAATCTCATGGGAATTTTCGAAAGACTCTGTAAAATCATCTGAACTCTGTGACACTCTTTGTTTTACTTCGACACTAGGTGGTATACCCTACAACTCTAAAATTCTACGGGCTATATGAAATCCGCCATTGACTTGGCGGGGAAGCTCCCAACCCAAGTGTACCTCAAGGGTTGGAGTCTCTGACTCTGCTACGCCACACGGTCATTGCCAGTATAAAAATAATTTACCCAGATCGGCAAATCACGATTTTAGGCTAAGAGTTACTTGAACTCTAGCCCTCTTCAGGCAACCACCTAGCTCTCTTTATGCCCATTTTTAACTCTTTAAGACATGCATTCTCTGAAAACATACTCTGTAAATGCTAACTCTATTATGGCATACATTTATATGGTATCGTTATACCATTGACTTGCAAGCCACATCTCTGAGCCAATTTTAGCATATTCCCATCTCTGTTTTCAAACATCAATTCGGGACCACCATATCAATAAATCATTTTAAAGAAATCTTTCTCTAAAACTCATGTAAACACATGTATGTGTGGTTTTGATTATTACAATCATTAGGGGTTAATGTTGAAATATACTTGGTTCTTAATCTTGTAATAATCTTGGTCTCACTATCTATCCTTTCATTATTTTGCAAATCCATGTGTTTTTGTGTTTGTCATATTGTATCCCTTTATGTTGCTTGTTCTTCTCACGTTTTATGGACTGTTTTTGCATCTTGGTGGACTATTTTTGTATCATAGATAGAATGTCTTCCAGTGTAAGGGAGGCTCACTAAATTCTGAAAGTCTGGGAACAATCTACTACTGAGCTGGACCCCAGAATCAAGCCTCCGAACCTGTAGATAGGGGTCAAGACTCGAAAGTACTGGTATGTTAAACTAGCCAAAAATAACATATACTTCATATAACATAATTGAGAGCCTTTTTATAAACAATTTCGCATAATGCAAATATAAAAACACATGGGATAATTTAAAAAGCTTCAATTCATGCTTGTAAGATATTTCTTGCAAATCATGAACTCAACTTTTCTCTTTAGTTCGTTTGAGCTAGATGGTACACCCTACAAGTCTGTTATCCCATGGTCTATATGGGATCCACATTAACTCACCGGCCAAGCCCCCTATTTGAGTTTGCCACAAGGATAGGAGTACGTGAAATAGTATACCCCTAATGTGAGTACACCGTAGGAATTCCAATTATCCTCCTATGTAGGATAACATAACATAAATCCTGCATCGGCAAAATATGATTTTAGGCAATGACTTATCTGAACTCGTGCCTTCTTCAAGTAACCATCTACCTCTCTTAGAGCCCATTTTTAGCTTTTTAAAACATGCATCTTCTGAAATCATGATTTGAAATTCGCAAAGTCTGTAGTTTGTTCTGTTCTGAATCTGTCATGACATTTCTCTAATTCGGTATCTTCATACCAAGACTTGTAAGTCATTTCATCCATATCATATCATGTCTTAGTCCTTTCATTAGAAAATATGTTATTGGACCACCAAAACATTCAATCAATAGAAGAGAATTCTTATGTCAAAACATGTAAAACTCATGCAAAATACTCCTTTTTTTCAGTACTTTAACATATGGTGGTCATCTCTTTCATCAAATACATGCAATTTCTCTATTAGGACACAAATGCATTTAAAAATTAATAAAACACTTTCTCATTGGATTATAAAGCAATGCAAATCCATAATTGATAGTGAAACATTGAAACTCAAGCTTTTAACCATTCATATAAACAACCGCGACACACTAAGACAATGGATTTCATAACAAGAGAGGGAATTCCGTAAATCATGCTCTCATATAATTTCTCAAACTCATAACATCTATACATATGAACATAATTCATGTTTAGGAAAACGCCCCATAGCTTAAACAAGATTTTATCATAAAATGGGGTTCCTAATACATGCTCTTTAACAATTTTCAAAACTCACAATACGTACATACATATATACTCTAAGGCATGTAAAAATGTTAAATCTTAAGCCCATAAAATTTAGGATAGTCCCACATACCTTTTGACGGATAAAAATTGAAGAGGACGTAGAGAGATTTGCCCTTGGAGATCAAAATCTTCAAACCCTCCTCTCTTGTTGAAAGAAAGATAATTTGGGGATTTGAGAAGTGAAATAACGTGTTTAAAAATCTAAATTTCATCCATATGTGATTAGGAACGGTTATAGGATGGTAAAAGACCGAATTTCCCTTAAAATAACTCAAAACGAAGCACTTTTTGACTCTCGGGAAAGGTTTGGCACCTTATGGCCAAAGCCAACCTCAAGGTAGGAAGCGCATAGCCAAAGACAACCCATTCTAGTGGCATTTGACGATTCCCTCATGGCACGGGCCTAACGCGAATACTGGATAAGGTCCCATTCAAACACTCATAACTTTTGACTTCGAACTCAGATTGATGAACGTTTGGTGGAATTGGAAAGAGGACTCAAAGATTTTTAATTTGATATATTATGGGCCATATAACTCCTCATATTCTAGGAGTAATGGTCACTGGAAGTTGACCCAAGTAAATCCTTGATTAAAACTCAACCGGTAAGAAAGTTCTCAACTTAACTTTGAGCTAGGGGACTTTTATGACCGTTAGAGTTTGTGACCAAAATTTCGTTGATACGACCCTGAAAAATTCATGGTGCGATCCATGTTTGAGATTTTTTGGGGTGTCTGTGGTGGTAGCATAGGGATGGACCTGTATGTTTTTGAGATTAGAATTTATTTGTATGCACGTATTATATAAGTGTGATTTAGTGGGTTGTTTTTGGAGGTTTTTAATATATTAAGACTTTCATCTCCTTGTTGTATTCCTCTCCATTATAGTGAATGTCCTCCTCCTCTGCTCATAGTTTTTACCGTCAAAGATTTCCACGTAAAATCTGTGTATTTTTTTGTTTTCTTTTGTTTTGTGGTATTTCTTATTCCTGTCTGTTTCGATAACAATGATGTATACTCATCTTCAAAGATGTTCTCACACTAAAACATTGTCATTCACACTTATTTCCAACTAAAAAGATTTGGGTATATATAGATCGAAAAGACGATTTCAACTTTAGCTCGAGAAAGCGGAGTGTTACACATAGATTCACCGTGAAGGTGTAAGTCCTTGCGACCAACGCCCAAAATTTATGTTTGTTAGCATAGAGATGTCGTACAATAACTGTACTACTAGATAGTATCCTCAAAATGAGGATAGTCCTTAATATGAGCACATTCCTTAAAATGAGGACAATATGTATAGTACCTCAGTCTATTATTAACTCTTGCCTAACCCTCAGTACGTGCGGCCAACATATACTGGGGTCCTGTCGGTTGGAGAGTTTTGGACCCATATAGCCCGTGGGTAAAGAGATGGCGGTGAAAGCTACATAGTTCAGGACTAAATTTTAAATGATCATGTAACATGTCCCTAGCCCCTATCCCGACATCCTATTATATTTGTGATTATTGAACATATGTTTCATGACTGACTTTTGTAAATTATGAATTTTATCCATTTTCCTGGGTTGCATTCCAGTACTCGTCGTACTGACAGTCTACGCACGCTACATTGTTTCATGATGTAGGTTCAGAGGTATTTTTTCCATTATTCTATGTAGTTTTAGGACACTCATATTCTCTTTTGGACAACTGGTGATAAGTGGTGAAACCTCCATCAATCATAAGTCAATTGTTCATTTTTCTTGTGTTTCCAGTTTATTATTTTTTAAATTTTTATGGCATAGTCGAAGTCATATCATGACTTAGGAGTTATTCTTAAAGTTAGAGACTTCGTAGACGGTGATGGGTTGTTTTGTATTTTGTTCTTAAGATTTTGTATATTGTTTTATTCAAATGTTGACCTTTGGATCTTATGGGCTCATTTTCGCAACTCTATTTATGACTATGCTCATGATATAATGCTAAGGGGCCATCTTAGGCCTTCTTTGGTTTGGGATGTCCATCATGGCCAGGGCTCTGATTCGAGTTGTGACAATATATCATCATGTAGAGACTTTAATCCTTGCGGCAAATTTGAATTGGGGGCTTGGCCGATGAGTTAATGGTGGGCCCATATAGCCCGTGAGTATCATGTTTATTGGGGTCCCCCAACAGTCTGTTAAATGGATTGGGTTGATTTGACATTATTTTTCAAGTTAAACGGGCGGAACAGCAGGAATTGCTATTTTTTTGCAACTTTCGGTGAGTGTTAGCCCATGGTTTGGGAGGTGGGCTCGAGCTACGAGAAAATTTTTGGGTAAAACTTCTCAAGTGGTGCTCCGATGGTCTATTAAATGGATCAAGTTGATTTGACGGGGTCAGGGGAGTCATTTTTAAGTCAAATGGGCGAAATGACAGGAATTGCAGTTTTTTTGCGACTTTTGGTGAGTGTTAGCCAACCGTTTAAGGGGTGGACTTGGGTTCTGGGAATAATTTTGGACGAAACTTCTCGTGCAATCTCCTTACGGCCTATTAAATGGATTGGGTTACTTTGGCAGGGCTAGGGGAGCCATTATCCAAATCAAACGGGCGAAACGATAGAAATTATGAGTTTTTTTGGAACTTTCGGTGCCTATGGTTCAAGGGGTGGGCTCAGGCTAAGGGAAAAATTTTGAGCGAAAATTTTCGGGCAGTCCCCCGATGGCCTATTAAATGGGTCGGGTTGCTTTGCTGAGATTGGGGAAGCCATTTTCCAAGTCAAACGAGCAAAATGACAGGAATTGTAAATTTTTTACAACTTTCAGTGAGTGTTAGCCCACAGTTCGGGGAGTGGGCTCGAGCTCCAAAAAATTGTGGATGAAACTTCTCAAACGATCCCCCAACGGTCTATTTAATTAATCGGTCTGCTTTGACGGGGTCGGGGAGCCATTTTCAAGTCAAATGAACAAAACGACAGGAATTGCGGGTTTTTTGCGAATTTCGGTGGGTTTTAGGCCACGGTTCGGGAGGTGAACTCGGGCTCCGAAAATTTTTTTGGACGAAACTTCTCTGGCAATTCCATGACGGTCTATCAAATGGATTGGATTGCTTTGGCGAGGCCTGGGGAGCCATTTTTCAAGTCAAACGGGCGAAATGACAGGACATGTAGATTACGATATTGTCTTCCTTGTTCAGCAGCCTTGATTCGATTCTATCCTCATGCATGAGCCTTTTCTTTTTGAGAGAGTGCTCGTCCATCTCCTTCCATATTTGACCTCCGAATTAATGGGAATTAGCTTTGTCATTATTGAAACCATCTATGGAATTAACAGATTGCAAGTACTTGATTATAATTGGCATCATTAATGCAGATACCGTGTAGCGAATCAAAACGACGAAATATTTTTCTATCGATAAAATGGATCCGAATCTTCTCCACTTTTTACGCTTTTCATTTTCCCAAGTTTCTATTTAAATTGTAACATTTGTCCATCTAAGAATCAGAGTTCAAATTTATTTAATTAGAACAAGTGTCCTAACAAGATAAATATCATCTTGTATATATAACCAAATATTTACCTTCATTCACTATTGAAAATGTCCACTAAAATAGGGACCACCAATAAGCAAAATCTCATAAAATATGTAAACAATATACATTGATTTCCTAGACCGGCATCCAATTGATCTATAATCTTTCAACTTTAAAAATACCAAAGCAATTTAATATGTGTACATATTTAATGATATTGTTTGAACAAAACTTAACACGTATCTAAGCTTTTACCTTCGCCGCCCCTGATTACAAATTCTACATTTCAAGTATTTGTTACTTGTAAATATCCTTTCAGCGAATAGTGTCAAAAAAAAAATCCTTATACTGATAATGACGATGTATATAACTTAAACTCTATTTTAATTCATCTTTTTTTAATTATTATTAGAGGTAACGTGTAATCTGATATTATCCCATCAATCAAGCTATTAGAATTGTAAACTAAAACAGGTTGACCAATCTATTAGAATATTGTTGTAGACCGGGTTGATTCACTTGTTTCATTTCACTGTATATTCATCTGCTGCTGCAGTACATAGCTTGAGCCGCATCAATATATTGATTTCGACCCAAATTTAAAAAATCCTTATATATTATTTTATTCTTTTTGTACATCATATGTAGATCTTTAATACATAGGTAAATCTTTAGAATATGTTTCTAATATCTTGTACCTTATTTAGGATTGAATCCTACCTTATTTAGGAGTGTATCACTTTATTATTTGGAGTTCTATCTTATTTAGATGATTAAATATTTATATAAATAGGTCATTGTACCTCAATCTTATTTCAATTGAATCAATTCAAGTTAAATTACTCAAGTATTCGATTCAATTCAATCATTCATTTAAATTCAATTCATTCATTCAAACTATCATTCAATTATTCCGCAATCTCCTTCAAACTTCAATTCAATTTTTAACATGGTATCAGAAACCAAATTAGGCCAAAAATAATTCTTCTAAACATAAAATATTAAACAAAGAAGAAATTAAAAGTACATATAAGATGCATCTTGAGCATGTGTATATATACATAGATAACTTTTACTTGTGGTAAATT
Organism: Capsicum baccatum var. pendulum; assembly: GCA_030864225.1. Classification (NCBI taxonomy): domain Eukaryota; kingdom Viridiplantae; phylum Streptophyta; class Magnoliopsida; order Solanales; family Solanaceae; genus Capsicum; species Capsicum baccatum. Next base: position 16,031,419 of record CM061560.1, read on the forward strand.
TTAGCAAGTTATGAATTTTATTTTATTGGATATAGCGGGATCGAGAAACAAAGTTAACAGAGCCTCCAAATAATCGCATACATTTATACCCCATAATCAGTAATCCTACATCACCAAAAAAATATTGTGCAAACTTTAGTAAGAAAGTATCAAAATAATGTTAAGACAAAAAACTTGTATAAAATTATTAATTACATAGTTATTAATATATATATATATATATATATATGCAATAACTATGTTTTCTGTTCAACTCACTTTTCATGTTATGTTATATTATTATATTTTTTATAACAATAGTAAAAAATATTTTGACAAGTGATGACTGCTTTATTATATGCAAGATATTTAGTAAAATACATTTGTGCAATATCATAGTAACATATTCATAAGAATTACTAACCATAAAAATGAAAACATACATTACATAATTAGGATGAAGAGTATGACAAAGAAAAAGAAAACATATATAAAGCTTAACTATAGCTATTTGAATGATCTCAATTTATTAAACTTCTTCCATGAAGTAATCCTATTGCAAATTTTAATAAACCTCATTCTCACCTTATTTGCTTCTTCCTTCTTCCTCCACCAATGATGTTGTTATTCTTTCTTGCGACTTCTTCTGATCCATTAAATCATTGAAAAAGCTCACCATTGAAGACCCTTTGAACTTGCCTCTGCATTTGAAGATAGATTATGACATAATGTTAGCGTCTCATTTCTTGATCCAATAAAATATGGGAATCTTATGAGAATTCTATCAATCATATTGGTAATGTCTAGTTACATTCTAATGAAGAATAGATAATGATTATAGAAGAGATGAAAAGTTACAATTATAATAATTAAGAGATGAAAAGTTACAATTAAGAGATAAAAGTTACAATTATAATAATTAAGAGATGTAATTAAGAGAATTAAGAGAGTAGTTTGTTTGAGAAAAAATGTACAACAAATTAATTTTAATATGAGGAAAAACTCAAAAAATACATAAAAAAGATAAATGGCATTGGGGGCCTCTAAGGCATGCCACATAGAATAGGTTAAACTTCTCTTTTATATATATATATTGATTTATAGAAAGAAAACTAGGATCTAGAAATGTGAGCAATGAAAGAATCCATATCTCTCTTTGAATCTCCATCAACAGCAACTGATTGTCTAACTTTTTCACCCAATTCTACCATACTCTTCCTCACCTCATTTCCTTCGGGAGAATCCATCAGTTTTCTTAGCGCGGTTTCAATAGATGTGGAAGTAATTAACTCATCGCGTTGTTCCCATTCCTTAACTGCAATGCCAATTTTGAGCACCTTTGTGACGAGCACTGCAATCCTTGGTTGGTCAAAAACCATAGGCCATGTGGCTAATGGAACACCCATGGTGACGCTCTCCAGAACAGAATTCCACCCGCAGTGACTCAGGAATCCTCCTGTTGATGAGTGCCCCAATATTTCTAATTGTGATGCCCAATCCCTCACCACGAATCCTCTTCCTTCTACTCTCTCTTCATAACCTTTGGGAATTTGGACATGTTCACCTTCTTGTAACAACGCGTCCCTCACTATCCAAATGAACTTGTGTTGACTCTTTTCCAACCCTATAGCGAGCTCTTTGATCTGCTCTTTGGATAAAGAAGTTGTTGTTCCAAATGACACGAATATTACAGAGTTTGGTTCTTGTTTGTCTAGCCATTTCAAACACTCATGACGATTGATTATGTTGCTTGGATCATCATCCGTAATCATGGTCGCGATTGGATGTAATGGACCAATAGCCCATTGCTTGGAGCCTCTTCTTAGTAACTTATTGTACCTTGCAAGAGCATTGAGGTAAGGTCTGTCAATCGCCTTGCAAGTGGAGTAGAGGTTTCCAGAGCAAAAATTGTTATGCAAGTGTTGCTTTATACCAAAGTCCATAAACTCCGATATGAAACTAGTTTGATAGGACGGAAGATTATTGGGAAATTCAACTCCACTAGGGAGTAGAAGTCTCGCGACAAATTTGCCAATAAGCGAGGGGAGGTGGAACTGTATGCCAATAGATGAGGGGAGGTATAGTCGTATTAGTTCCTCGTCCACATACATGGAACTTATCACAAAAGCAGACGAGGCGTTGAAACAATAGGCCTCTGCATTTGGTATAGAAACTACCGCGTCTTGAACAACACTAGCCATCTGAGAGTCATATATGACCACCACCCTGCGTGTTTTTGTGGAAACCTCTTGTAAGAATGCACCCACAGGGTCGCGCAACATTAGGGATTCTTCAAGGAGGGGTAGTATGAATCTTTGTGACTCCATTTCATTTGAAGAATAATAATAGTGATCGCGAGATGGTGGAATAGGGAATTCGTGGAAATGGATGTTAGAAGTTGTTAGAGGGTCCCAACCATGAACGCGACGTTTAACCTGCTTAATTTTGTCACTATAGCAAAGACAATGGATAGGTAAATTGTAGGAAGAAACGAGTCGAGAGATATGAAGGAGTTGATTGAGATGTCCTTGTAATAGAAAAGGTACCATCACCACAATCACATCTTCTTTAATTCCACAATCAATAATTTGTGTATGGTTTAAAGAAGAAGAAGCCATTTCAAGAAAACTTTGGTATATAGAGGGCCAATATATTAATTCTTGATGTGGCTTTGTTCTGGAGGTAAAGGTGTCAAACGGGCCGGGCTGACCCGGCCCGGCCCGGCCCGACCCGGCCCGTAACATCAAACCGGACCGGTTTGACCCGGCCCGGAAAGCCCTAGGGCTTTAGGGTACCGGGTCCCGGTCCGGTTTTTTAAAAAAATTGGGCCCGGTTAACCCGGCCCGGACCAACCCGGTCCAGGCCCGCCGGTTAACCGGCCCGATAACCCAAAAAAATAAAAAAAAATAAAAAAAAATAAAAAATTCTGTTGGGCTAAACTAGCCGTTGGCCCAACGGTAATATTACCGTTTTTGGGTCCAAACGGCTAGTTTGGGCCCATTTCATTAAAAAAAAAAAAAAAAAAAATATAAAATATTTTTTAATCCTCAAAATAAATCTATAAATACCCTACAACTTCAAATCATTTCTCACACAATTTTTCAATCTCTCAAATCTCATTCTCTCTCAAATCTCAATTCTCAATTCTCAAATATTCAATATATTTAATTTCTTAAAGTGTTCACTTTAATTTTTTATTTTTTCGTTTACAAAGTAAGAGCGGAAGTTTCTAAAGTCGCAATCTTCGGATACTTCCAAAATTTGGTATTGTCGTTCCATCTCTTACGTTTAATTTTTATTTATTGTATTAATTGTTTAATATTTAATTTTGTTATATTTGTGTATTTTGAATATTTTTAGTTTAATTTAATTTATATTATGGATAAATTAAAAAACCTCGCTGCTAAAGGTGTTAAAAATTTTTGTCCCGGAAGCGGTAGTGGTAGTAAAAAGCGAATTATTAGCGGTAGAGGTAGTTCAAGTAATAGATATACCCGTGTGTCTTCGCCTCCGGTACCGCTTGGTACACCTTTTGAGGAAGAAATAGGTGTAGGTGCTCACGATATGGATTATGTAGAATTTCAAGAAAATTACGGTATAGAAGAAGAAAATGAAGTAGATGCAGTTAATGTAGACGAAGATGATGAAAATATTGCTGAAACACCCGCAGTAGGAGATGCTAACGTTAGATCTGAATCAGTTAATCTCCCTTCCCGTCCTCCCAGTGCCCCAAAACCCCGTAAAAGAACTAGTATTGCATGGCAATTTTTTGAACGTATATCAGATATTGAGGTGCAGTGCAATATTTGTCAACAAATATATAAGCATAGAAGTGGCGGTAAGCAAGGGGGTACGGGTACGTTAATGAGACATATAGCTGAAGATCACAAAAGAGAGTTAAATATTGCAAAAGGTGGTGGGGATGTTGGTGGGTCAACGCAAACTAGAATGGACCCAACAACCGGTCAAGTAGCGAAAAAGTATAATAAATTGAGGGACCGGGAAGAAATAGCTAAAATGGTAGCTGTGGGTTGTTTGCCTTTTACTTTTCCTTCTTCTGATGCTTTTATCCGTTATATACAAGCAATTTATAATCCTATGTTTAATGGTATTCCTAGAACTACTTGTCGGTCTGATATTTTTAAACTCCATTCACAATATTGTTTTTATTTATCAACATTCTTAAAAAATATTCAATGTAGATTGTCCCTAACTTCTGATCTTGGTCGTGCTGTTAATAAAAATGATTATTTAACTGTTACTTGTCATTGGATGGATAGTAATTTCATAATGCAAAAACGTATTCTTGCTTTTTTATATGATGAAGATCGCAAACATACTGGACAATTTATTTCTGATTCTATTATTAAAATTGCCGGATATTATGGTATAGAAAATAAAATTTTATGTATTGCTTTTGATAATGCTTCTAACAACAAGAATGCTATAACAAAAATAAAATCTACGTTATCTCCACCCTTTCCTGAAATTTTCCATATTAAGTGTGCATGTCATATCTATAATTTAATTGTAAAAGATGGTCTTGACTTTTTTGAGGTTTATATTGAAAAAATTCGTCTTGCCGTAGGTTTCATTCAAGGAAATAATCGTAGAGCGAGAATTAAAGAATTTAAAGTTAAATGTCAAGAAAATGGACTTACACCGATTTTAATGCCTGAGGAAATTGATATTAGATGGAATTCTACGTATGAATTTTTAAAAACTTGTTATAAATATAGAATTCCTATTACACTAACTTTTAACCAACACTGTGGTTCTTTTGCTGATTCTGCTGATTGCATGTTACATAATTCTGATTGGGTTATAATTAATGATCTTGTTAAGTTTTTAGAAAAATTTTATGTAGCTACGGTTGAATTTTCCGGTGCATACTATCCTACTGTTTGTAATATTTTGGCATATATAGCCGATATTTCTGGTTTGCTCCAACAATATAAAAATAAAGAAGGTTATAAAGAAGCTGTTGGCGCTATGTTTACGAAATTTAAAAAATATTTCTTCCCGATTCCCCCTATTTACTTGGTTGGTGCTATTTTAAATCCTTGCATGAAATTTAATCATATGTGTCACTTTAGTACTCTTATTTATGCTAACTTAGAAATAAATACTAACCGTGAGTCTGAACAAGAGCAGCCTGATTTGTGGACGGCTACGGCTGATGCAAAAGATTATATAGAAAAATTATATAATCACTATGCTGATTTATTTGATTCAGTCGTACCTACAAATATCAGTCCAACTGTCGCTCCTCATCCTCCCGAGGAGCCATCATCTTCTAAAAGGTCGGCACATAGTGGTTTTCCTGATTCGTTTTATGATTTAACTTGTTGGAACAGTGTGGATGAGAGAGCTTACACATCAACTTATCGGGAAGAGCTGAAATATTATCTGCGGACGCCACCAGAGGATCGCAGACGACGGATCAACTCGCTGGATTGGTGGAGAAATAATGAATCACAATATCCTGTACTTTCAAGATTAGCCAGAGATATCTTGAATGTTCCAATGTCAACCGTTGCATCAGAGAGCGCCTTCAGACAGGGACGACAGCAGCTTGGAGACAACCGACACTCATTGGGAAGCAACGCAATGAATGTTTTAGTTTGCCTTAGAGATTGGATTAGAGCAGAAAGAAGAAACCAAGGAATGGAACCAGAGCCAAGCGACGACCTCAAACTTGAAGAAATAATGACTTCACGGGAGAACTCAACAGAATCAAGTCCAATGCATGGGTTTGCCCCCGTTGACTTCGACTATCCTATGCAAATTCCAATTAATATTAACATGAATGAGTTGGAAAAAATGATGCATAATTTATAGATTTTTCATTCATGTAAATTATAAATTTTGGATCATTTTGCAATCAATAAAATTCCACAAATTCATTCACTCCTTAGTCGTTGTTTTTTATTTTTTTTTATTTATCAATTTAAAGTTTTAATATCTTATATAGAAGTGTATATTTAATGTATACACGTGTATATATCTTCTATAGAAGATTAGAAGTGTATATTTAATGTATACATGTGTATATATATTTTATAGAAGTGTATATTTAATGTATACACGTGTATATATCTTCTATAGAAGTGTATATTTAATGTATACATTATATATATCTTCTATAGAAGTGTATATTTAATGTATGCATGTGTATATATCTTTTATAGAAGTGTATATTTAATGTATACACGTGTATATATCTTCTATAGAAGTGTATATTTAATGTATACATGTGTATATATCTTTTATAGAAGTGTATATTTAATGTATACACGTGTATATATCTTCTATAGAAGTGTATATTTAATGTATACATTGTATATATCTTCTATAGAAGTGTATATTTAATGTATAGATTGTGTATATAGCGTATATGTAGTGTATATTTGACCGGTTTTTATCCGAGTTTGACCGGGTTTGACCGGGTTTTAGCGGGTTTGACCCGATTGGGTTAAGTGGGCCGGTTCCGGGTGGTTTTTATTTTTTTTACTGTGCGGCCCGGCACGGCCCGGCCCGGTTAAGGCCAAAACCGGCCCGTCACCGGACCGTAACCCGGTTAGAGAGAGGGGGCCGGTTCCGGGTTGACCCGGCCCGGCCCGTTAGACAGGTTTATCTGGAGGAAATATATGGAATCCAGCCCCTATAAATACAGGTACGATTTGATTAAGAAAGTTCAGGTAACAACTAAGTGAATATCTCTACAACAATTATAAATAGGGTCTAGAGAGGTTAGGACGTATGCACGGCATGCATACCTTATCTTTACCTTTGTGGAGTTTAGAGATTGTTTCCGATATACCTTTGGCTAGACAAAATGAGGTAAATATCTCTTGCCATAGAAAGGCCTTCTGGCAAATATTTAATCGAACCACAGTACTTCAAAAGTCTTGTAATAGCCATACAAATATTATGACATGTTTAGAGCCATAATAAGTTTCAGATTGAAGCCTTCATTTATAAATTATAAGATAAACTACTTCAAAATGTTACATGTATTATATGACTCATTTTTGAGACTCTAATATTAAATACAAGATAAACCATTGTGTGTTGTAATGGGAATATATCAGAGTACACGTTAACAATTTTTGTGGGATTGGTGATTGGTCAACCTGTTTTAGTTTGCAATTCTAGTAACTTGAGTGATGGGATAATATCTGACTACACGTAACCTCTTATAAAAAAAATGATAAACTAAAATAGAGTTTATGTTATAAATATATTATCGTGAATGTCTAATTTACCATACATAGTGAATGTCTACTTTATTATATATATATATATATATAGTGAATATCTATTTATGAAAAAGGTAGAAACCCCATGGTTAGTTTTCCCTATAAATAAAGGGGTTTTGTCCTTCATTGTAATTCAACCCTCGATAATTCCTCATAAGAAATAAAGAAGTCTCCTCTCTTCTCCCTCAATTCTTCTTGTTCTTTATTTTATATTTCATAACACGTTATCAGTACGAGACTCTGCAAAACAAGGTGAGATTATAAATCTAAAGGTAATTTCAAGGTTAATAATTCCTTAAGTTATTTGTCTTTTACTACTAATGATATAATTATTATTGAAATTGAGAAAAAATTATTGGTTTGGAACCACTTATGCTTTAAATTTGTTCATGAAGAATAATATTATTAAAAAATATGATGATGGATTTAAGTCTTGTCTCATTAAGAGGGTAAAGCATTGAGTTGCAAGTTCCAATGCACCATGATGATAACATGTTGTGTTCAAAGTCCATTTGAATTATAGCCTAAGACATCTTTATATGGATAAGATGTTGAGTTTGAATCTCAATGCACCATATTAATGATATTATGATGGCTAAGGCAAAAATTAATATGTATTTGATAAAAAGTCATGAAACTTGCCCATTGAATATGCTTCACTCCATGAATTAAATGTGGTAGTAATATATGATAAGTCTGAAAGATGACAATTTACTTCATTCTGGAAGTGAACGTGATAGCAATATATGATATACTTTGAAAGATATGTATGTCTCGACGTGCTCTCGAAGTATCAATATCATGAAATGAGTTATAAGCTATCGGAAATTGATAGGCATAAGGAACGACTATATTCCATTCCTAGGGAATGAGAAGCTTATTAATGTAAACGCGCACTTGATTGTGATGGTATCACTATTCTACTCTGAAAGAGGCTGAATAACTGAGAAGAGTTATTTTGAAATCTACTTCTAAAGTAGTAAATCTGAAATTTATTCATGTAATAGTAAATTTGAATTTACTAATGTCATGATAAACTTAGAATTTGCCAGAATAAAAGTTCATAAATTGACATGAACAATTACGATATCCCAAAGATGTGCATACTGAGTATTGAACAAATATTGAAGAATTAGAAAATTCTTCTTTAACTTTTAATGTTGCGTGTTCTCAGGATAAGTTGGTTCGACCAACTAATATTGGGATTTACTCCCTAAAAATCTGAAAAACATAAAAGGTACATATAGGCCTGTTCACCAGTCATGTGATCTATTAAGATGCATCGATATAAGATGATCACTTTTACGTTTATTGTCAACCTTCAGTTTGACATTCATAAAGTTGTTACTCAGAAAAATTGAGTTAAGAGCATAATTTTGGATTGTGTAATCAAGACAATTCATCTTGATAAAGTCGATTTGGCATTGAATGCATTCGATAAATAGCTCAATCATTGCTAATGAGAACAAACCTTCATGTGTTGGTTTGAAATATGATATATTATATACAAAAGTGTCACGACCCGAACCGAGGCCCTGGCCGTGACGAGCATTCCAAACCGTGAAGGCCCAGACACCCTTCTCTATCTAGTAGTCATGCACAATATTCATACAATAAAACAAGATGCGAAAATATAACTTAATACGGAATCATGGTCATTATAACTTAATACGGAATCATGGTCATACTCTGAACTCATTTAACGATAAAGAATTTAAAATCCAACAACTCTAGACAATATCTAAACCAGTCTGCGAAATCTCTATTAAATGCTAAAATGACAATCGTCTGAATCTAGGAAAAGGCCCCCAGTAGACCCAAAACAAAATAAATAACATAGTATGGAATAAATAGGCCTTCTGAAATAAAGAAGGCTCACCACTGCACAGTTTTTTCTTTCTGAAATCTTTACTACTTAGCCGGACCTCTAGATTGAGCCTCAGACCCTGGAAGGTAGGGGGTCAATACAGTTGTACTGGTACGCAGAGCAAATCCAAAATAATAATTTTTTTATGCAACATATATGAGAGCAATTTAAAACAGTTCATAAATATATCATATGGTAAGAATCACATGGGCATAGTTAAAAGACTCTGTAAAATCATCTGAACTCTGTGATACTCTTTATTTTACTTCTGCGCTAGGTGGTATACCCTACAACTCTGAAATTTCACAGGCCATATGGAATCTTCCATTAAATCGGCAGCCAAGCCTACAACCCAAGTTTTCCGCAAGGGGTGGAGTCTCTATCTCCACTACGCCACAGGGCTGTCACCAGCATACAATAATAATATACCCGTACCGGCAAAATACGGTTTTAGGCTAAGAGTTATTTGAACTCAAGACTTCTTTGGGTAACCACCTAATCCTTTTTAAGCCTATTTTTTAACTCTTTAAAATATTTCATTCTCTGAAATCAAACTTTGAAAAACTCTAGCTCTATTATGGCATACATTTATATGGTATCGTCATACCATTGACTTGCAAGTCACGTCTCTGAGCCATTAATAGCATTTTATAATCTTTGTTTTCAAAACATAAATTTTGGGACTACCATATCAATAAATTAATTCAAAGAACTCTTTCTTAAAACTCATGTAAACACATGGAAGAAACATTTTTTTTCAACATTTCAAATACACAAGGTGGTCATATCAAAGTTCTCAATCACATGCAATTCTTTCTCTTTAACACAAGAATGTAATTATATCTAGAAACTCCTTCTCATCATCCTAAATCATGCCCAAATACGATATTGAGAAAACTATTTTTAAATCATAAATAATGCATTTCAAACTATTCACAATAAGATCATAAACTTAAATTCATCACAAGAGAGGGATTTCATAATTTATGCTCTCAAACAACCTTCAAATCTAAATTTACATATATATACATATACGTATAAATCAACTATAAGGGGAAAAGACCTCAAGGCCAAAACAACAATGTCATTACAACATTCATGATGCGTAATTTAAAATATGGATTCCTAAACACCTTTGTAATTTTGTTCTTGATGATCTTTAAATCATATTCAAGTATTTCCACAAGCCCATGTAGTTTTAGGATAAACCTCACGTGCCTTAGGTTGTTTAGGAGGAAGAGTGGATTCCGAATTTCACCTTAGTTCTTGAAACTGTTGACTTGCAAGGATGAGCTCTTGATCTTAAAAGAAGAGGCTAGGGTTTTCAATTAATGTTAAGTAGTAATTTTTCATGAAAACCAATCTAAAGTGATGATAAGATGCTTTAATCTCATGTTTTGGGCGTATTGGGATAAGGAAAAATGACTCAATTGCCCTTAAAAATGTAGATTTGAAAAATTGAAACAACTGGGCTTCGACGTGATAGGCGACGCGGTGCGTCGATACCATCGACGCGATACCTGACACGTCGCGCCCTAATCGCGCCAAGCCTCAGTATTTTTACCTGGCAGTTCCTGTACAAAATTGACCAACGTGATGGGTGATGCGACACACCAAGATCATGTTGATCCACTATTTTGGGACACCAAACAAGGTCTAAGCGCAGCCCAAAAGATCTGAAACTTGTTTGAGATGTACTATCGACTTGCCCCATCATGAATCAACTCAAAAATTAACTATCGGGGGGTCAGAAAGGTGGTAAAATAAATTCTCAAAGATTTGAAGCTCAAAATGAGGCTAAGTACTTTTGATACTTAGAAAAATTTTCAAGTTTTCAACTCTATAATCATGCTACTAGGAGATAATACTTGGAGGACTTTTGCGGGGTGTTACAAAAAGTACTTGTATACATCAAACCCATTAATTATGAATAATTTTCCCTCAAAGTTGGTTCTGGGTCAAGAACCACACATTGTTCATTTAGTTATTTTAATGTGTGGTATACGATTAATGAATATACCATGGTACAAAAAAATGGATACCTCAAAGAAGATAGAGGATGTATGTTAGTTTTCCTAACATAAGGGGGAGATTATAAGCAGCCATGAAGTATGTTAGGAATTATCATCAGATCCTCATTTAATAATTCAAGTGAAATACCGAAAGTATGTCATATTTAAGCTGCAAGGGCTCTTATTTTGTGTCCCAAAAGGACAAAGTCTATGCATACTGAGACATGATAGGCTAATCGATTTCAAATAAAATAATCCTTGAAAAGAATAAGTAGCAAATAATCATAATCAGAAGGCAATGTGCTCTTGAAGAGACTACGACATAATACTTCATGAAACCTTATGAGAGGTTCAGGTACCTGAAAATAATGAAGTGGTGAGATATTAAAATGTTATGTCACATTGAGCGATACAGAATGATATATCATCGATGAGATCTTTGATACAATATTGGCACAATATTATGAAAGATTATGAGAATCTGAATTCTACGATTATTTAAACATGCTAACGTAAAAATATTTATCAAGTGACATGAAAGGATGCATCTTGGTAAGCATAAAACTTATTTGATTTGCAATCCAAACACTTGAAGATGTTACTCATAAAATTTTGAATATTGTCACTTGAAAAAATTTACATGAAAGCCTTTTTAAGGATTCAAAATGTTTGAGGCATATAAAAATTTCTGGAAAACTTATCTATAAGCCTTATATTGCATAAATTTATAGCTTAAAAAATATTGAAACTCTTGGAGAGATTTCAAAAGCAATAGATTATTTGATGAAATGAGAAATATAATAATTTGAATTAGTTATAAAGTACCATATCTTAGTTCAGTTGGTGCACTCATGTATCTTGCAAATATTACAAGGTCTGATGTAACCTTTTTCAATTACTTTGTTAGCAAGGTATAGTTCTGCTCCTACTAAGATACATCGAAATGGAATCAACATGATCTTATCTTTTAGTTTCTATTTTTTTACTAAGCTCATGTTGGGTATTCATTTAACCCGCATAAATCTCGGTCTCAAATATACAATGTCTTCACATAGCCAATATCTTAGAGATACACAAAGCAGTTTATCGTAGTCACTTCATCGAACCATGCTGAGATAATAGCTATTCATGAAGAAAGCCGAGAGTGTGTGTGATTGAGGTCCATGATACATCTCATTCGCAAAAAATGTGGTTTGAAACGTTACAAAGTATCCATGATTTTTTATGAGGATATTGTAGCATGTACAATAGAACTTAAGGGAGGACTCAAGGAGATAGAATGAAGAACATTTTGCCAAAGCTTTTCCATACCTATGAGATACAAAAGAATAGTGATATTAACGTGCAACATATTTGTTCAAGTGACAATGTGGTTGATTTATTTACCAAGTCTCCTCCAATTGAAACTTTCAAGAAGATGGTACACAAGATAAGTATGCAAAGGTTCAATGATGTTCTTATTAGGGGGAGTTAATACGGTTGTATTCTTTTTTCCTTATGAGATTTTGTCCCACTGGATTTTACTTGTAAGGTTTTTAATGAGGCAACCTTTATGCATATTGTGAGAGATGTGTACTTTTTTTTCTTCACTATATTTTTTTCACTGGGTTTTTTTTAGTAAGGTTTTAGCGAGGCACATTATCTATCAATTAAACATTCAAGGGAGAGTGTTATAAATATATTACCATATATAGTGAATGCCTACTTTATTATACATAGTGAATGTCTATTTTACCATATATAGTGTGTTGGTGTAATATACCACAAATTACAATAATCATTACAATAGAAACAAAGTGAACAAAAAATAAAGAAAATAGGATCATCTTCTTCTTGGATGAGGCACAAATATCTCTCTCTCTTTAAGGAGATTCATGTTTTGTTACAGTTTGAAAAATCGCGGATATCAAGATGAAATATCTCAAAATATGAATGTCAAGAGATAGCCACGTAAAGTCTCTTTCTACTCCTCAACTCAAGCGGAGGAAAGGTAACAAAACTTTTCTACTTGTTGCGGAGGAAAGGTAAAAAGTTACCTATTATTTTTCATGAATAAAATGGTACTTTTCATGAAAGTTTATTTTCTTAAAGTCTCAAAATAGTGGGGGCTAATGAAATGAGAAAAAATTATCATGAAATATGTGATTTTTGCATTTTTGAGGATGCTTAAAAAAAATTACAAGTGCATATATTAGTCTTGGAATAAATCACATGTTACTATTTGTATATTTATTGATGTCTTTCGCTCTAACATGCATGTTATCAAATAAATAATAAAGTAAATAGCCAATTTGATATTAAATATCTAGGCGAGATCAATTTCATTATTGAAATGAAAAATACCTAAATTATGTGATGAATTTTTCCTTGAAATGTCACATTATGGTGAAAAAGAAAAAATGTGATATACATTTTGTTGATTGTATGAGCCATGCAACTTCTTTTGATTCAAATATGTGAAATTGAAGTAAAAAAAATGAGATTACTAGTCTAATAAAATATGAGATATGTGGCTAGTTGCACTTGTCCTGAAACTGTGTAAAAACACTTAAGCAGGTTATACAAGCAAATCAAGTATATTTACTTGAAAAGAAAATGTTGTCTCTTGTTTTTATTAAAATAAATCCTGTTGTACTTCAAAGTAATTTGATGCAAAATGAAAAAAAAAAAACTTGGTGCTGTTTGTTAAAAATGAAAAAATAAATTAATATTTGTTAACTCTAATATGGAGGTTGAACTAATTATTTTAGTCTCAACTAGTGAAAAAGTGAATTGATCAATCACTTTATTTTGAGAAATTGATTTCTCTAGTTTTGAGTTATTGTGATAGCACCAATATTATTAATAAAGTTTGAAGTTGTTATTACAACAGTAAAATAAGACCCGTGAGAATAAAATGATATTGTTATATTATATTTGACAAGTGATACCACTAACATTGAGTATGTCAAATTATATGATTATCTTGCAGATGAACTAAGCAAGACCTTGGCAAGATAAAGGGAATGAATCACATCGAGAGGGAGAAAGGAAACCTATAAAAAATCATGAGTCATATATGAGGAAATCGAACCTGGGGACTAGATATCCTATAACCAGTTTCAGTTGAAAGAACGAATCATATGATGACTTGGTGTGAGATGCACTATTATTTAATCCTTTCTATGATGTGAGTGAATTTTGTTCCTGTAATAATTTGTGAAGGTTGAATCTAAGAACTCTTAATGAAATTTTGTATCTCTTATGAGTGGGGTGTCAAAATTATAGAACCACCCTTGATAGATTTCACCTAGGTGAGTGTGAAAGTAGGTTGGTTCCTATGAGAATGAGTCTTATTCTCAAAAACGCTTATAAAAAATGGGTTAGCACATGGTCGTAATGTGCTGGCTATTAAAACTTATCTCAACACCTTGATTGTTGTGTATAAGCAGTGATACTTTATTTCTCTTAAGCAATCATAGTTCAAGTCTGAGAGAATCATGAGTAGTTTAGGATTAATTCTAGTGATAAAAAAGAACTTTAAAAAATGTGAGGCTCGTAGTAAAGCCAAAATCATAAAAAGGCCTCATTTTCAAGTTGAAAGAACAACTAAATTATTAGAATTAGTTCATATTGATATTTGTGAACTTGGTGAAATTTTAACTCGTGAAGGAAATAGATATTTTATCACTTTCATTGGTGATTTTTCTAAGTTTACATATGTTTACTTAATGAAAAATAAAAGAGTTGCATTTGAGAATTTTGAAACGTTTCTCCATAAAGTTGAAAATCAGTTTAATAGAAAAATAAAAAGAATAAGAAGTGATGGAGGCAGTGAATACGAGTTACATGAATTCAATTCTTTTGTTAGATCATTGGGTATAATTCATGAAACTCCTCCTCCTTATTCCTCTACATCTAATGGTGTAGCAGCAAGGAAGAATAAAATTTTGGTTGAGTTAACTAATACCATGTTAATTGAGTCTTGTGCACCTTTAAGTTTTTGGGATAAAGCTCTTTTGACTGCCTGTTATGTATTCAATCGTGTGCCTCATAAAAAGATCAAACTAACACCTTTTGAGTTTTGGAAAGGTCATAAGCCAAATTTGGGATATCTAAGAGTTTAGAGTTGCTTAGCCTATGTAAGGTTAATGGATCCTAAAATCTCTAAGTTGGGTAAAAAAGTTACTACTTGTGTTTTTCTTGGTTATGCTTCAAATAATTTGACCTGCAGATTTTTTAATTTTGAAGATAGTGTGATAATAGAATCTGATGATGCTATTTTTCATGAAAATAAATTTCCTTTTGATTCTAAAAATAGTGGGGGTCAAAGGACTAAAGAAAATATTTTGTCACTACCTAGTTCTTTTATTTCTACTTTGAAAAATGAAGAAAATAAGATCATCTTCTTCTTGGTTGGGCGAGGATATATCGCTCTCTTTAAGGAGATTCAAGCCCACTGAGGCATAATCTACACCGATCGAGCAATATATCTTGTGACTTATCCCCTCCAGGATACAACATCCCATCAATGATGAATAACTCAAGCAACTCCGGATTAGTTGAAGAGTCCAAAGCTCCTCCATAAGACACCTTCCTTCAACATATATTTACTCTCTTTATATAGTGAATATAGTTACAGATTTAGAATATTTTCTTTGTCTCGGCTCTTTCTTTCACTAATATAATAACTCTCTTTTGTATAGTGAATATAGTTGTAGACTTAGAAGAGTTTCTTTGTCTCAACTCTCTCTTTCACTCATATAATAACTTTCTTTTATATAGTGAATATAGTCGTAGACTTAGAATATTTTTTTTGTCTCAACTCTCTCTTTCACTATTACACACTATAATCTTTTTCACACTTATCATATTTCCTTGTCTATACAATAAGATGCAAGACCACCTCTGTTTATAGGTGAGGTATTCATTTTTGTATTAAATAGGATGAATGAGGGGCAGTAATATGGATAGATAAATAGTCTTGATGTTACACAAGTTACAAGAACTAATGGCCAGAACTAATGACCAAGAGAATTACAAGAACTAATGGTCATATAATATATAAGAACTAATAGCCATGAGAGTCATAAGAACTAATGGCCAAATGAGTTACAAGAACTAATTGTCATCTTTACTACAATTTATACCACTAACTCAAAAAGATAATGTGGTGAGTTACAAGAATAATGACACCACTTTATATCTACTAATTTCATGCACTTTAATTTATTTTTAATAATAAAATGCACCAATATAGTGAATATTTATTTATGAAAAAATTAGAAACTCAGGTTAGTTTTCCCATATAATTAAAGGGGTTTTTTCCTTCATTGTAATTCAACCCTCAAGAATTCCTCATAAGAAATAAAGAAGTCTCCTCTCTTTTTTCTCTATTCTTCTTGTTTTTTATTTTATATTTCATAACAGTTTAAGTTATATACATCGGCATCATAAGTATAAAGATTTTTTTTTCTTATACTCTAGTCGCTGAAAGAATATTTAATTACAGGTAAGAGATACTTGAAATGTAAGATTTGTAACAGGGGCGGCGGAGGTAGAAGCTTAGATACGAGTTCGCTTTTGTTCAAACAATATCATTAAATACATACACATATTAAATTGCTCATCTGATTTGGTATTTTTAAAGTTGAAAGACCATAAATCAATTGGATGCCGGTCTAGGAAATCAATAATGAATTCTTTACATATTTTAAGAGATCTTTTGCATATAGGTGGTACCTATTTTGGTTTGACATTTTCAATAGTGAATGAAGTTAAATATCAAATTATGTATATACGATGATATTTATCTTGTTAGGACACTTATTCTAATTAAATTATTACATAAGCTGATATTTAATTAGACAGTATCACTAGTGGATATTAAATAGAATATTGATGTGGACTGGTCATGTGATAATTTTTTTATATGATGTGTTTGGTGACACTCCATTAAAGTGAAAGATATTTTTAAGTCAAAAAAATAAATGGAGCGGTAGTTTTGAGCCAAAAGCAAAATGAGAATATTTTTGCTTCATTTCGAATAGTTCGAGTGTAGTTTTGTCCCCTTTTTCGTAAATATAATACTGATGTGGACTGGCCATATGGTGTGCTTGGTGGCACTTCATTAGGGTGAGAGATATTTTTGAGTCAAAAAATAAATAAAAGATATTTTTGTTCTATTTCAAATAGTTGAGGAGTAGTTTTGGCCTCTTAGATAAAGAGTGTAACCTTACATATGTATTCTTGGGTCCATTTTGGTTAGATGTTCCAAGGAGTATTTTCTAACCTTTAGGCACATAAAATTGCACCACCAGAGACAACTAAAAATAAGTGAGTGGATTTACCAATTGAATAAATTAAATATTTAAAATCTAACATTTATTTTCACGAAATTATATTCTTAAATCACTATTATAAAACATGAAATAAGCCGTGCAATTTATTGATAATCCCTAGCTAATTTATTGAAATAACTTTTGGCTGATTAAATTTCGTTACAATTCATAGGTAAATGAAATTGACAAGAAATTTTTTATTGTTTAACCACAAAATTTTGTCCATCGCTAATTTCTTATTATCTTGTGCTACTGAATAAGAAGCAATTTGCACCACCAATAAAATAACCTACTAAGACAACACATAATTCGGGGGGTGAGGTGACGGTGCGAGTGGGGTTGGGCTGGGGCAAGGGTGGGGGTATTAGAACATCTTAGCCTTATCGTAATATGAATCCAAGTCAATTCCAAGCCATACTGATCAAACCTCTAAGTTATATTATATTTCTATTATCCTTATTCTTTGTTGCAGTTAGAACTCTATATATATTCAAATATATTAAGCAAATTGTAATAGAAAAGGTAAACCAATAATATTACGGTAGAAATACAAAGTTTAGGTAATTCTTTTTTCACTCTGCCGGATCAATCACATTTGAAACCCAAGAAAGATAAATTAGCAGCATCTCATTCGAGAAGAGCTCATATTCTTTCAGTAATACTATGAGATAGACTAGGAAAGACTGTGGGGAGGGGTGGAGAGGTTGTGGGAGGGGTGATGGCGGGGGTTAGGACGCCCAGTTTTTGCTCTCCAAACATAAAATTAATGCATTTAGGCTTCCTGATCGTTAAATGACACAATATGCAATTTTTCACATATTTTTTGCGATTGTTAATAAATTGTTGGTAATTATCATTATTTTACAATTTTTACTCATTTATTGTCATATTTTAATTTTACATGATTAGTTGATAATTACCTTTAATTTATAAATTTTAGAATTTTTATCAGTTTATTATTATTTTAATATTTTTGCACAGTCTTCTGCATACGTATACAACATAACACTGCAATTCTTTATAGCATAGGGTAATTTTAATCATTTATAGCATAATATATTTTTTTCAAGACAATTATATTTTTTATTTGTTGTTTATATTTTTCTGTAATTATACATCCGCATTCATATTTTTTGTATATTATTTAATACGACTTACAAATGTGAGTCGATTTAGTTATTTCAATACACAGAATAATAAATTAGTTAAGTCTAAGTCTTATCACTTTTTAATTTTTTTGACTTTATTTCACCCACAATTCCTAATTTAAGGGACTTGTTGGGAAAAAGCAAATATGAATATTATTTTTTTCTTTTTTAAATACTCCACACACACAATAAACACACAAAGCACACACCACAAACATTCACACCCTTAATTTCGTAAATTTTAAGATTTTTATCAGTTTATTATTATTTTAATATTTTTGCACAGTCATTTACACATGTACACAACATAGCACTGTAATTTTTTACTTCATAATTTTAATTATTTATAGCATAATATATATTTTTTCAAGATAATTATATCTTTTATTTGTTGTTTATATTTTTCTGTAATTATATATCGACATTCATTATTTTATATGTTATTTAATACGACCTGCAAAAGCTGAGTCGAATAAGTTATTTCAATATATAGTACAATAATAATTTGGTGTCTTGTCACATTAACACAAATAATATTAGTTTAATTCTCTTTTTCTATTTCCTCCACTTTTTTTAGTTTTCCATATCTACTTTCCTAAATCTAAGGGATATGCTTGAAAAATGTAAATTTGATGAATTATTTTTTCCTTTTAAATACTCTAACACACATTCACAATACACACACAAAAATACAGATTTTTACTCCCACATATTTTCTTCCATTTTTCTCTCTCTAAAACCCACACAAATACACAAACAACCAGAACAACAAAATACTCCATCTCAAGTGAAACTTTCTTACTTTTTATCTCATCGTTAATTTTGTGGGTTTATTTTGATTGGAATAAATTCTAAGCATAATCATGTTCATTGTTGTCTTCACTATTAATTTGGACTATTTATTATTTTCCCTATCTACAATTGATTTATGTTTATTTTTTTAATAAAAATCACACTATAGTGTTATTTGGTCTTGGCTTTGTTCCTTTGATTTATTTTTTTCTTCTTTTTTCCAAATTCCTTTTCACTGATTTTTGTATTGTTTTAACTTTTTCCTAGACACATATTGATTATTTGTGTTTGAATTTTCTTATAGTGATACAAGCACCATCATGAAGATGGACGCTTTTGAGTATTTTGAATGCAACCTACGGAGTGTACGAGTTGAAGTGTGAAAAAGTTTCTTAAGTCACCCCTCTATTGCACTCCACGGGCTTCATTTTGTTCATTTAACACTAAGGAACACTTTTATCATTTTGTCACTTATTGTAATAAGTCTTTAAATAGAACATGTTAGGGTTTTAGCTCATTATTTATTGAATATTGATGAAAGAACACTTCTCTTAAGAGAGAGTCTCCCTAGGCCGAAACTAGGACATGAGCAAGTGCGGATGCACTTGTGAATGTGTATTGCTTGGAAATGATGGTGCTTGAGCGGTGGAATCCCTCTCGTGTCTTCGTAAGAGTGTGGTGTTGCTATTGTAAGTCTTAGGGATCCTTAGATTTAATATATCTTTGGGTTCTTGGGTCTTATTGTAGTGTATGTCTCTCTATCTATCTCTACATTTCATGTCTTAGTTAGTGTTATTTAGGGGAACCCTTAGTTCTTGTTGTTCTTGTAATTTTATAATCGTTGGATTTTTGTTATCCTATTGTTGTTCTTCTTACCATAGTGTGGTTTATCTCTTGTTGTTGACACTTCTCTTGAGAGAGAGCCTCCCTAGGCCGAAACTAGGACATGAGCAAGTGTGGATTCACGTGTGAATGTGTATTGCTTGGAAACGATGGTGCTTGAGCGGTGGAATCCCTCTCGTTTCTTCGTAAGAGTGTGGTGTTGCTATTGTAAGTCTTAGGGGTCCTTAGATTTAATATATCTTTGGGTTCTTGGGTTTTATTGTAGTGTATGTCTCTCTATCTATCTCTACATTTCATGTCTTAGTTAGTGTTATCTAGGAAAACTGTTAGTTCTCGTTGTTATTGTAATTTTGTAATCGTTGGATTGTTGTTATCCTATTGTTGTTCTTCTTATTATATTGTGGTTTATCTCTTGTTGTTGTTAGTGTTTTTGGTGTCAATTACACCTTGTTTCTTGTTGTTGTTGGACCCAAGATTTATGTTTGTGTTGCTCTCGATTTTCCTCTTCTTGTGAACTGTTTTCAGAGTGTTTTTGATATGTACCAAGTTTGTATCGTATCATATAGTTATTAGTTCTTACTTTAATATTAATTTTGTTATTAATTCTTGCATGGTATGAAAATATGTGAAGTTAATTTATTTTCTTCTTATTGTTATTATTATTTGTTCATCTCTTTTCTTATGTCAATTAGCATGAAGTGAGATATTGGTATAGGTTTAATATGTTCTTTGTAATAATTTTATTTATATGGCCAATGAAACTATCTGTCTGTTTGGATATTTGAGGCCAACCCATTATAAAAGACGGACTTTATTTTATCAATGTTATTATTTTATATTAAGGGCCGATACTTGACCGATGAAAAAAAGTCTCCATCGATTTTCGAGGCCTTCACAAATAAAAGACGGATATTACATATATAAATACGTAATAAAAAATTTGAACGATGACAAAATTTTTATAATAATGCAAAAATTTTTATAATCCGTATCTTGGCAAGACGATTTAGGATGGCTAATAAATCAGAAACCACTTCGTAGCCATGCCGTATTTAAAATTTAATCGGAGCCCACCCTTTTTATGAAAAATTATATTTTATATTTATATATGCACACATATTTTTTTAATTTATTTTGATAATTATTTATTTGTTACTAACATTTTATTTATAAGTGTTTATACAGGTTCTCGGGAATATTCGTCGGTAAATAGCATTCGAAGAAGGCTTTAATTTTTATGTTTGTGTTTTTATACTTATACACTTGTACAAATATTAATTATAGTGAAATCTTTATTTTTGAGGTGTTGGGCGAGATATTCTTTTACGCAATCCTCACCACGCGTTAGTCAATTTTAGGCCGTTAATATTTATGTTAAAATTGATTTAGATATTTAATCAAATAATTCATACTTTTTACACTAAATTATTACGCGGTCCTTTCTTTAAAGCAGTTTTTCTTTATTCAATTTTGTCTTTTCTTTACATACATATACGTATATACTTTTGTTTATAAATACGACATCATACACATTATATTATTTTAATAGATATTTTATATTTGTATTTACAATTATTGATTTTTTCTTTCCTTCTTTTAATAAACCTAAGTCTGGCCGGGAACCACATTTGTGGATTTTGAAGGGTGCCTAATCCCTTCCCTTCGAAATAATTTGAACCCTTACCTAAAATCTAAATTTATTTCATAGATTAGAATAAAGTGATACTTGTTAATAAATAAGTAGGTTTCCTATTTTTCCTTAAAAATTAGGTGGCGACTCTGTGCATAAATTAATTATTTTAGAGTCCATAATATCGTGCTTGTTTTGACCTTAGGTAAAAATCGGGCATGACAGGGGCAATCGTGAGGAGGAAACAATGAGACTTGTTTTTACTATTTGCATTATGAAAATCTTTTCTCTTATTTTCAAGGAATTTATTTTTGCAAGGAAATTTTTTAACCAATAAAATAAGGAAAATATTTTCCAGCCATACTGAACAAACCTAATGAAAAGTAGAAAAGAAAAAAAGTTAATGGTCATTAGTCGAGGTATGTTTCGTCAAACATAAATGTATTCAGATCAAGTATCTTTCTAGCCATTGCCCTTGCCTGAGTGTCTGGTCCAGGTAGAAAAAATAAATTTTAATTTTATGATGAATACAAGAGGATAAATAACAACTTCAGACGAGTTGAAAGATCTGAATTCAATCAAATAGTCTCACATACACACAAAAAAAATAAAATTAAAGAAGGTAGAAATATTATGGAAAAGGAAGTATTTGATGTTTATTGTTGTACAAGATTTTACAATTTTGGGTTATATACGATTGATTTGGATGGGGTAGGACCGTAAGAGTGAACCTAGTGAGAAATGGATGACCCAAGTGGAGATGGGATAAATGTACTAATCGCTTTGACAACAAAAGTTGATACTGTAACGAAGAACTCCTAGAGTTTTCTTCTCTAGTTGTTCAGTAAGTTAAAAAGTTAATATATATTCTATATATTGACTTTTAACTTATTCGGGTTACTGAACAACTGGAGAAGCAAACTCTAGGAGCTCTTCTTTTCTGTGAAATAATAAAATATCAACTTTTGTCAAAGTGATTAGCACATTTATCCCATCTCCACTTGGGTCATCCATTTCCTGCTGGGTTCACTCTTACGGTCCTACCCCATCCAAATCAATCGTATATAATCCAAATAGTCGCTCCACTTGGGGTACAAACTCGGAGCGTTACAAATAGGCTCTGTCTTATCATTAATAGTTGTAGCACAAACAATTTGTTGGATCTCATCCTCAATGATCATTGCATATGCTTGGTTAAGTGTAGGTGTTGTTGCATTCATCAGTATCTATCTCTTTGCTTGGTCATATGCATCATTTAGTCCACATAGGAATTGTATTAGCCTCAACTGATACGAGTGTTCTGAATAATCTTTAGACTTAGGACAATTACATGATAGAGCTGGTATAACTGCATCATCTCACTCCACAGATTCTTTAGCTTAGTGAAGTATGTTAAAACTGAGTCAGTGCCTTGGTGTAGGCTATTGATTTCCCTGTGCAGTTGATACAAGCTCATATGATTCACCTTGTCAAACCTCTCCTTAAGGTCTTTCCATACCTCACAAGCATTTATTGCATACAAAACACCACTAAGTGACTCTGCACTTACTGAGCTCACCATCCATGAGAGTACTATTGCATTACATGTCTCCCACTAATCATGTAATTCCTTTCTGTATGTGTCCTTTCTACAAGTACCAGCATACTTCCTCTTTCCTAATAGTGCAATCCTCATAGATATACACCTAATTCCGTAATTCTCTGAACCAGTCAGCTTAATGGGAATCAATGTAGCTCCTACTACATTTGATGCTCCAAGGAACAGGGGATCACTAGGATCTATCTTAGGTGTCATATCTATTTCGCAGGCTACAGATAAGGTAGAATAAAAAATTCATAGAATCTCAAAATCTATAACTTGTAATCAAAGATCTATGGCTCACAAATGGAGATCTAACTCTTCTAAGCTTACTAGCTTATAAACAGGAATGACAAGTAGAATGAACTCAATGTATTGACGATGTATTCACACTCTATTGTTGTTTCTCCAGTTCCATGACTGCGAGGCTCTAATATTATGTTGAAATATCTCTCAAGATCTCACATACTCACATACAACTGCCATTGCAGCAGTTACTGAGCTTGATGAGAAAAAGGGAAGAAGAGAGAAATTGAGCTAAGAAGAAACTTTGTATGTTGAGATATGTACAACGTGAGTTCATGCTACCTATTTATAGACTCATATGACTAACATGTGATTATCTAGAAGTTTCCTAACAACCTCCTAACAACTTAATCAAGTGGCCAGCTCACTAACCAACTTGACACACTTAACAGACTCAACTAACAAGCTATGCAACACTGTTAACGAACTAAACAGTGTTAACCAACTGTTAACTAACTAACATAACAAAAACTATGAATACTTAATATTAATCCTATAAGTTTCAACAAGTGCGACACGAACAACATGGCTGAAGCTCTTGCTATGGAGTTTGGGGGAAAATGATGAACCCTCCAAGGGTATACAAATTTCATTATGGAACTTGATTCCCAAATGATTATCAATATGCACAAAGCTAAGGCCACAAATAACCCCAAGCTCAAGATGGTTGTTGACTGAATCATTAGAGAAACAGAGAACAACAATGTCACTTTTGTTACAACTATAGAAAAGGAAATAAAGTAGTTGACTCTCTTGGCAAGCTCGATGCTAACTTGAATCACACCAAAATGTACTACATTTTCTAAACAACTCCCTAAGGATACTTAGGGACTCTTCCAACTCGATAAGTGACAAATTCCAAGTCTTAGGACAAGGTATCATAAAGCCAATTTTTTTTTTCTTTTGTAAGCTAATTGTATAGATTTTTGCTAGGTAGGAATGACCATGTCACTTAGGCAAACCTTCCTTTTTTGGGGTGATTGCATCACCTTTACTATTTATCTATGAGGTATGTTGTCACGACCCAAACTAGGGCCTAGCCGTAATGGACACCCCGAACCAAGAAGGCTCGGGCGTCTTACTCTATCTGGTAATCATGTACAACATTTACATAATAAAAAAAGATGCGGAAATATAATCTGATAAGGAAACATGGTCATACTCTCGATTAAGTTTAACAATAAGGAGTGAAATCCAAAAGTCACTAACAATATCTGGAACAGTCTGCGAAATCTCTACTATATGATCTTAAGATAACTGTCTAGAAGGCTGGGACAAGGCCCACAGTAGACCAAAATCATAACTGATAATAAATGTCTGAAAATAACTAGGCCTTCTAAAATATAGAAGGGTCATCTACTAGACCCTACACTTTTGTCTGAAGAAATCTACTGCTTATCAGGACCCCTACACTGTGCCTCAGAACCTCGAAGGTTGGGGGGAGAGGGGTCAATATAGATGTACTGGTACGTAGAGCAATCCAAAATAAAGCTTTTAATATAAATAAAATAGTTGAGAGATAGTCATAAAACATCAAATACGATATAAATTCCAAAACACATGGGCATTTTGATAATCATAAAAAAACTTTCTGTTAGTGCAATTTTTGATCTTCATATTACTTCTGAGTTAGGTGGTACACCCCTACAAGTATAAAACCCCACGGGCTATATGGAGTCCGCCATTGACTCGGCGGGGAAGCTCCTAACCTAAGTGTGCTGCAAGGGTTGGAGTGTCTTAGTCTAATACGCCACAGGGCACTAAGCCAGCGTAATATAATATACCTGGATTGGCAAATCACGATTTGGGACAATGAGTTGTCTGAACTCGTGCCTTCTTCGGGGGACCACCTAACATCTCTTTATGCCCAATTTTATCCATTTCTAAACATGTATCATTCTGAAATCTTAAGTCATGAAAATCTTGTTTCTATGTTTATCTGGGTATGTTATGGCATTGTCTATTTTGGTATCGTCATACCGAGACTTTGCAAGGCATGTTTTCTAAGCCATAATGCAATAAGCATGATCTTTTCATTAAAACATAATTCAGACCACCCAAACATGCAATTCGCATAAGAAATTTCATGTTCCGAAAACATAAGTTAAAGCTATGCAAAAGTTCTCATCCTTTTAATAAATAAGTGGTGGTCATGTAATCTTTAACAAACCATGCAACTCTTTTCATTATATGATTATGTTCAACATTCATCAACATAAACAACCCTCTCTCTTTTGGAATCAAAATCATAATCCAAATATAACACTATTTAAGATATTTCATAACATGCTTTTCAAGATGCATTCAAACGATTTCATAGTATATCATAAGTAAATGAAAATCATCACAAGAGAGGAATTTTTTTTCATGAATCATGCTCTCAATTCAATCATCAACCTTAAAACACATGCTTGCATATATATAAAATTTCAAATCAATTTTGGGGTAAGGCCTAAAGGCCAAAACAATATCATCAACGCTTCTAAAACATGAATATATTCATAAATCCGAAACCCTTTTCTTAAAAACATGATTTCTATGCCCATGAGATTTTAGGAAAAACCCGCGTATCTCAATCTCGGAAAATAATAGATGATTCGTGAAGCCTACGGCGTGGGGATTTCAACTCTCTAATTATCTTCTAAAATCCACAATTGAATCTTGAGTTATTTGGAATTCTTGTTTGAAGCCCTAGAGAGTGTTCTTGTGAATTTCTGAAGAAAATATGAATAATGTGGGCACTTGGGAGTATAATCCCGTGTTTAAGCTGATAAGGGGGATGAAAAAATACCTAATATGCCCTTAATGAGACGGAATAAAATATAACTGGGAGCCCAATTTTATGGGCCACTGCGACGTGCCACAATCGCGGTGGCTCACTGAAAATTGACGAATGGGATTTTTAGGGTCACCGCGATGCGGAGCCATCGCGTTGTCCCACTGATTGGGACCTGGAGCTTCAGCGCGACGTGCCACAATCATGCTAGGCTACTGGAATTTGACAATTGCTAAATAGGCCCACTCCGCGATGCGCCAAGCACCAAAATGACGGTGTTTTACGATTAGGACTTAAATTAGCCATAACTTCTTGCCCGGGTATCGAATTTGGGAGAATCTTATATCGACGGAAAGCTCATTCAATTTTCCACATGATAAAAATTTGAAATTAGGAAAATTATATATGGTTTAAACTTTACTCATTTTGGAAGCCAAAAATGAGACTAAGTCTCTTTGACACTATTCTAGTCATTTAACTCTAAGAGCATATTACCACGAGCTAGCGCATGGACGATTTTTGCGGGGTGTTACATATGTCTAGCCCCCCACTCTTTATATCAATACAATAAGCTCAGTATTATGCTCTGAAAGCTTTATTTAAAAAAAAAGACCCATTTTTAGATATAGGGTTCTGACAAGGAGTTACTCGGATAGTACGCACTCTTCACTTCTGATTCGGAGGTTGTGAGTTCGAGTCAACAATGAAGAAGAAGGGGTGGGAGATCCCATAGAGGGGTGATAAAATAGAAAATAAATAATTTTTCTTAAAAAAAAGATCTGGGGTTCTAAAGATAACTTGAACAAATGTAATAGTAAGTTGAAATAGACAACTGAATTCAAAAGGCAACTTATTCTCAATATTAAATAAAACAGCTGCAAACACTTAGGATATGATGATCACACATTATGGCTTGGTGCTAATTTAAAAGACAACTTGAACAATTGCACAACATTCTCAAAATTAAAAGAAACAAACACTTAGGATATGAAGATCACACAATATGGCATGGTGAGATATTGTTCGCTTTTAACTTATTCGGGAGTCTGAACAACCGGAGATGCAAACTCTAGGAGCTCTTCGTTTCTCTGAAATATTGACATATCAGCTTCTGTCAAAGTAACTACAACATTTATCCCATCTCCACTTCCTTCATCCATGAAAAGGAAGTGGTTCTTCATTGAATATCGCGCTACGGACAATCTTACAGGCTTACCCCATCCAAAATCAACATACTTATGTAATTCTATATTGCACAAGCTGGTGCAAAAATAAACATCAAATTTATTCCGCTTTATTATGTCTGCACCCTTTTTAATTGTTTTAAGTGCATCCGCGCCTAGCTTATTTGTATTCATACCTTTCAACTTATCTCGAAGTTTTTGCTTAGCCTTTTCCAGCCGAGCCACGTACTTGGACACATTAATCACATCTTCTATCTTTGCCATTGTTCCGTAGTGACAAGTAGCATTTCCTATGGTGTTTAGTGGAATTGGTGGGCGTAAATTCATTAGGTGGCTCAATAAAGTTGGTTTGAACACGCCCGAATTTGCCTTCGAAGCTGCCACCCCACATTTATGAAGAAGTGCTGTGGCAACTTCAACGCGAGTTGGATTCTGTACAACTCGTGAATTTCTTGCAACAATATCCTTGAGTCTTCTCAAATTAGAGGATGAGAAATGGTACATTCTTGACACACATCGTTGTGTTTCAGGCGCAACATTAGGTATAGATGGAGGATGGTCCATTAGTGGGAAGAATGAAGCCGCGTTAAACTGAGGAGATGGTTTGAAATCCAACTGATCATGTCGCACCGTATCAGCCCAATCAAAAAGGAACTTACAAAGGCTGTACCCATCAGCAATCTTGTGTGACAGGCATATGCTGACCGCCAGTCCAGCACAATTGAAATGGCTCAATTGGACCACTAACAGGCTTCTTCCGCTCGATAAGGAATTACTCCAAGGCAAATCTTGTGGAAAGACTATATCAATAGCATCATTGTCTGGATTGTTTAGAATTTCAGACATTGAACAATTGACTCGTCCATTTAAATACTCAACGCCTATGTCATCGTCATTACAGTCGACATACTTATTATCCTTGATTCGTCCGGCGAAGGGATAATAAGAGAACAATATTTTTGAAAGGGATTTTTCAAGAATCTGTGATATTTGAGTTATGTTATAATTTTCAGGTTTGGAGTTGAAGGAGGCCACTGGGACATATGCAGAAACAGCTATGTAATCTCTGAAAGAGAGATTGTGATGTCTAAGTGAAGAAGGGATGGGGAAGAAGGCTTAATTGTTTTTCCTGAAAGAACTATTGATGAGGCCATCTTTAGCTCTATGTTTTAATTTGTGAGTTTAGGCCCTTAATTTGAAGTAGAATTGAATTAATAGGACCACATTCACATTTATATAGTGTAGCAAAATAATTCTGTGTACATCTAGAGACCTAAGTTATTATAATAGAATCACTTTTAAAACTCTCCGATAATACCTAAGTTATATAAATTGAAACGGCTGTAATGACGTGCAAGCAGCTTGTTCCATTAAGTAATGATAATTGGGATAGGAGAATCAAATCATATCCACATTAATTATGCTAATTTTAATAAAATACTTGCAATGTGCTTCATTAATAAAATACTTGCAATGTTGTTCATTAATTTTAATAAAATACTTGCAATTAAATAGTTAACTGTTAGGTGGGCTGGGCCGGGTCAACTCGGAACTGGCTCGTGAATTTTAATCAGGGCCGGTTCGGATTCGGGCCTGGTTAAATGGGCTGGTCAGGTTCCGGGCCCAACAATAGTTTTTTTAAAAATAACTCTGAACCAGCCCACTTAACCTAACTCGGTTCAACCCACCTAAACCCGGTCAAAACTGGTTCAAAATCTAGTCAAAACCGGTCAAAATTCCTCCAAATTTTTTTCCCTCCAATATACATTATATATACCCGCCTATATACATTTTAAATACGTTAAACAATATATATACACTATATATATATTGTATATACTACATATGAATTTAAAAAATATATACACAATTACACATGTAATCGTGTATATGACTATACGTTAGTTAAATATATATACTACCCTAACTAAAACATATACTACAAGATATATACTACAATATAATGATATATATACTAATTTATTAAAATATGCACATGTATACGTTAAATATATACTACTTTAAAGTCTATAGAAGATATATACACATACATACGTACCATTCAATATATATGTAATACTTTAAATAAAATATACTACAATATATATACTACAATATATAAACACACTATATATATATATTTATATACTAATTTATAAAACATATACCCGTGTATACGTTAAATATATACTACTTTAGAGACTATAGAAGATATATACGCATTTATACGTACCATTCAATATATATATGTACTACATTAAATAAAATATACTACAATATAATATAATGATATATATACTAATTTATAAAATATATACACATGTATACGTTAAATATATACTACTTTAGAGTCTATAGAAGATATATACACATATACACGTACCATTCAATATATATGTAATACTTTAAATAAAATATACTACAATATATATACTACAATATATACACACATACTCTATATAATTATATACTAATTTATGAAACATATACACGTGTATACGTTAAATATATACTACTTTAGAGACTGTAGAAGATACATAAACATATATACGTACCATTCAATATATATGTACTACTTTAAATAAAATATACTACAATATAATGATATATATACTAATTTATAAAACATATACACATATATACGTACCATTCAGAATATATGTACTACTTTAAATAAAATATACTACAATATCTATCTATCTATCTATCTATCTATCTATCTATCTATCTATCTATCTATCTATCTATCTATCTATATATATATATAAATGATATATATACTAATTTATAAAATATATACACATGTATACGTTAAATATATACTACTTTAGAGTCTATAGAAGATATATACACATATACACGTACCATTCAATATATATGTAATACTTTAAATAAAATATACTACAATATATACACACATACTCTATATAATTATATAGTAATTTATGAAACATATACACGTGTATACGTTAAATATATACTACTTTAGAGTCTATTGAAGATATATAAACATATATACGTACCATTCAATATATATGTATTACTTTAAATAAAATATACTACAATATAATGATTTATATACTAATTTATAAAATATATACACATGTATACGTTAAATATATACTACTTCAGAGTCTATAGAAGATATATACGCATATATACGCACTATTCAATATATATGTAATACTTTAAAGAAAATATACTACAAAATATATACATAT
This sequence comes from Capsicum baccatum var. pendulum, assembly GCA_030864225.1. Classification (NCBI taxonomy): domain Eukaryota; kingdom Viridiplantae; phylum Streptophyta; class Magnoliopsida; order Solanales; family Solanaceae; genus Capsicum; species Capsicum baccatum. The sequence goes on from CM061560.1 coordinate 16,062,338, forward strand.
ATATAATGATATATATATACTAATTTATAACACATATACACATGTATACGTTAAATATATACTACTTTAGAGTCTATAGATGATATATACACATAGATATATACCATTCAATATATATGTAATACTTTAAATAAAATATACTACAATACACACACACACACACTATATATATATACTAATTTATAAAATATATGCACGTGTATATGTTAAATATATACTACTTTCGAGCCTATAGAAGATATATACAAATATATACGTACCATACAATATATATGTACTACTTTTAATAAAATATGCTACAATATAATGATATATATACTAATTTATAAAATATATACACATGTATACATTAAATATATACTATTGTAGAGTCTATAGAAGATATATATATATATATATATATATATATATATATATATATATATATATATATATATATATATATATATATATATATATATATATATATAAACGTACCATTCAATATATATGTAATACTTAAAATGTACTACAGTATATATACTACAATATATACACACACTCTAGATATAGTTATATACTAATTTATAAAATATATACACGTGTATACGTTAAATATATACTACTTTAGAGTTTATAGAAAATATATTCACATATATATACTTACCATTCAATACATGCACTACTTAAAAAAATATGCTACTTTATATAATAAATTAATAATACTTGATAGTAAATTAGTAATTTATTAAAACTAAATATTTAATTTAAACTAGAAATTTAATTTAAATCATTTGCAAAATCTCATTTAAAAAAAAAAAATTGTTATTCGGGCCGGGCCCATTAACCGATGGCCCTAGACCGAATTTGATCCGACCGGGTTAACCGTTACCAAAAAAAATTAACCCAGTCCGGAATTCGGTACCCTACAGCCCGTGGGCTGACCGGGCCGAGTTTGTTTAGTGGGTTGGGTCGGGCCGGGCCGGACGTTTGACAGGCTTATTCAATAATGACTAAGCTAATTCCCATTAATTCACAGGTCAAATGTGGAAAGAGATGAGGAGCACTCTCTCAAAATGAAAAGGCTCATGCATAAGGAGAGAATCAAATCAAGGCTGCTGAACAAGGAATCAAATGTTTGCACGAGGAAAGGCAATATGGATCTAATGATAAAAGGTATTATAGAAAAAACATAATAAAATTCTTTTAATTTCATAAAAGAGACAATTAAATTAAGATAAATATTGATACGGACATAGGACGTTATCTGAGTATTCAAATGTCGCCGTAGATGACGGCGAAAAATTCCTTGGATTCCCCGATAAAATAGAGCATGGGATTAGAAAAGGAAATTCTAAGTCCACCAAATCAAGGCAAATCAATCACAACAACGGAGAAGATCGATTGTGATCTATAATGGCTAAATTCCATGATTCATTATGTAATAAATATAGCATAGCAGTCTGGGTTTAACTTTTACATCTTCATTTGAGAACGAATCCTAATTACTTCTTTAGCTTTACAAAATTCATTATAACAAGTTAAAGTAAACTCAAAAGAGAGAAGAAACGAGAAGCTATACAAGTAGAGGTTGCTACCTTCGCCGATAAGCCATTTCACAAAGCTTTCGGAGAAACAACTGTACTACTCAATTTTCTCTTAAGGAACCTCTTTTAACTCAAAGGGACTGGAAGTAGGCACAACAAGGGTGTTCCAAATTAGGATAAAATTCTCTTTGCCATTTACTTATTTCTATCTTTTACTTTCTGTTTATTATCATTCGTGTTACTAACATTGTTATGCAGGGGAGTCGATTAGTAGACAACCTCTAACACGGATCGAAAGTTGCAAAAAAATAGCAATTCCTTTCGCTTTTCCCGTTTGATTGGGAAATTGGCTCCTCTAGCCTGCCAGAGCAATCCAATCCATTTAATAGGCCATCGGGGACCGCCCGAGAAGTTTTGCCCAAAATTTTTCTTGGAGCCCAAGTCTAGCCCTCGAACCATCGACTAACACCCACCGAAAGTCGCAAAAAAAAAACACAATTCTTGCCATTTCGCACGTTTAACTTGAAAAATGAATCTCCGCCCTGTCAAAGCAACTTGATCCATTTGATAGGCCATCAGGGACCGTCCGAGAAGTTCCGCTCAAACTTTTTTGAAGTTCGAGCTCACCCACCGAACCGTGAGCTAACACTTAATGAAAGTCGTAAAAAATCCGTAATTCCTTTTATTTCGCCAATTTGACTTGAAAAATGGCTCCCATTGCCATGACAAAAAAACGCGATCCATTTAATAGGCCATAGTAGGACCGCTGAGAAGTTTCACCTAAGATTTTATTTGAAGCCCGAACCCTAGAATCACAGGCTAACACCTACAAAAGTCGCAAAAATCCTAGATTTCCTGCTATTTTGCTTGTTTGACTTGAAAAATTGCTCCCCTGGCCCTACCTCTCTTTAGGTCCAATTTGAGTTCTTTAAACATAATGCTTCATATAAAAATTTCATTCAATGCTGAAAATCTTACGGGCATTCATCACCGGGTATCATCATACCCAGACTTTCAAAACATTTATATCGTATCAATTTCACAACCCATCGCATTCAAAGAAAGTAAATGACCACCAAAGATTTATAACATCACAAGAGAGTCATCATTTTGAAATCACATGAAATCTTTATGCAATTACTCTCTTTTCAAAGTAGGTAAACTTGCGGTGGTCATGTCAATTTATTCAATCTTATTCAATTCTTCCCTTTTAATGCAAGAGTATAGTTATAGCAAGAAAAATCCCTCTTATCATATCATAAAAATATCAAACACCGTGTAGTTAAGGAACTTACTTTCAAACCTTAGTTCATGAATTCAAAATCATTCACAATACAAATAGAAACTATATTTTCGTAACAAGAGAGGCAAATTCATTGTTCATGCTCTCCATTAATGTCACGATCTGAACCGAGGCCCTAGCCGTGATGGACATTCCAAACCATGAAGTCCCGAGAGCCCTTCTAACTTGTAATCATACACACCATTCATATATAAATAAGAAGTGCGGAAAATACATACTGAAACAAAATCATGGTCATATGTTTGAACTCAATTTATAATGTGAAAGTAAATCCCAACAACAACTAGACAATGTCTGAACTAGTCTGCAAAATCTCTACTACATCTGAAAATAACAACTGTCTGAAACTAGGACAAGGCCCCCAGTGGACCTAAACCAAAATAAATAACATAATCTGGAAGACATAGACCTTGTGGAATAAAGAAGGCTCACCAATTCCATATATCATTGTTGTCTGAAAACTCTACGGCTTAGCAGAGCTTCTAAACTGAGCTTTAGACCCTGGAGGTAGGGGGTCAATACAAATGTACTAGTACGCAAAGTAATGCAAAATAAACCTTTTATATAAATAAGATAATGGAGAGCAATTTGTTCAAACATCATACATAAAATAGTTTGAAAAACACATGAGCATCGTGTTGATAATCATTAAAACCTTTCTATCAATGCAATTTTTGATCTTCATATTACTTCTGAGTTAGGTGTCACTCTCCTACAAGTCTAACATTCCACGGGCTATATGAAATCCGCCATTGAATCGGCGGAAAGCCCCCAACCCAAGTGTGCCGCAAGGGTTGAAGTGTTTGAGTCTAATATGCCACAGGGCACTAGGCTAATGTATAATAATATACCCGGATCGGAATCACGATTTTGGGCAATGATTTGTCTGAACTCGTGCCTTCTTCAGAGAACCACCTAAGCTCTCTTTATGCCTAATTTGAGTGTGTTCTTAAATATGCATCATTCTAGTTTCAAAATCTGAAAATCTGATTTAACATATGCATTCTATTCTGTTCTGAATTACCATGGCATTATCTGAGTTAGTGTCTTCACACCAAGACTTGCAAGTCCTATTTCTGAGCCATAATGCATCATGCATGATTCTTTCATCAAAAACTCAGTTCAGACCACCCAAACATGTAAATAGTGTAAGAGATTTCATGTTCCGAAAACATAATTCAAAACTATGCAAGGATTATCATTCTTTCAATAACAATGTGGTGGTCATGTAATCTTTAACAAACCATGCAACTCTTTTCATTATATGATTATGTTCAACATTCATCAACATAAACAACCCTCTCTTTTGAAATCAAAATCATAATCCAAATATAACATTATTCTAGACATTTCATATCATGCTTTTCAAGATACATTCAAAACAATTCCTGGCAAATCATAAGTAAAGCAAAATCATAACAAGAGAGGGATTTTTCATGAGTCATGCTCTCAATTCAATCATAAACCTTAAAACACATGCTTACATATATATATATATATATATATATATATATATATATATATATATATATATATATATACATACATACATAATTTCAAATCAATTTGGAGGAAGGCCTAAAGACCAAAACAATATCATCAAGGCTTCTAAAATATGTTTATAATCATAAATCCAAAATTCTTTTCTTAAAATCATGATTTCTAAACCCTTTGCATAATTAAAAGAAGATTTTTATTCGCAAGAGATTTTAAGAAAACTCCACGTACCTTAAATTAGAAGCTTTTGAATGAACTCTAGCTTTTGGGATGCTATACGTACGATTGATGGGCCCTTCTTATAGCCCTCGTAATGGGGATTTCGAATCTTGAAGAATTAAGAAAAACCCACGGTTAGATCTTGAGATATATTGATCTTTGGGTTGAAACCCTAAGGAGTGTTTTTGGTGATTTCGAGAGAAAATAATGTTATTTTGGTGTTTGGAGGATTTAATCCCGTGTTATGGCTGAAAAGGGGGTGGAAAATACTACTTTTGCCGTTAAAAATACGAAAATAGTACCTGGAATTTTGGTGCGTCTGTCGTACGCTAATCGCGTGATACTACTGTGTTAGTCACAAAAATTGCCATAACGTTTTTCTCGGATATCGAATTTTTGAAAAATTAGTATTGTTGGAAAGCTAATCCAGAGAACTTTCATTTGATATATAGTAGGCCCTCTAATTTGTTATATACAAAGAGTTATGGTCGATTGAAGTTGACTCAAGTTTCGATGCTCACTCAAACTCGAACGATAGCAAGCTTTCAACTCGTCCTTGAGTTTGGGGACCTCTATGATCTCAATTCATGCTCAAATAGATTTCCACAATACATAATTGATTAACATACCAAATTTGCATAGGATTTATGGCTTTTGGATCATCTACGCATGGAAACGATGGTTTTCATTCTAGCCCAAAATGCGAGGTGTTACATTATCTCCCCTTGGGATCATTCATCCCCAAATGATGGGTAGGAATGTTGAATCTTAAAGGTATGGAATAACGTGAACCTGATGTGTCTTCTAAGAAATGATATAACTGATCTGAAACATTCAAACTTCTATCGTGAAATTGAATTCTGAGTTGACTTGACCTTACTTGCTTCAAAGAGCCGATTCATGCTGAGAGTTTATGATTTCCACCGATGTGTTTATGCTCAAATCATACACATTGGATTTGGAAGTGATAACTTATGTAGGTACAAATCATGAGGCAATAAGATTTAGATCATACAAAGGTATTACACTATCTTAGCTAAAATAATACGAAAAATTTAAGATGATGTGTTGAACTCTTATGAACTGAGTCATGACTAAATAACTGAATTTGAAACATGATGCTTGGACTGAACTGAGATTGCAACTTACACGAATGGAATAGATTATCTTTTGCAATGGTCATACGTATTGGACTTTGGATAGTAGGACTGGTTGAAAAGGTAGGAAACTGCAGTAACTTGTTTGCCTGACTATTAAGCTGAATTGCTGGCTACACAGACTTAGAACTTATACTTAACTGATGTATCTCTTCAACACTCTTTCTAAAGAAGTCCAAGTAGCATTAGGGAGCAAAGAATCTCTGACATGAGTTACATAAAACATCCAACTAAGGAATTACGAAAATGATACTACTCTATGGCGTGAAATATAGACATATAACTCGTAAACTAGGAAAGAATTACCAAACCTTAAAGAATGCAATATCTTACATTCAAGATTAGCCACACTTCTAAAATATTCTCTCAACTATACTTTCCCCTTAAATACCATGCTCATTGATTCCACTTATTTTTTTCTCACATGACCGCTGATATTTCCATCTACTAATGTCTAAACTGAGCTAAATCCCTTCATCATCTTCAAGCCTAACTCAAAATCACAAGACGCACCACATAATACTGTAGTACTAGTCTGAATCATAAATTTAGTACACCCTGGATTTTATAACTCCTCATCTCATGCCTAATTCTTTTTTCCACTCCAACACTCACCTTTAACATTATATTACACATTTACAAACACTCAAAGCATCCATCCGTATGTATACAAACATGACATTCAAGCCTATCTTCATACCCACATATGCACTTCTAAACAAACACTCATAAAACATCTTTCTCATATTCTCTAATACTTCTATCCATAACAACTTCCCTTCTTTATTCAGAAGATACACATAAAATATCCTCAACTAACCAAGCCATACATGAAACTTCATCGCAAAATTATTTCAACTTATGGACTTACATAAAACAAGCACACAACAATTTTTCCCAAATATAACACATAAAACTTCAACTAACCTTGACATGTATCAAATACTTGGCCTCAATCTTACTCCACAATTACTGCCTTAACTCAAATGAGCACACAACCATCTTTCATCAACTATAAATGTTTACTCTTTCCCATCTAGACAACTGTTCATCATCACTATCTCGACTTGGGGGAAAAGGTCATTGGAAAATTGGAATATCAGGATCAGAAACATGAGGGGAGTACTAAGCATAACTTGTTACCCTACTGAGGCGTGACGAATAGAGCACTAACGATATAGACTCATTAAAGAGATCAAATATGAGGATGTACCTGATATAAATATGAATTTTCACTGATTGTTAAGAGTATCACATGTGCACAAGAGTCATGAACTGCATGACCTGAATTTTTGAAATTCATAACTTATGGAAAGTGATTCGGACCGCTGAACAAACTGGGAACTCATCATACTAGGAACTAGGAGAGTACACGTTTCCTTATCATATACATGAACACGAGCTATGATCATGTAGCTGAAACATAAAGCATGAGTATGTATCGGAATAACTAAAGTTAACTACTGAAATAAGAATAAATAGAGCATTATTCTTTCTCATGGCCAATTCCACAACTTACTGGCACATCTATTAGCATCTGAAAACTTGACTTGGTTACTCGTTCGATCATCTCCCTTTTAGATTTAAGCCATTACTCTAAGTTTGTGAACCACTATATACACTCTGGTATAAACTGAAATCACTTTACTCTAGAGTCGGGGATATAACAATACAAAAAAGAAACTAAACTTACCCTGTAAAAGGGTATCTTCATGTATAGCAACCAATGCTAATACCTCCTTCTAAGATTCAACCCCTTAGGTTTCTATAGCCCCCAAAGTCATCATCATATAACATCTCACTAATCATGGATATCTCCAAACCTTTGACGGACCAAACCACTTCTGTTATAGTCTACCAGAATCATGTCTGCAAACTTATATTTCTAAACCATGAGAATCAAGATTATACAAAAAAGCTCAACATTATTAATCACAACTCCATAACTTAGCTATAAAGAACATCACATATTATCTAAGTAGTCTTTCTCCACCTAGGAACTCAACGGTACTACTAACCACACACCATGCAATGATTCTTAAAATAATGCAGCCCCATAGCACCTTAGGCATACTTCTACATCATACTTACCACATCAGACTTGATTACGAATCAAATAAACTTAAACTCTTGTATACATTGTTCAAGCCTACTAGATCACTTTCACACAACTAACACCCACCATATCAATTCATCATACCCATCTTGATCACTATCTACTATTCCAACTTAGTGTCTAGTTCTAGCTATGATGAACTGCAACTTCATACAATTTTTTTACATGCCAAACATCTGAAAACATTAATTTGCCAAAACTTCATAACAGTAAGGATCAATCATAATCCTATGATCTATCTTATTTAAAATCCATTAACACATCCTCTTTCTACACATAATTACTATCTACCCCTTTTATACAACTAAATTAGTTTATAGCTCTATAAGTCGCAACTAAACTCCTTCTTGCAACCTCCGGGACATCTAAATTAACACCACTCATCCACCAAGTACCTTCATCAATAACCTATAATTTTCTTGCATGACAAACACCGTCAACAACTCTTTTCATACTTCAAGTAAACAATGATTCACCTTAACTAATAACTCCTTCTCTACCTTACCTTCTACTAAACTAACACAAAGGGACGTATCACTTCATTACCAACTAAATCATAAGAAAAAAGATTCGGCCATACATATATTCAATAATTCGCCCTTACCACTTTTCTTGCCATTACACCACTAAACCCCAGTTCCAACCAACACAAGAACAACAAGATAAACAAGTTTCTAGTGAATCAAAATAGACCCCACACAGCTCCACTAGACTTTGATTTTGTATTTTTTAATAAGAAATGAGATGAATGACAAGGCAACTATGATAGTGAATCCAAAGAGCCCCGCACGGCTTTACTAGACTTTCAGTTTCAACAACACAATGATAACAAGATTACAAAAGATAGAAACTTGACACACAACATTCAATGATCAAAGAATACACATCTTACTCTGTATAAATAAAAAAATATGATTCAAACACTTCCCCCACAGACTACCATACAATCCACACATGCTACTAGCTACCAAATTAGTCTATCACTATAAAATGGTAAATCATTCTCAAACATCAGTTATTCAACTAAACACATTTATCTACACAAAAGTCACCCTCACTCTGATTTCTAACCTTGCGACTTTACATCCTAACTTCTTGGTACAATATCACTACCAATAGGTCATGACACCGTCACTTTAACTTATACTACTACTCCGGTGGAAATACAGTTCCAAAATTCTGCTACATATCATTCCCCCTGAAGCATGCCATCTGCAACATAAATTTTGAAAAGGACTGAATACACTTAATACTACAGCTGAAAAGCACGATTTTATCAGAATCAAAATTCACACTAGAATTAATACAACTTGGAGTACTAATGGACTCTTCTTAAGTCTTTGCACAAATTTTAAACTCTTATATGGATTAATCAGAAAGGACCATACCGTTTAGACTCTAAACTTCTACAATTGAATCACCCCAATAATGAGACATATTTGAGCACATCAAAGTAAGGAAAGAACTAGGATAACTTTACTCTCGTATGGGTGACACCATAGTATAAATTAGAGTATGTAAGAGGAACATTCTGACTCCATAGCACGAACTAAAACATGAAGAAAGAGAGACATTCCTAAAATCCTAGTAGCCTCCTACCTATAAGTATGGCGCGCTACACACCCATAAACAAGACTCTACCTGACGTGATTTCATAGACACCCAGGGACCATGAACCATGATCTGATACCAAGTTTTTCACAACCCAAACTGGGGCTCTAGCCATGACGGACATCCCAAACAATGAAGGCCCGAAAACCCTTCCAAATTGTAATCATACACACCATTCATAATAGGAAGTGCAAAAAATACATACTAAAATGTAATCCTGGTCATATGTTTGAACTCAATTTATAATGTGAAAGTAAATCCCAACAACAACTAGACAATGTCTGAAACAGTTTGCGAAATCTCTACTACATCTGAAAATAACAACTGTCTGAAACTGGGACAAGGCGCCCAGTGGACCTAAACCAAAATAAATAGCATAATCTGGAAGACATAGATATTCTGGAATAAAGAAGGCTCACCAATTCCATATATCACTGTTGCCTAAAAACTCTATGGCGTAGCAGGGCCTCTGAACTGAGCTTTAGACCCTGGAGGTAGGGGGTCAATACAAATGTACTGGTACGCAAAGTAATCCAAAATAAAGCTTTTATATAAATAAAATAATGGAGAGCAATTTTTTCAAACATAATACATAAAATAGTTTTCAAAACACATGAGCATCGTTTTGATAATCATAAAAATCTTTCTGTTAATGCAATTTTTGATCTTTATATTACTTTTGAGTTAGGTGTCACTCTCCTACAAGTCTGATATTCCACGGGCTATAAGAAATCCTCCATTGACTCGGCGGGAAGCCCCCAACCCAAGTGTGCCGCAAGGGTTGAAGTGTCTGAGTCTGATACGCCACAAGGCACTAGGCCAACGTATAATAATATACTCGTATCGGCAAATCACGATTTTGGGCAATGAGTTGTCTGAACTCGTGCCTTCTTCAGGAAACCACCTAAGCTCTCTTTATGCCTAGTTTGAGTGTGTTCTTAAACATGCATCATTCTAGTTTAAAAATCTAAAAATCTAATTTCAAACATGCATTCTATTCTATTCTGAATTACCATGGCATTATCTGAGTTGGTGTCGTCACACCAAGACTTGCAAGTCCTATTTTTGAGCCATAATGCATCATGCATGATTCTTTCATCAAAAACTCAATTCAGACCACCCAAACATGCAAATAGTGTAAGAAATTTCATGTTCCGAAAACATAAGTCAAAACTATGCAAGGATTATCATTCTTTCAGTAACAATGTGGTGGTCATGTAATCTAAAAAACCATGCAACTCTTTTCATTATATGATTATGTTCAACATTCATCAACATAAACAACCTTCTCTTTTGAAATAAAAATTATAATCCAAATATAACATTACTCAAGACATTTCATATCATGCTTTTCAAGATGCATTCAAAACAATTCCTAGCATATCATAAGTAAAGAAAAATCATAACAAGATAGGAATTTTTCATGTGTCATGCTCTCAATTCAATCATCAACCTTAAAACACATGCTTATATATATATATATATATATATATATATATAAAATTTCATTTCAATTTGGAGGAATGCCTAAAGACCAAAACTATATCATCAAGTCTTCTAAATCCTATTTATAATCATAAATCTAAAACCTTTTTCTTAAAATCATGATTTCTAAACCCTTTGCATAATTAAGAGAATATTTCTATGCCCATGAGATTTTAGGAAAACCCTACGTACCTTAAATTAGAAGCTTTTGAATGAACTCTAGATTTTGGGATGCTATACGTATGATGGGTGCTTCTTGTAGCCCTTGTAATGGGGATTTTGAATCTTGAAGAATTAAGGAAAACCCACGGTTACATCTTGAGATATATTGATCTTTGGATTGAAACCCTAAGGAGTGTTCTTGGTGATTTTGAGAGAAAATAATGTTATTTGGTGTTTAGAGGATTTAATCCTGTGTAATGGCTTAATAGGGGGTGGAAAATACCACTTTTGCTCTTAAAAATGTGAAAACAGCACCTAGAATTTGGGTGCGTACGTCGCACGCTAATTGCGTGATGCTACTATGTCAGTCACAAAAATGGCCATAACTTTTTGGTCGGGTATCGGATTTTGGAGAAATTAGTATCGTTGGAAAGCTAATCCAAAGAACTTTCATTTGATATATGGTAGGATCTTTAATTCGTTATAAACAAAGAGTTATGGTTGATTGAATTGACCCAAGTTTCAACACTCACTCAAACTCTAACGATAGAAAAGCTTTCAACTCGTCCGTGAGTTTGGGGACCTCTATGACCTCAATTCATACTCAAATAGGTTCCCACACTACATAATTGATTAACATGCCAAATTTCCATAGGATTTATGGATTTTGGATCATCTACGCATAGAAATGACAATTTTCGTCCTAGCCTGAAATGCGGGGTGTTACAATTAAATATTCCAAAATATATATGTATATACATAAAGGGGTTAAGATTTGACTACCACAAAACACAATACATATATTTTCATCAAAACAATATAATAATATGCTTTTCGAATTAATATTAAATACTTCATTGTAAAACCTAATTGGGGATCTTCAATCTTGATAAAACATTTAAACTTATGTCCTAGATTTTTAGAGTAGTCCCACATACCTTAGGTTCTTTAGTTCAAAGAAGGAAACCCTAGCCTTGACTCTTTTCTTGGGAATCTTGGCTTGGAATATGAAACCTTAATCTACAGGAGGGAAGGTAGGATTCTGTTTTGAAGTAATTTAAGTGGTTTTTGATATATTATGCCTCAATCAAGTATAAATATCGTGTTATAGCTGAGTTATTATGAGGGAAATTGACAAAAGTACCTTTATGGACCCAAGAAAAATTCAATACACGAACTGGGTATCCGATGTATTCAGTGACCCGATGCATTGCCTACTGACATGATTATTGATGCGATGCATTGATATCTCATCGATCCAATGGTTTGGCCAACATGATTACCAACACGATGCATCGATATCGCATCGAGCCATTGGTTTGCTTACCCAAACACGTCCCAAACGTTATCCAAAAAATCTAAAAAATCCCCCAGACACCCCCCTTACACCCTCAAACATAATTCAACTTAAAATTCCATATCTTAGGGTAGAAAAAATTGATTTTGAAATCATTGAAGTTTAAGAGCTTAAAATAAGGCTAAGTTATTTCAACACTTTGAAAGTTTCAGGTTGTTGGCACTAAAGCATGCTACCAAACACGATATTAAGTCAAGAATGCTACGAGGCATCACATTATCCCCTCCTTTGATCATTCATCCCTGAATAATGGCTTAGGATACAGACAAGCATGATTTCAGGTGTAATAAGAAAAAGATAGGGAGAGAGTAGTATAGGATTTATACCTTCTATGTCATCATCCCCAGTTTCAAAGATATTTGGGTATCTAGCTTGTATGTCATCTTCTGACTCCCAAGTAGCTTCCTCAGATTTTTAATTCCTATACAACACCTTAACCAAAACTATCTCCTTACTTCTCAATCCCCGAACTTGATGATTTAAGATAGAAATTGGTTCTTCTTCATATGACAGGAAATCCTTCACATCGATCTCTTCTTTGGGCAACACTAAGGAATGATCTCTAATGCACTTTTTCAATATGGACACATGGAATACTAGATGAACAAAAACTAAACTTGCGGGCAATTCTAACTCGTAAGCAACCCCACCTATCCTCCTCACAATCTGATATGGTCCTATGTAGCGAGGACTAAGCTTCACTTTGTTTCTTAATCACATGACTCCCTTCATAGGGGAGACCATTAGAAACACCCAATCACCAACTTCAAATTCCAACTCCCTTCTCCTAACATCGGCGTAAGATTTCTGGTGACTTTGAGCCGCCTTAAGTCACTCCCTAATGATTTTCACCTTCTCTATTACCTGGTAAACGAGGTCAGTCCCGACCAATTGATTTTTACCCACTTCATACCACCCAATTGATGATCTACATCTCCTCCCATAGAGTGGTTCAAAAGGAGCCATCTGAATGCTGGCATGGTAGCTATTATTATAGGCAAACTCTATCAACGGCATATGATCCACCTAACTACCTTTGAAATCAATCACGCAGGCCCTTAACATATCCTCAAGGTTCTGAATGGTGCGCTCGGCTTGCCTATCAGTCTGAGGGTGGAAGGAAGTGCTCAGGTTCACTTGGGTTCCTAAACCCCTCTAAAAGGACTGCCAAAATTGCGAAGAGATTTGCGTACCTCGATCAAATATAATAGATACTGGTGCCACATGCAAGAAAACTATTTCCTCAATATACAACTTGTCATAATCATCTCCCAAATAGTTTGTCCTCACAGGCAGAAAATGTGCTGACTTGGTCATCTGATCTACAATCACCCAAATGGAATCATATTGGTTTTGGGACCTCAAAAGCCCTTTGATGAAATCCATATTGATCATCTCCCATTTCCACATAGGCAAGGCTATTTCTTGGGAAGTGCCGCCAAGTCTCAAATGCTCTACTTTGACTTGTTGACAATTCAAACACTTAGAAACAAAGTTAGCAACATCATGTTTCATATTATTCCACCAATATATAGTCTTAAGATCATGGTACATTTTGGTAGAGCCTGGGTGAACAACATACCTCAAAGTATGAGCTTCATCGAGAATTCTTTCTCGCAAGCCATCTATATTTGGCACACACAATCTACCTTGATATATAAAATCCCATCACTGCCAATTTCAAGCGCCATCACCCTCTGTTGACCCACATCATTCTTAATATACGGCAAGATAGGGTCTTCGGCCTACTTTCCTTAACTTCCGCACATAGGGAGGATTTAGCTATCTCATGAACAATTACCCATCTTTAGAATCCAAAAGTCGAACCCCTAGATTTGAACGTTGGTAAATATGCTTTACCATCTCCCTTTTTCCTTTCTCAACATGGGATAGGCTGCCTATTGACAATCTGCTCAGGGCATCAGCCACAACATTGGCTTTCCCAGATGATAATGCAGGCTCATATCATAATCTTTTAACAACTCCAACCACCACATCTGCCTGAGATTCAGTTCTTTCTGCAACAAAATATACTATAAACTTTTGTGGTCAGTGAATATATCAACATGCACCTCATAAAGATAGTGCCGCCAGATTTTAAATACAAACCTGACAACCACTAACTCTAAGTCACGAGTAGGATAATTCTTTTTGTGTACCTTTAACTACTTTAATACATAAGCCACAACTTTACCATGCTACATAAGCACACACCCAGGTCCTACTCGAGACGCATCACAATACACAATAAAATTCTTTGTACCCTTGGGAAGTGTCAAAACTAGTGCGGTAGTCAACTTATTTTTCAGTTTTTCAAAATTACCTTCACATGAGTTGGACCATAAAATTTTTTCCTTCTTTTAAGTCAATTTGTTCAGGGGAGCGGCTATGGAGGAAAAAATCTCTACAAACCTTTTTGTAATATCCTGGCAAATCTAAGAAGCTTTGGATAATGGTTGGAGTCAGGGGTCTGGTCCACTTTTTCACTGCATCTATCTTTTGGGGGTCAACCATAGTCCCCTTACTAGAAATAGTGTGCCCCAAGAAAGCGATAGCACTAAGATAGAATTCACATTTTAAAAAATTTGCATATAACTCATGATCCTTGAGGGCCTGAAGGATGATTTGAAGGTGATTGGCATGATCCTCCTCACTCTTAGAATAAACTAGAATGTCATAAATGAAGACTATGACGAACAGATCTAGATACTGATAGAACACCCTATTCATCAGATCCATAAACGTTGTGGGGGCATTAGTCAATCCAAAGGACATATCTAAGAATTCATAATGACCATATCAGGCTCAAAAAGCTATCTTGGGAATGTCATTCTCTCTAATCGTCAAATGATGATACCCTAAACGAAGGTCTATCTTAGAAAAATATTTAGCACCTTGGAGTAGATCAAATAAATCATCAATTCTAGGAAGGAGGTATTTGTTCTTAACTGTGACCTTATTTAGCTGATGGTAATTATAAACATGCTGAGGGAGCCATTTTTCTTATGAACGAAAAATAAGAGGCGCCCTAGGGAGAAACACTAGGATGAATAAAGCCTTTATCTAGAAGTTCTTTCAACTCTTTCAACTTTACGGGGGCCATTCTGTATGGAGGAATAGAAATAGGATGGGTGTCCGACAACAAGTCAATGCCAAAATCTATCTCCCTATCCGGGGGTATCCCTGGGAGGTCATCGAGAAAGACTTTTGGGAATTCATTAACTGTTGGAACAGACTGGAGGGAAGGACTTTCAGCACTGGAATCCTTGACTCAAATAAGATGATACAAACACCCCTTTGATATAAGCCTACGGGCTCTAATATAAGATATAAATTTCTCTCTGGATGCTAAAGCATAGACCTCCCATTCTACCACTAGTTTATTTGGGAAAGAAAAAGTAACTTTTTAAGTCCTACAGTCTAATATGGTATAACACGAATGGAGCCAATCAATCCCCAATACAGAATCAGAGTCAATCATGTCAAGATCTATAAGGTCTGCCACAGTATCACAATTACAAATAGATACCATACAATTTCTATACACCCTTCTAGCCACAATAGAGTTACCAACCGGAGTGCAAATAGAGAAAGGTTCAGGAATATTTTCAGGTTCGAAACCAAAACCAACAACCACATAAGGGGTCAAATAAGACAAGGTAGACCCGCGATCAAGTAATACATATACCTCAAGGGTGAAAATCTATAATGTACTAGTAACCACATATGGTGAAGCCTCTGCATCCTTGTGATTAGACAAAACATATAACCGGTTGCGACCACTCCCGATAGCTGGAGTAGCACCCTTAGGTGGTGGTGGTGGTGGTGGTGCTGCGGCTGTGGAGTTAGCTTAGGATCTAGAACCCCCCATATTTTCTCTGAAAATGGGGTAGTCCTTCTTGAAATGACCTGATTGGCCATAATTATAATACACGCTCACCATAGATGCACCTTTCCGAATGGTTCTTCCTATAGTTTTTGCAGTGAGGATGCGGCTTAAAAGGTAGAGCAACACTCCCCTAGGACTGAGTACCCTGTAATCCCACTCCACTGTTAGACTAAAAATTTTGAAATCGCTGATCAACTGGAGGTCAGGGTGCTGAGGCACTGGCTTAGGACTGAGCATTACTCCAGAACTTTTTCTTCGACCATCTGTTACCCTAATTATTACTGCCTTATTGTTGGCTGCTATTTTGGTCTGTAGACCTGGCCCTCTTGGCCTACCTTTCTCTCTCCCTTGCCTCTACCAGCTTTTTACTCTGCTCTTCTATCTATTGTATATGAATCGACAACCTAGAGAAATCCATGTATATATTCAACATTGCTCCCTTGCATTCTAATACCAAATCATCTGAGAGATTGGATGCAAACTTTCTTATGCGAGCTCTCATATTACCCGCCAATTTTGAAGCATAACAGGATAACTAGTTGAACTTCAGGGTGTACTCTTTGACACTCATTTTCCCTTGTTTCAAATTCATGAATTCTTCAGCCTCTGCCTCCCTCAATTCTTGAGGAAATAAATGATCTAGAAAATCCTCCACAAAATCACCCCACATGGATGGCTCAGCCTCACTACCGTTTGAGTCCTTCCACTCATTGTACCACTGATTTGCCACATCTTTTATTTGATATGCCGCCAACTCCACACCTTCAACCTCATTCACGTGCATTACTCTGAAAATATTCTCTAACTTATCAATGAACCCTTGGGTCAACCATCCAATATATTCCTTTGTGGTCTTCCAAAAATAGGCACCACTTGGCTTAAAGCTTTCGTCTTTTCCATTATAAGTATATATCATTATGATGAATCCACAAAACCTTTACTCACAAAAGTTCCTCGTGAATGCATACCAACTTTAGAAGTTGATTGTGACATCAATTTTACTTCTTTTGATGATGCCAAGTTTCAATTATTAGGCAGACATCTTCCTTACTCTTGCTTGCCACAATCAATACTAGACTCAAAAGGCAAAATCATTTACCTATGTAGGGAACCAAAAGATACATTTGTTTTAACATGGCATTATAGGTATGTCCAACCCACCCATTGTTACCTAATAATACTTGTTTTTTCTTGATTTTTTTAAAATAAATATTTTACTTGATTATGATTGTATATATCATAGCAAACAAAAACAGAGTCTTTTTAAAAGGTACATTTTGACATGATCTTCATGAGCTAATTTTGACACCTGGCATTAATTATAGACAAAGGCTTCAGCAAACCAACCCTGAATTTGACAACATCCTTCATATGGTCAAGCAATAATTCAAGTGGTTCATTGAAGGGAAATCAACTTATGGACCTTACTGGGACCATGTGTCTGAGTACAAGAAAGCAAGTAAAGATAGACCATTAGATATTCTCTTTATACGATACAACGACTTAAAGGGAGATACGTTGTGTTATATGAAGATATTGGCATAGTTCATGGGGAAACCTTTTTGTAAAGAAGAAGAGGATCAATTTGTGGCTGAAAAAATAGTGTCAAGTTGTGATTTTGGAAATTTGAGCAATTTAGAGGTTAATAAAAGTGGGTCCACTAACCCAAAACCTTGGTTAAAAATTAATAACAGAGAATTTTTTCGTAAAGGGGAGATTGGCGATTGGAAGAATCTTTTGACCGAGGATATGGCAAAACAAATTGACAATGTAGTTAAGGAGAAATTAATTCAGTGACTCTTGCAATGTTACTAAGAAGTTATTTTCACATGGGTAGTTAGTTATGGGTTCTAACATGGAAGCAAGTGATAGATGGTCAACATCACTCACTTTAGAGTGTGATTCTTCTCTAGATTCTGCATCAACGCAAAATACTTTATGCACCAACCGGTACTCTTTTAGTGATATAAAGATGTTTTTTTTATTTTTTATTTTATTGTCTGTTTTCTTTCCTCACTTGATCTGTTGTACTGTAAAGTCATTGATGTGTGTATTTTATTTCTTTAGGTTTCTCTTGGTAACATCAACCTTTATATGTGATTTACATATTGTATATCGTTAAGAATTCATGCCCTACTAATTATCTTATTTTCGTCTGACTGTTGCTTATCGATGAAACGGGTTGCCTGACGTGTTCCAACAAAGCAATAAAACAGAAAGTAAAGAACACAATGATTTTTACGTGGAAAACACTCGGCTCAAAAAGATGTAAAAAACCACGACCTGTACCTCTATAGGATTTAACCCCAACTTCACTAAATAATCCTGAGCCTCAATAACGACTGATTACAAAACTCTTGTAACCAACAAATAGGAATTATAAACTCTAATCCCTATAAATCAACAACTAGTAATTATAAACTCTAATCCCTATAACTCAACAACTAGGAATTATAAACTCTAATTCCTAACTACACACACACCTCCCAAGGTATGCTTTCCCAAAGTCTCTGAGTTTTCCCCAACTCAAAGACTAGCTTCTAATTCATTTTATAACACACTGAAACTAATATTACATCAATAGTTCAAATACAATGAACAACTCTAAAAATCAATGCTAAAACTCTTAGTTGGATTCTATGCTTAGTACCAGGTTCTTCAATGTGTTTCTTCAGTGATTGAGTAGCACTTCGTGAAGTCAATCTGTCGATTGTGTTTTTCTTCTTTGTAAGTGCATCAATTATTCTGACTGCTACATCTTCTATTTAAGCACAGCTCTCCAAAGAGTCATTCTTTATTTAAAACTCCTCCACTAATCAAAACTCTCATTGCATAGAGTTTTACTTCAAGTGAGACTCCTTCTTCAATTATAACTCTTATCTCCTTGGTGTTGTAGTCAAATTCCAATTCTTTAAATCAGCACATATTAATTTATCAGAATCTTTCTCCTCCCACACTTAGGACTCTTCAAGATATACTCATAAGTGAAACTCCTTCTTTACATAGGACTCCTTTTTAAACTCAACTTATTTTTCCTTATCATCAAGTGTTTTAATCAAATTCAACTTGTTCTATTCCCCATGTGATCAGTAAGTTGAAGTTTTCAGTTGCATTGAATTAACTCATTTCAACTTATTTCATTCATATTATCATTCATCAAAACTTCAAGGTTCCAACAAATTCTCCTTTTTTGATGATTACAAACCTCTTGTCTTTGTGCATCCAAATATCTTCACCTGTAGGCACTAAAGTATAAAACACTAGAATGAAACAAGTTAGTCAATGAGTTATAAACATTACACAATCCTCTTATCTTCCCCCTTTTGGCATCATAGAAAAACTATTTCAATACAATAATATACTAGCCAAAGTGATTTGTTGTGCTATTCATGGCCACTGGGGCTATCACCAAAAGAATCAGACAAAGACTTTAGACAACCTAGTAATGTATTAAAGAGAGCAAAAGTATGAGTCAATTTAGCAAAGATAACCATTCTATTTAACTGGCAGAGAATGTTCCACATTAAACCTAAGCTAGTATTGAACAAAGCAAAACAATTGACCATTAAAAAATATGATATAAAAGTAGAACATGGCTAAAGATACAAATAGTGGAGAGTTGATGAGGAAGGTGGAACAGGAGATATCAACTTTGTCAATTGATGAATGACTTCAACATTTTCATCCCTCTATCAATCAAGGTCAAACTTCAAAGTCATGATCCTATCCTTAACAACCTCTTATTCCACTTTATGACTGTCTTATGCATCTTCTAGTTTAGAATTTTTTTTCTCAAATGAGTCTTAGCCCTCCTTATTGAAACACGTAGAGCAACATGATTCTTCTGTTCAAGAAAATCTATTTTCTTATAAGTCAAACCTGATTTAGGAGTGAGAAGCCAAAAAAAATTACCAATTAGGAACTAAAAAGGAAAGCATGTCCCTTTTCATTCTTCTTAAACATATGCTGCATGTGATTGATGATCAAGCTTGGCAAATTCATGGTACACAACTGATATTTTGGTTGAGAAAGAAGAAGGAATTTATGGTATAGGATTAACACACTTGTGCACACCCATTTGAAGAGAATCAAAGAAAGTTTGGTCAATCATTCATTAGCTTTATTAGACAATGAGAAGATGAAGTGTGTGGAATTGAACAGATTTTGCTCAACTATTCCAACTTAGACAGACTATGCTTATGTCAGTGTAGAACATACCTGATAAGAAGAACTTTGTGGTCATAATTGCTTGCTTGTACCTATTTTTCTGCACAATTTAATACAAAATTAGGTTAGAAAAGTAAAAAATCTGGAATTGAGTCACACAACTAAATGTACAAGACTCAATAGAATAACTTTTTAGCTAATAAGATTAAAAAGAAAAATGATTATTCTAGTCAATCATTGAGGGGAGTTCATGCAATTTTAATCATCCCCAAGTCTAAACTATTCCTTTCAAAATGCTCTCTACTTAGTGCCTTTGGTGCTTCTCCAGTCTATTAAGTAACCCACATAGTCAATATTTTTGTAGCCCCCAAGAGTGAAATTACTTTCCTTTGGATATCATAGTCTCAAGCCATTGATTCCCATGAGATATCTCAAGATTCTTTTGATAACACCAATTTTTATGAACTACTAACAAAATTACCAGTAACTTGTGTAGGTTTTATTGATGCATCCATTTCTTTATTTGTTGTTCCCCCTGTCAATACGCCCTCAGTCTGTACAATAGTTAAACTAGGTGGTACAATATATTCCTTTGCATGCTCATCAGTTTCACAGTCATCCTATTTTCTCATTTTTTTTAAAATCTCCCTTGCTTCCCCCCTTACACGAGAACTACAAAGCTGGGTATCTTTCAAATGATCCATTCCCCCTTTAAATATGGTGAGTGAAAGAAACTTTATTTTCTTCTAGTCTTTTACCTTCAGCAAGCTTTATTTATGCACAAATTTTGCTTGCCTCCTTTCACTCTCACCTGAAAAACAAATTAGGGGTTAACTTTAGGCACCCAGATAAGCTTGGGTCCTTTCTTATGAGTAAATGGATGAATCGGATTTCTTCTAGCCCATGCAGGCTACAGGTTATGTGACCCATTTCTCTGACCAGTTTTAGTTATCCTTTTCTTGGTCTGAGATAGTTTATTTTCTAGATTTAGACTGCTGGATCTACTTTTGGCAGCAACTAGACATTCAGTGGTTGGATGTCCAAAGTTTCCATAGAAATATCACAAGTCTTGATAAACATCAAGACTTTTATAAAAACCCAACCCAGATTTTTCACTGTGATATCTTTCACTTAACTTATGAACAATTTTAGAGGAATTTGTCCACTTGTTTTCTCTTTCAAGGTCACGTTTTAGTTTGATACTTCTTGACTCAGTTTATTCACCATTTTTGTTGCATTATTGTACTCTTCTTTGTACTTGACCAATTCAAGTTCAACTTTTTCTTGTTCTTTACTCTTGGTGTTTTTTCCTTTTTTCAGAGAGTGTCAATTTTAGAACTTTAGACTTAAGATTATTATTTGAAGAATCAAGTTGCTCAACCTATTTCTTGAGAGAGCAGTTTTCCTGTTCAACAGTGTTCTTGCAAGCTTCTAAATCAATAAAATCAAATTTGATTCTTGCAAGACTGTTGAATAGCTCATCCCTATCAGAAGTTGATTCTTGGAAGTCATCAATTAGTGCACTCATCAAGGAAATAATTTTTTATTTTAGAAAACAAATGCAACTTTTCTTTAAGTTCAAGTATACTTACCTCACAAGCATCATCTTCTTCCTCCAAGTCTGAATCTCCAAGAGCCATGAGTGCTGCTTCATCAACTTCATCATCATCTAAGTTAAATCCCCAAGCTTCTACCATTTTAGTTCCATCAATTTCTATTTCATCAGTTCTTAAATTCCCCACTAATTCATCCAGGGTCATGTCTGCAAAATCCTTATTTTCTTCCCTGATTGCAGTTACCTTAACATTCCACTTTGATTTTGGTAATACCCTCAGTACCTTCTTGACTTGTTCTTCTTTAGATATAACTTTTTCTAAGGAGGTCAGCTCATTTGTTAAGGCAGTAAGCCTTGTCATCATCTCATGCAAGGTTTTCATTCTCCTTCATCTCAAATGCCTCATACTCAGTGAAGAGTAAGCCTTGTCATCATCTCATGCAAGGTTTTCATTCTCCTTCATCTCAAATGCCTCATACTCAGTGAAGAGAAGAGAAATTCTGAACTTTCTTACTTGAGATGTGCCTTCATGAGCATTTAATAGAGCATCCCAAATTTGCTTAGCAGTGGTGCATGTTGATACCCTATTGTATTCAGTAGGTCCTAATCCATAGATCAAAATATTTTTGGCCTTAGCATTTTTCTTTAATGCCAATAAGTCATTAGGAGTGAATTCACTTCTTACTTTCTTGACCTGTTTCCCATTTTCTAACTTTATTGGAATAGTAGGACAATCAGTGATCCTATCCCATAACTCGTAGTTTTCCCCTTGAATGTTTTCATCCTAGCTTTCCACCAAATGAAGTGAGAACTATCAAAGAGTGGAGGTCTAATAATGGATTGACCATCACTGTGACCAGTAGGTGGTGCGGAATTCATCATATTAATCTTTGTCTTAGGTTCTAGCCCTTTCTAAGACAACCACTTTTTGATACCACTTGTTAAGAATTCGTGCCCTACTGATTATCTTATTTTCGCCTAACTGTTGCTTATCGATGGAACGGGTTGCCTGACGTGTTCCACTAACTTGTTCCAAGGAAGCAGTAAAACATAAACAAAAGAACACAATGATTTTTATGTGGAAAAAATCCAGCTCAAAAAGGTATAAAAAACCAGGACCTGTACCTCTACAGGATTTAACCCCAACTCCACTAAATAACCCTGAGCCTCAACAACGACTGATTATAAAACTCTTATAACCAACAAATAGGAATTATAAACTCTAATACCTATAACTCAACAACTAGGAATTATAAACTCTGATCCCTATAACTCAACAACTAGGAATTATAAACTCTAATTCCTAACTAGACACATACCTCCCAAGGTATGCCTTCCCAAAGTCTCTGAGTTTTGTCCAACTCAAAGACTAGCTCCTAATTTAGTTTATAACACACTGAAACTAATATTACATGAATAGTTCAAAGATAATGAAAAACTCTAAAAATCAATGCTAAAACTCTTTGCTGGATTCTATACTTTAGACCAGGTTCTTCAATGTGTTTCTTCAGTGATTGAGTAGCACTTCGTGAAGTCAATCTGTCTATTGTGCTTTTTTTCTTTGTAAGTGCGTGAATTATTCTGACTGCTGCATCTTCTATTTAGCCACAGCTTTCCAAAGAGTCATTCTTTATTTCAAACTTCTACTCTAATCAAAACTCTCATTGCATAGAGTTTTACTTCAAGTGAGACTCCTTCTTCAATTCCAACTCTTGTCTCCTTGGTGTTGTAGTCAAATTCCAATTCTTTAAATCTGGACATATTAATTTATCAGAATCTTTCTCCTCCCACACATAGGACTCTTCAAGATATACTTAGAAGTGAAACTCCTTCTTTACGTAGGACTCCTTTTTCAACTCAACTTGTTTTCCCTTATCATCAAGTGTTTGAATCAAATTCAACTTGTTCTATTCCCCATGTGATTAGTAAGTTGAAGTTTCCAGTTGCATTGAATTAGCTCATATCAACTTGTTTCATTCATATTGTCATTCATCAAAACATCAAGGTTCCAACATATATAAATTCTTGCTTGAATTTATATATCAACCTTTCTCCATAAACCCCTTGCTTTTTTTTTCTTTGATTAATAATTCCTTCAAATATTTCTCATCTTTTGTCTCTAAACGAGTTGCCAACCTCAACATGGTTGGATACATTGTTTATTTATTTATAATAATATATAATATATAATGTTTAGTTAAAAACTAACTTGTTTCAGCATCATCCAATTACATACAACAACGCCATATTAATCAAACTACTAAAAGTTGAGATTCTAAAAGTTGATGCTTCTAGTTGATATCACTTTATGAAGAATTCCTCTTCTTCTTCTATGAGTTCAAGTATGAACCCAGAACACAGAACTGAAGAAGAAGAAGAATGAAAGAATTATTATTGATTAATCCGTAATCTTAATCCTTTCAATGTGTTAAGGTGATACATATACACACAGAGAGATATAGAGAGACTTAGCTTATACTAGGTCAATTACTGCTTAGTCGACATAACTAACTACCTATTCTGTTAAGTTAGTTAAGCAACAGTGAATCCTAACTAACTATCTGAAGGAAAGTAATCACACTGGTAACATTAATGACTTGAATTATTTTAACACTTCACGTGACTATTACCATTGAAATGATAACTAATAACATCGAAAGTCACTTTCATCGAGCACTATGTTCTCATATTTCTTTCCTCCCTGTATCCTTCTGTTTTGGCCTATGTTCCACACGATACTCCTTGCATTTTCCCATTGTCGTAGATTATTGCAAAACCAGTACTTAAAATGAGTGTTATCATGATGATTAATGGGTGGAATCTCTTCTTGAAATAAATAACCTACAACACCAGAGAATTAAGGAGCTCTTTTTAACAATTCTTGCTCTACTTTTAAGTAAAGTCTAGCCCTTTCATTTAAAGAATGAAAAAAGTCTCATGTTGGTAGTTAATGATAGATGGATGGTCTCTTTATTGTTGGGTAAAACGTGGAATAACAATAAAAGTATTTATAGATAATTGGGAAAAAGTAAAAAATAATGACACCAAGAATTTTACGTGGAAATACTTTTAAATAAGGGAAAAAACATGGATAAGAGGAACAACTGAGAGAGGTATATGGATGAGATTGACTATATATGGATGAGAGAGGTATATGCATGATAAAAAAGTATTACAGGAGAGGTGATTAGATAGAAATGACACAACTTCATCTTACCAAAGGACATACCTTTAAATAGGAAACGAATAGGATATAAAGTTAGTAGGTGGTTGAGTTTAGACTTGCTTATCCTTCCATACTAATAGTCATAGCATCACTGTTATAGCTTGTTCCTTGATTTTTGTTACTACCTATTGTCCCTTGTAATTTGTTTATCATATTATTTTTTGTAATTACTGTTCCTTTTTCAGTATGCTTTGCCATGCCTTGTGTAGTATTTTGCCTTCATTTCTTCAGTCCGGTTATTTTCTTGAGTCAATGGTCTACCGTAAACTGTCTATCTACCTTCCAAGAAAGGGATAAGATCTGCATACACTGCCCTCCTAGACCCACCGCTTATAAATTATATTGAGTATATTATTATAGTGATTGTTGGTAACATAAGGAAATTTGGGGGAAAACACCATCCAAATGTGCATTTAAAGTTACGACACAATGGGTAACAACCATCCAAATAGCTGTAAAATAAATGTGGTATCAAGAAAACTTGGAAACACAAATTTGGTGAAGCAAAAATAAATCACACATGAAAGTTTTAAAAGACACTAGGATCTGGTAATGTGAGCTACAAAAGAATCTAAATCCCTCTTAGAATCGCCACCAACAGCAACAGATTCTCTAGCTTTTTGCCCCAATTCTACCACATTCTTCCTTACTTTATTTCCTTCGGGCGAATCCATCAATTATTTTATGGAAGTTTCAATAGTTGTGGATGTAATTAACTCACACATTGTTCCCAATCCTTCATAGTGATGCCAATTTTGAGCACCTTTATGACGAGCACTACAATCCCCAGATGGTCAAAAACAATAGGCCATGTGGATAATGGAACTCCCATGGTTACGCTCTCCAAGATAGAATTCCTCCCACAATGACTAAAGAAGCCTCCCATTACTGAGTGCCTCAAGATTTCTAATTGAGGTGACCAAACTTCACTAGGACTTCTCTTCCTTCTACTCTCTCTTTGTAACCTTTGGGAATTCAGACTTGTTCACCTTCTTGTAACAACACGTCACTCACTATCCAAATGAACTTTTGTTGACTCTTTTCCAACCCTATCGCGAGCTTTTTGATTTGCTTTATGGATAAGGAAGTTGTTGTTCCAAATGACACTAAAATTACAAAGTTTGGTTCTTGTTTGTCTAGCCATTTCAAACCCTTGTGACGATTGATATTGTTTTGATCATCATCAATTGTCGTGATTGGATGTAATGGACCAATATTCCATTCCTTGCGGCCTCTTCTAAGTAACCTATGGAACCTTGCAAGAACACCGCGATAAGGTCCCTTAACCGCCTTGCATATGGAGTAGAGGTTTCCAGAGCAAAAAGTACTATTAAAGTATTGCATTGTAATGTATTCCATAAACTCAGGGATGAAACTAGTCTGATAGGATGGAAGAATTTTGGGAAATTCAACTCCACTTGGGAGCAGAAGTCTCGCGACAAATTTTCCAATAAACAAGGGTAGGTGGTGTTTTATGATTTCCTCTTCCAAATACATGGAACTTATCATAAAGGCAGACGAGACATGGAAAGAATAGGCCTCTGCATTTGGTATAGAAGCTATGTCTTGAATAACACTATCCATCAGGGAGTCATAAATGACAACCACCCTGTGAGTTCTTTTGGAAACGTCTTGTAAGAATGCACCCACAGGGTCACGCAACATAAGGGGAAGTATGAATTTTTGTGACTCCATTTCATTTAAAGAATCATAATATTGATCACGAGATAGTGGATTTGGGAATTCATGGAAATGGATGTTACAAGTGGTTAGAGGGTCCCAACTACGAATGCGATGTTTAATGTTAAAATGTATTAGTTATTGATCACTCTTCTGAGTTAGCTCATTAGCTCATTTTTACTATTTTTTGTTTTTTACTGTTACATTGATAAAAGGTTGATTAGCCAAGTTAGTTAGTGAAATTAGGGGAGGCACCAAGTTAGTGGTTGCTGATTAGATTAGTTATCCAAGTTGTTAGAGTTAGTTAGGAATGTTCTAGAAGCTCATGTGACATATATGTGTGCCTATAAATAGCAACCATGCCTCTCTCATTGTATACTCTCATCACTTGAATAACAATAACTTAGCTCTTTCCTTTCTTCACTTCTCTGCTCCAATGGCTTCCGTGTGCGTGAGCATTATAATGCATCAGTTTAACATAGTATCAGAGCAACGGTCCATTAAGGTTTAGAGAAAGTATCAATACTCCATTCTATTTTGGATTCTGTGCTACTATCAGTAAGGAGAAAGTAGATCTTTGTTTTTTTTGTATGCTGAAGTTGGAATTTTGAGTAAGAAAGTAATGGCACCTAAGATCGATCCTATAGATCCTTTATTTCTGGGAGCATCGGATATTGGTGATGCTGCATTAATTCCAATCAAGTTGATTGGATCAGAAAATTATGGAATCTGGAGTAGATCTATGAAAATTACATTACTAGGCAAATAAAAATATTGTTTTGTGACTGGAATATGCAGAAAGGATATGTATAGAGAAGATCTACATGAGCAATGAGAGACTTGTAATGCAGTTGTGTCATCTTGGTTGATGAGTTCAGTAAGTGTTGAGTTGCTGAGTGGTATTGTGTATGCCAAAAGTACATTTAAAGTATGGGAAGATCTCAAGGAAAGGTTTGACAAGGTTATCAGAATGCGATTGTATTAATTCCACAGAGAAATCAACAATCTTCATCAAAAACTGATTCTATTTCTACATACTTTACTAAGCTGAAAACTCTCTGGTGTGAGTATGATGTTGTGATCCCAGCACCATCTTATGATTGTGGCAAGTTCAAAGACTATGCAAGTCACTTAATTCAACAGAGGTTAATACAATTTTTGAGTGGATTGAATAAATCTTTTGATCAAGCTAAGATGTAGATACTCATGAAAAGAGTGACACAAACTCTTAATCAGGCATATGCAATAATAGTTGAGGATGAGATTCAGCAGCTGGCTTGTACTACAGTAACTAGTGATAAGACTGACCCCATAGCTATGTAGGTAAACAGAAATTTTGCAGAAACAAGTCATAGTGGTCAAGGTTATAAAAGGAAGAGGTGTGAATACTGTCATTTAAATGGACACACTAGAGATGCTTGTTATAAGTTGATAGGATATCCTACAGGTTGGAAATATAAGAAGAAAGGAAACTAAAATAGCAATCCAAGGGAATCATATCAGTCAAGATCAAGTGGATATGGATATCAGGCCACAGGACAATCTAACAATCAGTTCTCAGCTCATAACTTCACTGGGAACATTTAGGAGAGAACACAAGTTACACAAATGTAGCAGGCTCATCTAATGGTCAAGGTGGTGAAGGGAGAAAGGATAACAATAATGCAGTGGTAGCTAGAGCATAAGGTTTCTTAGATGAAGAGTACATATAGACCATGGTATTGCTGAACAAAGATGGACATGATTCAAAACAGGTCAACATATCAGGTATAGTTACTTGTCTATCAACAAATATTGTTCCACACGAATGGGTAATAGATTCTGGTGCAACACATTATGTTGTAGGACATAAAGGTGTATTCTCACAGTGTCATAAAGTAGTTAATACAAAAAAAGAAATGGTGAATCTTTCTACTGGAGCCAAGGCAAACATTTCACACATTAGAGAAAAACAAATCCTAAATGAGGAAACTTTTAGTGATGTGTTGTTTGTTCCTGACTTTAAAATCAATCTATTATCAGTATAAAAAATGACCAAACAACTTTCATGCTTTATGTCATTCTACCCTGATTTCTATGTATTTCAGGACCTTCACACTGGCAAGGTGAAGAGGATTGGTAAGGAGAAAAGGGGATTATACATTCTTAAGAAGGTCTATGGATTGAATGAAGCACACAAAGAAGTTCTCAAAGGCTGCTAGTTGTGGAAGTAGATATGCAAGACTGCAACTTATGGCATAGAAGGCTTGGGCACCCTTCTTCTTAGGATTTGCAATCACTTAGTCTAATAAAACACAAAACAAACTTAGAAGTTCTAAATAAATGCCATGTCTGTCGTCTATCTAAACAAACTAGAATACCATTTCCTATTAGTGATTCTAGAGCTATGAAGCCTTTTGATGTAGTACATATGGATCTTTGTGGGCCTTACAAAGTCCCTAATTTTGATAAGAATCACTAATTTCTGACTGTAGTAGATGATCATAGTAGGTATACTTGGCTTCATTTGTTACAGTTGAAATCTAAATGTATTGTGGCTATTAAAAACTTCTTGAATTTGATAAGAAATCAATTTGGTGCTCAAATAAAAGTTCCCAGATTAGATAATGGAATAGAATTTATAAACTCACAATGTAGAGAGTTATTTCAATCCTTGGGTGTATTGCATCAAATTAGTTGCCCCTACACACTAAAGCAGAATGAGATTGTTGAAAGAAAGCACAGGAAAATACTAAATATTACTAGAGCTATCAGGTTTTAGTCTCAGATGCCTATCAAGTTTTGGGGATTGCATGTCATGGCTGCAGTTTATCTTATGAATAGGTTACCTTCTTTATCTATTGGAGGTAAGAGTCCTTATGAGGTGCTATTCTATAAAATTTCCTCGCTGACACATCTGAGAGTTATTGGCTGGAAGTGTTATGCCTTATTACTACCCAGAGGAGATAAGTTTGCTAAAAGAGCCAAGCCTGTAGTACAAAGGAGATAAGTTTGCTGAAATAGCCAAGCCTGCAGTACTTATGGGATATTCTACTTCTTACAATGGCTATTTGTTGATGGAATTGCTTACTAACAAACTATTTGTTACAAGAGCTGTTGTGTTTCAAAAACACTTATTCCCTTTTGCAAACAAGACTACTTCAGAGTTGTCTACTGACTTTCTCACAATAAGTGAGAATGAATGTGCAGATGCAGACATGGATGCTCATTTAGATTCACCTGTTATACCAGAGCTTTGTCACCAGATCCCTATGTCTTCAGATGAGAATATGAATATTTCTAATGTTCTAGCTAGCATACTAGATGATGTTACCTCCAACTCATCAGATGCTACTGTATCATCCTCACAACCTAAAGTACCAGTTGTACCTTCTCCAAGAAAATCAATTAGAGTACACAAGCAACCTGCTTGGATGATGGACTATGCAATACCAGGAAAGGGAAAAGGATCAAGATATCCCTTAGCCAATTATTTGTCTTATGCTGGGACTAGTCTTGGTTATCAGTATTTTGTGTCCAATTTGTTAGTATTAGTTCAACCTCAATAATATAATCAAGTAGTTAAGGATGAAAGATGGATTGAAGATATGAAAGCAGAGGTGAAGGCACTTGAAGATAATCATACTTGGGAGGTCATTGACTTTCCACAAGATAAAAATATCATAAGGTCAAGATGGTTATACAAGATCAAGTATAAGGCTAATAGAGAGGTTGAAAGATTCAAAGCTAGACTAGTAGCTAAAGGATACAGTCAGCTAGAAGGGTTGGACTGTCATAATACTTTCTCACCAGTAGCAAAGATGGTTATTGTAAGAAGTGTCATTACTCTAGCAGTTTCAAAAGGCTGGTGCATGTACCAGATGGATGTCTACAATTCTTTTTTGCAAGGTGAATTAGATGAAAAAGTGTATATGGAATTACCAGATGGATTCAAAAATAAGGGACACACAAGGTTTATAGATTAGTGTAGTCCTTATATGGACTTAAACAAGCTTCCAGATAGTGGAACATTAAACTTGCTGTTGCAGTACTTAAGGATGGTTTCTCTCAAAGCACATATGATTACTCTCTTTTCACCTTGAAGAGATCAGATGAAATGGTGGTGATATAGGTATATGTAGATGATATTTTTGTTACAGGAAACAATGATGCCATGATAAATGAGGCAAAGGTAATACTACATCAGCAGTTCAAACTCAAAGATCTTGGAGAACTAAAGTATTTTCTAGGCATTGAAGTGTTGAGATCTACAAAAGGAGTTATATTAAACCAAAGAAAGTATATTTTGGAGCTCATTGCTGACACAGGACTTGCTGGGGCAAAACTAGTCCTTACTCTAATGGAAACCAATGCCAAATTAACATCAGTAGAAGTAGACAATATAGTGGGAGTTACAGAAGATTTTATTCTTCAAGTTGTTACATCCTATCAAAGGTTGGTTGGGAAGCTAATGTATGAAAATATGACAAGACGAAACATCAGCTATGCAATACAAACTTTAAGCCAGTTTATGCAGCAACCTAAGAAGTCTCATTTGGAAGCTGTAAATAGTGTTGTGAGATACTTGAAAGGCACTGTGGGACAAGGTGTTTGGCTTAAGGCTCAATCTACAACTGAGCTTGTATGCTGCTGTGATTTAAATTGGGCTACATGCCCAAATACAAGGAGATCAATTACAGGTTATGTAGTACATTTTGGTGGTTCTCTGATATCTTGGAAGTCTAAATAACAACACACAGTATCCAGAAGTTCAGCAGAAGCAGAATATAGAATCATGGCTTCACCTTTATCAGAAATTACTTGGCTGGAAGGCCTATTTTTAGAACCAGGTGTATCTATCAGTAAACCTATCACAGTGTTCAGTGACAACAAGTCTGCAATACAGTAAGAAACCAACCCCATTTTTCATGAAAGAACAAAGCACATTGAAGTTGACTATCACTTCATTAGAGACAAGATCAAGGAGGGATTGGTTCATCCTGTGTATGTTCCAACCAATCACCAAGTTGCTGACATCCTTACCAAACTTTTGACTCAAGATCAACAACTACACCTTATGAGCAAGCTTGGTGTGCTAAATATTTTGCAACCTTCAGCTTGAAGGGGAGTGTTAAAATGTATTAGTTATTGATCACTTTTCTGAGTACGGTCATTAGATTATTTTTACTATTTTTTGGTTTTTACTGTTACATTAATAAAAGGTTGATTAGCCAAGTTAGTTAGTGAAGTTAGGGGAAGCACCAAGTTAGTGGTTGCTGATTAGATTAGTTATCCAAGTTGTTAGAGTTAGTTAGGAATGTTCTAGAAGCTCATGTGACATACATGTGGTCCTAAAAATAGCAACCATGCCTCTCTCATTGTATACTCTTACCACTTGAATAACAATATCTTATATCTTTTCTTTCTTCTCTTCTCTACTTCAATGGCTTCTTTGTGTGTGTGTGAGCATTGTAATGCATCAGTTTAACATTTAACCTGCTTAATTTTGTCACTATAGTAAAGATAATGGATAGGTAAATTGTAGAAAGAAACTAGTCGATAGATATGGAGGAGTGGATTGAGATGTCCTTGTAATAGAAAAGGTATCATAACCACAACAACATCTTCTTCTTTAATTCCACCAGCACTGATGTTTTGGTTATGGTTTAAAGAAGAAACCACAATTTCTTTTCTTTCTTCAAGAAACTTTGGTATAAAGAGAATATTAATTCTTAATGTGGCTGTTTTAATTTTTTGAGAAAACACATGGAATCCAGCACCTATAAATAATGTAGTTACTATTTGATTAACAAGATTTCATGCAAACAACTAAGTTTCATAGGTTCTTTCTGGTAATATTTAATCTACTAATATTTGTTGATCTATTAATTTATTAAGATAAAGAGATATTACCCCACCACCACCCCCTTCAATTATAGCCAAAGTTTCTATGACACACTTTAACTTAACGGGGATCCTATTACCCTTAAAAATCAATTTTACTATATTATTGTTCATCTTTTGTGATTACGTGGCCTTAAAAAACTTGCAACTAAGGTGTATTGTAAAAGGTATCACCTAAGCACAAAAGATGGTCAATGACTTAGTAAAATTGAGTTTGCAGGGGAGGGGGTAATAGGAACTGTTAGATTAAGGTATGTGTCACAACCTGAGCCGAGGCCTAGGCCGCGATGAGTATCCCAAACCATGAAGGCCTAGGCGCCTTTATCTATCTGGCAATCATGCACTACGTTCATACAATATACAGAAATGCGGAAAAAATTTATCATACGGAATCATGGTCATTCTTATAAGACAAATCAAAAGGGGTTATTAACATTCAAAACACATGATGCTGGTCTACGAAATCTTTAACAAAACATAAACCAATATATGTCTAACAGCTGTGACAAATCCTGCAGTCAGACCATGAATCAACATAAAAATAACAAAGTCTCCGAAACTAGGCCGTTCAAAATAGAGAAGGCTTACCAGGTGCAAGGTTCAAACGCACCAATCTACTGCTTAGTGGGACCCCGGGACTGTGCCTCAGATCCTTAAATATAGGGGTCAATACAGATGTGTTGGTATGCATAGCAATCCAAAATAATGTGCTTTTATATATAAAATAAGTGAAAGTATTTCATAAAATGTTATGCATGAAATGGTTTAAAAGTACATGGGCAATTTTCAACGATCTTAAAACAATTCCGTGGATGCAATTCCTTTCTTTATTTTACTACTGAGTTAGGTGGTACACCCTACAAGTGTATGACCCCACGGGCTATATGGAGTCCGCCCTTGACTTGGCCACTAAGCCTCTAACCCAAGTTTGCCACAAGGGTTGGGGTTTCTTATTCTGAAACACCACAAGGCACTAGGTCAGCGTATAATACCTCTTTGGGGATATAATAATCCTTATCGATAAAACACAATTTTGGGCAGTGAGTGTCTGACTCGTGCATTCTTAAGGTAACCGCCTAACTCTCTTTATGCCCATTTCTAACCTTTTCTAAGCATAAATTTTTCTAAACTCAAATTCTTAAAGAATAAAATTTGTATTCTGTTCTGAGTTAATCATGTCATCATCTATTTCGGTACCGTCATACCAAGACTTGCAATTCATATATTGTCACGACCCGAGCCGGGGCCCTATCTGTGACGAGCATCCTGAACCATAGAGGTCCGAGCGCCCTTCTATTTCTGGTAAACATGCATAATACTTAATAATAAAGAAAAGAATGTGGAAATCAAATAAACGAAATCATGGTCATACTCTGAATTCAATTTAACAATACTGGAAAGAAATCCATCAACATCTAAATAACGTCTATTTCAGTTTGCGAAATCTCTACTACATATGACATCAGTAATTGTCTGAATCTGGGACAAGGCTCCAGTGGACCAATACCATAATGAAATAAAAATACTCTAAGAATGGCCTTCCAAAGTAAGAGAGACTCACCAACTGCGCACTTCTGACTGTCAACTCTACCGTTTAACAAGACCACTAGACTGAGCCTCAGACCCTAAAAGATAGGGGGTCAGTACAATTGTATTGGTACGCAGAGAAATCCAAAATAATGAATTTATATATATATAAAATAGATAAGAGAAAGTCATGAAACATCATGCATGATATGGTTTAAAACACATGGGCAATTCATTGATAACCATAAAAAATTCTTGTCAATTTAGTTCTGATCTTTGTATTACTTCTGAGTTAGGTGGCATGCCCCTACAAGTATGATAGTCCTTGGTCTATATGGAATCCGCCATTGAATAAGCAGGGAAGCCCCCAACCCAAGTTTGCCGCAAGGGTTGGAGTGTCTAAGTTTGATATGCCACAGGACACTAGGCTAACATAAAATCCTGCTAGGGGATGTAATAACCCGTATCGGCAAAACACAGTTCTGGGAAATGAGTTATCTGAACTTGTTCCCTCTTTGGGGAACCAACTAACATTTCTTTATGTCCAAATTTTAACCTTTTATAGACATGTATCCTTCTAAGCTCAAAATTTATAAGTCTGAGTAAACATCTGATTTCTATTCTATTCTATGTTTGTTATGGCATTATCTGTTTTGGTATCGTCATGCTTTGAGACATAATTATCATATCTAAGTTTATTCATTCAAAACATAAAATTCAGACCACCATATCATTCAAACAGTATAAGAAAATTCACGTTTAAAACATAAGTCAAAACCATGCAAAGGTTCTCATCTTTTTAACAATTCCAACAAGTGGTGGTCAATTTCTCAAAACATTCTAGAAATTCCTTCAATTATGACATTTGGCATTTAAATCATGATTATATCCCCCTATCCAATTCTCAATCAACATAAAATTCATATAAAATAATAAGACTCTTGATCAATTCTTTAAATCATGCAATTTAGGAAACCCTTAACTTGCAAAACTAGTAGTAACACAATGGGCGGGGGAAAAGATTCAATAATTCGTGCTCTCAATTCATATTTAAAGACTTCAACACATACATACATATATACTAGTCAAATCACTTTCAAGAGAAGGCCTAAAGGCCAAAAAATATTATCAACGGCTTCAAAAATATGATTCTAGTTGTAAATCCAAAACCCTTTTTTTGTAAGTTCATGTTTTCTAAATCTTTAACATGATTAAGTAGAGTTTACTATGACCATGTAGTTTTAGGAAAACCCCACATATCTTAGTGATAACAAAATTGCGAAAAGATTGGACCTTTAATCTTGAATTCCATGATTTCTTGTGAAAAGCACTTGAATCTTGTTCTTTGGAATGGAAGATGCCGTTGGATCATAACTTGGATGATTTAGGTCTTAGGGATTGTAAATAATGTATTTAAAAATCCCTTATAACAATTTGGAGTGATTAGGGACGGTTTAGGAGTGTGAAATGACTTCAACACCCTTGATATAAGTCAAAACGGAGTGTTCTTAGAACTTGTCAATGACTTATCCGGCACCCAGTCTATTGCACAAGCCAGGGTGGGCAACTTTAATACCCCGTATTTTTGTGCTAGAATTCTAACCATCGTTCCTGTGCGTCTAAGCTCTAATCCAAGTGATTCTCACATGAATACAAGTTGTATGATCATTATCCTAGTCTATGGAGTAGTTTATAGGTGGAAAATATTTATAGCAATGACCTAGAACAAGGTTGAGCTAAGACCAATTGATTCATCCAAAGTTTAACATTCGATTCTACAAGTGTCAACTTCAAACATAAATATCTCTTAATATACATGGAATTTTTCACGCCAAGACCTACCAAATTAAAGAAAATCAAATTAGCTTTCCAACAATACCATTTCATCAAAATTTGACACCTAAGGAAGGAGTTATGGCTTTGCAAAGTAGAGTGCATTGCCTAACCAATCGCACATAGCTACTGGAATAGGTGTATGATAAGCAATGCGGTGCATACTTAAATGTGTGCGATAAGCAATGTGACGCATACGAAAATGTATGCATAAGCAATGTGGTGCACACTTGCTATTTCAGGTAGTAAAAACACTCCGCTTTGAGTTATTTTGAGGGAAATTAAGTCTTTTGTCACTCCTTACACACCCCTAAACTTAACCTTACGAATTTAATAGAATCTAAACACATCATAACCCTATTATCAATCTAAGTTCATTATCCAAGAGCACTAAAGGAGAAAAACGACTAGGGTTGCACAATCAACATTGAGGGTCCAATCTTTCAACGAATCCGTTACCATAAAAGTATGTGGGATTTTCAACTAGAACATCC
Organism: Capsicum baccatum var. pendulum; assembly: GCA_030864225.1. NCBI lineage: Eukaryota > Viridiplantae > Streptophyta > Magnoliopsida > Solanales > Solanaceae > Capsicum > Capsicum baccatum. The sequence continues at coordinate 16,099,025 of CM061560.1, forward strand.
TTTCATTCTTGTGCCCAAAAATTTGTATTATTTTATGAATATACATGATTTTACTTTAACGAAAGGATGTTCTTGTTGAAAATCCCACATACTTTTATGGTAACGGATTCGTTGAAAGATTGGACCCTCAATGTTGATTGTGATTTTACTTATTTAATTATGAATTTGAGAGGGAAACTATTATCCTATATTCTTGTTCAAGAAACTATGATATTTTTGTGATGTATTAAAGATAAATTCCTTGAGTTTTGATGTTAATATCATGTTTCAAGTTGAATTTCCAGTTTTTCATGAGTTATACTTGTTTGCTATACAAAGTATGAATCTTGAAATGTTTTGCTCAAGTGTTGATATATGGGATTTAAACCCTCTTTGAGATTATGATCTTTGGTGAAGTAATGTGTTATACACACCTTGATATTTGAATGATTTGACCTTTTAGTCTTGAAAGAGTTATTTTTGAAGTCGAATGAGAAAAGAAATCCACATGTTGATTTATTATGGAAAAGGGGTAGCATGATGGCTCCCGATAAGAATTGTTGAATTGTGTTGTTGTGAATTTTCCTTTGAAATGATCTGAGCTAAGTTTGGGAGTAGTCTTTAGCACCGAGTGGGAGGTATATCTGTGATTGGTACTTTTCTAGAACTACGTGCCCCCGTAGGATGTGAGCCTAAGGATGATTGATATTGTGATCACTAGTGAACAAAAGATTAAGGTCCTACTTCGATGGCAAGGACATGACAACTTTTCCTAATGTGGGTTGGTCATTGGAATCCATGTAGCTCACATGGTTTATGTCGGTTGTAAGAGACTCCCAATGTGTGTGCGTATTCTCCTATCTAATATGAAAAGTCTTATTCTTCTATCTGAGATGAAAACATATTTGTTTGAAAGACTGAGTTTGAGAAAGTCATTATTTTCAAAAGATTTAATGAACATATATTCCAAAGAGAATTGTTATGAGATTTTATTTCGTTGATGATTTGGAATCGAGATGGAAGTGAATTGAGATTTATTACGATGATTCACACGTTTCATCCAATATATTTTACTCTCTTATGATTATGATGATTTTAATTTGAGCTAAGTTAGTCATTTATATCAGCATGTATAATTTTATAATCTGTGATGATATTAAGATATTATTTTATATATTTATTCCACCCCTATATGCTTGGTATGTTTCCATGGTACTGACCCACATATTCTTATGTGGGCTACATTTTCTCAGAATGTAGGTACAAGGTATAGTGTACATCTTCAGATCCAGTCAGTTCGCGATATCCAGTCAGCAGGTGATGAGTCCTTTTGAGTCAAGGGCTTGAGTTAGTTATACAGTTCGAGAAGTGTTGTATTTTCTTTATCCAGCCATATTGAATTGGGATAGTCGGGAGTCATGACCCAACTACCTATAGTCAGTACTAGTAGAGACTTCATAGACAGTCAGTAGAAGTTGATTATTCCATTTCAGTTTTGATTGTAAAAGCAGAGTTGTAATCTTGTAAATTTAGTTTTGTATCTATCATATTCAGAAAAGAGTTATTTTCCGTAGATTTGTATAGATTTATACTTTTTGTTCAGTTGCTTATGAGTTATGCCAGTAGAAGGGTTAGCTTGGGGTCACTTGTGATCCTAAGAACCGTGTGATGTCTCGAGACCCGATTTTGGGGCGTTACAAACTTGGTATCAGAGCATAGAGTTCAAGTTTCCTAGGGTGTGTATGAAGCCGTGTCTAATAGAGTCTTGCGAAATGGTACAGAGACATTTGTACTTTTCTTCAAGAGGATGCAGGGCATTTAGGAAATGTTTCCCATCTTTCAATTCTAGGACCGTGCCATGAAAAGGTTCTCTAAGAAACTTATATAAATTCTTATCTTACTCTATTTTGTCCAACTATGCCTCATTTCCAAGGTATCAGAAACAGTTGAGATTCATTCTTCATAGATAGTTATGGGACTTTAAGAGAGCTATAAAGTATCCTATCAGTACTTTTGAGTCCCGAATATTGAGGTGTTTTATCTGGTATGTAGAAATTGTGCACAAATCTTGAGTTAGATGTGCTTTCGAATTTCTCCTTAGAATCTATAATGATAATCTATACTTCCCTATATATGTTCTTGAAGTAACATGTTCGTCAAGTTCCAGTTCCTCCCTTGATAATTCTCTTATAATTGCTAGCAGAAGTCTCAAAAGTTATATAAAGCGGCTTGAGAAGAGCCTTCTAGTGTGTTATAAGTCCCTCAAATTTGAAGTTATACCCTTGTTCTTACAAGTTATTCAATTAAGATAGAGTAAGGTGTATTCTTAGATCATTGAATATTGTGTGTCAAGTTTCTATCTCTTGTATTACGTAATTTTGTCATCATTGTGGTTGTGAAAAATCAAAGTCTAGTGAAGCCGTGTGAGGCCTATTTCGATTCACTAGCATAGTTGCTTTGTTATTCATATAATTTTCTTAATCAAAACACAAGACCAAAGTCTAGTGAAGCCGTGTGAGGCCTATTTTGATTTACTAGCATAGTTGCTTTCTTATTCATATAATTTTCTTAATCAAAACACAAAACCAAAGTCCAGTGAAGACATGTGAGGCCTATTTCAATTCACTAGCAACTTATTGTTTATCTTGTTGTTCTGGTGTTAGCTGAAAGTATGGGTTTCTGTGTAGTGATAGAAGTAGTAACATTTAGTTGAAAGTCTTGTGTTAGTTGAACTTGTGGGTTTAGACGTGTAGTGGCAAGAATGGTGGTAAGGGCGATTTATTGAATATGTATAGCTGAATTTTTTGCTTATGATTGAATTAGTAATGAAAAGATATACCCTTGTTTGTTAGTTTAGTGAAGTTAGAGAAGGAGATTATTAGTTAAGGTGGATTGTTGTTTGCTTGAAGTATGAAAAGAGTTATTGATGGTATTTGTTGTGCTTGGAAAGTATAGGTTTTGATGGAAGTACTTGGTGGTTGAGTATTGTTAATTTAGGCTTTTCTGAGATTACAAGAGGAAGTTTAGTTGAAATTTATAGAGCTATGAAAGTTATTTAGGTGTGAAGATGGGTAAATAGTAATGATCTGAAGAAGGAAGATGTGTTAATAGATTCTGAATAAGATAGGCCATATGATTATGATTGATTGTCATTGTATACTAGTTTTCTTAATGTTGTGTTCTATAGTTTTGAAGTGAAAATTGTGTGTTAGATTGGTTGTAAATCATGTTTAGCACTAGGCATTATGTTTGAACAATCAAGGGTTCAGTTGTTGATTCTAGTTATATGGAGGTGATCTAGTAGGCCTGAACAGTGTATGCAAGAGTGTAAGATCATGTGTTCGTAATTAAGTATGACGTAGAGGTGTACCCAAGGTGCTATAGGGCTGCATTATTTTTTGAGGATTATTGCATATTGTGTGGTTAGTAGTAACGTTGAGTTTCTAGGTGGAGAAAGGCTAGTTAGATAATTTATGATCTTCTTGATAGCTAAGTTAAGGAGTTATGATTGAAGATGTTGAGACTTTTTAGTATGATTATTATTCTCATGGTTTAAAAAAAAATATAAGAATAGAGGTGTGATCTTGGTATGTTATGATTATGTGATTAAAGATACAGGTATGGTTGCAAATGAGAGTGTAAGTCTTTGATGATGATTATTGAAGCTAAAAAGTTAAGGATGACATATGGATGGGTTGTTCAAGAATGAAGTTGGTAAGTTCGAAATTAGTTTATTCTTGTGAGTTTAACATTTATATGTAGATAATAGAATGATGAAATTATGGCTTAATCTTGAGGATATGGAGTAGATCATCATAATTAGAATACCAGCTTTGACCTAAGAGGGAGATGGTTAGTGAAGAACCAAATCGAGTTTTGAGTATTAGATTGTGATACATGTCAATAATGAGTTATGATGAGATAGTGGTCCCTTCTTACTCTAGAGTATTCCTTGGATTTCAGTCATTAATACACCAAATCCATCACTTGCTTGACAAATCCATGCCACGGGCCTATGCTTATACCTATCATGTGTGCTCAAGCCTATTCTCAACTTCTACCAAGCATGTAACAACTTTACTCTGTGATTTGAGTTATCTCTTATGAATCTATGAACTCTAGTCTTATGTTGAATAGCTCATGATAAGTATAAACTCATGTTTTAGAGTATGACTAGTTTTTAAACTCATGATACTAGTGAAGTTCGCATTATATTATGTATGTCCTCATCTTAGATTTCTTTAATGAATCCATGCCTTTGATATTTTATTCCTCAGGACAAAGATAAGTGTTAATGTTATGTATTGTAGTTTTCGTGCTTCTAGTTTATATGTGTTAGCCCTTCGGTGACCTCTTCCTATGTTAAGATAGTGGTGATGATAGTGGATAAGCAATGGTTTAGATGTGAGAGAGTTTATGACCCTCATTAAGAAAGATTATTTATGCTTTTCTATCTAGGGCTAAAGTGTGAAGTATGATTGAGGCCAAGTCTTTGATACATGTCATGGTTAGTTAGAAATTATGTGTATGTTTTTAAGAATAGTACAAGAAAGTTGTTGTTGATAAAGGTTTAGAGAATATGCAAAGTATGCCTTTAGGGGCATTTGCCTTAAGGTTATATGTGATTTTTAATGATAGGCTTGAATGTCATGTTGGGTGTAAGATGATGAATGCAGTATGCACTAGTGAATCCATATCAAGAGTTTTAAATTAGTCATTGAAGTGGTAAGGCATGTTATGCTTAGGGTGTGAGCTCTAAGAAGATATAAAATATTGAACCTTGTGGTTTAGACTAGTATTGTGGTTTGGAATGTTGTATCTTGTGATTTAGTGTTAGGCTTGATCATGGTGAGAGAACTTAGTTTAGTTTAGACCTTAGTAGAAAGATTTCACAGTGCCAATATGAGAATTATAAGTTAAATCAAATGAGTATGGAATTTAAGGGGAATAGTATAGTTGAGAGAACATTTGAGAAGTGATGCTAAACTTGAAAGTAACAAGTTGCGTTGCCTACAACCTAGTAATCCTATCCTATTTTATGAGTTATATAATTATATTCCATGCTATAAAGTTATATCAATGTTGTAATTCCTTAGTCAAATGTCTTGTTCAGAGTATGCCAAAAATTATTTTCCCCCTAATGTCAATAGAATTTCGTAGAAAAGTGCTGAAGAAATACTCCATTTAAGTATGGGTAGTTAGTATGATCCAGTCCATATAGCCTGTAATCTATTTGAGCAAGCAAGGAGATAAGCTCCAATAGATTCTTAATTTTCCAGCTAGTCTTACTATCCGTATTCTTATACGTATGTACATTCCAAGAGGCAATGTGTTTGTGTCTAATTAAATCATGAATTCAGCTCAGTTCATGCATTAGTTTTAGTTTCAGATATTAAGTCATGATTCAGTTCATAAGTATCCTGTGTAGTATCACAATCTCTTCCTAGTATTTTCATCAACTTATTATCATTCGGGGACGAACAATCCCTAGAGGGGGATGTTGTAATACCCCAAGTTTTCATGTCATAAACCTCTCATCCTTTTTCATGAGATCATATCCAATACAAAGTAATGGTTACTCGTAAGTTGACACTCTCGTTTCTATCTTAGCCATATAGTTATTTTTCTTGAGGATTCATGCACTTGCAGACCAATAGCTCATTATTCTTGAGATCCAGTGATTCAGTTCTATCAGTTAGACATGATATCTTGAAGACTAATATTCCTCTGTGTTTCAGGTAAATTATCCACATTCGAGGACGAATGTTCCCAAGGGGGAGATAATGTAATACCCCGTATTTTCGTGCTAGAATTCTAACCATCTTTCGTGCGCGTCTAATCTCTAATCCAAGTGATTCTCACATGAATATAAGTTCCATGATCATTATCCTAGTCTATGGAGTAGTTTAGAGGTGGAAAGTATTTATATCAATGACCTAGAACAAGGTAGAGCTAAGACCGATTGATTCATCTAAAGTTTGGCATTTGATTCTATAAGGGTCAACTTGAAACGTGAATATCTCTTAATATAAATGGAATTTTTCATCCCAATACCTACCAAATTATAGATAATCGAATTAGCTTTCCAACGATACCAATGTCATCAAAATCCGATACCCGAGCAAGGAGTTATGGCTTTGCGAAGTAGAGTGCGTCGCCTAACCAATCGCACATGGCTACTGGAATAGGTGTGCGATAAGCAATGCGGCGCATACTTAAATGTGTGCGATAATCAATGCGGCGCATACTTAAATGTGGGCGATAAGCAATGCAGCGCATACGTAAATGTATGCGATAAGCAATGCAGCGCACACTTGGTGTTTCAGGTAGTAAAAACACTCCATTTTGAGTTATTTTGAGGGCAATTAAGTCTTTTGGCACCCCTTACACACTCCTAAACTTAACATTATGAATTTAATAGAATCTAAACACATCATAACCCTATTATCAATCTAAGTTCAACATCCAAGATCACTAATGGAGAAAACCAACTAGGGTTGCACAATAAACATTGAAGGTCCAATCTTTCAATGAATCCGTTACCATAAAGGTATGTGGTATTTTCAACAAGAACATCCTTTCGTTCTTGTGCCCAAAAATTTATATTATTTTATGAAGATACATGATTTTACTTATTGAATTATGAATTTGAGATGGAAACTATTATCCTATATTCTTGTTCAAGAAACTATGATATTTTTGTGATGTCTTAAAGATAATTCCTTGAGTTTGGATGTTAATATCATGTTTCAAGTTGAATTTCCAGTTTTTCATATGAGTTATACTTGTTTGCTATACAAAGTATGAATCTTGAAATGTTTTGCTCAAGTGTTAATATAAGAGATTTAAACCCTCTTTGAGATTATGATCTTTGGTAAAGTAATGTTATACACACCTTGATATTTGAATGATTTGACCTTTTGGTCTTGAAAGAGTTATTTTTGAACTCGAATGAGAAAATAAATCCACATGTTGATTTATTATGAAAAAGCGGTAGCATGATGGCTCCCGATATGAATTGTTGAATTGCATTGTTGTGGATTTTCTTTTGAAATGATCTGAGCTAAGTCCGAGAGTAGTCTTTAGCACCGATTGGGAGGTATATCTGTGATTGGTACTTCCCTAGAACTACGTGCCCCCATAGGATGTGAGCCTAAGGCTGATTGATATAGTGATCACTAGTGAACAAAAGATTAAGGTCCTACTCCGATGGCAAGGACAGGACAGCTCTCCCCAACATGGGTTGGACGTTGGACTCTATTTAGCTCACATGGTTTATGTCGGTTGTAAGAGACACCCAATTTTGGTGTGTGTATTCTCCTATCTAATATGAAAAGTCTTATTCTTCTATCTGAGATGAAAACATATTTGTTTGAAAGACTGAATTTGAGAAAGTCATTGTTTTCAAAAGATTTAATGAACATATATTCCAAAGAGAATTGTTATGAAATTTGGTTGCTTTGATGATATGGAATCGAGATGGAAGTGAATTGAGATTTATTATGATGAATCACATGTTTCACCTAATATATTTTACTCTCTTATGATTATGATGATTATAATTCGAGCTAAGTGAGTCATTTATATCAACATGCATAATTTTAGAAACTGTGATGATATTAAGATATTATTTTATATATGCATTGCACCCCCATATGCTCAGTACGTTTCCATGGTACTGACCCATATATTCATATGTGGGCTACATTTTCTGGGAAAGTAGGTACAAGGTATAGTGTACATCTTCAGATCCAATCAGTTCGCGGCATCCAGTCAGCAAGTGATGAGTCCTTTTGATTCAAGGACTTGAGTTAGTTATACAGTTCAAGAAGTGTTGTATTTTCTTTATCTACCCGTATTGAGTTGGGATAGTCGGGAGTCATGACCCAGCTACCTATAGTCAGTACTAGTAGAGGCTTCATAGACAGTCAGTAGAATTTGATGTATTTTGTTTCAGTTTTCATTGTAAAAGTAGAGTTGTGATCTTGTAAATTTAGTTTTGTATCTATCATACTCAGAAAAGAGTTATTTTTCGCAGATTTGTATAGATTTATACTTTTTGTTCAGTTGCTTATGAGTTATGCCAGTAGAAGGGTTAGCTTGGGGTCACTTGTGATCCTAAGCACCGTGTGACGTCTCGGGACCCAATTTTGGGGCATTACAGTAACACCTTGTCAATCACCCACGTTTGGTTGGGTGGCGCCTAACCAATCGCACACCTTTACTGCCTCTCATGAAAATGAGCATATCATTTTTCTTGGGTGTTAGATTAATTCAAAATTGTTAGGTTGGAAATATATTTCAAAGACCTTTCATTTGATATATAGTAGGCTATCTAATTCGTTATATACAAAAGTTATGATCGATGGAATTTGACCCCAGTTGAAATTTCCACTAAAACTTAATTGCTGGAAATGTTTTGTACTTATCTTAGACTTAGGGGATTTTGAGACCTCAATCCCTATTCAAAGGTATTTGATGTTGGGCGTATTTATACGTCTAAGCACCATAATTTACCCATGTTTTAGCTAAGTTTTGAGGATAAAATATATAATTCTTGCACTTTTAGTCCATTTTCCTTTAAGTGAGCTGACCTATGTGATTAGCATGTTTTTCAGGTACTAATGATGAAGATTTCAGCACTTTGTGGACCTGTGGGCAGCAAAGGAAAACTTCACATAAGAGGGAAGGCAGCTTGTGGACTGAATGTGATGCATGAGAACTTTTTCCCGGGCAAATGCAGTATTTTTAAATACTTAGGGATGCAGTAGCAACTTAGTGGACAAGGATATTATTAAAAACCTTATTGCTGAATTTTCAGCATTATTCATTCATTATTCAGTATTCAGATTCTGTAAGAGTTTTTGAGAGCAGAACACGGCTAAGCTTGAGCAACGGAGAGAGAGAACGACGTTGTCCTCTTATTGATGCTACATCATCTCCATCGTGAAGATTGTTCTAGTTTTGGTATGATGATGATGTCTACCTTGATTTCCGTTGTATTCATGAGTAGCTAAACTTATCTGTTAGGGTTATGGAAACCTTGTAAGATACTATCTATTGCTATGAGTTTGTGAATTCTTGATGTGTCATGCTACTTATATCATTACTCTCTTCGTTTTAATTGAATTCTCATCATTGCAAACATAGGAATGTGCCAGTATAGCATTAACTTGTTCTATAGAAAAGTTACATGTTTGGAAAAGAGAGTGTGACAAGAAAATAGGGTTTTCAACCTCTATTTATACGTTAATGCCTTAGCAGGATTAACATTCTTGGAGAATTCGTACCATTTGTTATACACTTTAGGTTCGAGAGAGCTAAGGTGAAATAATACTTGATGGTTGAAAAACACTTGGATTTAGAATTAGAATACGACTCTCTATAAGTGCATGCATGTCTAAATTCCGCATTACTCATAGTTAATAGAGAAGTAGAAACTACAAGGTGGACATAACCCTAACTTATCATTCTCTGTGATTAAACCTTACTACACAAATCATTCCGTCGTTACTTTAATAATATTAATTCACGCCTAAACCAAACCCCCCCTTTTCCTTGGAATTTTTGACCAACAGTCTACTAATAATCGCAACACTTAGGGACCAGAGTATTCCCTGTGGGATTCGTCACCCAACCCAGTTGGGTTCTATATTTGACAGCGACCACTTACACTTTCTAACGAGAGTTATAATTTAGGTGTCTCAAATTTTGGCGTAGTTGCCGGGGAATACGGCTGTCAAGTAAGTTTGTGATAGTTAATAGACCCTTTGGTCTAAGATTCTCAAATTTTACTTTTTGTTTATTGTTTTTGTTTTGTTCAGGTTTGGTAGAGTGCATTCCAAATACACGAAGTTCTAGTCAGCCATTATTACCTCTAAATCCTGAACCACATCTTATTGGTAGAATAGATGCACAACGAGACATTGAAAGAAGGGCTGCTCAACAGGAGCAGGCTAGATTATCTGTATTGGCAGCTGCTCAAGTGCATCAACAGAATATTGATAACCTAGGTCGGGCAACAAATCCTGATGATGAGGACCTGGGTGATGATGAGTTACTAAATCCAAGGCGTGTAGATGAGGTGGCAGCATATGTGAATAGGAGAGATCGTCAAGCTAGAATGAGACCTGAACGCCGAGTTGTGCAGGCTTATTTTGATGATAATGATGAAGATTTGGATGGGGCTGGTGCCACAGGGGATATTATTCTTCCTCCTATGGCACCCGGAGCCAAATTCAATATCACTAGCACCATGATTCAGCTATTGCAACTCAAAGGGTTAATTTGTAGACTTGCAGGCGATGAACCGAATATGCATTTGATCAATTTTATCTCAACATGCAAGTTGTTTGACAATCCAGGAGTTGGATAGAATGCAATTCGGCTGCGCTTATTTCCATTGTCTTTATCTGGAGAGGCAACTCTATGGTTAAACGGGCTAACTGCTGATTCTATTACTAATTGGAGGCAACTGAAAGATGCTTTCCTAGAAAGATTCTTTCCTCCATCCAAGAGAGCCTAATTAAGAGATGAGATAAGAAATTTTCGACAGCTTCCAACTGAAGCTCTCCACGAAACATGAGAGATTCAAAAAGAATCTTATGTAGTGCCCAAATCATCAGATGACCAATATCCACTTGATGGAAATATTATATAGGGCTTTGAACTCGGTGACAAAGCCAGTGGTTGATAATGCTGTTGGTGGGTCATTCATGGACCTTACTTTTATTGAGGCAAGTGATATGGTAGATGGTATGACAAAGCAAAGTAGAGCTTGGTATACCAGGGATTCTGAGGTAGCAAGCTCTACTGTATCTATTAGCATGACTGTAGAACAGAGACGAAGAGAAGAGGAACGTGACCAGGATATGGCTCACATGAAAACGCAGATGGACCTTCTTACCAAGCATTTATTATCAGGAAAGACAGAAAAGGTCAAGGCTGTTGTATCACAGGGAAGAGATGACTCTGATTCTGAAGAGGAAGCAAATTACTTGAATAATCGGGGGGGGGGGGGGGTTCCGAGGCAATACCCAAGGAAACCAAGGTCGGAACTATTATGAAAAATCTGGATACAAGGACCGCGATCAAGGGAGTTTGAAGAATAAGACTGACAGGAGTGGTTTGTATGTTCCTCCTGGAAATCATGAGGCTGAGGCGTCTGGCTCTGGGAAGATGTCCATGGAAGATATGATGACTAAGTTGTTGAAAGGAGTGGAGGCAACCAACACGGGAGTAACTGAGGTAAAAAATGATTTATCCTCAATAAATCAATTGGTTGACTCGCATTCCACTTCAATAAAACAGCTGGAACAACAACTGAGTCAACTATCAGCGACATTCAATCAAAGAAAGGCTGGCAGTTTACCTAGTGACACTGTGCAAAATCCAAGGAATGATAGATCATGTATGACCATTACTGCCACGAGTGTTAAGATGTTGGAAAATCCATCCAAAGGCAAGCCGGTGGTTGATAATATAGAAGAGAATGTTATTGAAGCAAATTGTGATGATTCTGTAAAAGCTGAAAATCAAAATGAGAACGTTCATGATGCTACACCTATATGTTTGTAGTCTGAAAAGACCGATAATGGGAAGCAAAGTAGAAAGGAAGTGGTGGAGAAAAATCTTCCAAATCCACCACCACCTTTTCCTCAGAGACTGAAGAAGAAGGCTGATGACACCAGGTTCAGTAAATTCATGACCATGTTGAAGCAGTTGACTATTAATGTGCCTTTGGTGGAGGCACTGGAGCAGATGCCGGGGTACGCCGAATTCATGAAGGACCTTTTGACAAAGAAGCGGGCAGCAAGCTATGAACCGACAGATAATGTTCATCATTGCAGTGCAATTTCCATGAGGTCTTTAGTACAGAAGAAGGCAGATCCTGGTGCTTTCACTATTCCTTGTACGATTGGATCTTTGGATTTTGCTAAGGCGTTGTACGATTTGGGGGTTAGCATCAATTTGATACCGCTATCCATTTACAGACAGTTGGGGTTGGGCGATCCTACACCAACCAACATGCAGCTCGTAATGGCAGATAGTTTGGTAAAATGACCTGTTGGTATCTTATATGATGTACTGGTGAAGGTTTCTACCTTCATTTTTCCTGAAGACTTTGTTATTTGGATTGTTAGGTGGATTCTAAAGTTCCCATAATCTTGGGTCGTCCTTTCCTCGCAACAGGAAGTGTGCTTATTGATATACGAGCAAATGAGCTTTTATTTTGGATGAATGACGAAGTGGTCCATTTTGATGTCTGCAAATCAATGAAGAAGCCTAAAGATATGAATGTGTTCTCTGTAGCTGATGTTTATTATGAATATGAGAAAGAATTATCTATAAAGAAGCAGCTTACTGTTGAGCCATTGGCTGCTGTGCTTTTGAACTTTACGTGTGAGGATCTTGAAGAATATGAAGAAACTATCTGTGCGCTAACAGGAATGGGGTCATATTCTCATGACCCTAAGAAGCTGGACCTTGACCTTAAGAATCGACCTTCACCACCAGCTAAACCATCAATTGAAGAGCCACCAGTGCTAGAATTGAAAGAGCTACCTAGTCATCTAAAGTATGCATTCTTAGGAAGTGGAAATACACTTTCGGTTATTGTCACAGCTGATTTAGGTGAACAGCAAGTAGCGGCTCTCATCTCTATTTTGAAGAGGTACAAGAGAGCCATTAGTTGGACTATTGCTGATATAATTGGTATCCCTCCTGGGATAGGTATGCACAAGATTCAGCTCGAGGAAGATTGTGTGCCCACTATTGAGCATCAACGTCGTTTGAATCCACCTATGCAAGAGGTGGTGAAGAAAGAAATTATTAAGTGGTTAGATGCAGGGGTGGTGGACCCAATCTCAAACAGTAAATGGGTGTGTCCGGTGCAATGTGTGCCCAAGAAAGGGGGCATGACAGTAATCGCAAATGAAAAAATGAGCTAATTCCACTCAGACCTGTCACAGGGTGGAGAGTGTGCATGGACTACCAGAAGCTGAATTCGTGGACGCTAAAGGATCACTTCCCAATGCCATTCATGGATCAAATGCTTGATCGTTTGGCAGGGAAGGGATGGTTCTAATTCTTAGATGGTTATTCCGGATACAATCAGATTTGCATTGCTCCTGAAGATCAGGAGAAAACCACTTTTACATGTCCGTATGGTACGTTTGCCTTCAAACGAATGCCATTTGGGCTATGTGATGCACCCGCTACTTTTCAGCGGTGTATGATGTCCATCTTCTCTGATATGGTTGAAGACACCTTGGAGGTGTTTATGGACGACTTTTCGGTTGTAGGTGAGTCATTTGAATCATGCTTGGCAAATCTGAGTGTGGCTTTGCAAAGATGTATTGAATTCAACCTGGTGCTAAATTGGGAGAAGTGTCACTTTATGGTCAAGGAAGGCATTATTCTAGGGCATAAAGTCTCTGAAAAGGGAATTGAGGTTGATCAAGCCAAGATTGAATTTATCGAGAGACTACCACCTCCAATTTTTGTAAAGGGGGTTCATAGTTTTCTCGGTCATGCAAGTTTTTATCGGAGGTTTATTAAAGACTTCTCCAAGATTGCTAGTTTAGAGAAGGCTGCAAAATTTGATTTTGGTGAAGATTGCTTGAAGGCATTTGAATGACTCAAAGGAAAGTTAGTTGAAGCTCCTATTATTGTAGCACCCGATTGGTCACTACCTTTTGAAGTTATGTGTGATGCAAGTGGGGTAGCCTTGGGTGCTGTACTTGGTCAGAAAAGAGAAAGGCTATTTCATCCAATCTACTATGTGAGCAAGGCCTTGAATGGAGCACAGAAGAACTATACCGTCACTGAATAAGAGCTTCTAGTAGTTGTTTATGCTTTCGAAAAGTTTCGTGCGTAATTGTTGGAAACCAAAGTAGTGGTTCATACAAATCATGCGTCTCTACTATATTTAATGGAAAAGAAGGATGCTAAGACGAGGCTAATTAGGTGGGTGTTACTGCTTCAAGAATTTGACTTCGAGGTAAAGGATAGAAAATGTTGCAAAAACCAAGTAGCTGATCATCTATCTAGACTTGAGAGTGAGCACATAGTGTAACTCGACCTTGATATTGATGATGCATTTCCCGATGAAGAGATACTATCCACTATGGTGGAAGACTTACCGTGGTATGCAGACTTTGCGAACTACGTGGTAAGTAAAGTGATTCCTGAGCATCTTTCCTTTCATCAAAAGAAAAAGTTCATGCACGATGTGAAACATACTTCTGGGATGATCCGTATCTTTTTCGACGATGTGCTGATGGTATTATTAGGCGATGCATCTCAGATGTGGAGGTGCCTAGCATACTGGAAGCAAGTCATGCTTCCTAAGTTGGGGTCACCATGCAGGTGATCGGACGACCAGAAAGGTACTGCAAAGCGGCTATTATTGGCCTTCATTATTCAAGGATGCCTACGATTTTGTGAGACGATGTGTTCAATGTCAGAGGCAAGGCTCTATCTCAAAGCACCATGAGATGCCCATGTCTAAAATGCTTGAGGTAGAGTTATTTGATGTCTGGGGCATTGATTTCATGGGCCCATTTGTGAGTTTGTTTAGGATGAAATATATCCTAGTTGCTGTGGACTATGTATCCAAATGGGTCGAAGCAGTCGCGCTAGCTGATAATGAAGGTAAGCGTGTTGTAGCATTCTTAAAGAGAAATATCTTCTCTCGTTTTAGGGTACCACATACTATCATAAGCGATGGTGGATCACACTTTTGCAACAAGCTGTTCAGAGTCGTATTGGCAAAATATGGGGTTAAGCAACATAAGGTAGCTACACCTTACCACCCACAAACTAGTGGGAAGGTAGAGGTTTTTAGTCGGGAGATCAAGCTGATCCTTTCTAAGACGGTGAATGCCAGTAGGAAAGATTGGTCCAGAAAGCTGGATGATGCCTTATGGGCATATAGGACTGCGTTTAAGACACCAATTGGCATGCCACCATACCAACTAGTTTATAGGAAGGCTTGTCACTTGCCAATTAAGCTAGAACATAAAGCACTGTGGGCACTAAAGCGGCGTAACCTGAATTGGGATGATGCTATTAATCTGAGATTGGAACAGCTGAATGAGATGGATGAATTCCGACTACATGCGTATGAAAGAATAGATCTCTACAAGAAAAGGATGAAAAAGTACCATTATCGAAGGATTATACAATGAAACTTTCAGAAGGGTGATTTGGTACTTCTTTTCAACTCCAGACTAAAGCTATTTCCAGGTAAGTTGAAGTTTAAATGGTCTGGTCCATTCAGAATTAGCCAAGTCTACTCATCTGGAGTATTGGAGTTAGAAAACAATGATGGTGGTGTTTTTAAGGTGAATGGCCAACGAGTGAAGCCATCTATCGGTCCACCCGACTAGATAAAATGTATAGCCACCATATATCTTGATGAAGTCTGAGTAATCGAGATAACTATGTCGTGCCGCGACAATAAATCAAGCTCTACATGGGAGGCAACCCATCATTTTTAATCATTTTGTTTTACTAGGAGTTTGTTTTTGATAAAGAAAATTTCAAAAAAAAGAGTCGAGTCGCGACCAAAACTAAGGCGCTTGGTGGGAGGCAACTGATAATGCTCAATCTACAGCTCTCGTGAGTGTAAAGTGGTCATTAGCAAATATAGAACCCAACCTGGGTTGGGTGTCGATCCCACAGGGAATAGCTTGGCCAACAAGTAAGCAAAATTACTAAACTTTTGGTGCAAGTCTCGTAAGAAGGGGGGATTGTAATAAGTAACCAAAACAATAAAGTAAAAGCTGAAAATAGCAAAGTAAAAAGAGAGTATTTCGTAGGTTGTGAAACAATGAGAATTGAAGCGTTGGGGTTATGTCCACCTTCTGAGTTATACGTCTCTATTGGCTATGAGTGTGTACATCTTGACATGCAATTTCTTATAGAGAATTGTAGTCGATGGTAAATCCAAGCGTCTCTCGACCTAAACAAGGACTATTTCACTTTAACTCTCTCGAGCTTAAAGCGTGTCTAACGGTACGAATTCTCCAAGAGGTTAGTCCAGTTACGGCACTAGCTTTTTAATAGGAAAGGGTGTCCTACTACCTTGACATTATCTTTTTTCCAGACAAATAACCTTTCTCGCGAACAAGTTAAATGTTAGACTGGCATATTCTTGCGTTTGCAACCGCAAAGAATGTAGATTAAGATGAAGAGAATAATGATATAAGCAATATACTTGTCTTGAACTCACAAACTCACAGCTATAGATAGTAACTCATTCGGCTTCCATAACCCCAACTAAGAGGTTTAGTTACCCATGAATGCAAAGGATATCACGATTTGCATGGTTGATGGCGTGAGAAGTAGGTGATAGGCGTGTGGTTTTGGTGATTCCCTAGCAAGTAACGATTCTCTTGTTGTGGAATTTTAGAATAGAAGAGTAGATTAGAAGTGTTTGTAGTGGAAGATGAGAGAGATGGAAGAAAATTGATTGTTGAATTAAGTGAAGAATTTCTGAATGAATTGAAGAATGTCTTTAAAATCTCTAGCATGATAGGGTATTTATAATACTCCTATCCTACTCCTACTAAGCTAATGAAATAAATAATCAAATCCTACTATACTTATGAAATCCTTGACCCAAATGTACTAGGGTAAGGTTACAATATCATAATCCAAATAGAATAGTGAAATACATAACCTAATTATACTAGGTTAATGTATCTTTGTAAAAATCCAGCTTTGTATCTGTAAGTCCCCAAAGTCTTCAGAAATGCTGTTTTGGCCCGGGACAGATTTTCCATGCAGCAGATTTGGTCCTTTAGGCGTCCAGCTCCTTTTTACTTCGTTTGTGAGCTTTCTTTTGTGTCAAGTAAGCCATAAAATGCTGTATTTTGCATCATTTATACCTGAAACTTTCCTAATCATGTTTGTTAGCTCATTTACAGGAAAAAGGACTAAAAGTGCATGAAATATATAATTTGTTCTCAAAACTAGGCTAAAATATGGGCAAAATATATTGATATAGGCGTGTAAATCCGCCTATCATCAACACCCCACACTTAGAGCTTTGTTCATCTTCGAAAAACATATCATGTCCTTCTAAACATCAACTTAGGGTTTTTACAACAACAACACAAAACATTTATCAAGACAAGCACAACAATTATCAACAAAGAGTAGCTTTCTGATTATAAGTAGAAACAATTTAACCTCTAGCATAGACTCGTGATGGTGATCAACTCACATGCAACCGTTAAGGTACAAGGAATCATATATAACAACCCAAAACTCATCAACCATGTGTGTCTCACAATATATTACCCATAATCACTCACAAGTATAGCATATTTTTCAAACATAGGTATCAACATATCCTTGCTCTCACTCTCGCAAAGAATTCATATGTAGCAACTAATGACCATAAGCTTGCCCTTAATGTAGTACTCCACTAAATGTCGGAATGTTAAGATTAGGATCAAGTAGGTCTTTAGATGGTTGTAATGTAGGCTAAGGGACGGGTAGGACTATTTTGGCCAAGAATAGTGACTAGGTTCCTAAGCACTTTAATACATCACATTGTATCATTGACACTTTTTTTTCTTTCAACCTTTCTTTATTTTATTCTTCTACCCTTGTTCTCATCTTTTGTTTCTTAATTTTAAGCACAACTCACTTTTCAGCTTTCTTTTCCTTTTTCTTTTCACAACATACCTCTTATGATAGCATTTTTTCTTTTTCATAACACATTCAAGAACCATTACAATTTAAAGCATCATACTCACCCAATTTCCTCTTATGTTGTCACATGACTTTTTTAATTTAAAGCACTTACGAATTTGGATCAAATTACGGTCTTGAAAAAAAAATGGATTAGGCTTACATACAAGGTTGTCAAAGAAATAGGTTAAAGGCTCAAAAGGGTTTAACTAGGATGATGTACATGGGTAGGTAAAACTGAAGGTAAACATGTATAGGTTGCCAAAGAAATGCCTAAATCATATCCTAAACTTACACTCCTTATTTTCGCTTTGCATACATACCAGGCAAGTTCTAGCATCAGCCACATACATAGAAGATACTATTATCTCACACACACAAGGCACATGGTCGAATTGATTGGAAGTAATATAGACTCTCGACCCAACAATTGAAGGAATTGAATCACACAATATCACATAATGAGTCACAACTAGAGCCTAAACATCTCAATAGTCACAATTGTAGCACATACTCTTGTTATAATCTCATGCTGCCTATCAAAGTAATTTCATGCGAAGCTAGAAAAATTTGACTCCTAAAAAAAACTAAACGGACTCAAAAACAAGTAAACAAACAAACATACAAACAAACATAGGTGTAAACAGAGAAGTATAGCATGCGATTCTGCCACCCCACACTTAGACGGGACACTGCCCTCAGTGGAAAATAAATGCAAAGAACCTGGTTAGTCAGACTCTTCATCAATGTCGGGGGTCATACCCCCTTCGTCTGAATCATCATAAGAGTCGTCGTCAGAGTTCTCCTCCTCATCAGAATCAGGCAAGCGTCTATCATCATCAGTCGGCACATCATCGTCTAGAGGTTCCTCAAAATATACGCCCACTCCACACATCTCCCGTGCATGCCTGTTCATTGGGTAGTCGTGGTCCAGCTGTTGGAGCTCTTCAGCAATTGGAATACGTCCACCACTCATCATAGTGAATCGTGTCATGCCATAGAGATGACGGAAGAAACTCTCATCACGAGCATGTCTCTCCGCAGTAGTAAGGTTGACTCTATGAGTTATTTCAGCATCTTTGACCTTGGTGAGGTCAACCTTCTTTGGGTTATGTGGGAGTTTGTGGTCAGCTGGTTCCTCTTCGACATCCTCCTTCCGCAACATTGCTGTCAACAAATTTCCGAATGTGAAATGAGACCTTTTGTGGAGTCTGGCCTTCCTCATGGTAGATCGAATGATTGCCCCAAAGTTGATAGGGACATTCGTCATCAAAGCATAGACAAAACACACTCTATCTCTCGATATCTTGGTGTATTGAGTCCCAGGAATAATGCATGAGTTGACAATGCGCATCCAGATTCTTGCTTCCCTATTTAGTGGAGCATAGGGGAAGGTGTTGTGTCGACCTATTTCCTTATGTCTGCCCCATCTTGCCATCGATCTGCTTCCACAAAGCGTGTGTCGTATTGCTCTGTAAGGAGGCCTACTGTACAGCTCTTTGAATGGTGCAGTGTCGACCGAAGGTAAGCCAAGAAAAGAGTTGATCCAATCCGCTATAAGCTGTAACACTTGGCCCCGAATTTTGACTTCGTTGCCTGTTGTGTTCGGCGACCAGTTGGCATAAAACTCTCTTGTTAAGTCAAGATTACACTCTCCCATGTCGCGGAAGATGAAATCCAGCTTCAAAGCCATTATTTTTGCCAACATACGCGGCTCTTTCTTTGCTAAGGTCTCCTTGTTGATCAAGTCGACATGCACATATTTCCTTTCTTTGTTGCTGCTGTACCATGCTTTGGCTTCTTCCTCAAAGACCCATTTTATTCCGAACATTCTGCGTGGTAGGTATGCTGAGGATGGTTCTCCTTGGTCTTTTCGACTTCTCTTTTTGCCCTTTTGGGACGTGGTAGCCTTCCCCTTGCCTTGCCTCGCTTTAGGTGCCATTGTACCTGAGACTAGAAATAATGTTAGTTGCAGCACAATCTCACTTGATACAATCTATATGCAAGCACTAGGGGTACCACCCCACACTTAGTTTCGTTAGCACAAATCAATGAAGTGAAAGTGGTCGAGTACTCAGATTTCGTCGACATACGTTTTAAGATTGTATTCTGACAAGAAAATCAGCATTGCATCACTTATTTTCAGCCATTGGACTACTTTCATGGTGGATATAGTAACACTATGACATAGGGGTTACCAAATGGAATCGTTATTCGTACAACAAACACAACCTCCTAAGTCGATAGGCACTATAATCTTATCCCGATGGCCGGGATAGTCTATTATGTAAGCATCCAAACAACACTCTCAAGCAATATTCATAGCCATATATATTCAGCAAATATCATAACAATGCGTTTGAAACAAAATTCAAGTCGGAAACAAGTCAAGAATTCCCTACGTATGTGTTCACTCACATGATTTTGCAACAATAATCCAAACACATGAACATCACCACCAATCTTACACAATTTAGCAATTTATAATAAGCATAGCAACGTAGTACTTATGATAAATAGATGAAGAATAAGAGAGTACTTACTTGCTTGAAGCTTGTGGAGAAGTTGTTGTGAATTGGAAGAGCAAAAGAAGAAAATTTTGAGAAGATTTGGAGGGTTATGCGGCGCCTTTAGGGTTGTTTCTAATGTGGTTGTGTTATAAAACTAAGTCCCCTTTATATAGGAAGAGTATGGGTTGGGTTATGACCCATTTACAATCGGATTTGGGGACAAAAACACCACATATGCGGCGCATATCACTCGACATATCTATGACATATGCGGCGCATTGTCTATGGTATAATGGGACATATGCGCCGCATAGTCTATGGCATTTGTAGACATATGCACCGCATAGTCTATGGCACATGAGATACTGAGACCAAATGCCATAGCATAGGCGGCGCATAGTCAAACGCATACCTAGGAATAGGCGGCGCATAGTGTATAGCACACTAGATTCCGAGTCCTTAGGCTATAGAATAGGTTGTTCATCGTTCGTGGCCTATTTTTACCAAAGCCTAGCCTTCCGCGAAGCCTATTTTGACGTGATAAAGGCTCAATTCATAGCCTTATGCATCACCATTCCTAACTTACCGATTTTACCATACAATGCGTCCAAATCGTTGATTGAGATCAATCTCCTCGTTGCATACTTCTTGCACCTATATTTGCTCAAAACAAAATGAAAACGATTAGTACGATGGGTTGCCTCCCACCAAGCGCCTTAGTTTTGGTCGTGGCACGACTCTTATTTTTGGATTTTTCTTTTATCAAAACAAAACAAGTACTAAAACGATAAAACGATAAAACGATGAAACGATGGGTTGCCTCCCATCTAGCGCCTTATTTATTGTCGTGGCTCGACGTAATAATCTCGAGTACTTAGACTTCATCGAGATAAGTGATGGCCATGTCATTTATCGAGTCAAGAGGACCGATATATGGCTTAACACGTTGGCCATTCACTTTGAAGACAACACCATCATTGTCTTCCAATTCGACTACTCCAGACGAGTAGACTTGGATGACTTTAAATGGACCAGACCACTTTGATTTTAACTTACCTGGGAAGAGCTTGAGTCTGGAGTTAAAGAGTAGTACCATGTCAGCCTTTTGGAAGTTTCGTCGAACAATCCGCTGATCATGATACTTCTTCATCCGCTCCTTGTATAAATCTGATCTTTCATATGCATGGAGACGAAATTCATCTAGTTCGTTCAGCTGCTCCAACCTCAGGTTCTTCACATCTTCCCAATTCAGATTCAAGTGCTTCAATGCCCACAATGCCTTGTATTCAAGCTCGATGGGTAGATGACAAGCCTTCCCATAGACTAGCTGATAAGGTGACATGCCAATGGGTGTCTTGAATGCAGTCCTATACGCCCATAGTGCATCATCTAGCTTTCGAGACCAGTCCTTCCTATTCGCATTAACCGTCTTGGCAAGGATTTGCTTGATCTTGCGGTTGGAAACCTCAACTTGTCCACTGGTTTGGGGATGATAAGGCGTAGCTACCTTGTGTTGCTTGACTCCATACTTGGCCAATACAGATTTGAATAGCTTGTTGCAAAAGTGACATCCTCCATCACTTATGATAGTACGAGGTACTCCAAAGCGAGAGAAGATATTCTTCTTTAAAAACGCTACAACATGCTTTCCTTCGTTGTCGGCCAATGCTACAGCTTCCACCCATTTCGATACATAATCCACAGCAACCAAGATGTACTTCATTCCAAACGAATTCACGAATGGTCCCATGAAATCAATACCCCACACATCAAAGAGTTCTACCACCAGAATTTTGGACATAGGCATTTCATGGTGTTTTGAAATAGAACCTTGACGTTGGCATTGGTCACACCTTCTCACATAGTCGTATGCATCTCTGAATATTGTAGGCCAATAATAACCACTTTGCAAGACTTTCCTTGCCGTTTGATTCCCTGCATGATGTCCTCCAACTTGCGAAGTGTGGCATGCTTCCAATATAGTAGGCACTTCTTCATGGGATATACATCGTCGAATGATACCATCCGCGCATCTTCGAAACAAATAAGGCTCATCCCAATAGTAGTGCTGAACGTCATGCATAAACTTCCTCCTTTGGTGGTAAGATAAATTGGAAGGTAACACATTACTCACCACGAAATTTGCAAAGTCGGCATACTATGGTAATTTCTCCATTGTTGTCGCTAGTATCTCCTCGTCAGGGAATACATCATCAATATGATTTTCTGGTTGCGCCACATACTCATTATCAAGTATAGATAGGTGATCAGCCACTTGGTTCTCACAACCTCTTCTATCTTTGACTTCGAAATCAAACTCTTGCAGCAGCAATACCCATCGAATCAGCCTTGGTTTTGCATCCTTCTTCGTCATTAGATACCTAAGAGCTGCATGGTCTGTATGAACGATCACCTTAGTACCCAATAGATAGGCACGAAAATTCTCAAACGCATACACAACCGCTAAGAGCTCTTGTTCAGTAACAGTGTAGTTCCTTTGGGCTTCATTTAGGACCTTACTTGCATAATAGATAGGATGACACAATTTCTCCTTTCTCTGTCCAAGAACAGCACCAACGGCTACACCACTAGCATCACACATGACTTCACACGGGAGTGTCCAATCTGGTGCTACCATAATAGGGGCTTCAATGAGTTTTCCTTTGAGTCATTCGAATTCCTTTAAGCAATCTTCATTAAAGTCAAACTTTGTATCTTTCTCCAGTAGTTTGCACAATGGACTAGAAATTTTGGAGAAGTCTTTGATGAATCTACGATAGAAACCGGCATGGCCAAGAAAACTACGAACTCCCTTCACCGAAATTGGAGGCAGTAGCTTCTCAATTACCTTTATTTTGGCGCGATCAACCTCTATTCCTCTTTCGGAGATCTTGTGACCAAGAACGATTCCTTCTTTCACCATGAAGTGGCACTTCTCCCAATTAAGCACAAGGTTGAACTCTACACATCTTTGTAATGCCATGCTCAAGTTCGCCAAACATGCTTCAAAGGACTCACCAACAACTGAAAAGTCGTCCATAAATACCTCCAAAGTGTCTTCTACCATATCAAAGAAAATAGACATCATACAACGTTGAAAGGTGGCTGGTGCGTTACATAACCCGAATGGCATGCGTTTGAAGGCAAACGTACCATATGGGCATGTGAACGTTGTCTTCTCTTGGTCTTCGGGAGCAATACAAATCTGATTATATCCTGAATAACCATCCAAGAAGCAAAACCATCCTTTCCCCGCTAATCGATCTAGCATTTGGCCCATAAATGGCATGGGGAAGTGATCCTTGAGCGTCCAAGAATTCAGCTTGCGGTAGTCCATGCATACTCTCCATCCAGTAACAGGCCTGAGTGGAATAAGTTCATTCTTTGCATTCGCGACCACGGTCATGCCTCCTTTCTTAGGAACACATTGTACTGGGCTTACCCATGTACTATCAGAAATAGGATACACGACTCCTGCGTCTAACCACTTGATAATCTCCTTCTTCACCACTTCTTGCATTGGTGGGTTTAGACATCTTTGATGTTCAATAGTGGGTGTGCACTTTTCTTAAAGCTGAATTTTATGAGTGCAAATCCCAGGTGGTATACCAATAATATCCGCAATGGTCCATCCAATGGCTCTAATATACTTGCGTAGAGTTACAATAAGAGCTGCAACTTGTTGCTCACCCAAATCGGCTGCCACAATGACTGAAAGAGTGTTTCCGCTTCCTAAGAATGTGTACTTCAAATGGCTTGGCAGCTCCTTCAATTCTAACGTGGGTGGCTCTTCAATAGATGGCTTAGCTGGTGGTGTGGGTCGATTCTTGAGATCAAGATCCAGCTTCTTGGGAGTATAACGATATGTTCCTAATCCCGATAGAGCACAAATAGCTTCTTCAGAAATTTCAGCATCCTCATTCTCTCCTTTCATGAGCGAAACCTCCAAATGATCATCAAGAATTTGCTCTTCAGCAAATAACTCTTTCTCATCATCAAAGACAACATCAGCCACAGAAAATACACTCAGATCTTTGGGTTGCTTCATTGATTTGCAAACATCAAAGCGAACCACTTCATCATTTATTCGGAATGAAAGCTCATTAGCTCTCAAATCTATGAGCACACTTCCCGTAGCAAGGAAGGGGCGTCCCAAGATTATGGGAACCTCTGAATCTGCTTCACAATGCAAGATGACAAAGTCTGCTGGAAAGATAAATGAAGAAACCTTTACCAAGACATCGCATAGAATACCAACCGGTCGTTTTACCGACCTATCCGCCATAACAAGCCTCATATTAGTTGGTGTAGGATCTCCTAACCCCAACTTCTTGTAGATCGATAATGGCATCAAGTTGATGCTGGCTCCTAAGTCACACAATGCTTTGGCAAAGTTCAAAGATCCGACTGTGCAAGGAATAGTGAAAGCTCCGAGGTCTGCCTTCTTCTGAACTATCGATCGGGTAGCAATTGCACTACAATGATGCACATCATCTTTCATCTCATAACTTGCTGCCCTCTTCTTAGTCAAAAGATCTTTCATAAACTTCGCATACCCAGGCATTTGTTCAAGTGCCTCTACCAATGGGACATTAATGGTCAGCTGCTTCAACATAGTCATAAATTAGCTGAACTTAGTGTCATCGGCCACCTTCTTCAATCTTTGTGGAAAAGGTGGTGGTGGGTATGGAAGTGTTCTCTCCATGGCTTTCTTGTCCTCTTGCTTCCATTTATCATTTTTTCCAGGCTGCACGTCACTAGGTAAAACATCCTTGACGTTTGAAGTAGTTGTTGTGGCTTCTTCTCTTGTAACGTCACTAGGTGTGGCGTCAATGTCTGCTGCTACGTCAACCACTTGCTTGCCTTTAGCTGAAGTTTCCAGCACCTTACCACTTCTGGTAGTGATGGCCATGCATGACCCATCATTCCTTGGGTTTTGCACAGTATCGCTCGGTAAGGTGCCAGCCTTTCTTTGATTGAATGCTGCTAAAAGTTGGCTCAATTGCTACTCTATTTGCTTGATAGAAGTGGAATGAGAATCAACTAATTGCTTCATGGAGGCCAAATCATCAATTACCTCCTTACCTCCCGCGCTTGTTGCTTCCACTCCTTTCAATAACTTAGCCATCATGTCTTCCATAGAGTTAGATGTGGTGGTATCACGTTTACCAGGGGGAACGTACAAACCACTATTTTCATTCTTTTTCTTCCAACTACCTTGGTCTTTGCTTCCAGATTTATCATAATAGTTCCGACCTTGGTTTCCTTGGGTATTCCCTCGGAAACCCCCCTGATTGTTCAAGTAATTGGCCTCCTCCTCCGAATCAGATTCGTCTCTTCCTTTTGACGCAATAACTTTCACTTTTTCAGTCTTCCCTAATAGATGCTTTGTAAGAAGATCCATTTGGGTTTTCATGTGCGCCATATGTTGATCACGTTCTTCTTCTCTTCTTCTTTGGTCTACAGTCATGCCAATAGATAAAGTGGGGCTTGCTACCTCAGAATCCCTGGTATGCCCAGCTCTACTTTGTTTCGTCATACGATCTAGTATATTGCTTGCTTGACCAAAGGTGAGGTCCATAAAAGAACCTCCAGCTGCGTTGTCCACCACTGGTTTAGTTACTGAATTCAAGGCTCTATATAAGATCTCCATGAGGTGAACATTAGTCATGTGATGGTTTGGGCATCTCGTTAGCTTTGTTTTGAACCTCTCCCATGTTTCGTGAAGAGCTTCAGAGGGAAGCTGACGAAAGTTGCTGATTTCATCTCTCAATTGAGCCCTTTTGGATGGCGGAAAGAACCTTTCTAGGAAAGCGTCTCTCAATTGCCTCCAATTTGTAATTGAATCAGGAGTCAGCCCATTCAACCATAGTGTTGCCTCCCCAGACAGAGACAATGGAAATAGACGTAATCGAATAGCATTCTGACCAACACCAGGATTGTCAAAAGACTTGCATGTAGAAATAAAGTTGATGAGATGCATATTCGGATTATCGCCTGCTAGTCCACCAAATAATACCTTGAGTTGCAATAACTGAATCATGGTGCTAGTGATGTTGAATTTGGCTCCGGGCGCTAATGGTGGTGGAATTATAGCTCCAGTGGCTCCGACACCATCAAGATCATCATCATCATCATCGAAAGATGGTTGCAAAGGTTAACGATCATACCTATACCGAGCTTGTCGACCTCTTCGGTTGGCAGGCGTTATAATTTCAGCATCACGCCTAGGGTTTAGTAACTCGTCATCACCTAAATCTTCATCGTCAGGATTTGTTGCTCGCCCAGGATTATCAATGTTTTGTTGTTGGACTTGAGCAGCGGCAAGAGCAGCTAATCTTACTTGCTTGTGTTGAGCAGCCATCCTGTCGATTTCAGCTTGTGCTTCCATTCTACGAATGCGTTGTGGTTCCGAATTGATTGGTAATAACGGTTGACCAGAACTTCTAGTATGGGGCATGCACTAAAAGAAAAACCTGCAATAAACAAAAACAAAAACTAAACGTAAAAGTACGAGAATCTTTGACCAAAGGGTCTAGTAATTATCACGGACTTGATTGACACTCGTATTCCCCGGCAACGGCGCCAATTTTTGATAACGCTCAATCTACAGATCTCGTGAGTGTAAAGCGGTCGTTAGCAAATATAGAACCCAACCTGGGTTGGGTGTCGATCCCACAGGGAATAGCTTGGCCAACAAGTAAGCAAAATTACTAAAATTTTGGTGCAAGTCTCGTAAGAAGGGGGGATTGTAATAAGTAACCAAAACAATAAAGTAAAAGCTGAAAATAGCAAAGTAAAAAGAGAGTATTTCGTAGGTTGTGAAAAAATGAGAATTGAAGCGTTGGGGTTATGTCCACCTTCTGAGTTATACGTTTCTATTGGGTATGAGTGTGTACAGTCTTGACATGCAATTTCTTATAGAGAATTGTAGTCAATTGTAAATCCAAGCGTCTCTCGACCTAAACAAGGACTATTTCACTTTAACTCTCTCGAGCTTAAACCGTGTCTAACGGTACGAATTCTCCAAGAGGTTAGTCCAGTTACGGCACTAGCTTTTTAATAGGAAAGGGTGTCCTACTACCTTGACATTATCTCTTTTCCAGACAAATAACCTTTCTCGCGAACAAGTTAAATGTTAGACTGACATATTCTTGCGTTTGCAACCGCAAAGAATGTAGATTAAGATGAAGAGAATAATTATATAAGCAATATACTTGTCTTGAACTCACAAACTCACAGCTATAGATAGTAACTCATTCGGCTTCCATAACCCCAACTAAGAGGTTTAGTTACCCATGAATGCGAAGGATATCACGATTTGCATGGTTGATGGCGTGAGAAGTAGGTGATAGGCGTGTGGTTTTGGTGATTCCCTAGCAAGTAACGATTCTCTTGTTGTGGAATTTTAGAATAGAAGAGTAGATTAGAAGTGTTTGTAGTGGAAGATGAGAGAGATGGAAGAAAATTTATTGTTGAATTAAGTGAAGAATTTCTGAATGAATTGAAGAATGTCTTTAAAATCTCTAGCATGATAGGGTATTTATAATACTCCTATCCTACTCCTACTAAGCTAATGAAATAAATAATCAAATCCTACTATACTTATGAAATCCTTGACCCAAATGTACTAGGGTAAGGTTACAATATCATAATCCAAATAGAATAGTGAAATACATAACCTAATTGTACTAGGTTAATGTATCTTTGTAAAAATCCAGCTTTGTATCTGTAAGTCCCCAAAGTCTTTAGAAATGTTGTTTTGGCCCGCGACAGATTTTCCATGCAGCAGATTTGGTCCTTTAGGCGTCCAGCTCCTTTTTACTTCATTTGTGAGCTTTCTTTTGTGTCAAGTAAGCCATAAAATGCTGTATTTTGCATCATTTATACCTGAAACTTTCCTAATCATGTTTGTTAGCTCATTTACAGGAAAAAGGACTAAAAGTGCATGAAATATATAATTTGTTCTCAAAACTAGGCTAAAATATGGGCAAAATAAATTGATATAGGCGTGTAAATCCGCCTATCATCAGCAACCCATCCTTCTAATCATGTTTGTTATTTTTGATTAAGTGTAGGTGCAAGATGTATAAAGGAGGAGATTAGTCCCAAATTTTGATTTGAAAGTGAGCCATGCTAAAGGTGGTAAGTTAGGAATGATGGAGCAAAGGCTATCGGCTAGGCATTGCCTATGCCAATGTAGGCAATGCTATAGGCACCACCTATGCCATTGTCTATGCTCACTGCCTCACATAGGCAATGGACAAGGCATTGCCTATGCCAATGTAGGCAATGCCATAGGCGCCGCCTATGCTAACATAGGCAAAGAAAAAGGCGTCGCCTACTTATGCTTTTGTGCCTCCTAACTTGTTTGAATATGGACCAAACCCAACCCATGGCTTAGTTTTTAAATAGATCCTCAACCTTAGAACACAATGCAATTGTTTGCTCAACCTAGGCGCCGCCCAAGCTCTCCTATTCTCTCCAAGTTTTTCTTTTTTCTCCTCTAATCTTGAAAGCTCATCTTCCGGATCCATCACCACATAAGTTACTCTTTTATATTCTGTAGTTGTTGCAATACTATGCTTATAATGGTTTATTAGAGTTTGAAGTGGCATTTGGTGATAAGAATATGGTTTGTTTGTTATGATGCATCTAATTGAGTGAAAGGATACGTGTGGGTGTTCTTAACTTTACTCCGACTTGTATTTGATTGGTATTCACTGTCATATTTTTATGGAATCGAAATTGTGAAGTTAATGCATAATCTCAAAAGTTGTAAGCTTGAATGTTTGAATGATTCGTTCATCAAGATACTGATTATGATTGACGACAAGCATAAGATGGTGTGATTATTTCTATGCAATAACCTGATAAGATCTCTATGTGGTAGTCCTGTTCAAAAAGTGCATTAATCCATCAAAATAGAGATGGAAAGGATAGTCAAGATTACATGAAAGTATGACTGCGCTAAACAAGTTGTTGGAACATACCACCTAAAGGTATGTCGATGAAGTCTGAGTAATCAACATCACTCACTTAATTAGTCTGTGCCAACAAATTAAGTGTGGGGTGGTGCCATCACTGTTTCTTGTTCTATTATAGTGAATCTTCTGAGATGAAACTAACATGACACTATTGTGATCTCAGGTAGAATGGCCTCAAAAGGACGACAAGGAAAAGGAAAAGTGTCCACCTCACAGAAAGGTCAGAAAAGGTCAAGAAAAGACCAAGTTGAATCTTCCTCTCTGCAAGTGCCTCGACGCACTTTTGGAATCAAGTGGGTTCTAGAGGAGGAAGGAAAGGAGTGGTATAGGAACAAAAAAGTAAAAAAATATGTTCACGTGGATTTGATGCAGAATAAAAGTCTAGCAAAGAGAAATCCCCGCATTTTGGCTAAAATCATGGCACTGAATCTCGACTTCATTTTCTGAGATATGGGGGAATGCAATCTTGATTTGATGAGAGAATTTTATGCCAATTGGTCCCCAAAGACTACCGGAAGTGAAGTAAAGATTTGGGGCCAAATCTTGCAATTGAACGATGAGTACTTCAACTCTTTTCTGGGTACTCCATCTGTGGATCCAGCACCACTCAAGGAGCTTTATCACAGACCTCCCTACAGGGCCATCAGACATACATTGTGTGGCTCACGGTCCATGACCCGGTGGATTCGTCACAAGGATAATGGTCGGCACAACACCTACCCTTATGATTCCTTGAACAGAGAAGCTCGCATATGGTTGACGATAGTCAACTCTTGCTTGATTCCTAGGACACAATACACTAAGATCACACGTGATTGAGTCTGCTTGGTGTACGCTCTGATGATGAATATTCCCATCAATATTGGTGCAGTTATACGATCATCAATGTGTAAGGCAAGGCTGTACAAAAGGTCCCATTTCAGTTTCGGTAATTTGTTGACTGAGATCTTAAGGAAAGATCACATTGAAGAGGAACCCGCAGACCATAAGCTTCCACATAACCCAAAGAAGGTTGATCTAACGAAAATTAAAGAGCTTGAAACTGGTCAAGGCATTAACCTTACCACTGCTGAGAGACATGCTCGAGATAAAAGTTTCTTTTGCCATCTATATGGCATGACTCGGTTTACCATGATGAATGGGGGGCGTATTCCAACTGATGCAGAGCATCGGCAGTTGGACTATGACTACCCGCTTAATGAGCATGCGTGGGCCATATGTGGAGTGGGGGTACATTTTGAAGAACCTCTCAATGATGACGTGCCGACTGACGATGATCACCGACTGCCAGATTCAGATGTGGAGGAAAACTCTGATGATGATTCCGACGCAGGGGGTATGACCCCGGATATAGAAGAGGAGTCCGACTAATCAGGTTTTGCTTATTTATTTTTACTGATTGCAGTGTGTCCCGTCTAAGTGTGGGGTGTTGGTATATGTTTGCTGTATTGCACCGCTTGCCTACATTTATTCTTGTTTGTTTGAATTAGTCGTAGTTAGTTTAGTCGTAGTTAGTTAGTCGTAATTAGTTAGTTAAATTTTAGATTTTACATGAAATTGTTCTGATAGACAGCATGGTATTATAACAAGAGTTTGTGCTAAATCATTACTATTGAGACATTTAGGCTCTAAGTTGTGACTCACTGTGTTTGTGTGGTTTAATTCATTCATCTGTTGGGTCAAGAATCTATAATACTCCCAATGAAGTTGACCATGTGCCTTGTGTGTGTGAGGTTATTGTATATTCTTTGTTGTGTCTGATGCTAGAACTTGCCTGGTGTGTGTGTGAAGCAAAATAAAGAGTGTGAGTTTAGGAGATGATTTAGGCATTTCTTTGGCAGTCCTGAATTTGTCTATCTTCTTTTTACCTACCTTTGTACATTGTCCTAGTGAACACCCTTTGAGCCTTTAGCTATTTTCTTTGGCAGCCTCATATGTAGCCTAATCCATTTTTGTTCAAGACCATAATTTTGATCCAAAAGCTCCTAAGCGCTTTAAATTGAAGAATCAAGTTGAGTAGAGAGTGTGGAAAATAAGAGTAAAATGGTGAAAGTAATGCCCCAGAGTGTATTGGTACTTGAAAATTTTGTGAAAAAGAGTGGCTATCATAGGGATGCTTATAAAAAAAATATATAAAAAAAAATAAAATAAAAAAAAAAAATAATAAAAGAGAGAATTGTATATTCCTATCATTGTGTTTTTGATTGAATAACTAATTAGGTGAAAATGGGTTGGTAGATGAAAGGAAGGTAGAGGAGTTGTTAAAAGTTTGTGTAAATGGCATAAGGTAATGTATTAAAGCGCTTAGGGAACATAGTCATTATTTCTGGCCAAAATAGTCCTACCTGTCCCTTAGCCTACACTACAACCTGTAAAGACCTATTTGATCCTAAGCTTAGCATTCTGATATTAGTAGAGCATTACACTAAGGGAAAGCCTATGGTCATCAGTTGCAATATAAGAATTCTTTGTGAGAGTGAGAGCAAGGAAAGTCTTATACCCATGTTTCGAAAAATGCAAAACTATGAGTGATTATGGGTGATATCTTGTGTGAGCACACATGGTTGATGATTGTTGGATAGTCTTATATGATTTTTTGTGACTTAACGTGTGTATACGAATTGACCATCCTAATGAGTCTATGTTGGAGGTTGAGTTGTTTCTAGTAGTGATCAAGAAACCTACTCTTTGTTAATAATTGTCGTGCATGCCTTGTTGAAAATTTTGTGTTGCTATTGTAAAATTCTAGTTAGGTGGTTGCATGGATGTAATATTTTGTTCGTGGACAAACAAAGCTTTAAGTGTGGGGTGGTGATGTTGGGCGTATTTATACGTCTAAGCACCATAATTTACCCATGTTTTAGCTAAGTTTTGAGGATAAAATATATAATTCTTGCACTTTTAGTCCATTTTCCTTTAAGTGAGCTGACCTATGTGATTAGCATATTTTTCAGGTACTAATGATGATGATTTCAGCACTTTGTGGACCTGTGGGCAGCAAAGGAAAACTTCACATAAGAGGGAAGGCAGCTTATGGACTGAATGTGATGCATGAGAACTTTTTCCCGGGCAAATGCAGTATTTTTAAATACTTAGGGATACAGTAGCAACTTAGTGGACAAGGATATTATTAAAAAACTTATTGCTGAATTTTCAGCATTATTCATTCATTATTCAGTATTCAGATTCTGTAAGAGTTTTTGAGAGCAGAACACAGCTAAGCTTGAGCAACGGAGAGAGAGAACGACGTTGTCCTCTTATTGACGCTACATCATCTCCATCGTGAAGATTGTTCTAGTTTTGGTATGATGATGATGTCAACCTTGATATCTGTTGTATTCATGAGTAGCTAAACTTATCTGTTAGGGTTATGGAAACCTTGTAAGATACTATCTATTGCTATGAGTTTGTGAATTCTTGATGTGTCATGCTACTTATATCATTACTCTCTTCGTTTTAATTGAATTCTCATAGTTTCAAACATAGGGAATGTGCCAGTATAGCATTAACTTGTTCTATAGAAAAGTTACATGTTTGTAAAAGAGAGTGTGACAAGAAAATAGGGTTTTCAACCTCTATTTATACGTTAATGCCTTAGCAGGATTAACATTCTTGGAGAATTCGTACCATTTGTTATACACTTTAGGTTCGAGAAAGCTAAGGTGAAATAATCCTTGATGGTTGAAAAACACTTGGATTTAGAATTAGAATACGACTCTCTATAAGTGCATGCATGTCTAAATTCCGCATTACTCATAGTTAATAGAGAAGTAAAAACTACAAGGTAGACATAACCCTAACTTATCATTCTATGTGATTAAACCTTACTACACAAATCATTCCGTTGTTACTTTAATAATATTAATTCATGCCTAAACCAAACCCCCCTTTTTCCTTGGAATTTTAGACCAACAGTCTACTAATAATCGCAACACTTAGTGACCAGAGTATTCCCTGTGGGATTCAACACCCAACCCAGTTGGGTTCTATATTTGACAGCGACCGCTTACACTTTCTAACGAGAGTTGTAATTTGGGTGTATCAGTATTTCCACACTATAGGATTGATCACTACACATATATTCACAAGGAATCATCTAGTTCAGGTCTACATGCTTAGGAACGACGGCCTAAATTCTAGCGCAAAAGTACGGGGTAAGACATTATCTCTCCCTTGGATCATTCGTCCTCAAATGATGAGTAGGGACTTCTTGAAGCTCTAAAGTGTAGAATAAAGAACGTAATATTGATTCAAATATTTTCCCTCAACAAAAAAAATATGCAAAGTCATCACACGATCTTTATGATAACCCCTAGGGAAATGGGTAAGCACGAAACCCGAGATAGCGAAACTTGACATCGACATGAATCTTGACATATGTTTTATGGAACATGATCAAAACATTGTAAGCCATAAATTTTCCTAAGAGTCCTTGGTCTGATTAAGATTGATACAAAAGATGAGATAAGCTCCTCGCAGAACATATGAATATTAGCATTCTCCGTCTTACAAGCTACAATGAAAAGACTTAAACTTAGCAACACTACTTGTCTATACCCCAACATTAATCAACATACTTCATCATTTCCATCTTACAATTCTTCTGTAACACATCTAACCATAAGAATATGTGTCCCATCGTATAATACTTCTATGTTGAAGCCTAACAAGAGGTGCTAATTTAAAATACAGGACCTGTAACCTACATCACATTAAGGAATCATCTCACCTCATCACTATAATCCAAAAACCCCAAGTCTTAATTAAACGAATACTAATTGCATGGCACATTAGTTTGTGTTTTCATCTATCACAAAATTTCAGCCTACCGCTACCACACCCCACTTTATGGACATCTCCACTAAGACCTGCAAATTCAATCATTTTCACTCAGATTCTCACCATATACTTCCCTCCTAACTATATCACGCAAAGAATATTCATCTCCTTCCTTCCCCTGATCTTCTAACTTTAGCTCAAAAATCACATCGAAATGTTCACCTACACGGCATC
The DNA here is from genome assembly GCA_030864225.1 of Capsicum baccatum var. pendulum. Classification (NCBI taxonomy): domain Eukaryota; kingdom Viridiplantae; phylum Streptophyta; class Magnoliopsida; order Solanales; family Solanaceae; genus Capsicum; species Capsicum baccatum. Next base: position 16,133,220 of record CM061560.1, read on the forward strand.
TACTCCCCCACCTAAAACACTTTTATGCTTCTACAACCACCGCCATACTAGCATACAGAGGGTCATTAAAGGACCTGAGCAAGAGCATCATGAAAGGGAGTAATACTATTTGGTTATAACATATACTTATTGCCATACTCAAGGTGGGACTGAGTTGAATATATGGTACAATCACAGAGTGTTCCATATATCAAGTGTTTGGATCACAAGTGGAGAGTCGTTCTGGCATAAACTCAACATAGAACGAGTTCTTAGGACAACCACAATGAGAAACATGAGAGCTTACATCATGAGTCTTATAACATGAGTGTGAAAATTATGAAGTTGAAGATTTAGCCAAGGACTTCTACTCGAAGCTAACGCTTCTCATTTTCAGAACTAAAATATTCATGAGTTCACACAACTTTATCATTTTGGATAATCCCGACATAAAATGAATCGTTAACATACGGAAACATAGTTCCTTAGAACCAATCATTATTTTGCGACACAAATTTGTTGTTCATAAGCAACATAACATAGAGCTTGGATACTTAGAATACTAGATCATCGAGGGACATTATTTCTTCTAGTTTGGAAGTCAGGACATATCATGAGTTACATAGAGTGATCAAACCTTAGACATAAGTAGGACTTGGATACATAACGTAAGGCATTATCAGAGTGACCTCATATACTGAGTAGGAAGATTTTTCTTGAATTGTAATAGATTTATCATGAATCTTACTTGAAACTTGACACCATAAGAAAATTTTAGAGCTACATTAACTCATCATCTCCCCCTTAGATCAAAGTCATAATCCTAGACTTGCAAACATAACCTCTCATCAAATATATATCCACAAGATATACCACCATACACATTACCGCTAATCCCTCTCGGATAAACTATACTCTATAGGTCTTGTTTTTCGAAAATACTACTCTTACTTTTGCTAGCCTCTACAACCATCACCCTACAACCCATACTCACATAAACGAGATGCGCCAACCATTCAAGGAACATGGAGACTAGTTGAAGTACTGAGCCTCCTGATATCCACATACCTAATCACAAAGGGGTACCAACATACACATGAACACAAACTCCCCTCCAAGGATATTTTTTTCAAGAACACTAAATTCATTCTAGAACATCCCTTTCAGGTACACTAATCCTAACATCCTCCAAACCCCAAATTCATCTATTTATGGATAACGTTATCATGGGCATAGACAACCATCCTTATAGGCACACAACACTTCATCTTCAACTCCTTAGAATACTTAGCATTACACCTCTAATCACATAACTTGCATCTTAACAAAATTTGTAAAACTATACCAAAGACGTATATTGCCCACTCATTTTTTCTCAATTCAACTCAAAATAACACTATACAACAACTCCCCAAACTTCTCAATTCCACAATGTTAGAGTATGTGCCCTACTGATCAGTGACTTTAACATAAGAGTTGTCTATGGATGGAACGGGTTCCTGACGTGTTCTAAGGAAGCAGTAAAACAGGAAGTAAAGAACACAATGATTTTTACATGGAAAAAACTTGGCTCAAAAAGGTGTAAAAAACCACAACCTATACCTCTATAGGATTTAACCCGAACTTTACTGAAGAACTCTGAGCGTCAATAATGACTGATTACAAAACTCTTGTAAACAACAACTAGGAATTATAAACTCTATTTCCTATACCCAATAACTAGGAATCATAAACTCTAATTCCTATAACTCAACAACTAGGAATCATAAACTCTAATTCCTATAATGCAACAATCACCCTAGACTGTTGAATCCACTTCGAGTTATCCCAAACTTGAAGTTAACTCAGCTCAGTATTGTTCCTAAACAATAAATCTAGGAAAGCAATAAATTACAACACAATAAGAATAGTACATTTAAAATGAATCATGAACTGTAAATTTCTATCTTATGAAACAGGTTCATCAATCTGTTCCTTTGTACTGGCAGCACTCGAATCTTCAGTTAGAATTCTGTCTATTATGAACTTTCTCAATTTGCTCGTGTTTAGCCTTTTCTCTCTTTGTAAGTGCGCAAGTTATTCTGAATAATACATCTTTTATTTAAGAACAACTCTCCAAAGAGTCATTCTTTATTTCAAACTCCTCCTTTAATTAGAACTCTCATTGTATAGAGTTCTACTTCAAGTGAGACTCTTTCTTCAATTCCAACTCTTGTCTCCTCAGTGTTATAGTCAAATTCCAACTCTTTAAATCAACTTATCTTCAAGTATTTCACTCAACCACAACTTCTTCATTTTCTCACGTGATAAGTAACTTGAGTATATCAAAATTAGGCTCGCTCATTCATTTCTAACTTTAAGCAATCTTTGTCTGGATCTATCAGTGAAACCTGAAACCTGTCTTTCTATGCTTGGACCAGCTCAAGTAACATGGTCCATTCATGTGTCAGTCATCAAAAACTTCATTGATCTAACAAAGAGTCCTTCAATTTGTATATTTTCTATCTTGCATAGACTTCTTCAATCTGCAGAATCTTTCTTTATCTATACAAAGGACTCTTCAGGATATGCTCAGAAGTGAAAATCCTTCGTTCCATAGGACTCCTTTTTTAACTCAACTTGCTTTCCCTTATCATCAAGTGTTTGAATCAAATTCAACTTTTTCAAATTAGCACATGTTTATTTTCTTGATTTTATCAGAATTAACCACTCATCTGGTTCTTGATTTATTCCACCATTGTCTTTAATCATCGATGATTTTACTACAAGTTTTAGCTACATGAGATAGTGCATCTGTGAACCAGCTTTACTAACATGTTTCATATCACCTTGTCAATTTTTCAATCATTAAAATTACATCGTACCCAACACACAATTTCAAGAACACAAACTAGGTATGCAAAACACTTATACACATTAAAGCTAAACTTTCCCCTTTTAAGTATACTCTAAAGGCATTGCTTTCTAAGAACGCTACTCTTAATTTTTGCTAACCTCCATCATTATCAACTTACAACTCGCAGTCTCATGAGCATACACATCCTCACTTCTTATCACATACAAGTCCACTCTCCACTACTTAACCTTCTAACACTAGACTGTTAATCGCATAACTTATATCATAAAATCTTACCTAACGCCATACTAGAAGGGGGACAACTTATTCTTATATACTTATGTCCTTATCCACTTAATGACTCACTACAATTCAACATTTTAACACTAGTCCTTATATACACATATACCTCACAATTACCACTTAAATCTTTCATAAATTATCAACCGAGGCTGTTTCACACATCCCATCAAGACTGCTAATTAATTCCAACAAAACATGCATCATTAACCTTAAGCTACTACTCTTACCACCACATTCTACATCTAAAGTTCAAGCCTATAGTCTAGAAAAAATCACGTACCACCAGTGAAGCATGCAACATATTATACTAGTCCATCAAATTGGGAAATCAACTCAAAATACTCATTTCTTTTAACTACTACCTACAATTGCAACCCCTCCAAGACATTACTATTACATATCAAAATCCATTATATGCCTTCTCACATGAAGTACCAGTTTACGCCTACTAAAATAAATAAAATCAAAGGGGGGGGGGGTAAAGTCATAATAGGGATATTCGATTCTAATCATATAACATAACCTAACTCGATCTTATCTACATATTCTACTTTCTCACCTCATACATACTTGCCCAAGCATACCTTTAGACTACCTTCAAATTCCACATACTACAATGAATCTATACTTATAACTTATTGGCTAATCTAACCATTCCCATTCACATCCTATAAGAGGTTTCTATAACCACCATAACTATCTACTCTAGGCTCCTTCCCTAGTTTTGAATAGATAATGATCACAACCAAACACTTCCTCTATTGAATACCTTTCAATCTACAAATAGTACTACCACATTAGTCTATCACTATAAAATAGAAAATCATCCCCCAATAACCGATTATACAACAACAACAAAAAAAATTTACATACACAAAAGTCACCCTCACTCTGACTTCTAACCTTGTGACTTTGTATCACAAACATTTTGGTTCAATATTATTACCAATGGGTCATGAAACTTTAACATACACTACTAATCATGTGGAAATATAGTTCCAACATTCTACTACACATCATTTCCCTTATGCATGACATCTACAATAAGAATCTTGAAAGGGATTGAAAACACTTCACACCTCAGGATCAAACACATGATTGATATAGATAAAGGTATAAGCTTGAATCAATACACTTTATAGAACTCATGGACTCTCCTTAAGTCCTTGTGCAATTTCATAATCTTTCATGACTCGATCAGAAAGGACCATACCATTTAGATTCTAGACTCCTACACTTAGACATATCTGAGAACATCAGAGTAGGATTTGGGATAGCTTTACTTTCGTATGGGCGACACCATAGCCCAAACTAAAATATGAAAGAGGGATATTCTAACTCCATAGAATGAACTAGAACATAAAGAAAGTGAGACATTCCTAAACGCCTTGTAGTCTCCTGCTTATAAGTGTGACATATTACATATCCATAAACAAGACTCTACCTGATGTGATTTCACAGACACCCTAGGACCATGAACCGTGCTTTGATACCAATTTTATCATGAATCGAGCTGGGGCCCTAGCTGTAACAAGCATCCCAAACCATGGACGCCCGAGCTCCCTTTTATTTTTGGTAAACATGCACATTACTCAATAATAGAGAAAAGAATGTGGAAATCAAATAAATAGAATCATGGTCATATTCTAAATTCAATTTAACAATACTGGAAAGAAATCCATCAATATCTAAGCAACGTCTATTTCAGTCTGCAAAATCTCTACTACATATGACATCAGTAACTGTCTGAATCTGGGACAAGGCCCCTAGTGGACCAATACCATAATGAAATAACAATACTCTAAGAATGTCCTTCCTAAGTAAGGGAGGCTCACTAACTGCACACTTCTGACTATCAATATTACAGCTTAGCAAGACCTTTAGACTGAGCCTTAGACCCTAAAAAATAGGGGTCAATAAAATTGTATTAGAATGTAGAGAAATCTAAAACAATGCATTTATAAATATATATAAAATAGATGAGAGAAATTCATGAAACATCATGCATGATATAGTTTAAAACACATGGGCAATTCTTTGATAACCATAAAACATTCTTGTCAATGTAGATCTGATGTTTGTATTACTTCTGAGTTATACTACATGCCCCTATAAGTCTGATATTCCATGGGCTATATGGAATCCGCCATTGACTCGGCGGGAAATCCCCCAACCCGAGTTTACCGCAAGGGTTAGAGTGTCTGAGTCTGATATGCCACAAAGCTCTAGGTGTTAGACCCCGTAAAATTCTAAGTTTAAATTCAGCTCCTTAAGGGTTGATAAGGAAATCCAACAATTAGAAGAAGCTAAGTGTTAAATACACTTAGTCTCCTTTTATTCCTCCAAATGGGGATTTATTTGATGACCTTCCTAACCTCCATTTTTAAATTTTCAAGTTGCGCTATGATCATGGAAGTCAAGAGTACATCTCGGGTGAGTTTTGGAATTTTTGGAATCAGTTTAGGGCGTGTTTGGATTTCAAAACAGAAGCACTATGCGATTTGTATGCGTCGCATGCTCTATAGCATGCTCCAGAAATTTTCAGCATTTCAGGGTCAACTTCAAACAATCGTAACTTCCTGTATATAATAAACTGTGGGAGCTTCTGCCTATCAATGGAGAGCTCTTTGAGTCTTATTTCCAATGCAATTGGTTTAATTTAATTTGCACATCTTGGTAAAGAGTTATGATCAATTTACTTCAGCCTATCAGCCTGAAAATAACAGAGGACAGCTGCGTCTTTCTCTCTTTCTGGGTATTTTAGTCTTTCCCACCTATATATATACACACAAAAACATCAGAATCAGTTATAATTTAGCAACATATGCTTGTTTTCTCTCAAAATTCATCAAGAACAAGTATATGTTTTCATAGGAGCTTCTAGAATTAAGGAATTTCACCGTTAATCTTTAAGAATCTCTCATCTAAGGTATGCATAGTATTGATTCATGGATTCCTTTCATCCATGAAGCTCAAAAACCCTCTTTCAAATCTATAAATCATGATATTTATGTTGTGGGTTGATTATAACCATGTTGTTGATGTAAATTAAATTTTAATTCCATGAGTCATCTCAAGAAATCATGAAAACTAATTTATTTTGTATTATTATTCATATGAACATTATGTTGAGTTCTTGAAATTGCAAGTTGGACGTTGATGACCTTGTTGTTGGCGTTGGATGATTGCCAAGTTGGAATCTTTAGGTGGTTTTGACGAAACATGTTAGTATATAAGTTGAAATCTATTAATTTGGTGGTTTAAGATTTGTTGAATTGATGATTTTACCTATGTCCAAAATTGTACATGTAAGGTGTTTGATAAGATGCCTAAGAAACTAGAAATCATGTATTATAGCTAAATTGTGACTAAATGATGGATTCATGATACACCTCTATGTCCAAATGGTTTCCATGCTATGAGGGTTTCTTGTAAACCTTGTTGGGCTGTTCATGAACTAGCTCTATGAATTTATGCCTAGTCTATTTGCAATCCCATTTATGTACAAGATTGTGATAACCATGTAGGTTATGAAATTCCCCAAGTTATGGCATTGTGGATTGTTGATGTTGGTCGTGTATTCAAGAAATTCATGCTTTGTCAATTTCCTTTTATCGAGTCCTGGGGGTACTTGTACCCGAAAAATATAGCTGTGTGTCCAAAGCCAAGTCATGTTTTCATGATATCCTCAGTCAAGCTATGTTCAGTAGAATTCAGTCAGTCATGTGACTCAGGAAAAATCTCAGTAATCTCATGAACTCAGTCAATAACAGAATTTGGTAGCATTCCATCAGATAAGAAAATTCAGTAAACACAGTCCATGTACCATTCAGTTTATCATGTTCATTGTATGTTTAGATGGGAGTAGTAATTAGCACCAAGTGAACCCAAGGATGGGAACTTACCTGCCAGTAGAGGGTGCGATTCTTATAAGCAATCCTTGCATTCCAGAACTACGTAGCTAGTGTAGGTGGAGATATCAATACCTATTAGTTGAGGGTAGATGAGGTGGCTTAACCTGTCAAATGAGGGTTCCCACCATTCTCATTAGAGTACCTTCTAGATGAGGGTCACTCACAGCTTGTCCTTACCAGTGGGGCGATATTGACACCCTTCCAGTCAGGGTATAGATTGGACCCCAGCTCAGCTATAATAGTAATCTATGGGGCATGTCAATTAGAATCAATAAAAGAACTCAGATAGTTCTTCAGAATATCAGGGCCGTCAGATACAGTCACCAATGTTATTAGTTATCAAGACTGTCAAATATAGTCAACAGTATCAGTCATATTAGTTATCAGTAAACTCATGATATTAGTTCCCAGACTCAGTAATCATGTATCATGATATTAGTTACAGTCATTATGTATTCATGCATGTATTCTCATGTTCATGTTAGTCAGTATTGTTCATGCATATGAACCTAAAGCATTAGCTTACCTCACTTGCATACTCAGTACATTCAATTGTACTGACGCATTTGCACTATGGTGTTTTATTTTATACTATAGGTTCAGCAGCACAAACTCTAGAGCACCAGTAGCATTTTAGTTTTAGCAGCAGAGTCGCACTGAGTCCTCATACTTCGAGGACTATTATGCTATCATTACTTATTTCAGTTGCTTTTAGTATATGGAGTTAGTTGGGAACATGTCCCCTCAACTCCTTATTCAGACATATGTAGAGGCTTTTAGATTTGATTCAGACTTTAGTATTTTTAGCTGTGGTATTGTGATACCATATTTCAGATGTTAAGAATTTATTAGATGTGAACCTTATGGCCTTACAGCTCTTACGTATTCCACTTTATCATGTATATTATGTAGTGTATAGGTATAGATATTAGTCATGGGTTAGCTTATGGTTCCTTGGGGTCATGGGCACTGTGTAGCATTTTGATTACCAGAACTGGCGTGTTACAATCTTGGTATCAGAGCCTAAGGTTCAACAGTATCCTAGAAAGTCTGAAAGCTGCATCTAGTAGAGTCTTGTGTATGAGTGTGTTACACACCACATTTATGTACATGAGGCTATAAGATGTTTTAGGAACAATTTCCCTTCTTTTAGTATTCATATCATGCCAGTGAGCATAAACTTGTATTTAACTCTCCATTTAATCCTTCTATCTTCCATTTACGGAATATGCCTCCCAAGAGATCTTAAAGAAGGGGAGTTGGAAAACGATCATTACCTCAGTCGATTTAGGAAGACCCCTTGGATGAGCATGTTTCTCATGCAGAGTTCAGAGCTGCATTTACCACTCTCGCTCAGTTGGTTGCTGCACAGAATACATGGCCAGCAGTTGTTCTAGCTAACCCAGTAGCCAACTCAGCTGCATCTAGGATTCGAGACTTCACCCAAATGAATCCTCCATCCTTCTTCGGGTCTAAGTCAGAACAGGATCCTCTGGAGTTCCTTGACCAAGTTTAGAAGGTCATGGATATCATGGGGGTTATTTCTTGTCAGTGTGCGGAGCTAGCTATATATCAGTTATAGGTTGTTGCTCACACTTGGTTCAAGCAGTAGTTAGCAGAGAGGTAAAATGATGCAGGGTCAGTGGAGTGGGAAGAGTTTGCTGATGCTTTACTTGATAGGTTCTTTCCCCTTGAGCTTTGGGAAGCTAAGGTGTTAGAATTCATCAACCTCAGGCAGGGCAACATAATGGTAAAAGAGTATTCCCTCAAGTTTACTCAATTATCCAGATATGCCCTTTATATGGCTGCAGATAACAGGGCCAAAATGAGTAAGTTTATTTTTGGGGTAAATTATAGTGTGGTAAATGAGTACAGGATTGCCATGCTAAACAATGTCATAACTTTAGCCAGGCTTATGACTCATGCTCAGAAAATAGAGGAGCAGAAAATTAATATGAGAAAGAAGCATAATAAGAAAGCAAGGATAGGTAGTTATAACTTTGCTCAGCCTAGGTTAGGGGGTGGAAATCTTTCTCAGTTTCACCCAAAACCCTCAGTCATAGATCTTTCTTCAACCAGTACTCCAGCTTTTAAATTCAGAGATAGGGCACCAGGAACTCAGTCTCAGGGCAGTATTAGCAGTGGCCGCACTAATCCGCTTTGCCAAACTTGTGGTAAGAACCACAAGGGTGTCTGCAGATCAGGTAGCGATATCTATTTTGGTTGTGGCAACCTAGGCCACAGGGTCAGGGATTGTCCCAGTCGAGTTATCAGCATCAGCAGAACTATTCTACAGCTCAGACCGTTTACCCAAATCAGCAGGGTGCCACTTGCAGTGCTACTAGTGGGCAACGACCAAATCAACTCTATACTCTCCAGTCCCAGCAAGATCAAGAAAATTATCCTGATGTGGTTACTGGTACATTACAGATTTTTCATGTGCATGTATATGCTTTGCTAGATCCAGGTGCTTCTTTGTCTTTTGTTACTCATTTTATAGCAGGCGATTTTAGAATCAGTTCTGAAATTCTAGCAGAGCCCTTTTCAATCTCTACCCTGATGGGTAAAACCATAATAGCCCGACGGGTATACAGGAACTGCCCGATTATGATATTTCAGAAAGTCATTTCAGCAGACTTAGTTGAATTAGAGATGCTAATTTTAATGTCATTCTGGGCATGGATTGGCTTTATTCCTGCTATTCCACAGTCGACTGTAGAAACAGAATAGTTCAATTTTAGTTTTTGAATAAACCCATCCTAGAGTAGAGGGGTAGTACTTTAGCTTTCAAAGGTCAGCTTGTTTCCTTCCTTCAGGAAAGGAAAATGATATCTAAGGCATGTGTCTACCATCTGATAACGCTCAATCTACAGCTCTTGTGAGTGTAAAGCGGTCGTTAGCAAATATAGAACCCAACCTGGGTTGGGTGTCGATCCCACAGGGAATAGCTTGGCCAACAAGTAAGCAAAATTGCTAAACTTTTGGTGCAAGTCTCGTAAAAGGGGGGATTGTAATGTGTAACCAAAACAATAAAGTAAAAGCTGAAAATAGCAAAGTAAAAAGAGAAAGATTGTTACGTAAGTTGTAAACAATGAGAATTGAAGCGTTGGGGTTATGTCCACCTTCTGAGGTATACGTCTCTATTGGCTATGAGTGTATAGAGTCTTGACATGCAATTGCTTATAGAGAATTGTAGTCGATGGTAAATCCAAGCGTCTCTCGACCTGAACAAGGACTATTTCACTTTAACTCTCTCGAGCTTAAAGCGTGTCTAACGGTACGAATTCTCCAAGAGTTTAGTCCAGTTACGGCACTAGCTTTTTAATAGGAAAGGGTGTCCTACTACCTTGACATTATCTCTTTTCCAGACAAATAACCTTTCTCTCGAACAAGTTAAATGTTAGACTGGCGTTATTCTATGCGTCTGCAGCCACAAGAATTTGCATTAAGATGAAGAGAATAATGATATAAGCAATATACGTGTCTCGAACTCACAAACTCACAGCAATAGATAGTATCTCATTCGGCTTCCATAACCCCAACAGAGAAGTTTAGTTACCCATGAGTGCGAAGGAGATCACGATTTGCATTGTTATTGTTGAGTAATGGCGTGTGGATTAGGTGATAGACGTGTGGCGTGATTCCTTAGCAAGTAACGATTCTCTTGTTGTGGAATTTAAGAATAGAATTAATGGAAAGATTAGAAGAGTTGTAATTGAGAAGTAGAATGTGTCTCTCTACTAAGGGAGGACTTGCCTCTCCACTAAGGGAGGACTTCATTAAAATCTCTAGCATGATAGGTTATTTATAATACTCCTATCCTACTCCTACTATGCTAATGAAATAAATAACCAAATCCTACTAAACTAAGGAAATACTTAACCCATTTGTACTAGGTTAATGTAACATTCTCCTAATCCAAATAAACTAATGAAATACATAACCCAATTGTACTAGGTTAATGTATCATTGTCAAAATCCAGCTTTGTGTCTGTAAGTTCCCAAAGTCTTCAAAAATGCTGTTTTAGCCCGGGACAGATTTTCCATGCAGCAGTTTTGGTCCAGGTCCCCAGAGTCTTCAGAAATGCTGTTTTAGCCCGGGACAGAGTTTCCATGCAGCAGTTTTGGTCCTTAGGCGTGTAAACTCCCTTTCCTTCCTTCGTGAGCTTTCTTTTGCGTCAAGTAAGCCATAAAATGCTGAATTTTGCATCATTTATACCTGAAACTTTACTAATCATGTTCGTTAGCTCATTTATAGGAAAAAGGACTAAAAGTGCATGAAATATATAGTTTGTTCTCAAAACTAGGCTAAAATATGGGCAAAATATATTGATATAGGCGTGTAAATTCGCCTATCATCAACACCCCACACTTAGAGCTTTGTTCGTCCTCGAACAACATATCATGTCCTTCTAAACATCAACTTAGGGTTTTTACAACAACAACACAAAACATTCTTCAAGACAAGCACAACATTTATCAACAAAGAGTAGTTTTCCGATCATTAGTAGAAACCATTTAACCTCTAGCATAGACTCGTGATGGTGATCAACTCGCATGCAAACGTTAAGGTACATAGAATCATATACAACTATCCAAAGCTCATCAACCATGTGTGTCTCACAATATAGTACCCATAATTACTCACAAATATAGCATATTTTTCAAACATGGGTATCAAAATGTCCTTGCACTCACTCTCACAAAGAATTCATATGTAGCAACTGATGACCATAGGCTTGCCCTTAGTGTAGTACTCCACTAAATGTCGGAATGTTAAGATTAGGATCAAGTAGGTCTTTTGATGGTTGTAATGTAGGCTAAGGAACGGGTAGGACTATTTTGGCCAGGAATAGTGACTAAGCTCCTAAGCGCTTTAATACATCACATTGTATCATTGACACTCTTTCTTTCAACCTTTCTTCTTTCTTTTATTCTACCACCCTTGTTCTCCTCTTTTGTTTTTCAATTTTAAGAACAACTCACTTTTCAGCTTTCTTTTCCTTTTTCTTTTCACAACATACCTCTTATGATAGCACTTTCTTTCTTTTTCATAACACATTCAAGAACCATTTCAATTTATAGCATTATACTCACCCAATTTCCTCTTATATTGTCACATGACTTTTTCACTTTAAAGCACTCAAGATTTTGGATCAAATTATGGTCTTGAAAGAAATGGATTAGGCTTACATACAAGGTTGTCAAAGAAATAGGCTAAAGGCTCAAAAAGGGTTAACTAGGATGATGTTCATGGGTAGGTAAAACTGAAGGTAAACAAATATAGGTTGCCAAAGAAATGCCTAAATCATATCCTAAACTTACACTCCTTATTTTCGCTTTGCATACATACCAGGCAAGTTCTAGCATCAGCCACATACATAGAAGATACTATTAATCTTACACACACAAGGCACATGGTCGACTTGATTGGAAATAATATAGACTCTCGACCCAACAATTGTAGGAATTGAATCACACAATATCACATAATGAGTCCCAAATAGAGCCTAAACGTCTCAATAGTCACAATTGTAGCACATACTCTTGTTATAATCTCATGCTGCCTATCAAAATAATTTCATGCGAAGTTAGAAAAAATTTTACTCCTAAAAAAAAACTAAAAAAACGTCAAACGGAAAAAAAACAAAAACAAAAAAAAAACGAACTCAAATAAACAAAGTAAACAAACAAACATAGGTGCAAACAGAGAAGTATAGCATGCAATGCCACCCCACACTTAGACGGGACACTGTCCTCAGTGGAAAATAAATACGAGGAACCTGGTCAGTCAGACTCCTCTTCTATGTCTGGGGTCATACCCCTTGCGTTGGGATCATCATAAGAGTCATCATCCTCATAAGTTCCGCATAAGTATCCCACTTAATTCCAAGCGTGAGTCGAGGTGTTTGCAGCGAGGAGGGTTCTCCTTGCTCCTTGCGGCCTTTTTTCTTGCCCTTTTGGGAAGTGGTAGCCTTCTTCCTTGACTTGTCTCTCTTTAGGTGCCATTGTACCTGAGACTTGAAATAGTGTTAATGGTAGCACAATCTCAATGGATACAATCTATACACAAGCAGTAGGGGTACCACCCCACACTTAGTTTTGTTGATACAAATCAGTGAAGTGAAAGTGGTCGATTACTTAGACTTCATCGACATACGTTTTAGGATTATATTCTGACAAGAAACTCAGCAATGCATCACTTACTTGCAGACATTGGACTACTTTCATGGTAGATATAACAAAACTACTACATAGGGGTAACCACATGGTATAGTTTCTATCAATAAACTCAACCTCCTATGTCGGTAGGTAGTTATAAGTCTTATTCCGATGAATGGGATATTCTAACATGTAAGTATTCAAGTGAAAAGATTATGCAATGTTCATTACTATAGCAATTCCGCAAGTAGTATAACAATGCATCAAAATCAAATTCAAGTCGGAAAGAAGTTAAGAGCATCCTAACGTACATGCTCACTCACTTGGTTTTGTATCAACAATTCAAACACGTTCACATCACCAATACTTTTTCAAGATTTAGCAATTCATAATAGGTGTAGTAAAGTAGTACTTACAAAATTTAAATGAAGAACAAAGTAGTACTTACTTGGTTGAAGCCTTTGGATGATGTTCTTGTGAAGAAAAAGAGCAAAAGGAAACTTTTTGATAGGTTTTGGAGACTATAGGTGGTGCATAAGCTAGGTTTCCAATGTGTTTTTGGTTCAAGATTAAGTCTCATATTTATAAGAAAAGGTTGGGTTTAGTTTTGACCCATTAAAATCGGATTTAGAGACCAAAAGTGACCATAGGCGGTGCCTAATGCTTTGCCTAGTTGAGCAGAATGCCATAGCATATGCCATGCATTTATTTAAGAATGCCATAGCATATGCCATGCATTTATTTAAGAATGCCATAGCATATGCGGCGCATTGTCTATGGCATATGTAGACATATGCATCGCATAGTCTATGGCACATGAGATACTGAGACCAAATGCCATAGCATAGGCGGCGCATAGTCAAAAGCATACCTAGGAATAGGCGGCGCATAGTGTATAGCACACTAGATTCCGAGTCCTTAGGCTATAGAATAGGTTGTGCATCGTTCGTGGCCTATTTTTACCAAGGCCTAGCCTTCCTCGAAGCCTATTTTGACGAGAAAAAGGCTCAATCCATAGCCTTATGCATCACCATTCCTAACTTACCAACTTTACCATACAATGCGTCCAAATCATCAATTGAAATCAATCTCCTCGTTGAATACTTCTTCCACCTATTTTTGCTCACAACCAAATGAAAACGATTAGTACGATGGGTTGCCTCCCACCAAGCGCCTTAGTTTTGGTCGTGGCACGACTCTTATTTTTGGATTTTTCATTTATCAAAACAAAACAAGTACTAAAAGAAAAATAATAAATCGATAAAACAATGGGTTGCCTCCCATCTAGCGCCTTATTTATTGTCGTGGCTCGACATAGTAATCTCGAGTACTTAGACTTCGTCGAGATAAGTGATGGATCGTTTTCTAAAAGGATTTAGACGACAATGAGGCGTACCTGTGGTCATGCGATCTTTTTCGAGCTGGCTCATACGTTTCTCCAGAGAGTCACCAATTATATCATCAATAGTCCAACCCATAGCTCTCTTGTATCTCCTCAGAGCAGAGATGAGAGCTTCTACGTGATGTTCACTTAAATCATCTGCTCTCTTCGGAAGTATATTTCTATTTTTCAAGAACACATACCTTAGATAATCGGGGAGCTCTTGCGATTCTAGCATTGGTGGCTCGTCAATGTGAGTCTTCGCTGTTGGTTGATTCTTGAGATCACAATCCGGTTTCTTAGGAGTATAAGACTCTATTTCTGTTAGATCACCCATAAGTTCTTCATAATCTTCATTATCCTCATGCTCAACATTCAGTGGCGCAACAGACAATGGCTCAACAGTAGGTTGTTTCTCTATAGATAATGCTTTCGTATCCTCATAATGAACATCAGCTACAGATGACTCATTCATATCGCTGGGCTGCTTCATTGTTTTGCATATATCAAACCGTACCACTTCGTCAACCACTTGCTTGCCTTTTGCTGAAGTTTCCAGCGCCTTACCACTTCTGGTAGTGATGGCCATGCATGACCCAACATTCTTTGGGTTTTGCACAGTATCGCTAGGTAAAGTGCCAGCCTTTCTTTGATTAAATGCTGCTGAAAGTTGGCTCAATTGCTGCTCTATTTGCTTGATAGAAGTGGAATGAGAATCAACTAATTTCTTCATGGAGGACAAATCATCAATCACCTCCTTAACTCCTGCGCTCGTTGCTTCCACTCCCTTCAATAACTTAGCCATCATGTATTCCATACTCCCAGAATTAGATGTGGTGGTATCACGTCTACCAGGGGGAACGTACAAACCACTCTTTTCATTATTTTTCTTCCAACTACCTTGGTCTTTGCTTCCAGATTTATCATAATAGTTTCGACCTTGGTTTCCTTGGGCATTCCCACGGAAACCCCCCTGATTGTTCAAGTAGTTGGCCTCCTCTTCAGAATCAGATTCGTCTCTTCCTTTTAGCGCTACAGCTTTCACTTTTTCGGTCTTCCCTGATAATAAGTGCTTTGTCAGAAGATCCAATTGTGTTTTCATGTGTGCCTTGTCTTGCTCACGTTCTTCTTGTCTTCGCCTCTGCTCTGCAGTCATGCCAAAAGATACAGTAGAGCTTGCTACCTCAGAATCCCTGGTATGCCAAGCTCTACTTTGCTTCGTCATCCGATCTAGCATATTGCTTGCCTGCACAAAGGTGAGGTCCATAAATGATCCACCTGCTGCATTATCAACCACTGGCTTAGTCACCGAATTCAACGCTCTGTATAATATCTCCATCAAGTGGACATTGGTCATATGGTGATTTGGGCATCGCATTAGCTTCATCTTGAACCTCTCCCATGTTTCGTGGAGAGCTTCAAAGGGAAGCTGACGAAAGTTGCTGATTTCATCTCTCAATTGTGCTTTTTTGGATGGCGGAAAGAATCTTTCTAGGAAAGCGTCTTTCAATTGCCTCCAATTAGTAATAGAATCAGGAGTCAGCCCATTCAACCACATAGTTGCCTCCCCAGACAGAGACAATGGAAATAGACGTAATCGAATTGCATTCTGTCCAACTCCAGGATTGTCGAATGACTTGCATGTAGAAATAAAGTTGATCAGATGCATATTCGGATCATCACCTGCTAGTCCACCAAATAATCCCTTGAGTTGCAAAAGTTGAATCATGGCGCTAGTGATATTGAACTTTGCTCCCGGTGCTAAGGGAGGAAGAATAATAGCTCCTGTGGAACCAGCTTCGTCAAGATCATCATCATCATCATCATCAAACGGTATATGCACAGCTCGGCGTTCGGGCCTAAATCGCGCTTGATGATCTCTTCTTTGCATGGGTGCCGTCATTTCAGCAGTGTGTCGTGGGTTTAGTAGCTCTTCATCGCCCAGATCCTCATCGTCAGGATTTGTTGCTCGCCTACGGTTATCAATATTTTGTTGATGCACTTGAGCAGCCATCCTTTCAATTTCACGTTGTGCCTCCATTGATGCACTGAATAAACCTAAAAAAAATAAAAACAACAACTAAAAGTAAAAGTACGAGAATCTTTGACCAAAGGGTCTAGTAATTATAACGAACTTGATTGACACTCGTATTCCCCGGCAACGGCGCCAATTTTTGATAACGCTCAATCTACAGCTCTTGTGAGTGTAAAGCGGTCGTTAGCAAATATAGAACCCAACCTGGGTTGGGTGTCGATCCCACAGGGAATAGCTTGGCCAACAAGTAAGCAAAATTGCTAAACTTTTGGTGCAAGTCTCGTAAAAGGGGGGATTGTAATGTGTAACCAAAACAATAAAGTAAAAGCTGAAAATAGCAAAGTAAAAAGAGAAAGATTGTTACGTAAGTTGTAAACAATGAGAATTGAAGCGTTGGGGTTATGTCCACCTTCTGAGGTATACGTCTCTATTGGCTATGAGTGTATAGAGTCTTGACATGCAATTGCTTATAGAGAATTGTAGTCGATGGTAAATCCAAGCGTCTCTCGACCTGAACAAGGACTATTTCACTTTAACTCTCTCGAGCTTAAAGCGTGTCTAACGGTACGAATTCTCCAAGAGTTTAGTCCAGTTACGGCACTAGCTTTTTAATAGGAAAGGGTGTCCTACTACCTTGACATTATCTCTTTTCCAGACAAATAACCTTTCTCTCGAACAAGTTAAATGTTAGACTGGCGTTATTCTATGCGTCTGCAGCCACAAGAATTTGCATTAAGATGAAGAGAATAATGATATAAGCAATATACGTGTCTCGAACTCACAAACTCACAGCAATAGATAGTATCTCATTCGGCTTCCATAACCCCAACAGAGAAGTTTAGTTACCCATGAGTGCGAAGGAGATCACGATTTGCATTGTTATTGTTGAGTAATGGCGTGTGGATTAGGTGATAGACGTGTGGCGTGATTCCTTAGCAAGTAACGATTCTCTTGTTGTGGAATTTAAGAATAGAATTAATGGAAAGATTAGAAGAGTTGTAATTGAGAAGTAGAATGTGTCTCTCTACTAAGGGAGGACTTGCCTCTCCACTAAGGGAGGACTTCATTAAAATCTCTAGCATGATAGGTTATTTATAATACTCCTATCCTACTCCTACTATGCTAATGAAATAAATAACCAAATCCTACTAAACTAAGGAAATACTTAACCCATTTGTACTAGGTTAATGTAACATTCTCCTAATCCAAATAAACTAATGAAATACATAACCCAATTGTACTAGGTTAATGTATCATTGTCAAAATCCAGCTTTGTGTCTGTAAGTTCCCAAAGTCTTCAAAAATGCTGTTTTAGCCCGGGACAGATTTTCCATGCAGCAGTTTTGGTCCAGGTCCCCAGAGTCTTCAGAAATGCTGTTTTAGCCCGGGACAGAGTTTCCATGCAGCAGTTTTGGTCCTTAGGCGTGTAAACTCCCTTTCCTTCCTTCGTGAGCTTTCTTTTGCGTCAAGTAAGCCATAAAATGCTGAATTTTGCATCATTTATACCTGAAACTTTACTAATCATGTTCGTTAGCTCATTTATAGGAAAAAGGACTAAAAGTGCATGAAATATATAGTTTGTTCTCAAAACTAGGCTAAAATATGGGCAAAATATATTGATATAGGCGTGTAAATTCGCCTATCATCACCATCTCGTTCATGCCAAGGACTTTGGTTATGAATCTCCCAGTCTTGAATCAGTTTCAGTCATGAATGGATATTCAGATGTCTTTCCCAAAGAGCTTCCAGGCATTCCTCCCGAAAGGGAAGTAGACTTCGACATTGATCTTCTTCTAGATACTTAGCCTATATCTATTCTCCATACAGAATGTCCCCTGCAGAACTCGGGGAACTGAAAGAACAGTTAAAAGATCTCTTAGATAAGGGATTCATCAGACCTAGCATATCCTCATGGGGTGCACCAATCCTATTCGTGTACAAGAAAGACGGTTCACTCAGAATGTGCATTGATTACCATCAGCTAAATAAAGTCACGATCAAGAACAAGTATGCTCTCCCCAGAATTAATGACTTATTTGACCAGCTTCAAGGTGCCAGCTATTTCTCTAAGATTGACCTCTGGTGCAGCTATCATCAGCTCAGAGTCAGAGAATGTGACATTCCAAAGACAACTTTTCATACTCGGTATGGTTACTTTGAATTCCTAGTCATCTCCTTTGGTCTTACCAATGCACCAGCAACTTTCATAGACTTGATAAACCGAGTGTTCAAGAAGTACTTAGACATTTTCGTCATAGTCTTCATAGATGATATTCTTATCTATTCTTATAGTGAAAGTGATCATGCAGAATATCTCAGAACAGTACTGCAGACTCTCAGAAATCATCAGTCGTTCGCCAAATTCAGTATGTGCGAGTTTTGGCTAAGGTCAGTAGCATTACTTGGTCATATTATTTTTGATGATGGAATTAGAGTAGATCCTCAAAAGACCAAAGCAGTAAGAAACTAGCCCAGACCTCTATCTCCATAAGATATCAAGAGTTTCTTGGGTTTGGCTGGCCATTACAGGTGGTTTGTTGAGGGATTTTCTTATATTGCATCCCCTATGACTAAATTGACTCAGAAGAAAGTGAAGTTTCAGTGGTCAGATCCTTGCAAGAAGAGTTTTTAGGATTTGAAGACTCGACTCACCTTAGCTCTAGTCTTAGCTCTTCCAGATGGTCTAGATGGGTTCATAGTGTATTATGATGCATCCAGAGTAGGTTTGGGTTGTGTCCTCATGCAGCATGGTAAGGTCATAGCCTACGCCTCCAAACATCTTAAACCTCATGAGAAGAACTATCCTACTCATGATCTTGAGTTAGTAGCTATAGTATTCGCCTTAAAGATTTGGAGGCATTATTTGTATGGTGTTCATGTAGATGTCTTCACAAATCATAAAACCTTCAGTATGTATTCTCTCAGGAAGATCTCAATCTTCGTCATAAAAGGTGGTTAGAGCTCTTGAAAGATTACGACATAAGTGTTCTTTACCACCCAGGCAACACCGATATGGTGGCCGATGCTCTCAGTAGACTGTCTATGGGTAGTGTTACTCATGTTGAGAAATATAAGAAGAACCTAACTCTGTAAGTCCATCATCTTTCCCGACTAGGTGTCCACCTAGTTAATTCTTCAAAAGGTGAGGTATGTGTCCATAGTAGTTCAGAATCATCTCTAGTTTCTGAGGTGAAGGAAAAGCAAGATAGAGATTCCATCCTTATCAAGCTAAAAGAATCAGTCAAAGATTAAAAGGTTGAGGTTTTCTCCAAAGGGAGAGATGGTGTCTTGCATTGTCAGGGTCGTCTCTGTGTTCCAGGTGTAGATGACTTGAGGCAGCGAATTCTTGTAGAAGCGTATGGTGCGCACTACTCTATTCATCCAGGGGCCACAAAGATGTACCGTGACTTGAAGGAGATCTATTGGTGGAGTCGGATAAATAGAGATGTTGCAGAGTTTTTGGCTAAGTTCTCTACATGTCAGCAGGTTAAGATAGAGCATCAGAAGCCTAGTGGTTCCATGCAAGAATTCTCTATCCCTACTTAGAAGTGGGAAGTTGTGAACATGGACTTCGTGATGGGTTTGCCTCGTACTCTTCATCTGCATGATTCAGTTTGGGTCATTATAGATAGAATGACCAAGTGAGCTCATTTTCTTCCAGTTCATACCTCTTATTCAACTGAGGATTATGCCAAACTCTACATCAGAGAGTTGGTCAGATTGCATGGTGTTCCATCATCTTTTATCTCAGACAGAGGTACCCAGTTCACTTTTCATTTCTGGAAAGCATTCCAAAAGGGTCTTGGTACCCAAGTCAATCTCAGTACAACCTTTCATCCACAGATAAATGGTCAAGCTGAAAGGACCATTCAGACTTTAGAAGATATGCTAAGGGCGTGTGCAATTGATTTCAAGGGAAGTTGGGATAACCACTTGCCTTTAATTGATTTTGCATACAACAATAGCTATCATTCCAGTATTCAGATGGCTCCATTCGAAGCTCTCTATAGTAGGAGATGCAGATCTCTAGTTGGCTGGTTTGAAGTTAGTAAGGCCGTAGTCATAGGGCCTAACTTAGTATTCGACGCCTTAGAGAAAGTTCAGCTGATTAGAGAAAGGCTCAAGATAGCTCAGAGCTGATAGAAATCATATGATGATATATGTAGAAAGGATCTTGAGTTCGAGATTGGTGATTATGTCTATTTAAAGATCTCTCCCATGAGGGAGTAAAGAGATTCGGCAAGAAGGGAAAGCTCAGTCCCTGATATGTCGGTCCCTGCAAGATTCTCAGTCGCTTCGGCAAGGTAGCTTATGAGCTCGAGTTTCCTTCAGATCTAGCCCCAGTTCATCCAGTCTTCCATGTTTCTTTGCTCAAGAAGTGTGTAGGTGACACAGTAGTTGTATTCCCTATTTAGATCATTGATGTTCAAAATAGCCTCTCTTACAAAGAGATTCCAGTCGAGATTCTTGACTATCAGAATCGTAGAATGAGGAACAAAGAGGTCCCTCTAGTCAAAGTTCTTTGGCGGAATCAGTTCGTTGAGGAAGCTGCTTGGGAAATAGAAGTAGATATGCGGACCAATTATCCTCACCTCTTCTCTGCTAATTCAGATCAAGCTCAAGGTAACAGTCTTTCTTAAGCTTATTCAGTTTCATGTTTAGTACCTATCAAAAAATTGGTATCAAGTACCATTACATATTCAGTCATGTATTCACGCATCAGTTAAGTTATATAATCATGCTTCAGATATGCATTCTCATTGTGAGAAATTTAGTTCATCAGAACACTCAGTTATGCACTCATGAATCAGTTACACATGCATCAGTTATGCATGTCCAGTATAATATAAATTCAGCTTATTAGTAATGAAATCATGTTTAAGTCACTCATGTTCAGTTCATGTTCAGTTTATTATTTCCCCTCTCAGTCAGTCTCATTCGAGGACGAATGTTCCAAAGGGGGAGATATTGTAAGACCCCGTAAAATTCTAAGTTTAAATTCATCTCTTTAAGGCTTGATAAGGAAATCCAGCACTTAGAAGAATTTTTCCTAAGTGTTAAATACACTTAGTCTCCTTTTCTACCTCTGAACTTCGGGGATTTATTTGATGACCTTTCCGACCACCGTTTTTGAATTTTCAAGTTGCGTTGTGATCATGGAAGTCAAGAGTACATCTCGGGTGATTTTTGGAATTTTTTGAATCCGTTTAGGGCGTGTTTAGATTTCAAAACAGAAGCACCATGCGATTTACATGCGTCGCATGCTCCAGAAATTTTCAGCATTTTAGGGTCAACATCAAATGATCATAACTTCCTGTATATAATGAACTATGAGAGCTTCTACCTACAAATCGAAATATCTTTGAGTCTTCTTTCCAATGCAATTGTTTAATTTAATTTACACATCTGGGTAAAGAGTTATGATCAATTTACTTCAGCCTATCAAGCTGAAAACAACAGAGGACAGCTGCGACTTTATCTCTTTTTCCAGGTGTATTTCAGTCTTTCCCACCTCTATATATACACAAAAACACGAGAATCATTCATAATTTAGCAACATATGCTTGTTTTCTCTCAAAGTTCATCAAGAACAAGTATAGCGTTTTCATAGGAGATTCAAGAATTAAGGAATTTCACCATTAATCTTCAAGAATCTTTCATCTAAGGTATGCATAGGGTTGATTCATGGATTCCTTTCATCCATGAAGCTCAAAAACCCTCTTTCAAATCTATAAATCATGATATTCATGTTGTGGGTTGATTATAACCATGTTGTTGATGTAAATTAAATTCTAATTCCATGAGTCATCTCAAGAAATCATGAAAACTAATTTATTTTGTATTATTATTCATATGAACTTTATGTTGAGTTCTTGAAATTGCAAGTTGGACGTTGATAACCATGTTGTTAGTGTTGGATGATTCCCAAGTTGGAATCTTTAGGTGATTTTATGAAACATGTTAGTATATAAGTTGAAATCCATAAATTTGGTGGTTTATGATTTATTAAATTGATGATTTTACCTATGTCCAAAATTGTACATGTAAGGTGTTTGATAAGATGCCTAAGAAACTACAAATCATGTAATATAGCTAAATTGTGACTAAATGATGGATTCATGATACTCCTCTATGTCTAAATGGTTTCCATGCTATAAACGTGTCATGTAAACCTTGTTGGGTTGTTCATGAACCTGCTCTATGGATTTATGCCATGTCTATTTGCAATCTCATTTGTGTACAAGATTGTGATAATCATGTATGTTATGAAATTCCCCAAGTTATGGTATTGTGGATTGTTGATGTTGGTCATGTATTCAAGAAATTCATGCTTTGTCAGTTTCCTTCTATCGAGTCTTGGGGGTACTTGTACCTGAAAAATATAGTTGTGTATCTAGAGGCATGTCATGTTTTCGCGATGTCCTCAGTCAAGCCATGTTTAGTAGAATTCAATCAATCATATGACTCAGGAAAAATCTCAGTAATCTCATGAACTCAGTCAGTAATAGAATTCGGTAACATTCCGTCAGACAACGGAATTCAGTAAACTCAGTCCATGTACCATTCAGTTTATCATGTTCATTATCTATTTAGATGGTAGTAGTAATTAGCACCGAGTGAACCCAAGGATGGGAACTCACCTGCCAGTAGAGGGTGTGATTCTTAGAATAAATCTTTACGTTCCATAACTATGTAGCCAGCATAGGTTAAGACATCAATACCTATTATTTGAGGGTAGATAAGATGGCTTAAACTATCAGATGAGGGTTCCAACCATTCTCATTAGAGTACCTGCCAGATGAGGGTCACACACAGCTTATCCTTACAAGTGGGGCAGTATTGAAACCCTTCCAGTCAGGGTACAGATTGGACCCCAGATCAATTATAATAGCAATATATGGGGCATGTCGGTTAGATAACTACTTCCCACAGTCTCAGTATCAGTAAAAGAACTCAGATATTTCTTCAGAATATCAAGGCCATCAGATACAGTCACTCATGTTATCAGTTATCAGGACTGTCAGATATAGTCAATAGTATCAGTCATATCAGTTATCAGTAAACTCATGATATTAGTACCTAGACTTAGTAATCATATATCATGATCTCAGTTACAGTTATTATGTATTTATGCATGTATTCTTATATTTATGTTAGTCAGTATTGTTCATGCATATGAACCCCATGCATTAGCTTACCTCACTTGTATACTCAGTACATTCAATTGTACTGACGTATTCGCGCTATGGTGTTTTATTTTATACCATAGGTTCAGCAGCACGAGCTCCAGAGCACCAGTAGCATTTCAGTTTCAGTAGCAGAGTCGCAGTGAGTCCTCATGCTTTGAGGACTATTATGCTATCATTACTTATTTCAGTTGCTTTCAGTATATGGAGTTAGTTGGGAACATGTTCCCTCAACTCCTTATTCAGACATATGTAGAGGCTTTCAGTTTTGATTCAGACTTTAGTATTTTCAGTTGTGGTATTGTGATACTATATTTCAGATGTTATGACTTTATTAGATGTGAACCTTATGTCCTTACAACTCTTATGTATTTTGCTTTATCATATATATTATGTAGTGTACAGGTACAGATATCAGTCATGGATTAGCTTGTGGTCCTTTGGGGTCATGGGCACCGTGTAGCATTTCGATTACCAAAATTGGGGCGTTACACTAGGACAGCACAAAATCTCGCTATAGGATATAATAACCCATATCGGCAAAACACGGTTCTGGGCAATGAGTTATCTGAACTCGTTTCCTCTTCGGGGAACCACCTAATGTCTCTTTATGCCCAAGTTTTAGCCTTTTCTAGACATGCATCCTTCTGAGTTCAAAATCCATAAGTTTGAGTAAACATTTGATTTTTATTCTATTCTATGTCTGTTATGGCATTATATGTTTTGGTATCGTCATACCAAGACTTGCAAGTCATGCTTGTGAGCTATAGTTATCATATTTTGGTTTCTTCTTTTAAAACATAAAATTTAGACCACCATATCATTCAAACAGTATAAGAAAATTCATGTTTAAAACATAAGTCAAAACCATGCAAAGATTCTTATATTTTCAACAATTCTAACGAATGGTGGTCAATTTCTCAAAATATTCCTGAAAATCCTTCTATTATGACATTTGGAATTTAAATGATGATTATATCCCCCTCCCCAATTCTAAATCATCATAAAATCCATATAAAATAATAAGACTCTTGATCAATTCTTTAAATCATGCAATTTAGGAAAGCCTTAACTTGCAAAACAAGTAGTAACACAATGGGAGAGGAAAAAGATTTAATAATTCATGGTCTCAATTCATATTTCAAGAATTCAACACATACATACATATATACTAGTCAAATCACTTTCAAGGGATGGCCTAAAGGCCAAAACAATATTATCAAGGGCTTCAAAAACTTGATTCTTGTTGTAAATCCAAAATCCCTTTTTTGTAAGTTCATGATTCCTGAACCTTTAATATGATTAAGAAGAGTTTACTATTCCCATGTAGTTTTAGGAAAATCCCACGTACCTTATTGACGACAAAATTGTGAAAAGATTGGACCTTTAAGCTTGAATTCCTTGATTTCTTGTGAAAAGCACTTGAATCTTGTTCTTGGGAATGGAAGAGGGCTTTGGATCATAACTTGGATGATTTAGGACTTAGGAATTTAAAAATCCCTTATAACGATTTGGAGTGATTAGGGACAGTTTAGGGTTGTGAAATGACTTCAACACCCTTGATATAAGTCAAAAAAGAGTGTTTTTGGCACTTGACAATGACTTAGGCGGTACCCTGTCTATCGTACAAGCCAGGGTGGGCGACACCTTGTCAATCGCCTAAGTTTTATTGGGTGGCACCTAACCAATCGCACACCCTTACTGTCTCTCATGAAAATAAGCATAACTTTTTGCTCGAGTGTTAGATTAATACGAAATTGGTATCATTGGAATGATATTTCAAAGACCTTTCATTTGATATATACTAGGCCCTCTAATTCGTTATATACAAAACATTATGGTCAATGAAAGTTGACCTCAGTTGAAACATCCACTAAAACTTAATCGCTGGAAATGTTTTATACTCGTCTTAGACTTAGGGGATTTTTGAGACCTTAATCCATATTCAAATGTATTCTCACACTATAATATTAATCACCACACATATATTCACAAGGAATCATCTAGTTCGATTTTATACACTTAGGAAAGACGGTCTAAATTCTATCCCGAAAGTATGGAGTGTTACATATGTCTAAGCCATATCATAATCGTATTACAATTCTTTTATTCCAAACAATGTTCAGACTACCAAAGTCATTCAAACAGTACAAGAGGATTCATATTTCAAAACGTATTTCAAACTATGCAAAGGCTCTCTCTTTTCAACATTTCAACCAATAGTGGTCAATTTCTCAAAACCATCATCTAATTTCTTCGATTATCACATTTAGCATTTAAAAATAAGAAATTATCCCTCTCTTCAATTCACAATCAACATAAATTTATTTAAGATAGTAAACCCTTCGTTCATGCTTTAAGACATGCAATTAAATGATCGTTGACTTGTAAATCAAGAAGTAACACAAGGATAGAGGGAAATTCGTTCTTGTAATGACCCTTACGGTCATTTTCCTGTATTTTCATACATATTCGGTATCAAGAAATTTTATATAACTTCCCTCAAATTATTTGACTTCTTGGGACTGGTAGTTCGGTTCCAGGCGGTGCATTTCAGAATTTTTGTAATATCCAAATATATTGTGGATTATTTAATTTAATTTGGTATTTGGTAGAAATATAATTTAGTGCCTTTCTAGAATATTTTTGATATAGGTAAAATTCTTTAAGTGATAATATATTTATGTTACTTTACAATAGAATTTTATGATTTATTAATATTTAAAACGGAGATAGTAAATATAGAAATTTAAAATATTATTATTATTAATGATAGAGGTTTTGTTAGAAATAATTTTCTATTTATTATGGTATATTCAAAATATTATAATTATTTTACCATGAATTTATACAATACCGAATATGTATGCAATGTAGAGAAATTATTAGTTGTGGCAATACCACCACACACGTGGGGAAAGATATGTGGACACAATATATAGTTTGCTGGACAGCAACTTAATATCATTGACTTTTATCGTCACTAATACTAAACATGTCTCTATTAGCATTATGTTATCTCTACTACTTATCTAAGAAGTTCTTTCACTAGGTGGTTTCTATGCTTCATTTAGTCAGGTCCTTGTTTCTGCCATGTATTATCTTTTAGGGGTTTTCTTTCGTTAATGAATGATCTAATACAAGATCTCGTACTTCTTGTTTTATATTATAATGTATTATCTTTAGGATTCCTAGTACTACTTTTCTCCTTCAATTAAATTTGTTTACTTTGTGGAACAAATTTTTTGATATTATTACCAATCACCGAAAAGAAATCAATTATCCGCATCAAATTATTCAAGCTCGGGTTCTAGTAGCGCTATTTTGAGGTTGCGCAGAAAGGCTTTTTAGCATTGGTGTCTAGGTAGGCAAGGTTTTCCCTACCTTTAGATTGGGCTTATTTACTGAAATTGTAACCTATTATGCTAGTCCTAGATAAGTACTTCTAGTTGTGTACCACTTGATATATATAATATATCTTATTTATCCGGATTAAGAACCCGTCTAGTAAATTTTAGAATATTACCTTTTAATATAATATAATGTCTATTACTTTACAACATGAAATTAAATTGTAAAACCTTGAAATTATCCCTTTTTAATTAAGATTAGCGGATGGTTATTTAGACGTATTTTAACTTTTGGTTAGGTTCAGTATATACTTTATTGTTGTCATTAACTGTGAACTTTGCTACCACGTTGACATTTTTATGGTATGGTATGAATTTTACTATTACAGTTAGGTATGGTTACTTTGAGTTTCAGTTCGAGTCCGGCATTTGATTATGATTGTGGTTCCGCTGAGTTTCGGTTCGAGTCCGGCATATGATTATGGTTGTGGTTCCGCTGAATTCCGGCTCAAGTCCGGCATCTAATTATGAATTCTAGTGTATATTATATATGTGGTCTATCGTTATTACCCACTATGTCCGGTTCAAATCCGACATGTGTTCTATTGTTAGTATCCATCACTACCAGTTCGAGTCTGGTGTCTGGCCTCTCATTACTACCCATTGGTGCCGGTTCAAGTCCGGTGCACATCTGGATGACTATCATGATTTATTGTGATCATCTCAGTTACATATTATTTATGTTTATTTTCATTACTTCTTGTGTGTCCTACCGGCTTAGAGGGGTATGATTGGGTTAATTGTCTTCTTCAGTGTGCCTAGCGGGTTTATGGGGGGCTCAGTTAGGTTATGTTTGATTTGTCTATTATTACTGCTTTATTTATTTATTTTCTGTTTCACTTATATTTTTTCCTTTACAACGTTTGCATAACTTGTGATGTTGGGCGTATTTACACGCCTAAACACCATAATTGGCCCATATTTAGGCTAAGTTTTGAGGATAAAATATATAATTCCTGCACTTTTAGTCCATTTTCCTGTAAGTGAGCTAACCAACGTGATTAGCATGTTTTTAGGTACTAATGACGAAGATTTCAGCAGTTTGTTGGACCTTTCGGTAGCAAAGGGAAACTTCGCATAAGATGGAAGGCAGCTTTGGAAGCTTGAGGACTAAATATGATGCATGGAGAATCTGTCCAGGGCAAAAACAGTATTTTTACATACTTAAGGGTGCAGAAGTAACCTGGTAGGAATATGACAAGGATATTATAAAAACCCTATTTGCTGAATTTTTCAGCAAGCATTATCATACTTTTGATTTTACTTTTCTTTAGACACTTTTAGTACTATTCAGTTTACAGACTCTGTAAGTTACCAATAGAGAAAATACGCTACAAAAATGGCAAGAGAGGAAGTCACGTCAATCTCAGATTGACGCAAATCCATCTTCATCTTGACATTTCTATAATCTTGGTATGATGATGATGTCTTCGCGGATTCCCGTTGTGATCATGAGTAGCTAAACTTCTCTGTTAGGGTTATGGAAGCCTTGTGATATACTATCTATAGCTATGTGTTTGTGAATTCTTGATGCGTATGCTACTTATATCATTACTCTCTTCATCTTAATTGAATTCTTGTGGTTGCAAACATATAGAATACGCCATTATAGCATTAACTTGTTCGAGAGAAAAATTACATGTTTGGAAAAGAGAGTGTGACAAGGAAATAAGGCCACCAACCCCTATTTATACGTTAGTGCCGTAACTGGATTAACCTCTTGGAGAGTTTGTACCATTAGTTATACACTTTAAGCTCGAGAGAGTTAAAGTGAAATAATCCTGGTTGGTCGAGAAACACTAGGATTTACCATTAGAATACAAACCTCTATAAGTGTATGCATGTCTGAATTCCGCATTACTCATAGTTAATAGATACGTAGAATTCATAAGGTGGACATAACCCTAACTTATTTTTCTCTGTTATTAAATCCTACTACACAAATCTTTTCATTCGTTACTTTGATACTCTTAATTCACGCCATAATTAAATCCCCCCTTTTCGTAGAATTTTCGACCAATAGTCTAATAACAGTTGCAACACTTAGTGACCGAGTATTCCCTGTGGGATTCGACACCCAACCCAGTTGGGTTCTATATTTGACAGCGACCGCTTACACTCTTATGAGAGTTGTAGTTTGGGCGTTATCAGCTTGGTAGTTGTTTACCTTTCCATCCCTATTTACTGATAACTCAGATTATGCCCATGCATTGTAGTTAACACCTTTTTTGTATTGAGCTCAGTCGGCGGATGATGCCTACTGAGTCGCCATTGCTTTGGTACTGATACTACACTTTTGCATCTTTTTCCTGATGCTGATCTGGATACTAGAAGTTGACTTTGATGTGGTTCCTATCTTTCAGTACTAGTTCGGAATTATCAATCAAGGATGATCCTCCTCTGTCTACTCTAGTTAGTCTTTTGCACTCGAGACTGCTGGTGTATGTTGTGCATATTTTAGATTTTTCTCTAGTACGTTACGTACCTTTAGTAGTGGCACTAGTACTGACCTTATCAGGTCTTGGGAGGGATTCATTTATATATTTGGTCCTTTTTACTTCTCTCATTTTGATATATTATATATTCTACTTTCTTAGTTATCACTTTTTATTGTGTTACTATCATTATACGTGATCTTTTTTTGGTCTCTTCCTGTTAGCTCATTACCTATCATTTCGGGCTCGTTAAAGTAGGCGCCATCACGACTTGAGAAATCAGATCATGATAGCTTGGTATCAGAGCTTAGGTCTTATTGATATTTTAGTACTGGAGCTAATTTTTAGTAAAATCCCGCGAATCGTTATGGAGATGTCTATATCCTATCCTTGGGAACTACAGAGCATTTTTAGGGAAAAATCTCATTTTCTTGATCCATTTTTGTGCACTGAGTCTGGGTTGGTTGTAGGCTTTTTTACTGGTTCACTCTTTACATAGATGGCTAGGATATGAGGTTCGAGAGCAAGGGCTCGGGACCCCGGGTCGGATTTTAGAGTTTTAGCTTAGGGTTGAGGTCGACCCAAATATCGAGGAAAGAATAGAGAAACAACCCCTGTTCGAGATCAGTCCAGGGATCCATTACCTAATCTTTTCATAGCTCCTGATATTGGTAGAGCTTCGGGTACTCCGCCATATCAGTAGGTGGGCCAGGGGGCAGCCCAGGCTCTACCTAATTTTATATCCTCTTCGGTTCTTTGAGATGTATTGGTACAGTTATTGGGGTTAGTTTATGGTCCACCGACCGAGGGAGCTCAACCAGCAGCACAGGGTGGTATTGATTTAGGGGCACAACCTACGGTAGCGGCGCCTAGGGTGGATGTTCCACCAACACGAGTAGTCCCACAACCGGCAGTAGCCCAGCCTATTATGTCTTCAGTGCAGCAAAAGATATTGGGCCAATTTTTTACAATGACTCCACCCAGTTTTACTAGGACACCAGGAGAGGATGCTAATGAGTTCCTATCCCATTGCTTGGAGTAGTTGCGGAATTTAGGTTTGGATGAGGTACGGGGAGTGGACTTTGTTACTTATACATTTGACACATCAATGAAGAGGTGGTGGATAGGTTATTTTGATTCCAGGCCAGCTGGATCTCCACCAGTGACTTGGACTCAGTTCCCTGAGGTTTTCTTAGGGAAGTATCTGCCATGCAGCATGCGCGAGCGTTTTTGGAATGAGTTTACAACATTGAGACAGATTTCTATGACTGTGGCTGAGTATGAGGTGAGATTTCATGAGTTATCCAGACACACCACTATGATTCTTCCTAGCAAGTACGAGCAAATTCGATGCTTTGTCAGGGGATTGAGATTATCACTTCATAGGGATACACAGAGTTTGGTGACTTTAGGGAAGTTTTTTTCAAAGATAGTTGAACATATTTATTCTATAGTGGAGATGGATTATGTCACGACCCGAGCCTAGGCCCTAGCCGTGATGAGCATTCCGAACCATGAAGGCCCGGAACACCCATTCTCTATCTGGTTATCATGCACAACATTCGTAGTCATAATAAAATGCGGAATTGAAACTGAGTACGGAATACATGGTCAAGTTCTGCAACATTTCTGAATAATACTATCTGACATCAGTCTGCGAAATCTCTACTAAGAACACAAACATCTGTCTGAAAAGAAACTGGGACAAGGCCCCCAGTAAACCAAAAACATAATAAATAAGATAATTTCTGACATAATTAGGCCTTCCGAATAATAGAAGGCTCACCACTGCGAGATCAAGTCTACAAATCCGAGAATGTCTACTGAGTAGCTGGACCCCTAGACTGTGCCTCAGGACCTGGAAGGAGGGGGGGTCAGCACAAAAGTACTGGCACGCGAAGCAATCCAAAAATAGTATAATGGAACATACATACATACATACATATATATATATATATATATATATATATATATATATATATATTAAGTGAAAGCAATTTTTCATCAAGACATCATGTATACAACTGTTTCCGAAAAATACATGGGCACTTTCTGAAAACATGTAACCTTCCTGTTCATTTCAAATCAAGATCTGTGTTTTACTTCTGATTTAGGTGGTATTCCCTTACAAGTCTGATATTCCACGGGCTGTATGGAATCCGCCATTGACTCGGCGGGGAAGCCCCCAACCCAAATGTGCCGCAAGGGTTGGAGTGTCTGAGTCTGATACGCCACAGGACATTTAAGTCAGCGCATAATAGTATACCCGGGTCGGTAAATCACAGTTTTAGGCAATGAGTCGCTTGAGCTCAAGCGCTCTTCGGGGAACCACCTAACATCTCTGTATGCCCATTTTTTACCTTTTCTGTACATGCAACATTCTGAATGTCTAAAATCATGAAAGTCTGAAATGTCTGTTAGTCGGAGTCTGATATGACGATAGTCTGAATTGGTATCGTCATACCAAGACATTGCAAGTCATGATTTTTCTGAGCCATAATGTATTAAGCAAGAGCTTTCATTCAAAACATAGTTTAGACCACCAAAACATGTAACTGATGTAAAGGATTTCATATTTCGAAACTTAAAGTTCAATTCATGCAGAAATTTCATCAAACACTTGGTGTTCAAATGTCTTTAGCAAGTTCATGTATTCAAAATTGAAACACATTCATTCATATATGTATATAAACTGTCAAATCGCTTTGGAGATGGTCAAAAGACCAAAACAATGATGTTAAAACATCTTATACATAAATATATATACATAATTTAAAACCCCATTCTAAAACATGATTTTTTTATGCCCATGAGAATTTAGGAAAAACCCCGTGTACCTCTATTTCCAAGGATAATAGATGTTTCTTGAAGCTTGCGGATTGGTGATTCCGAATATGTAATTATCTTCGAAAACCTACGATCGAATCTTGAACTATTTGGGTTTTTATTTTGAAACCCTAAGGAGAATTCTTGAGCAATTTTGGAAAAGTACGTGTATTATGGTGTTTATGGGATTAAATCCCATGTTGGTGGTATATATAGGGGTGGAGGATGACCAAAATACCCCTACAGAACAATTAAGGTCAAATCTGTTCCTCAGTTGACAGTTTGATAGGCTGGAGTAAATCGATTATAACTTTTTACTCATATATTCAAATTTGATGAAACCAACTTCATTTTAAAGAGGACTCAAATAGCTTTGGTTTTATATATTATAGCTCATACAGTTCATTATATACAGGGAGTTGTGATCGTTTGAAATTGACCCAGAAATACTGAAAACTGGGCAATAGGCTATGCGTTTTGCTACTGTTTTGAAATCCAAACGCAGCCTTATGCATTCCGAAAAATTTCAAAACTTATCCGAGATGTACTATGAGCTTTCCCGATCGTAACGCAACTTGAAAATATAAAAACGAATATCGGAAAGATTGAAAAGTTGTATCCCGAAGATTGCCAGCTAAAATGACACTAAGTCCTCATTACACTCACAAAAAAATTTCAAGTTTTTAAGTCTAAGGGCACTCTATTAAAGGCTAATCCATGCACGACTTTTACGGGGTGTTACATTATCTCCCCCTTGGGATCATTCATCCTCGAATGATGGATAGGAACTTGTTGAAGCCTTAAAGATATAGAATAACGCGGACACGACATGTCCTTTAATAAAGAATACATTGATTTGAAACATGACCATATGGCTGGAACTACTGATATTTTAAATTCTTATACCGGACACGCATATCTGATGCATGGAATACACGACTGAAGCTATTCATAAGCTGAATTCTCATAATGAACATGCATATCTGATGCATGGATCTGTCCTTGAGTTGTTCTCATGAACGCAGGACTAAATACACTGATAAGATGAACTCTTTCTATTGAACATGCATTTTCAATACACGCATATCTGACTGAACTAACGTATGAATGTATGACTGATTACGCAATGATAATTGGTGCAAGGCTTGTAATAAGAATTTATACATGCAACTGAATGAGGTATCTCCCTCTTGGGACACTATGTCCCTCTATGAATGCTCAATTCATTAAGATACTCGGAAAAAAAAAATTGAGGCGATGCACTAGGCACCTACAAATTGAATCATAATTGAACATCTGGAATCTGAATCTAATGCATGACACATGAACTGAGCTATACTCGCAACTACTGGTATACTCTATCGTGGAATAGTAGCATGTCTGAGATTTCGGGTAGCATGAATAAATGAAAAGACGAGAAAACAATTCATGCGAATCTGCCTGTTAAACTGACTTACTGACTATACAGATTGAATTATGCTGGACTTTCATACTTAACTGGAGTATATCTTCAACACTCTCTCTAAAGAAGCTCTAACAGTAATAGGGAGCCACGAATCTTGGGTATGGATTACACAAGACATCCAACTGAGTAAATCACAACATTAACTCTACTTTGCAGTCTGAAATATAGACATATAACTCCTAAATTAGGATAGAATTTTCAGACCTTTGGCAATACGACTTCTTACTTTCAGGCTTAGCGCACTTCCCGAATATCCCTTAACTATACTATTCCCTATAAATATGATATTCATTCAATTCAGCTTAAATTTCTCATATGAGCATTGACAAATTTTTCTACTAATGTCTAAAATAGCTTAATCCTTACCCCGCGATCAAGCCTAACTCTAAGTCACAAAAATACAACATGCTACACCACGCTATTATTCTAAACCATATGATGCCACCTTCTATACCTCTTTTAAAGATCACATTCTAAGCATAACATGCCTTAGCACTTTAATGACTACTCTGAACTCTTAATATGAAGTCGCTAATGCATATTGCAACCTTCCACTACAATCCCAAAACTTCATTCAAGCCTAATTTATAACCACATGTTAACTTCAAGGCAAACACCCATAAATACATACTTCACATAGTTTGTAAACTGTTATCAATATAACTCCCACGCACTATCCTAAAAACATACACACACAAACTTTTCCACTAAACATCACATGTATCAAAGATTGGCCCCAAATCTCACTTCATACTTATGGCCTTATCTAAACAAACGTACTATGATCTTCCATCAACAAGAACATTTACTTCATCACCACTATCATTGCATAGGGAGGACACTAAAAGGTTAAAACATAAGACCCTGAAGCATGAGAAGATTTTTATATGGGACTGAACACATTATAAAGAGTGAGTACATGCGTCATGAGTTGCATGACCTCAACTAGAGTTCCTAACATAAGGAATGTAATTCCGACTACTTGAATGAACTAGAACTCATTATCTTGGATCTGGAAGAGCACGCGACTCTCTATCATATACAGGAATCATGAACTATGATCACGGAACTGAAACGTAAAGCTTGAGTAGGCATTGGGATCACTGAAAAATACTAAGATATGAATGGGTTGAGTCTCATCCTCACTTTCTAACGTTCTAAATCATACTGCATCACTACTAGAATCTGAGAGCCTTACTTGGTCATTCGTTCTGTCATCTCCCCCTTAGCTTCAAGTCATCATCTAGAGTTTGGGAGATCCTTCACCATAGTCTAACTGAACTACACTTACTACACTCTAGGGTCTGAAAAAAAATAACAATACATGCATATCATAGAACTTAGCCCAAATGACTAGCTTCCGGGATACACTCTATCTTTCTCTAGCCACCAATAGTCATAGTATAATGCTTGCACACTTATTCTATCGGTTTAACCATCAAAAGTCAAGCTTAGATGCTAACACTTAACATGGATATCACCAAGCCTTTGATGAACCATATCTCTTTCGATAGAGCATACCACTATTGCGACTCCAAATTTATATCCCTCTACTATGAGAATCAAGATCACCGCAAAAGGCCCAACACTATCAATCAAAACATATTAACATGGCTATTTAGATCACCATGTACCATCTAACTAGTCTTTCTCTACTTAACAATTCAATGGTACCACTAGCCACGCACAACAAGTAATAGCCTTAGAAAAATGCCACAACCTCATGTCACCTTAGGCATACTTCTACATCATACATGCAATATCATACACCACTACAAATCAAATAAACTTACTCTGTTGCATGCACCGTTTAAGTCTATTAGATCACTTCTATACAACCAGTATTCATTAACCAAGAAATCTTCACATCCACCTTCATGGACATCAACTGTTCAAACTTAATATCTAGTGCTATGCATGATTTACAACCCAACCTTACACGAAATTTTCACTTGGAAACTATGAAATAAACATCACGAAACACTAGTGCACTAGAACTTCATAACCACAATAATCGATCATGACCTAACAGTTTTCCTTATCATAATCCATTAGCAAGTACTATTTCAGCACATCAAACCTACTAATTTAATCCCACAAAACATGCATCATCAAACTCGTGCCACTATTTACTACCACACCATTTAAATTCAAGCCTATAGTTTAGTATCAATCATTTACGACCAATGAAGAATGCAACATAATATAAATATACTAATCCATCAAATTGGGATATTCTACCCAAATATCTCAAAAATTTACTACATACCTTCTGACAAGTATCACTAGTTTACAACTACCAATGAAAAGAGGGTCAAGGGGGTTAAAGCCTCATAATAGACATGGTCAACTTTATCCTTATATTATAACCCCGTACAATCGTATCTACTTATACTTCTTTCTCACATCACAATTACTTACCCAAGCATACATTTACACTACCTTCAAAATCCACAACAACCATGAGTCTATACTTATAACCTACTGGCTAATCTGGCCATTTTCATACTTCAAACAAGGACAATTCACCTCGCCTAATAACTCCTTCTCTGTCTTCTACTAATAAACTAACACACAAGGACGAATCGCTTCATTACCAACTCTATCTCATGCAAAAATATTCAGCTATACATATATTCAACCAACACAAGAACCACACGTTGAATGAAAAATTTCTAGTGAATCGAAATAGGCCTCACACGGCTTCACTAGACTTTGATTTTTTTGTATTTTGAACAATAAGATAAGAAGAATGACAAGGCAACTATGCTAGTGAATCGAAAGAGCCCCACACGGCTTCACTAGACTTTTTAGTTTCACCAACACGATGATAAAATATTTTTGAGAGATAGAAACTTGTGACACAACATTCCATAATCTGAGAATACACATCTTACTTTGTATAGATAAAAAATAATCTGAGTCAAATATTTCCCCCACAGATTATCATACAATCCACACACACTACTTGCTACCAATAGGTCATGACACCGACACTTTAAATTATACTACTATTTGGGTAGAAATACTATTCCAACACTTCTACTACACATTTTTTCCCTTAAGCATGACATCTGCAACATAAATTTCTGAAAAGGGCCAAATATACTCAATACAGAAGGCTGAAAAGCACGATTTCATCAAGATCAAGGTTAACACTGGAACCCATACACTCTGAAGCAATAACGGACTCTTCTCAAGTCCTTGTACAATTTTAAGATCTTATATGACGTGATCCGAAGGGACAATACCATTTAGACTCTAAACGTCTGCACTTGATTCACCCTAGAAATATATGGGTCTGAGAACATCAGAGTAAGGAAAGAATTTGGGATGATTTTACTTTTGTATGGACGTCACCATAGAACGAATTAGAGTATGAAGGAGGAACATTCTGACTCTATTTCACGAACTAGAACATGAAGAAAGAGAGACATTTCTAAATGTCTTGTAGACTCCTGCTTATAAGTGTGGAGCGCTAAACACCCATAAATAAGACTCTACCCGACGCGATTTCGTAGACACCCTGGGACCATGAACTGTGCTCCGATAGAAAGTTTGTCACGATCTGAGCCTAGGCCCTAGCCGTGACGAGCATCCCGAACCATGAAGGCCCGGAACACCCATTCTCTATCTGGTTATCATGGACAACATTCATAGTCATAATAAAATACGAAATTGAAATTGAGTACGAAATACATGGTCAAGTTCTGCAACATTTCTAAATAATACTATCTGACATTAGTCTGCGAAATCTCTACTAAGAACACAAACATCTGTTTGAAAAGAAACTGGGACAAGGCCCCCAGTAAACCAAAAACATAATAAATAAGATAATATCTGACATAATTAGGCCTTCCGAATAATAGAAGGCTCACCACTGCGAGATCAAGTCTACAAATCTGAGAATGTCTACTGAGTAGTTGGACCCCTAGACTGTGCCTCAGGACCTGGAAGGAGGGGGGGTCAGCACAAAAGTACTGGCACGCGAAGCAATCCAAAAATAGTATAATGGAACATACACACACACACACACACACACACATATATATATATATATATATTAAGTGAAAGCAATTTTTCATCAAGATATCATGTATACAACTATTTTCAAAAAATACATGGGCACTTTCTGAAAACATGTAACCTTCCTGTTCATTTCAAATCAAGATTTGTGTTTTACTTCTGAGTTAGGTCGTATTCCCCTACAAGTCTGATATTCCACGGGCTGTATAGAATCCGCCATTGACTCGGTGGGGAAGCCCCCAACACAAGTGTGCCGCAAGGGTTGAAGTGTCTGAGTCTAATATGCCACAGGACATTTAAGTCAGCGCATAATAGTATACCCGGGTCGGTAAACCACGGTTTTAGGCAATGAGTCGCTTGAGCTCAAGCCCTCTTCGGGGAACCACCTAACATCTCTGTATGCCCATTTTTTTACCTTTTCTGTACATGCAACATTCTGAATGTCTAAAATCATGAAAGTCTGAAATGTCTGTTAGTCGGAGTCTGATATGACATTAGTCTGAACTGGTATCGTCATACCAAGACATTGCAAGTCATGATTTTTCTGAGCCATAATGTATTAAGCAAGAGCTTTCATTCAAAACATAGTTTAGACCACCAAAACATGTAACTGATGTAAAGGATTTCATATTTCGAAACTTAAAGTTCAATTCATGCAGATATTTCATCAAACACCTGGTGGTCAAATGTCTTTAGCAAGTTCATGTATTCAAAATTGAAACACATTCATTCATATATGTATATAAACTGTCAAATCACTTTGGAGATGGTCAAAAGACCAAAACAATGATGTTAAAACATCTTATACATAAATATATATACATAATTTAAAACCCCATTCTAAAACATGATTTTTTTTATGCCCATGAGAATTTAGGAAAAACCCCGTGTACCTCTATTTCCAAGGATAATAGATGTTTCTTGAAGCTTGTGGATTGGTGATTCCGAATATGTAATTATCTTCGAAAACCTACGGTCGAATCTTGAACTATTTGGGTTTTTATTTTGAAACCCTAAGGAGAATTCTTGAGCAATTTTGGAAAAGTATGTGTATTATGTTGTTTGAGGGATTAAATCCTGTGTTGGTGGTATATATAGGGGTGGAGGATGACCAAAATACCCCTAAGGAACAATTAAGGTCAAATCTGTCCCTCAGTTGACAGTTTGATAGGCTGGAGTAAATCGATTATAACTCTTTACTCATATATTCAAATTGGATGAAACGAACTTCATTTTAAAGATGACTCAAATAGCTTGCGTTTTATATATTATAGCTCACACAGTTCATTATATACAGGGAGTTATGATCGTTTGAAATTGACCCAGAAATACTAAAAATTGGGCAATAGGCTATGCGTTTTGCTACTGTTTTGATATCCAAACGCAGCATTATGCATTTTAAAAAATTTCAAAACTTATCCGAGATGTACTATGAGCTTGCCAGATCGCAACGCAACTTGAAAATCTAAAAACGAATATCGAAAAGGTTGAAAAGTTGTATCCCGAAGTTTGCCAGCTAAAATGACACTAAGTCCTCATTACACTCATAAAAAAATTTCAAGTTTTTAAGTCTAAGGGCACTCTATTAAAGGCTAATCCATGCACGACTTTTACGAGGTGTTACAGATTATGAGGCCCAAGTGGGCAGCGATAAGAGACCACGTTACCAGGGAAACTACAACGGTTCACAGTTCATGGGCCTAGGATTTCATGGTAGGTACCCTCAATAGCAGTCTTCTTAACATCAGGGTTAGCTTGGATATCCAATTCAGGCATCACTCCAGATATCAGACAGGGGTCAACTCGTCCATAGTAGTTCCAGTAATTAGAGTAATAGCCAGCCATAGAGGGGTGCTGATTTAGGATCGTCGAGTAGGGATTGCCATTTTGGATCCGTCGGGACTTCTAGATAGATCAGGTTTCCCAGGGCATATTATAATTGTAGGTGTTTTGGTCACTTCACCCATGAGTGTCCTCAGTGTAGGATGATTGAGCCTTCAGTTCTAGCTATGCAACCGATCAGATTAGTGTCGCCGTTAGGTAGGGGTGGTGTGCAGGGTCATAAAGGTGATTCCTAGGGTTTTAGAGGTGGTCCACAAGGAGGTAGGGTAGGCAGTTGGGCAGGCACCTAGACTAGTAGTGTAAAGGGTCATTTGTATTCTGTACCAGGTAGACCAGAGGCTAAGTCTTTGGATTCTGTGATCACAGGTATGATTTTCATATCCCATCAGCCATGTTCTACTTTGTTTGATCCCGATTCCATATTTTCATATGTTTTTGCTTATTTTGCATCATAGTTAGGTTTATGTTTAGAGTCTATATCTGTTCCATAATGTATGGCTACTCTAGTGGGCAATGCTTTAGTAGTGGATTGGGTATATAGATCTTGTTTGGTGACTTTTCGGGAGTTTAATACTCAGATTGATTCTAGCCATGAATTGGTTGTCTCCTTAGTATGCGGTCTTGGATTATTTTGCTACGACTGTTACTTTAGCTTTGCCTTGCATACCTCCAGTTGTGTTGTAGGGTTCTATTAGCCACGCGCCGATGGGGATTATTTTGTACATTCAGGCTAGGATACTGATATCGAGGGGTTATGAGTCATCTCTTGTATATGTTTCGGATGTTAGTGCTAAGAGTCCACTGCTTGACTCCGTCCCTATTGTTCACAAGTTTTCTGATATATTTTCGACCGACCTACCTTGCTTTCCTCATAAGCGTGATATAGAGTTTATTATTAACCTCAAGCCAGGCACCCAACCTATTTCTATGGCTCTTTATCGTATGGCTCCTACTAAGTTGAAGAAGTTGAAACATCAGCTTCAGGATCTTTTGGGTAAGGGTTTTATCAGACTGAGTATATCTTCTTGGGGTGCTCCAAATTTGT
The DNA here is from genome assembly GCA_030864225.1 of Capsicum baccatum var. pendulum. Lineage (NCBI taxonomy): Eukaryota > Viridiplantae > Streptophyta > Magnoliopsida > Solanales > Solanaceae > Capsicum > Capsicum baccatum. The sequence continues at coordinate 16,174,066 of CM061560.1, forward strand.
TTGTAAAGAAGAAAGATGGATCCATGCGTATGTGTATCGACTACAGGCAGTTGAATAAGGTGACTGTGAAGAATAAGTATCCTATGTATCGTATCAATGACGTGTTTGATTAGCTTCAGGGTGCAGTGGTGTTTTCTAAGATAGATTTTAGGTCTGGTTACCATCAGTTAAGAGTTAGGGCTGCGAATATTCCTAAGACAAACTTTAGGACTTGTTATGGTCATTATGAGTTCCTGGTGATGTCCTTTAGATTGACCAATGCTCTAGAAGAATTTATGGATCTGATGAATCGCGTGTTTAGGCCATATTTGGACTCCTTCATTATAACATTTATTGATGATATTCTAGTATATTCAAGGAGTAAGGAGGAGCACAAGTAGTATTTGAGGAATGTGCTCCGCACTTAAAGAGACCACAGGCTTTATGCCAAGTTCTCAAAGTATGAGTTTTGTCTTAAGTCTATAGCTTTCTTGAGGCACATAGTGTCCAAGAACGGTATTATGGTGGACCCCGTGAAGATTGAGGCTATTCATAGTTGGGCTAGGCCTAGGTCACCTTCTGAGGTTCGCAGCTTTATTCGGTTGTCAGGTAATTATAGGTAGTTTATTAAGAGCTTTTCTTCTATTCCCTCCCCTATGTCTAGATTGACTAGGAAGGAGGTTCTGTTTTAATGGTCAGGGAGTTGTGAGGCGAGGTTTATGAAGATCAAGGATTTGCTTAATTCAACTCCTCTTCTGACCCTTCCTGTTGAGGGCGAGGGTTTTACTGTTTATTGTGCTGTATCTGGCGTTGGCTTAGGGTGTGTTCATAAGCAGCATGGCTGTGTTATTATATATGCATCAAGATAGTTGAAGGTGCATGAGTGCAAGTACCCTACTCATGACTTGGAGTTGGCAGCGGTAGTATTTGCGCTTAGGATTTGGAGACATTATTTGTATGGGGTTCGCTGTGATATATTTACTGATCACTGCAGTCTCAAGTATATTATAACATAGTAGGAGCTTAATTTAAGGCAACGTAGGTGGATTGAGTTGCTGAAGGACTATGATATCTCTATTCTTTACCATTTGGGCAAGGCGAATGTGGTAGTAGACGCCTTGAGCCAAAAGTCACTAAGTATGGGTAGCTTAGCTTTCATTCCAGCTTCTCAGTGGCCATCGGATTTGGACATCTATTCCTTAGCTAATATGATGGTTTTTTTGGATATTTCTATCCCTCAAGGATTCATTGCTAGTGTTGAGTCCAAATCTACCTTGTTGGAGTAGATTCGGGGTTGTCAGTTTGAGGATAGCAAGCTTCATAGCATTTGGGAGTAGGTGTTGAGAGGTAAGTCCCAGCGAGCTACCCTAGATTCTGAGGGTGTCTTGAGGTTTGACGGTCGTATTTCTGTTCCAAGTGTTATAGATTTAACCCAGTTGATTCTTTATGAGGCTCATAGCTCTAGATACTCTATTTATCCCGAGATAGCTAAGATGTATAGAAATATGAGGCAGCATTATTAGTGGAGTGGTATACAAAGTGATATAGTAGGGTTTATGGTGCGATGTCTTTGTTGTCAGTAGGTAAAGGCCGAACACTAGAGACCTGGTGGATTGATTAAGTAGCTACCCATTCCTGAGTGGAAATAGGAGTGAGTTTTTGTGGATTTCGTAGGTGGATTACCTTTCACTTCGCATGGTTTTGATAGTATTTGGGTCATCGTGGATCGATTGACCATGTCTGCACATTTTATCCCCAGTCGAGTTTCCTACAGTGTCGGGAGGTTAGCCCGTGCTTACATTCAAGAGGTGGTTCGCCTACATGGGGTCCCTATGTCCATTATTGTCGACCGAGACTCTTAGTTCACTTTTATCTTTTGGAGGACATTTCAGGACAAGTTGGGAACCCAAGTTGACCTTAGCACAACCTTTCATCCCCAGATTGATGGGCAGTTAGATCGGAATATCCAGGTCTTAGAGAATTTGCTCCGCGCTTGTGTGTTGGATTTTGGAGGCCAGTGGGACTATTTTCTACCTTTGGCAGAGTTTGTATATAATAACAGTTTTCACTTGAGTATTCAGATGGCCCCATTTGAGGCATGTATGGTAGACGATGTCGATCACCTATTGGTTGGTTTGACACTTCTGAGGCTAGGCCTTGTGTCACAGATTTTCTTCGTGGTTTGTTGGATCATTTTTGAGTGATTCAGGATATCTACAACCATCCTAGAGTAGATAGAGGAGTTATACTGATTGTAGACGTCGCCTATTGAGATTTAGAGTTGGTGAGAGGGTCTTCCTGGAAGTATCACCCATGGAGGGTGTGATGAGGTTTAGGATGAGGAGCAAGCTCATCCCTAGATATATTGGACCTTTTGAGATCCTACAGACAGTTGGGGAGGTAGTTTATGTGTTGGTATTTCCACCTGCCTTCTCAGCCATTCACCAAGTGTTTTATGTATCTATGTTGCAGTAGTATATTCTAGATGAGTTGCACATTCTTCAGTGGGACTCGATTCAATTATATGAGAGGTTGGCGTTTGTAGAGGAGCCAGCGTCTATTTTGCCAAGAGATGTAAAGCAATTGCACTCCAGGGACATTTTGGTAGCTAAGGTTAAGTGCAATCACCGTCTAGTTGAAGAGGCTACTTGGGAGATCAAGCATGATATGCGCGCCCAGTATCCCTACCAGTTTGAGCCTTCAGGTATGGCCTTATCTTTTACTTTCGCGGACAAAAGTCCTTTTAGTAGTGGATGTTGTAATGACCCTTACAATCATTTTTCTGTATTTTCACTCATTTTCGGTATCCATAGATTTTACATTACTGCCTCCAAATTATTTATGACTTGCTGGGACTGATAGTTCGGTTCCAGGCGGTGTATTTTAGAATTTTTTTAACATCTAAATGTATTGTGGGTTATTTAATTTAATTTGGTATTTGATAGCAATATAATTTAGTGCCTTTCTAGAATATTTTTTATATAGGTAAAAATTTTTAAGTGATAATATATTTATGTTACTTTATAATAGATTTTATGATTTATTAATATTTTAAACGAAGATAGTAAATCTAAAAATGTTAAAATATTATTATTATATAATAGAGTTTTTGTTAGAAATAATTTTCTATTAAATGGTATATTTAAAATATTGTAATTATTTTACCACGAATTGATACAATATCCGAATATGTACACAATATAGAAAAATTATTAGTTGTGGCAATACCACCACACACGTGGAGAAAGATATGTGGACACAATATATAGTTTGCTGGACAGCAACTTAGTATCGTTGACTTTTGTTGTCACTACTACTACTTAACATGTCTCTATTAGCATTATGTTATCCCCACTACTTATGTGAGAATTGTTAGTATTTGTCTTGAATTTCTTACCTTAGATTTTACCATAATTACGTTTTACTTCGAAAAAGATTTCTTAGTAGAAAAGGTTTCCTAGCAGGAAAGGATCTCTTTCCTATTAGATTTCTATTAGGTTTATTCTTTCTTAGAATAAGCGTTTTGTAACTCTATAAATAGAATAACTCTCTTCTCAAGTCATAACACAGATGCTTCCACAATGTAGTCCTTAAAGAATCTTTGATTAGGGAGAGATTTCTCCCAATAAGTTTTAGAGTTTTCAATTTTATTTTATAATATGTAGGCCAATTGTCCAAAACTTATAATAATTTTTATTTTTTTTAGTCTTGTTTTCTTTGTCGGCTGATTTATCGTCTCATGGTTTGCAACTAATAGCTTCCGCATGACACACTCTCGATTTCGAACCCAACAAGTGGTATCGGAGTTTATGATTCAAAGGTCCAATGGTGTGGTGAGATGAGATTAAACAGGTTCAAAGAGGTTTCAAAATCAAGCTGCAACAGTTTTGCGATAATGAATATTTTTGTCTAGCTACATGTGGAGAAGAAGCTTAAAACATATTTTCAACATTTCTGCTGCTGTATCTTTAAAAATAAAAAATAAAATATTTTTTTTAAAACTATTTTTAACTCATAATATTTTAAAATTTATTTTTAACCTTGACAAGCATCAGTTATGAAGATTACACGAAGAAAGAGATGATTAACAATTTTGCAAGAAAAGTCTGGCCAAGGGGAGATTTTGTTAGGATTTGTCCTGAATTTCTTACCTTACTTGGGTACTACCATAATTGTGTTTTACTTCGGAAAGAATTTCTTATTAGAAAAGGTTTCCTAGTAGGAAAAGATCTCTTTCCTATTAGATTTCTATTAGGCTTATTGTCACGCCCCAAAATCCCATCGGGCCGGATTGGCACCCGAAGCCGAGAAGGCCCGGGAGAACCCGTTCAAATACCGTACTTTCACTTACATGTCACCAAAAATTTGGACAGCACTTCGTTGCATATAGAAGGGTCTAATTACCTGTATCAGCACAACATGCACAAATATATATATATATATATAATACTTGGCCGTCGGGGCCACCACATATACAAATATAACATCACTATATAAACTTTCATGACTTTACCCTTCCTTATGTCTACAAAGCATCTAGGATATACATGACATAACTATGGTCGGGACAAACCCCCGCCCATACATGACTTCTGTACAATAACAAAACGTAAGGAACCGACTTGGAAAGCTCCGAAGCAAACTGGAGCTCACCAACAATAGCTGTATGACCTGGCTCCTACTTGTGCGGTGTATGAGCTGAGGTACCTGTGCCTGCAGCATGAAATGCAGGTCCCCGTGGGGGACGTCAGTACGAAATATGTACTGAGTATGTAAAGCTGTAGATAATCACATATGATATAGGAGCTCGATAGAAATCAGAAACAAGTGAATAAATCGTAATAGGAGTGGACCACACTTACTATAACTTGTGACAACTTGTACATTGTATTTATTGAATCACTTTACTTTCATTCTTATCATCTTTGTAAACATTATTGTACTGTACTATGACCATTAGGCTGCCTCTAGTACATATCAACTAGGATCGCCCCATGCTAGGCTTATGCCCCTGGGATACCACCCATAAACACATAAATAGAGATCGACCCATGCGAGGCTTATGCCCCTGGGATACCAACCGATAAGAGAGAACTTCCATCACTTAGTTCAATTAATCTTTGAGATTGTTATTTCGGTTGCCATCACATTTTTGATACTTTGAAACAATGATACATCAATAGGAACCAAGTAATAGACCTTCTATACAATAACGATGTAATAAAGACTCATTGGTACATCAACAATGTGTTTCAGAATCATCAATACCACAACAATGAAATAGGAGCCTTTTGGTATAACAATGAAACATTTTGACACTTTATAGAATGGAAACAACTTCGTTGGTAATGTAGAACAATACATGTTTTTGGACAACCTCGGAATCTTACTTGATGGAACATTGGTGTTTTCATGCCAAAGAACATCGTTAGAGTATGCTTTACATACCTTGTTGTAGATTTGGATACCAATTCAACACAACTTCCTGCCTTTACAAATCACTTATCTACAATGAAATGTTTGGCATCTAGTATTAGCAACCAACACCACAATTCTCTTCCATAATTCCATACAACCAATATTTGCAAAGCATTCCAAAAACCAACTTGAAAAATAGGTTTATGTGTATATATATATATAATCATCATTTCAATACCACATCATCACACCAAATCCTTTCACAATTCAACATAATCCAACCATGCACAAGAATAATCCAACATCATTTCCAATCATCTTTCAACAACAATCAAATAACATATTTCTTATGCTCACATGCATATATATACATATCCATATTAATAACGCCAACATAATTTACATCCTTACCATAAAATGGACCTTTTGATTTCGAAGTCCTGTTGGTACAAATAAGGGGTGCTTCTCGAAGCCCTCAAGACGGTGAACACAACTACGGAATCAATTTGGATTTTCTATGGTTGAATCACAAGATAATTGGAGTTGAACTTAAGCTAGGGTTTCTTATTCTTCAATAATTGGATGATAAATGATGGATATGAGGCTAAGTATATGTATATAATGACCAATATTCGTACATGAGGTGATGGAAAATGACCATATTGCCCTTAAAATTTTAAGTAAATCCGAATCTGTCCATGGTGGACTGTTTTGATAGGATAAAGTGAATCGACCATAACTCTTTGCTCCGATATTGGATTTGGATAAAATTGGTATCGTTGGAAAGATAATTCAAATGGATTTCATTTCATATAAAGTAGGCCACCCAGTTCGTCCTGTACAAGGAGTTATGATCGCTTGAAGTTGACCCTAAAAATCAATTTTGAGAGGCTAAAGTAAAACGAATATAACTCCTTACTCAGATGTTGGATTTGGATGAAACCAATTGCAATGGAAATAAGACTCAAAGATCTTTTGTTTGATAGGACGTAGATCTCCCAGTTCATTATATTAAGGGAGTTATGATTGTTCAAAGTTGACCTAAAAAATTGGCAGGCCTCAGTAGTTTGTGTGCAGGAAATATTCCTGCACATTTACTATTCACCATATCCCGGCCACCGTTTTATAGTTTTGAACATGCTCAATTATATCCGAAACTTATCCATTTTTGGAAATCTTTATATAGTTGGAAATCTTATTAAATAACCTTCGTATGGAACCATCGATGGGCAAATTCTGGTATAAATAAAATAAAAAAATTAATTCCATATAAATAAGACCAATACACGTACTTGAATACGCCAATACATGTACTTGAATACGGGGTGTTACACTTATTATTTCATAGAAGAGCGTTTTATAACTCTATAAATAGAACAACTCTCTTCTCAAGTCATAACACAGTAGCATCCACAATGTAGTCCTTAAAGAATCATTGTTTAGGGAGAGATTTCTCCCAATAAGTTTTAGTGTTTTCAATTTTATTTTATAATATGTAGGCCTATTGGTGATTCCGTTGTCAGTTGTGCATCCTATCTTTCATGTCTCCATGCTTAAGAAGCACATTAGTGATTCCGTTGTTGTTGATCCTTTAGAGAGCCCAGATATCCTGACTAGCCTTTCAGTTGAAGAGATTCTAGTTGAGATTCTAGATCACTAGATCCGTAGACTGAGGAGCAAAGAGGTTCCCTTGGTCAAAGTGTTGTGGCGAAACCAGTTAGTTGAAGGCTCTACTTGGGAAGCCGAGTTAGATATGAGATCCAAGTACCCACACCCATTCTCCGCAAGTTCAGATCAAGCCGAAGGTATCATTCTTCCTTAATCCAGCCCCTTTCTAATCGAAGTTACAGTTATATAGCTATTCTTAATATAAGTTCATGCATTCTCCAAAGTATTCAAGAGTTTAGACTGGTAGAGAGTCCGTGTAGCAAGTTTCTTCAGCTATGCATACCCAGCTTCCTCCGTACTCTTAGCTTGACGAGCGTCATTTGAAGATAAATGTTCCCAAGGGGGAGATATTGTAATACCCCTGAACTTTTCCTTAAGTTTAATTTCGTCTCAAGAAGGCTAAGGAATGACTTCCTAAATGTTTAACATTTAAACCATATAGAATTTCCCTAATTTTTACTTTTTATCGTGTGGAAAATTTAATTATCTTTCCAATGATATTAGATCCACCCGAATCCGATAACCGGACCAGAAGTTATGGAAAATATAAGTCCTAGTCATAAAACAGCGCCATTTTAGTTCTTGGCGTGTCGCGGAGAGGGCCTACTTGACAATTGTCAAATTACTGTAGCCTAGCGCGATTGTGATGCATCGCGCTAAAGTTCCAGGTCCCAACCAGTGGGACAACGCAATGGATCTGCGTCGCAGTGACCCCAAGAATCCCATTTATCAATTTCCAGTGAGCCACTGCGATAGTGGAGCATCGCGGTGGCCTATAAAATTGGAATTTCCAGTTCAATTTTTTCAGCTTCGTACAGAAGTTAAAAAGGGAACTTTGGATATTTTCATGCCACTTAAACCATACAAACACCAAATTGAAATCATTTACAAGCATTCTATAAGGTTTTTTTCAAGTTTTCTCTCAACAAAAACTCTAAGTACCCAGAACCTCTTCCAAGAATCCACCTTAGCTTTCACAAATTGATTTGGGATTCAAGGTTCCCAAGTCAAGGGCTTCAACAACCCTCATCCAAAAGTATGAGAAAGAGTCTCGAGCAAGCTTATTCATCAAAGTTCATAATTCAAGGTATGTGGGGTTTGAACAAGAATAATTATTCCATTCTTATGCCCAAAGTTTTGTTTTTTCTTAAAAGATTTTAATGTTTCAAGATGAATTATGCCTAAATTGATATATTTCAAGTATATGAGTTTATGTATTTGTTCAACTCTTGAATTATATGATACTTGATATGAACCCAAGTTCACAACACAAGAAACAAACAACAAGATGAACAACAAGTGCTAGTGAATTGAAATAGGCCACACACGGTTTCGCTAGTCTTCAAGAGTCACGTTTTTAGAATAAGAAGATGATATTAACAACAAGAAAAGGCAAGTCAATAATAATGCTAGTGAATCGAAACAGCCTCACACGACTTCACTAGACTTTAAGATTCCAAAAACACAAGATTAACACGATTACAAGAGGAATAGTAACTTGACACACAATATTCAATGATCTAAGAACTCTAACAAGATAAAGGACCCTAATATTAATGAATATTAATACCAAGATCTTACTTGGACCAAGAGGAACTGAAATAACCCAAAGACCCTAGTTTCTAGCCAAGAGACAACACTAGTATCACTCTACTAGTGAGTTTTCGAAATTGGGGCATCTCCAATGGAAGAGTGAGGTTCCAAAATATTACAAAGTGTTTATTGTCTTCCAAAATATGAATGAACTAACTAAAAAATAACCCTAACACTATCTATTCATATTAGTCCACAAAGTGAGATAACAAATGACCATCCTACCCTTGCCAAGGGGTGGCCTTGGAGTGTAAGTTTATTACACTTCAAGGCTCCTCTTCACACTTAAAAATATTTAATCCGTTGAAACTCTCAAGTACCAACTCACACACGGACATTTGCATAAACATAGCTTAGAGTTTTTGTAACTCCGGAGCTTAGCTACGTGTGAATGGCCGTGAACTTGTTTGACGGCTTGTATAACTTATTGGACAGCTTGTTATAAACGTATCATCTTCTCCATCTTGAGAGGAATTTAACCTCAAATTAGACATTTGGTCATCCTCAAAAGTATCCATTAGAGAAAGATCACACGCGTTGAAAGTGTTGTGTACTTGGTATTCCGGGGGAAGGTCAATGTTGTAGGCATTATCATTGATTCTTTCAAGTACTTGGAATGGACCATCACCCCTTGGCTTCAATTTGGTCTTCCTTTGAGGTGGAAACTGATCCTTCCTAAGGTTCACCCACACCCAATCTCTCGGTTCAAGAATGAGTTTCTTTCTTCCTTTATTTTCCCGCTTTGAAATCTCTTGATTTTTCTTCTCAAGTCAAAGTCGCACCTTCTCTTGCAACTTTTTCATAAAATCTGCCCGCTTTCTTCCATCTAGGATAATCATAAGATCACTTGGCAAAGGAGTTAAATCCAAAGGGGTAAGGGGGTTGAGGTCGTATACACACTCAAAGGGTGTTATTCCCGTACTTGAGTGTATGACACGATTATAGACTAACTCAATCAATGGTAGGTGTTCCTCCCAAGAAGTCAATTTTCCCTTAATCATGGAACATAGCATAGAACCTAAATTCCTATTTACTACTTCCGTTTGGCCATCAGTTTGTGGGTGGAAAGAAGTGGAGAACATCAACTTGGTACCAAGCCTACCCCACATGGACTTCCAAAAGTGACTTAGGAACTTAGAGTACCTATCACTCACAATGGTCCTCGGAACACCATTCAACTTGACAACATTATCAACAAACAAAGAGGCCACACTGGGTGCATCATCATATTTAGAGCATGGAATAAAGTGTGCCATCTTAGAAAACCGATCAACCATAACAAAGTTATTATCCTGACCTCTTCTAGTCCTTGGAAACCCTAACACAACATCCATAGATATATCAAGCCAAAGATGTAAAGGGGTGGGTAGCGGGGTGTAAAATCCATGAGGTTGGAGCCGAGATTTGGCTCCTTTGCAATCTACACATTGGCCGCAAATCCTAGACACATCCTTGTGTATTTTTGGCCAAGAAAATCTCTCCTCCAATATTTCGAGGGTCTTTTTGACCCTAAAGTGACCCATTAGACCGCCATTGTGTGCTTACCTCACAAAAAACTCTCTTCAAGAGATATAGGGTACACACAATCACCTACCTTTAAAGAAGTAACTATCAAACTTGGCATAGGAATTTGAACCCCTAGCTGAATCCCACTTGTCCCTATCCCATTCTTCGCATTCCCTATATATAGGAGCAAAGTGGGGGTCCTTGGGATAAATTTCCTTTTAGATCTCAAAACCCATCAATTTTGAAGATAAAGTAGACACAAGAATGTATTTTCGAGACAAAGAATTGGCAACCACATTGTCCTTAACCTTCTTGTAATAAATAACATAAGGGAAAGTTTCAAAGAACTCAATCCACTTGGCATGCACTTTGTTAAGATTATCTTGTACCCGAAGACTCTTCAAGGACTTATGGTCCATTTGGATCATGAATTCTTTAGGCCATAAATAATGTTTCCAAGTGGCCAAGGCTCTAATCAAGGCATACAACTCTAAATCGTATGTAGAGTAGTTTAGAGTTTCTCCTTTGAGATTTTTGCTAAAGTAGGAAATAGTCTTCAATTCTTGTATTAAAACCATGCCTATACCAAATTTTCTAGCATCATATTCAACCTCAAAAGTCTTGTCAAAATTCAGCAATCGTAACAAAAGGGCTGAGATGAGCATAGCTTTCAAGTCCTTGAAGGCCTTAGCTTGTTCATCTCCCAACTTAAAAGGCCGATCCTTTTTAATCACTTCAGTCAAGGGGTGGCAATGGTGATAAATACTTTGACAAAATGTCTATAAAAACTAGCCAACCCGTGGAAGCTTCTCACTTCACCTATAGTTTTGGGAGTTGGCCAATTTTTGATAGTGTCAATCTTGGATTCATCCACTTTGACCCCTCTTGAACTCACCACAAAACCAAGAAATACAACTTCTTGGACACCAAAAGAACACTTTTCTAAGTTAGCATATAACTTCTCCTTTTGAAGGACATTAAGCACACATTGTAAATATTTTACATGCTCATCTAAGGACCTACTATACACCAACACATCATCAAAGTAGAAAACAACAAACCTTCTGATAAAAGGCTTCATCATATGATTCATTAGCCTCATCAAAGTACATGGAGTGTTTATTTGGCCGAATAGCATAGCCATCCATTCATAGAGACCGAATTTGGTCTTGAAGGAGGTTTTCCATTCATCGCCTGGTTGCATATGGATTTGGTGATAGCCACTCCTCAAATCAATTTTAGAAAACAAACACAAACCACTTAATTCATCAAGCATATCATCTAGCCTAAGAATAAGGTAATGATAATTTACCGTTATCTTGTTGATGGCTCAGTAATCAACGCACATACGCCAAGTCCCATCTTTCTTGGGAAATAGTATCACCGATACCACACAAGGGCTCATACTCTCCTTGATATACCCTTTGTTGAGGAGTTCCTCAACTTTGCATTGCAATTCCTTGGTATCGATCGGGTTGCTCCTATAAGCTGATTTGTTGAGCAATTGTGATCCAGGCACAAAATCTATTTGGTGCTCAATTCCCTGAAGTGGGGGAATACCTTGTGGAAATTCTTTGGGAAAAACATCTTCATAATCCTAAAACACATAAGAAATAAAAGGATAAATAGAATAATTAGTGGGGTTAGTGTTAAAATAATGTGCCAAAAGAATCATGGGTGTCTCCTCATCATGATCCATTAAGAGCTCCTTCTTTGAAACCAATATCACCATGTTTTATTTTACCTTTGATATTGAGGAAGCCCCGGATATCCCCACTACCCCACCTACGAGTTCCACCTCTTTTTCTTTTTTTTGGATTTCTTTCCATTTTCTTTCAATTCTCTCATCCTTTGATGCAACTCATTTACTTATGAAGGTAAAAGTGGATGAAGTGTGACCTTTCGGCCAATCTTCTCAAGTGTATATCGATTATACCTTCCATCATGTTTGGTAGACCTATCATATTTCCAAGGTATACCTAACAACAAATGACAGCTTGCATTGGTATTACGTCACAAAACACTTCGTCGTGGTAGTTTCCTACCTTAAACCGTATCACACATTGCCTCATGAATTTTAATTCACCACATTCATTCAACCATTGAAACTTGTAAGGGCTAGTATGAAATGTAGTTGGAAATTTCAAGAAGTTCACCATAGCAACACTAACAATATTTGCACAACTACCACTATCTATCACCAAAGTGCACACACTTTCTTTCATAAGGCATTTAGTATGGAATAGATTCTCCCATTTGGTAGGATCATCTATCACCTTACTAATCATGGAACACCTCACTACAGAGTTTGGAACCAGATACTCCCCTTCTTGTGGATAAGCATCCTCACAATAATCATCATCATCATTATGTAGCTCATTTTTGGGTTCCTCTCTATCTCGAGGCTCGTCCTCATTCTCTTATTTTTTAAGACCAACTTCCTCACCAAGGTAATACAATATCCCTTCCCTTAGGATCACATTACGTCAGTTTTGACATTTATTGGCTTTATGTCCCCAACCTTGTCACTTGAAACATTGGAATCCTTTAGGATTAGGATACTTGTGAGCTTCTTGCCGGGGAGGAAATTTGTGGATTGTTTTACGCTCGAGCATCCTTATAGTGGCGGTTTGGTCCATGTTTTTGGGCTAACCCAAAGATGGTTGAACCATATCTTTGCTCCTCGGCCAACCCGAGGTTGATGGTCTCCTTGCCATGAACGACGACCTCTCTTTAAGCTCCCTTTCATTCTCAAAAGTTGTTTGGAAAATTCCTTCAATGGTATCAAACTTGTGAAGTGTCAAATGAGTGGAGATCTCTTTGTTCAACCCACACTTGAACCGAATGATGTCATGGCCAATTAGTTCTCCATGATGATCAAGCTTCAACATGAGTTGTTGAAACTCATCATAATATGCCATCACACTTTAATTCCTTTGTCGCAAATTGTACAACCCAGCAAGAAAATCATGATGATAATTTTTGAAAAGATACCGTTGCCTCATTAGATACCTTAACTGAAACCATGATGGTGGTTTTCCATCAATAACCTCATTGCCAAACCGTTTGACATATTCCTACCATGTGTTAGCAAAGCCTTCAAAGTGAGCTATGGCATAACAACTCTTCTTCTCCTCCGATATATCATTCACTTAAAACACTTTATCACATGTCGACTCCTAAGAAAGATACACCTCGGGGTCACTTTCTCCCTTAAAGATATGTAGGCTCAATTTGATGGTATTGATGCCTATGTCTCTCTCTTGGTGTTGGTTTTCCCTTTATCCATACCCTCGGTATCTTCTTGTATCCACACATCCCCCTATCATCTCCTCTTCACTCATATAAGCATTTTAAAAGGCTACATACCCTTCATAATACTCTCTACCATATTCTTCAAAGTGGATGGGATAGTTTTGGACATTTGAAACTTGATTTGGAGGGATTGGATTTTGTGGAGGTGGTGTGGTCTTTGGTTAAGTGGAGCTTGGAAGTGAGGGTTCAGATTTTGTGGAGGCATTTGATGTCTGAGTCCCTCTTGCGGAACTTAAAGATTTTAGTAATGGGTTGGTCTATTTGAGTCTTGGTTTAGGGGGTTATGAGTGGTTTGGCTTGCGGCATTTAGTGGAGCTAGTGAAGGATTTGGCAATTGTGGCCATGTTTTGGGAGTAACAGTGGCGAAGGAATTTATATTATTTACACTTGATGATACATGTCAAGGATTAGAAGGACGAGAGTTCCTTTGACTCTCCACTTTTTCTAACCTCCAACTAATAGTCGTCGTTTCTCCCCTTATGGCTCCTACTTCTGTACTCAACCTTTCAAGAGCTCGGGTCATAGCCTCAAGAGTGACCCTCATATTCTCCATTTCATTAGAATCCATGGTTTGAGATGTGGTTCCCTCCATTGTCAAGGTATCACCTACATAAGCAATAAACAAGTTAGTTTAAAACCTCTCCTCACTCACACACTCTGGGATCACTCACACTCTAGCTCTACAAGTGTTGTAGATTGGCTAGTAACCCATGAATCCTTAAGGTTTGAGTATGATCTTGTCCGAAGTAGATTCTTGTTTGAAACTCAAAGAATTCTTGTTGGACTAGAGTCATGGAGTTACAATGTATTCAAACGACAAAAACACACAAACAAATGATGACACGAATACAAGTCTTCAAAGGACTAACTGACAACCTAGTAGGAATGTACTAGCTTGCTAATTAGTTCTCTAGTCTATTAGAAGAAACTAAGAATCAATAATTAGAAACTCGAATATCCAAATTAAGATTAATTAATGACGTGAACAGTGATTAACGTGATGTGGCTGCATGTAATTGGTCATAGGTCCATACATTTTGTTCAACAATTTGATGCTTTAATCTTCATAATTTTGTAACGGATGACTTTGCTTTTGGAGGGAAAGTAAAGTCTTGGAACTTTTCAACTTTTTCCAACTCAAAAAGATGAGGCTTGACTTTACTAGTTACACAAGACAAGGATCCTTGTTTTAAGGGAAAGTGGTTGTTAATTCAAGGAAGTGATGTTGGCAAGTCTTTTCACAAACAACTTTACAATCTTGTCTTACAACCCTTTTGGATCTATTTTAGTCTTTATAGTGGTCAAGATATGAGATGATGAGAAGATCAAGATGATAACCACAAAAATACTTCAAGAACACAACCACAATTCACCAACAATATCCCACTTTAAAGTAAAGCAACAACACACAAACTCAGCCTACTTCAAGTTCATCATACTACCACTTCAAGTCCACAATAACAATGTCAATATGTTAATCTCAACTTAGCTTTAGACACCTTTTGTGTTGATGGGAAAGAAATCAACACAAGAAACAAACTAGACAAACAAAAGAATATCTATATCTATACACACAAACACCAATCTCGGCTAAGACAACAACACAACACAATTTTCTCTACCAAGAACAAGATGGATAGATTTCTTTTTTTTTCTGCAATTTTTAAAAACTTTATTTTTTAATGTTTTTTTCGTATTTTTCAACTACCAAACCGAAGATTGATTTTGTTGGAAAAAATCAACCACAAGCTCCGGTACCAAATGATTTGAGCCCAATTTCACAACACAAGAAACAAACAACAACAAGAACAACAAGATGAACAACAAGTGCTAGTGAATCGAAATAGGCAACACACGGCTTCACTAGTCTTCAAGAGTCACATTTTTATAATAAGAAGATGATATTAACAACAAGAACAAGCAAGTCAATAATAATTCTAGTGAATCGAAAGAGCCTCATACAGCTTCACTAGACTTCAAGATTCCAACAACACAAGATTAACAAGATTACAAGAGGGATAGTAACTTGACACATAATATTCAATTATCTAAGAATCCTAACAAGATAAAGAACCCTAATATTAATCAATATTAATACCAAGCTCTTACTTGGACCAAGAGGAACTCAAAGAACCCCAAGACCCTACTTTATATCCAAGAGACAACACTAGTATCACTCTACTAGTGAGTTTTCAGAATTGGGGCTTATCCAATAGAAGAGAGAAGTTCCAATATATTACAAAGTGTTTTTTGTCTTCCAAAATATGAATGAACTAATTCAAATAACCCTAACACTATCTATTTATATTACTCCATAAAGTGAGATAACAAATGACCATCCTACACTTGCCAAGGGGTGGTCTTGGAGAGTAAGTTTATTACACTTCAAGGCTCCTCTTCACACTTAAAAATATTTAATCTATTCGAAGGCTCAAGTACCAACTCATAGATGACCATTGACATGAACATATCTTGGAGTTTTTGAAACTCCCGAGCTTGGCTACGTGTGAAAAGTTGTTGTTTTAAGAGTTCAACTAGTTTACAAGCTTGAGATCAAAGAAAGAATACAGATTTAGAACAAAGTGTAATGGCTCACATGATTTATACTACATGTTTCATTATTCATGATTTATGAGAATTTTATTCAAGCTATGTGAGTCATCTACAATACCATATATATTTTCTATAAAATTTATTGTATTGATATTTTGCTGCATACACCTTCATATACTCAGTACATTCCCAAGTGCTGATCCACATATACGTCTGTGTGCTACATTGTCTCATAATGTAGGTTCAGGTGCTCAGTCCCAGCAGTGTCAGTAATCCCGAGTACCTTTATCTACATCTCCACTGTGGTGAGTCCTTATGGTTCGAGGACCCCCAGACACTTCAGTATTTTTTTTATAGTTGTTCTACTTTTCCAATTTAGTTCGAGTCAGTTGGGGATATGTCCCAATGTATCTCTAGTTTGTTGAGTAGTAGAGGCTTTGTCAGACTAGATGGTCAGTATGTTTAGATTTACAGTATTTTGTTACATTTACAGTACTTATTCGGATTTCAGTTAGACATGATGTGACATGACTCCTTATTTTTCCCTCATTATCTTTAAGTAAGCTTTATGATAAGTAGCAGGCTCAAAGGGTTATCTTGGGGCTACTTGTATCCTTAAGCACCGTGTGATGCTTTGGGATAGGATGTTGGTGCATTACAAACTTGGTATTAGAGACTAAGGTTTAAGGAGTCCTAGGGAGTCTGACAAGCCACATTAAGTAGAGTCTTGATCATTGGTGTGTAGCATGCAACATCTATGAGAAAGAGGCTACAAAAAGTTTTAGGAAAAAGTTCTTTATTTTTTTAGATTCTATCGTGCCTATAGTTGTCTCTCCTAGCTATTGATTCATGCCCTGTTATTTCAGAAAATGCCTCCTCGAATAGTGAATGTCCGCCAAAGCAATATCGAGCAACCTTAGCCTATTGATCCTTTGAATAAGAACGTGTGTAATACTGAGTTTAGGGTGGCATTTTAGGCATTATCCCAAGCAGTTACCGCGAATGTTCAGGACAATAACTAGGATGTAGTTCTGCCTCAGCAAAGAGGTGATTTAGCTGCTGCTAGGATTTGTAATTTCATGAGGATGAACCCACCAGAATTCTATGGGTCGAAGGCAAGTGAGGACCCATAGTTGTATCTTAAAAAGATAAGGAAGATCACCCAAGTGATGTATGTCTCAGAGGAAGAAAGTGTTGAGCTGGTGTATTATAGGTTGAAGAACATTACTTATGACTGGGTTGTTGCATGAAAGAAGAATAGAGAGAAAGATGCAGCCCCTACTACTTGGCAGGTGTTCCAAGATTCATTCATGGATAAGTTCTTTCTGCTTGAGATAAGGGAATTAAATATAGAGGAATTCATGAACCTTGGGCCAGGCTCCATGAATATTAAAGAGTATTGCCTTAAGTTCAACTAGTTAGCCAAATATTCTCTTGATTTGATTTTTGACACCTGAGCTAGTATGAGTAAGTTCATAACTGGAGTATCTGGATTAATGTTGAAAGAGTGTAGGACTCCTATGCTCAATAGGTACATGGATCTTGCTAGGTTGATGATTGTGCCCATCAAATAGAGAAAGAAAAGATAAGGGAAAGAGATAGAGTAAGGGGAAACAAGAGTGCTAGATCCGAGCAGCATGAGTATGGTCAGGCTATGTCGTATGGAAGGAACCATCCATAGTTTTAGAGCCATTCGTCTATGCCATCACCTTCTTCAGCAAGTTCTCCCATGCCCAAAAATAGGTAGGATCAAGGAAACAAGCCTTCTATGTCCAAGTCCCAGAATAGTGTAAGTAACAGGCCTAATTATCCTCCCTGTGCTAAGTGTGGTAGGACCCATCCCGATGAGTGTTTGGCTGAATAGAGGGGTTGTTTTGGTTGTGGCAAGTTAGGCTACAGACTTAGAGAGTGTCCGCATACCAGACAGGGGAACAAAGATGTGTGACCTCAGACTCAGGCTAATAGTGCCCCAACTCCTTTAGTCCATCTAGCTCCTCCTCAGGGTGGCAGTTGGCGCCAAAATAGGTTCTATGGCTTCCATCCCATCAGGAACAGGAGGATTCCCCCAATGTTGTAATTGGTATGCTCCGCGTCTTTCACTTTTATGTTTATGTGTTGTTGGACCCCGAGTCAAGTTACTCTTATGTGACCCCATTTGTAGCTGTGAGTTTTGAATGAGTCTCAAAAAGATTTCTGAGCCTTTCCTAGTTTCTACTCCAGTAGGGGAGTCAGTTGTTGCTAAGCAAGTGTATAAATATTACCCTATTACTGTTCTTCATAAAGTCATATTTGATGATTTGATAGAGTTAGACATGGTGGATTTTGACGTTATTCTGGGTATGGACTGACTTCACTCTTATTATGCATCTATAGACTATCGTACCCATGTAGTTAAGTTTTAATTTCCTAATGAACTATTTTTCGAGTGGTCTGGGAGTTTAGTATCTACCAAGATTTATTTCATCTCCTATATCAAAGTCAAAAATCTTATATCTTAAGGTTGCATCTATCACCTAGTTTGAGTTAAAGACATCAAGTCTGAGGCTCCAACCATTCAGTCAGCCAACATTTGTAATGAGTTTCCTGATGTTTTTCTGGAAGATCTCCCAGGGGTACCTCTTTATAGAGAGATAGAATTCAAGATTGACCTTTTTCCCGACACTCAGCCTATTTCTATTCCTCCCTACCGTATGGCACCTGCGGAGTTTAAAGAGTTGAAAGAGCAACTCAAAGATCTTTTAGACAAAGGTTTTATAAGTCCCAGTGTGTAACCATAGGGTTCACCTATTCTATTCATGCAAAAGAAGGATAGTTCTTTGCGTATGTGCATTGACTATCGTCAGCTTAATAAGGTCACAGTCAAGAATAAGTATCCTCTTCTGAGAATTGATGACTTGTTTGATCAGTTGCAAGGTGCGAGTTATTTCTCGAAGATAGACCTTAGATCCTGTTATCATCAACTTAAAGTAAGGGAGTGTAGTATCCCAAAGACAACCTTTCGAACCCGTTACGGTCACTTTGAGATTCTAGTCATGTCTTTTGATCTAACCAATGCTCCAGCAGCCTTTATGGACCTTATGAATTAAGTATTCACATAGTATCTTGATATGTTTGTCACTATTTTCATATATGATATTCTTGTGTATTCCCGTAGTGAAGATGACCATGCAGATCATCTTAGAATTGTCCTGCAAACTATTAGATATCATCAGTTGTTCACCAAATTTAGAAAGTGTGAATTTTGGCTAAGTTCAGTAGCTTTTCTGGGTCATATTATTTCAGCGGAAGGTATTAGAGTTGATACCCAAAAGATAGAAGCCGTAATAAATTAGCCCAGAAATATCTCTCCATCAGAAATTAGGAGTTTCTTGGGTCTAGCTAGCTACTACCACTGTTTTGTTGAAGGTTTCTCTCCTATTGCATCCTCTATAACCCGTTTGACCTAAGAGAAAGTTAAGTTCCTTTGGACAGATTCCTGTCAGAAGAGTTTTTAGGAGTTGAAGACTCGACTCACCTCAGTCCCTGTGTTGACTTTTCCTGATGGTAAGAATGGTTTTGTGGTGTATTATGATGCCTCTAGAGTTGGTTTGGGTTGTATGTTGATGCAAAGAGCTAAGGTTATAGCCTATGACTCTAGACAGTTGAAGCCACATGAAAAGAACTACCCTACCCATGATCTTGAATTAGCTGCTGTGGTTTTTTCTTTGAAAATCTGAAGACACTATCTAATGGTGTTCATGTTGATGTGTTTACGGACCACAAAAGCTTGCAGTATGTGTTTTCTCAGGTAGATTTGAATCTTTGCCAGATAAGATGGTTAGAGTTACTAAAAGATTATGATATGAGTGTTGTATCATCCGGGCAAGGCCAATGTAGTAGTTGATGCCCTTAGCAGGTTGTCTATGGGTAGTGTTGCTCAGGTAGAGAAGGGTAAGGAAAATTTAGCTTGTGATGTGCATCGTTTGGATATATTGGGAGTTAAGTTGCTAGATTTTGCTAAGGGGATTATTTTGTTGCAAAGTAGTTTTAAATCCTCTTTGATTTCCAAAGTGAAGGAGAAGCAGGACTCAGATCCTAGTTTGGTCAGACTGAAGGAGTCAGTCGAGGGCCCAAAGGTAGAGGTTTTCTCCCAAGGGAGAGATGGTGTGTTGAGATTTCAAGGTAGATTATATGTTCCTTGTCTTAACGATCTAAGATAGAAGATCATGGCAGAGGTGCATGGCGCGTGATATTCTATTCATCCCGATGCTACCAAGATGTACCGCGACTTATGGGAAATCTATTGGTGGAGTGGTATGAACAATAATATAGCTGAGTTCATAGCTAAGTGTGAAACTTACCAATAGGTCAAGGTAGAGCACCAGAGACCTAGTGGTATGATGCAAGAGTTTAGTTTACCCACTTAGAAGTGGGAAGAGATAAATATAGATTTCGTGACTGGTTTACCTCTCTCCCGATAACAACATGATTCTATTTGGGTTGGTGTTGATAGGCTGGCTAAGTCAGCGCATTTCTTGCCTATGCACACATCTTATACTGTTGAGGATTATGCTAGACTATATATTCGGGAGTTAGTCAGGTTCATAGAGTTCCCTTGTCTACCATCTCAGATAGGGGTACTCAGCTTACTTCTCAGTTTCAAAGGGAGATCCAGAAGGTTCTTGGTACCCAAGTTTATTTGATTTCCGCTTTACATCCGCAGACAAATGGTCAGACTGAGAGGATGTAACACCCCACATTTCGGGCTAGAACGTAAACCGTTATTCTTTCACATAGAGGTTACAAAATTCAAGAATACTATATAAATTTAGTGTGTAATCAATTATGTAGTGTGTGAATCTAGTTGAGCTTGAATTGAGATTATAGAAGTCCCTTAACTCAAAGACGGGTTGAAAACTTTCCTATCGTTTATGTTTTAGTGAACATTGAAACTTGGGTCAACTTCAATCGATTATAACTCATTATATATAAGGAACTCGGGGGCCTACTATAGATCAAATGAAAGATCTTCGAATTATCTTTCCATTGATACCAAATTTTCCTAAAACGGACACTCGGTGAAGAAGTTAGAGCATTTTTAGTGTTAGCATTCCCATTTGACTAGCCACCGCATCGCGATGAGCCTTAAATTGACAATGGTAAATTACAGTAGCTCATCGTAATTTCCAACGCATCGTGGTGAAGCCTTATACAACATTCTAGTCCCAAATTTTAAATTCTAAGGTCAAACTAGATATTTTGCATGGCCCCCAAACCCATCCAAACACGGGATTTAATCCAAAATATACCTAAATAAATAAACTTTCACCAAAATTCATCAAGAATGCTCTCTAGGGTTTCAAACAAGAATCCCAAATAATTCAAGATTCAACCGTGAGTTTTTGAAGATAATTAGTAGATTCTGTAAATAGATTTGCAGAGTCAAGTGGTGAGCCTTCTATATTCCGGAAGGCCTTATGTCTAGCAGTTTATTTATCATTTAATAGTTTTGCATCTACTGGGGGCCTTGTCTCAGTTTTCAGACAGTTGTTTGTTTTAGTCATGTAGTAGAGATTTCGCAGACAATTTTCAGATGTCGATAGATGTTGTGGGACATTATTTCCCATTATTGATTTTATTAGACTCGTGACAATGTTTTCGTAATATGGTGTATCTTCTGTATTTCTTTTATCATATGAATAATGTGCATGATTACCAAATAGATAGGGGTGTTTGGGGCCTTCATAGTTCAGAATGCTCGTCACGGATAGGGTCTTAGTTCGGGTCGTGAAAAACTTGGTATCAAAGCACGGTTCATGATCCCAAGGTGTCTGCAAAATTACATCAGGTAGAGTCTTGTTTATGGGTGTATAGCGCGCCACACTTATAAGCAGGAAGCTACAAGGCGTGTAGGAATGTCTCTCTTTCTTCATGTTCTAGTTCGTGCTATGGAGTCAGAATGTTCCCCTTCCATACTCTAATTCGTGCTATGATGTTATCCATACGAAAGTAAAGTCATCCCAATTTTTTTCTTTGATATGCTCAGATGTGTCTCATTATTAGGGTGAATCAAGTCCAGAAGTTTAGAATCTAAATGGTGTGGTCCTTTCTAATTGAGCCATAGAGATTATAAAAAAAAATACTATGCAAGGACTTGAGAAGAGTCTGTTAGTGCTTCAGAGTATATTGATTCTGGTGTAAACTTTGATATTGATGAAATCATGCTTTTCAGCCTACAATATTAAGTGTATTCAGTCCCTTTCAAAATTTATGTTGTAGATGTCACGCTTAAGGGGGATAATGTGTAACAGAATGTTGGAACTGTATTTTCACCTGAGTAGTAGTAGTATAAGCTAATTGTCAGTGTCATGACCTATTGGTAGTGATGTTAGAACAAGAAGTTGGTAATGTGAAGTCACAAATTTTGAAGTTAGAGTGAGGATGGCTTTTGTGTAAATAAATATTTTAGTTGAATAACCGATGTTTGAGGATGATTTACCTTTTTATGGTGATAGACTAATGTGGTAGCTAGTAGCATGTGTGGATTGTATGGTAGTCCGTGGAGGAAGTGTTTGACTCAGAATTTTATTTATACAGAGTAAAATATGTATTCTTGGGCCATTGAATATTGTGTGTCAAGTTTTTATCTCTTGTAATCTTGATATCATTGTGCTGTTGAAAACAAAGTCTAGTAAAGCCGTGTGGGGCTTTTTCGATTCACTAGCATAGTTGTTTTATTATTCATTTCATTTCCTTGTTCAAAATACAAAAAAAAAATCAAAGTCTAGTGAAGCTGTGTGTGGCCTATTTCAATCCACTAGCAATTTGTTGTTCTTCCTGTTGTTCTTGTGTTGGTTGGAACTGGAGGTTTAGAGGAAAAATGGCAAGAAAAATAGTAAAGGCAATTTATTGAATATATGTATAGCCGAATCTTATTGCATGAGATCGAGTTGGTAATGGAGGTGAATTGTTGTTTTCTTGAAGCATAAAAATGGCTAGATTAGCCAGTAAGTTATAATTATACACTCATGCTTGTTTACGGAATTAGAAGGTAGTCTAAATGTGCGTTTGAGTATGTAAGTGTGATGTGAGAAAGCCATATATGTAGATAAGATTGCATGGGGTATGATATAAGATTAAGGTTCACCATGTTTATTGTGTGATTTTACCCCCTTGATCTTCTTTTCCTTAGTAGATGTAAACTAGTACTTCATGTGAGAAGGTATAAAATGGATTTTGAGCTATAATAGTTATGTCATGGAGGGGATTGTGACTGTAGGTAGTATTTGAATGAAATGAGTAGTTGGAGTTGATTTCCCAATTTGATGGACTAGTATATTATGTTGCATGCTTTGCGTTATTAGTGGTAGACGATGGATGCTAGACTATAGGCTTAATTTATAGATTGTAGAATATGGTGGCGAGAATAGTATTTTATGATTAATGATGTATGATTTATGGGAATGAATTAGTAGGCTTGATATGATTTGTGAAAGATCCTAGGTTGAAGATTTATGAAAAGTTTAAGAGGTAATCATGAGGGATATGTGTACATGAGGACTAGTGTTAAAATGATGAATTGTGGTTTGAATCATTAAGTGGTTAAGAACATGGGTATATTGAAATAAGTTGAACCCTAGGTAGCAGGTTGTTAATAAAGTTTTATGCGTATAAGTGTATGTTGTACCTAGTCTGTGTTTTTGAAATTTGTAGTATGGGGGGAGGCGTCTGAGGAGGACTCAGGGGTTGTTGTTGTTGTATGGTGTTCATTATAGTTGAATTCAGGAAATATAGGTAAGAAATATGTGCCTTCAATATAGTTTTACAGATTTCGTTAATTTGTTGATTATGTGATTTGAGGTGTAATGATAGTATCCTAAGGAAATTGAAGATGGAGTGTTAAGTGTTTAGAAGTGTGGGTGTCTATACACATGGAAATATTAGTCATAAGTCGATGACTCTGAAAGTTAGAAGAAAATGTCCTAGAAAATAATATAGTGACTTTGTTTTAGGGATTAATGAGAGAAATTTGAGTTCATGTATATACTGATACACCTATTTTATGATTTGAATTGAGAATTAATATTATGAATTGCATATTCCTTCCATGATTGATGTTTGGAATACTCTTAAGGTTGAAGTCATGATTTATCCTCTATTTTGAATTGAGATTTTGTGAATATGTATACATGTTTTAAGGTCCAAGAATGAATTTTGATATATTCTATAGTATTTCAAGAATGGTATTGATATCTTCATATCATCGAAGTTGCAAAGCTTGTTAAAGATAGTCTACCAAAGTTTAAAGAAAAGAGTTGATTTTGATCCTAAGTTAAGAAAGGAATATAAATCTTGTGATTTAAGTTAAAGGGAAGAATATTGGCTCCCATTTCATAATGTTGAATTGTATAAGGTGGATTTTTCTAAAAGTTCTAAGCCTAGTATGGGAGTAGTACTTAGCACCGAGTTGGGCTTGATTTCGAGGTCTCATGCCCCAGAACTATGAGCCACCGTAGGATTTGATTTACCCCAAGTGGGTTAAGCTAGTGATCACTAAAAGTAAAGGTTTAACTCTAATGAAAAGGATAGAAAATCTCTCCCCAAGGTGGGAAAGACGTTGCTACATGGTTTATGTCGGTTAGGATAAACTCCCAAGTTTCCTAGAGTCTCAAGTCTTAAAGCTCTTGAGGTTTTAAGTCCTTGAGTTTCAAAGAAGTTCCTTCTTTTCAGAAGACTAAAGTGTAAGTTCTAAAAGTTGTTGTTTTAAGAGTTCAACTAGTTTACAAGCTTGAGATCAGAGAAAGAATACAGATTTAGAACAAAGTGTAATGGCTCATGTGATTTATACTACATGTTTCATTTTTCATGATTTATGAGAGTTTTATTCAAGCTATGTGAGTCATCTACAATACCATGTATGTTTTCTATACAGATTTATTGCATTGATATTTAGTTGCATAACCCCCATTAACTCAGTGCATTCCCAAGTGCTGATCCACATATATGTCTATGTGCTACATTGTCTTATATTGTACGTTCATGTGCTCAGTCCCAGTAGCGTCAGTGATCCCGAGTACTTTTATCTATATCTCTACTATGGTGAGTCCTCATGGTTCGAGGACCTATCTCAAGACACCAGTATTTTTTAAGTAGTTGTTCTACTGCTTTTAATTCAGTTCGAGTCAGTTGGGGATTTGTCTCAATGGCTCTCTAGTTTGTTGAGTAGTAGAGGCTTTGTCAGACTAGATGGTCAGTATGTGTAGATTTGTCGTATTTTGTTACCTTTACAGTACTCATTCGGATTTCAGTTAGACATGATATGACATGACTCCTTATTTTGCTCTCATTATCTTTAAGTAAGTTTTATGCTAAGTAGCAGGCTCAAAGGGTTTGCTTGGGGATACTTCTAACCTTAACCACCGTATGATGCTCCGGGATAGGATTTCAAGGTGTTACAATTCCTGAGTGGAAATGGGAGTGAGTTACTATAGATTTCATAGGTGGATTACCTCGCACTTCGCATGGTTTTGATAGCATTTGGGTCATCGTGGATTGATTGACCAAGTACACACTTTTTATCCCCATACAAGTTTCCTATAGTGCTGAGAGGTTAACCCGTGTTTATATTCAGGAGGAGTTCCACCTATATGGGTCCCTGTGTCTATTATTTTTGACCGAGGCTCTCAGTTTACTTTTAGCTTTTGGAGGACATTTCAGGAGGAGTTGGGAACCCAGGTTGACCTTAGCATAGCCTTTCATCCCTAGACTGATGGGTAGTTAGAGCAAACTATCCAGGTCTTAGAGGATATGCTCTACGCTTGTATGTTGGATTTTGGAGGTCAGTGGGACCAGTTTCTACCTTTGGCAGACTTTGCATATAATAACATCTTTCACCCGAGTATTCAGATAGCACCATTTAAGGCATGTATGTTAGGCGATGTCAATTACCTATTGGTTGGTTTGAGACTTTTGAGGCTAGGCCTCGTGGCACAGATTTTCTTCCTGATTTTTTGGATCAGTTTAGATTGATTTAGGACAGGCTACGACCAGCCCAGAGTAGATGGAAGAGTTATACTGATCGCAAACGTCGTCTATTTAGATTCAGAGTTGGTTATAGGGTCTTCCTGGGAGTATTGCCCATGGAGGGCTTGATGGGGTTTGGGAGGAGGGGAAAGCTCATCCCTAGATATATTGGACCTTATGAGATCCTATAGATAGTTAGGGAGGTAAATTATGTGTTGGCATTTCCACTTGCCTTCTCAGCCATTCCCCCGGTGTTTCATGTATCTATGCTACGGCATTATATTCCAGATGAGTTGCAC
The DNA here is from genome assembly GCA_030864225.1 of Capsicum baccatum var. pendulum. Taxonomy (NCBI): domain Eukaryota; kingdom Viridiplantae; phylum Streptophyta; class Magnoliopsida; order Solanales; family Solanaceae; genus Capsicum; species Capsicum baccatum. Next base: position 16,200,399 of record CM061560.1, read on the forward strand.
GTTCTTCAGTGGGACTTGGTTCAGTTGGATGAGAGGTTAGCATTTGTAGAGGAGCCAGCGTCTATTTTGGCGAGAGATGTCAAGCAGTTACACTCCAGGGACATTCCGGTAGTTAAGGTTAAGTGGCGTCACCATCTAGTTGAAGAGGCTACTTGGGAGATCAAGCGTGATATCTGCGCGTAGTATTCCAACCTGTTTGAGCCTTCAGTTATGGCCTTATCTTTTACTTTCACGGACGAAAGTCCTTTTAGGAGTGGATGTTGTAATGACCCTTATAGTCATTTTTCTGTATTTTCATGTATTTTCGGTATTCATAGATTATATATAAATGCCCCTAAATTATTTATGACTTGCTGGGACTGATAGTTCGGTTCCAGGTGGTGCATTTCAAAATTTTTATAATATCTAAATGTATTGTGGGTTATTTAATTTAATTTGATATTTGGTAGCAATATAATTTAGTGCCTTTCTAGAATATTTTCGATATAGGTAAAATTCTTTAAGTGATGATATATTTATTTTAGTTTATAATAGATTTTTATGATTTATTAGTATTTTAAACGGAGATAGTAAATCTAAAAATGTTAAAATATTATTATTATATAATAAAGGTTTTGTTAGAAATAATTTTCTATTAATTATGATATATTCAAAATATTGCAATTATTTTACCATAAATTTATACAATATCCGAATATGTACCCAATTTAGAAAAATTATTAGTTGTGGCAATACCACCACACACATGGAGAAAGATTTGTGGAAAGAATATATAGTTTGCTGGACAACAACTTAATATCATTGACTTTTGTTGTCACTACTACTACTTAACATGTCTCTATTAGCATTATGTTATCACTACTACTTATCTAAGAAGTGTTAGGATTTGTCTTGAATTTCTTACCTTACTTGAATTCTACCATAATTATGTTTTACTTCGGAAAGAATTTCTTAGTAGAAAAGATTTCCTAATGATCTCTTTCTTATTAGATTTCTATTAGGTTTATTCTTTCTTAGAAGAAGCGTTTTGTAACTCTATAAATAGAATAACTCTCTTCTCAAATCATAACACAGTAGCATCCTTAATGTAGTCCTTAAAGAATCTTTGTTTAGGAAGAGATTTCTCCGAATAAGTTTTAGGTTTTTCAATTTTATTTTATAATATGTAGGCCAATTGGACAAAACATATAATAATTTTATGTTTTTTTTTTTAGTATTGTTTTCTTTGTCGCCTGATTTATCGTCTCATGGTTTGCAACTAATAGCTTCCTCATGATGCCCTCTCGATTTGAAACCCAACAAGTGGTATCAGAGTTTATGGTTCAAAGGTACAATGGTGTGGTGAGACGAGATTAAACAGGTTTAAAGCGGTTCCAAAATCAAGCTGCAACAGTTTGGCGATAATGAAGATTTTTGTCTAGCTATATGTGGAGAAGGATCTTAAAGCATATTTTCAACATTTCTGCTACTGTATCGTTAAAAATAAAAAATAAGATATTTTTTAAAAACCATTTTAAACTTTATTTTTAACCATGACAAGCAGCAGTTTTGAAGATTACACGAAGAAAAAGATGAACAATTTTGCAAGAAAATTCAAGCAAAGGGGAGATTTTGTGAGGATTTTTCCTGAATTTCTTACCTTACTTGGATTCTACCATAATTGTGTTTTACTTCGGAAAGAATTTCTTAGTAGAAAATGATTCCTAGTAGGGAAAAATCTCTTTCCTATTAGATTTCTAGTTGGTTTATTGTTTCTTACAAGAAGCGTTTTGTAACTCTATAAATAGAACAACTCTCTTCTGAAGTCATAACACAGTACCATCCACAATGTTGTCCTTAAAGAATCTTTGTTTTGGGAGAGATTTCTCCCAATAAGTTTTAGGTTTTTCAATTTTATTTTATAATATGTAGGCCAATTGGTCAAAACATATAATCATTTTATGTTTTTTTTAGTATTGTTTTCTTTATCGCCTGATTTATCGTCTCATGATTTGAAACTAATAACTTCCGCATGATGCCCTATTAATTTCGAACCCAACAAGAAGTTCTTTCCCTAGGTGGTTTCTATGCTTCATTTAGTCAGGTCCTTGTTTCTGCCATGTATTATCTTTTAGGGGTTTTCTTTCGCTGATGAATGATCTATACAAGATCTCGTACTTCTTGTTTTATATGATAGGAGTCCTAGTAGTACTTTTCTCCTTCAATTTAATTTGTTTACTTTCTGGAACAAATATTCTGATTTTATTATCAATCACTGAAAAGAAATCAGTTATCTGCATCAAATTATTCAAGCTCAAGTTCTAGTAGTGCTATTTTGAGGCTTCGCGGAAAGGTTTTTTAGTATTGGCGTCCAGGTAGTCTAGGCTTACCGTAACTTTAGATTAAGTTTATTTATTGAAATTGTAAACTATTATGCTAGTCCTAGACAAGTACTTGTAGTTTCGAACCACTTGATTTATATAATATGTCTTATTTATCCGGATTAAGACCCCGACTAGTAAATTTGGGAATATTACCTTTTAATATAATATAATGCCTATTACTTAAGAACATGAAGTTAAATTGCAAAACCTTGAAATTATCCCTTTTTAATTAAGATTAGCAGATGGTTATTTAGACGTATTTTAACTTCTTTTTAGGTTCAGTATATACTTTACTGCTGTCATTAATTTTGAACTTTGGTACCGCGTTGACATTGTTATGGTATGATATGAATTTTTCTATTACATTTGGCTATGGTTACTTTGAGTTTCAATTCAAGTCTGATATTTTACTATGATTTTGGTTCAGCTGAGTTCCTATTTGAGTTTGGCATATGATTGTCGTTGTGGTTCCACTGAGTTTCGGCTCGAGTTCGGTATCTGATTATGAGTTCTGGTGTATATTATATACGTGGCCTATCGTTATTACCCACTATGTCTGGTTCGAATCCGGCATGTGTCTTCTTGTTATTTTCCATCACTATCGGTTCGAATCTGGTATCTTGACTCTCGTTACTACCCAGTGGTGCCGGCATATTTCAATGTACATCTGGATGACTATCATGATTTATTGGGATCAGCTTACTTACAGATTATTTATGTTATTTTCATTACTTCTTGTGTATCCCACCATCTTATGGGGGTACAGTTGGATTAATTGTCTTCTTCAGTCTGCCTAGTGGGCTTATGGGGGCTCAGTTAGATTAAGTTTGATTTGTCTATTATTACTGTATTATTTATTTATTTATTTTTTGTATCTCTTATATTTATTCCTTTACAGCATTTCCTTAGCTTGGTAGTTGTTTACCTTTCCATCCTTATTTACTGCTGACGCAGATTACTCCCTCGCATTGTAAATATACCTTTTCTATATTTTGGTCAGTCGGCTGATGATGCCTGCTAGGTACCCATTGATTTGGTATTGAAACTACACTTCTGCATCTTTTTCTTGATGCAGATTCAGGTACTAGAAGTCGACGTTGACGTGGTTCCTACCTTTCAGTACTGGTTCAGAGCAGGGTGAACTTACTGTCTTCCAAGGCTAATCCTCCTCTATCTACTCTAGTTAGTATTTTGCACTCAAGACTGCTGGTGTATGTTGTGCGTATTTTAGATTTTTGTATAGTACTCTGGGTATCTTTTAGTAGTGGCTCTAGTACTGACCTTATCAGATCTTGGGAGAGATTAAATTGTATATTTGGTCCTTTTTCCTTCTCTTATTTTTATATATTATATATGCTCCTTTCTCAGTTATCACTTATTATTGTTGCTACTATCATTATACGTGATCTATTTTTGGTCTCTGCCTATTAGCCCGTTACCTATCATTCCATGCTATGGCGTGGCTTTCCTACTGGTGGTTTAAGTTAGATGCCATCACAACTTGAGAAATTAGGTCGTGACAGTTTTTCTTGCTCTCAATTCATATTTTTCAACTAAAAATACATATAAACATATACACGAGTAAAATTCAACTTCAATATAAGGCCTCAATACCAAAACACACATCATTGAAAGTATTCACACTGTGTACATTTTAATGCAATTCAAGTCCTTCATAAAAATATGATCTATCAACATTCAAAACATTAATATAAACGATTTAGTCATGCCCATGTAGTTTAGGAAAACTCCACGTACCATAGATTACTTAGTGTGAAGAATAGGACCCGAATCTTGATTTGTTTTTTGGGAATCTTGGATTGAAAGGTTTGAATTCTTGCCTTGAAGGAAAACCCTAATTGTTTTTGTTCTTGAGAGTAGAGAGGATTGAGATGTGTTTAAAATTGATAAAAGATATATTATAATGCTTAGGCCATGATTTAAATTTGTGGGGAAGGAGTTTGAGATGGGAAAATACCAAAATATCCCTTTCAAATGACACTTCAGCGTAGGTCTTATCGACAGCCTGAGTGATGGACCGTCACTCCCGTGACTGGACTACACTCAAATCGTCACAAAAGAACCAGTTTTTGAGCTCGCTATTTCAAGTTGACGGCCAGTCTTGACAGGCCATCACTGGCTTGACGATCCATCGCACCTTGGCAGTCTGACACCTCTGTGTAAAATGAGCATAACTTTTCACCCCGATGTTGGATTAAGGCAAAAATGGTGGTGTTGTAAAGAATACTCAAAGACATTTCATTTTATATATAGTAGGACCTCTATATCATTATATAAAAGAAGTTATGATCAATGGAAGTTGACCCAAATTGAGACATTCACTAAAACTTAATTGATAGAAAAGATCTTAACTCGTCTTTTAGTTAGGGTATTGTTTTGACCTCATTTGATATTCAAAGGTATTCACACACTATATGATTGATCGTCACATATATATTAACAAAAAAATTATTGGGTTCGGGTCTATTCGTGTAGAAAAGACTGTTCAAACTTTAGCCCAAAAGTGTGGGGTGTTACATTATCTCCCCTTGAGATCATTCATCCCTGAATGATGGGTAGGGACTTATTGAAGCTCCAAAAATATTGAATAAAGGACATAATCTTACTTTAAGAATTTCCTCTGAAGAAAACATACGTAGACCTTAAGAAGAGCACTCATGACGTTGCCAAGTGAATTGTGTAAGCACGAAGCATGAGATAATAAGAATTGACATAGATATGGCCTTGTACATGAATTATAGGGATCATGATCATCACAACATATGGTATGAGTTTATTTGGTGATCATTAGTTTGATTTCCATCGGTACTAATCACAAAAAAAGATTTTGCGGTAGATAGGGATAGAAGCATTCTCCACCGTACAATTTAAAATGAATGAACCTAAAACTTAGAGACACAACTCGACTATTCCCCAAATAATAGATAAACAACATACTCCATAATTTTCACTTATAAATCTCCCATTACACATATAAACACAAGAGTTTGAGCTCCACTGCATAGTGCTTTTATATTGAAGCCTAACTTGGAGGAAAGAGGTGCGAGCTTTAGCTATGGAACCTGTACTCTATATCCCATTAAGAAAATTACTTCACCGTATAACCACCATCAAGCACACTCAAGTTTTAAATCAAGGAGAACCAACCACATAACCCTTTGGTTTGCGTTTTCATCAGTCACAACATTCAAACCTATCATTACTGCAACCACTTCATGGATCTCCCTACTAAGACCAGCTAACTCAATCATTCTCACTAAAATTTTCACCAATAAATCCTTCTTAACTATCTCACATAATGATATTTCATCTCTGTCTTCCCCCTTATCCTATTACCTTAGCTTAGAAAATCACATCAAAATTTTTAACTTCAAAAACATCTATTCCCCCACTTAACACACTACTACACTTCCACAACCACCATCATACTAACATATGGAGGATCATTATGGACCCGAGCATATGCATCATAAATGGGAGTAACACTACTCAATTATAACTTATAATTATAGAACTGCTAAAGGTGGGATATGAGATGAAGATGTGATGCAATAGACACGAATTACTTCACACTCCAGAGGTCTAGATCATAAATAGAGAGTTGTTCGAGAATAAACACAACACAACAAGTTTTCTTGGGAAAGACCACAACGAGAAATATGGGTGCACATATCATGAGCTCTATGGAATAAAGCTGAAATTTATGTAGTTAACAACTAAGATAAGGATTTCTACTTGACGCGATTGATCCTCATTTAAAGAATTGAAACTTTCCATGACTTAGCATAAACTTTATAAATTTGGCTAATTCCGGCATAAAATGATTCAGTGACATATAGAAATATATTTTCATAGGACCAAGCATGCTGTGAGACATAGATTTTGATACGGGTCAAAGAGGCGTCTTAGCACTCGAGGACATGAAGACATGAGTGAAGACCCAAGCTTGTGGGGATTCCCATCAAATAAAAGAGCTTTGAATTGTTAAGAACAAGTCCTAAGACCCCAAAACCATCCAAGGAGTACACTACAAGGCCGCCCCTTTGTTTGGGCTCATTAAGGGCCTTTTGGTCATTTTTGTAATAAGTGTTGCCTTAGTCTATAAATTGAATATTTATGTTATTTTGTCATTTATAACTTTGATGATATATTTTGAATACTCTTTTAGAGTGTCTTGCAAGGTGGAATCCTTGTGTTGATAGCTTTCTTAGAAACGGTGGTTGCTTGGGAGCTCTGATTCCCTTGAGGTCTATGTAAGAGTGTAGGTTTCTTGTATTCATTTTATTTGTGTTTTGATGTTTAATTTACATCTTATTTCCTATAATGTGTAGTACATTATGTCTCATTATCTATCCATTTATCTATTGCAAATCGTTAGTTCTTGTGTCTGCCTCTTATAGTCGTTTTGTGTTCTTGTTGTCTTGTGTTGTTGTTGCATTTTTGGGGACTTTTTTGAGGCTTGTTTGGACTTTTTGGTATTATTTGGTATCAAATAAATCATTGATTTCATTCCCACGAGATCAACCTTGGGTTTGTTCATCAAAAATAAAATAAAAAAAGTGTTGAAAAGCTGAAAAACTCAAAAATAGTAATCTATCCACATTTTTGTGTTTAGGCCAAACTTTGAAGCCTAGTTTTCTTGTGATTTTTGTGTGTTTTTTGTGTTTTAGTGTTATATCTTTGTTTCCTAACATTTGAATAGGTGTCCAAGGTCGAAAATCTCACAAAAAGATGTTATTCTATGGGCTTGGTGTCTTTGGCCGAAGTGTTGTTGTTGTTTGGCCGAATTTGTGTTTAGATTTAGGTGTTATTGTATTTTTTTTTCTTATATTGGTTTTATTTATCTCTAACACTACTTGAGTCTAACCAAAGTTCTTGAGCAAAAAAAAATTGCAAGTTGTTGTGGGAAGAGTGGACGGTTTTGTTGTTGTTGTAGGAGTTCTTGTGTTGCATTGAAAAAGTCTTGTAAAAGGTTATTGTTTGTTCCAAATTTAAATGGAAGAGTGTGTTGGTTCTTGTTAGTATTGAAACAACTTTCAAGACATTACCAAAGGGGGAAAGAACAAAATACATCCCAAAAGTCGTCATACCAAAAGGGAGTAAATTTATTTTTTTTCTAGACAAGCCAAAAGAGGAAAGGGGGACAAGCCCTCCAAAGGTTGTCTTGTCATTTTGGTGCAAGTAGGTGAAAGATTTTATGATTATTGAAAGTGGAGTCTAGATATTATTTGTACCATACTTTGGCCTAAATTATCCTCTTCCAAACATGAAATTGAAAAACTAGTTTCTTAAAATAAAAATTTTTCAACTTCAACCACATTCCAACGTCCAATAGTTAAGTGCCACGTCCTAAAAGAGCTCAAGAACATTGGATATTCTAGTTTAAGTTTCTTGTTTTCATTAGTTTCAATTTTTTTGATTATCATGCTAATTAGCAAAATAGTAAATACCTACTAGGTTGTAGATTAGTTTTTGAGTATGTTTTCTTTCGTGTTAAGCGTTGTATTGTGTGCTTTTCTCATTTTTAAGTTGTAGTATTTTCTTTGGTCCAAGTTTGAACATCATATCTTGAGTTGTTTCAAACAAGAATCTACTCCGACCTCGATCCACAATTGGGATCAAGTAACCTCATTGGAGTAGAAGCGAGTTATCAACACTTGTTAGGCCAATAGAGTGAATACTGCAAAAGTGTGACCTTGAGAGATTACGAACTATTTTGAGATGAATTGTGGACTGGTTTTTGCTAACCTTTAATGTTTTTGATTTTTTTTTGTTTATTTAGTATCTCTTGATAGGTACAATGGCAGATGAAGGTGAAATGCCTAGTTGGTTTAAATCCATCATGGTAAAGCTTGATGACCTGGAAAGCCGATTGGGATATTTTGAAGGGAAAATGGAGAGAATGAAAGGATGAATGGACATAATGGAATGAATAATGGATAGAATGGAAGGACAAATAGAAAGGACGGAGAGCTCTATTTGCAAGAAGTTGGATAACTTGATAGAGCATCCAAGCTTTCCTAATCCAATTCCCATGAGTGGCCACGCTCCACATGAGCTACTAGGTAATCAAACTAACTCTTGCACTCTAGTGAATAAGGCTAATAACCATCTAAGTGTGAATGATAGTTTGTCTTTAGGTGAGCCAAATGTACCTTCATTTTGTGATGATAATGTACAACTTAAGATTGTGGATACACTAGTTGATCCACCTAATGTTGAAGCCATTGTGTCAAGTGATAGTACATTGTCTTATAGAAGTCATAAAGACCAACTTGTGTGTGAAAATGGTGATGTTGAAGATGTTGGCCGATTGACTAAGGATGATCCTCTAGTTGTTTTTGTTGTAGATCATGTGAGTATAGAAGGAACATTTGATCGTAATTGTAGTAGTATTGGGGTTGGGAAGTGTGTCCCCAACCCGTTCCAATGGAAACTCCACCCATTTGACCTCGGCGATCATTTGAAATACGGTGATGATGTCTTTTGGAATGACTTGAATGTGCATGGAATGTATGGTTTTCCTATATCGGCTTTCAAGCCTATTTGTTGTTCCAAGAAGAGTCTAAGTTTTCCACTTTATAAGCAACTCTTGTTCCTTGTTTCTTGTCATACTTATGTGGGTTGCCTAATTTATTCTTTCTTGGGAGGGTATTCGGATAAGATGGATGTTTGGTTGTATGTAAAGTTGGCAAGATGCTATGATTGACTACACTAATCCTAACCCTCCTTCCTATTGTTTTTCAAGGTTCAAATTCAAGGATGAATCCTTTCTAAGGAGAAGAGGATGATACGGTTCAAAGAGGCATCTTAGCACTCGAGGACATAAAGACGTGAGTGGAGACCCGAGCTTGTGGGGATGTCCATCCAAGGAACAAGCTTTGAAGTGTTGAGAACAAGTCCCAACACTCCAAAACCATCCAAGGAGTACACTAAAAGGTCGCCCCTTTGTTTGGGCTCATTAAGGGCCTTTTGGTCATTTTTGTAATAAGTGTTTCCCTAGTCTATAAATAGAACATTTAGGTCATTTTTTCATTTAGAAGTTTGATGATATATTTTGAATACACTTTGAGGGTGTCTTGTAAGGTGTAATCCTTGTGGCAAGGTGGAATCCTTGTGTTGATAGCTTGCTTAGAAATGGTGGTTGCTTGGGAGCTCCAATTCCCTCGAGGTCTACGTAAGCGTGTAGGTGTCTTGTATTCATGTTGTTTGTGTTTTGATGTTTAATGTAAATCTTACTGCCTATAACGTGTAGTACATTAAGTCTCACTATCTATCCATTTATCTATTGCAAACTGTTAGTTCTTTTGTTTGCCTCTTGTAGACGTTTTGTGTTCTTGTTGTCTTGTGTTGTTGTTGAATTTGTGGGGACTATTTTGAGGCTTGTTTAGACTGTTTGGACTGTTTGGTATCAGATTTGGATCATGAGAAACATAACATATGACTTGAATACTTGGAATATTAGATCACTGAGGGACATTATTGCTTCTTCTTTGGAGGTAGAAACATAACATGAGTTACATAAAGAGCTCAAACTTTAGGCATAGGCAAGACATGAATACATAGGACATTGGTAGATGTCCAATCAAATCGGAGTAGGAGGAGCTTACTTGAATAGGAATTGATTAATCATGATTTTTACTTGAAACTTAACACCACAAGAAAATTCAGGAACTACTTTAATCCGTCATCTCCCCCTTAGATCAATGTCACACTCCTAGACTTATAGACATAACCTCACATCCAAATCTATAACCACAACTCTCAACAAAAAAGAGACATCACCATAAACTTAAACTCTAAGCTCTCCCTGATGAACTATACTTTGAAGGCCTTGTTTTCCATAAATGCTACTCTTAACTTTCGCTATCCTCTATAGCCATAACCTTACAACTCCCACTCTCATGAGCATACTCATCCACACTCCTTATCACAAGGGGGGGTATCAATATACACATAAACACAAACTCCCCTCAATAAATTTTTTTAAAACAAGGACACTAAATTCTTTCTAGGACATCCCCTTTCAGGGACACTAATCCTAACCTCTTCCAACCCCCAAAATCATCGACTTATGACTAATATTCGCATGGGCATGGAAATCCATCCTTCTTAACACTTAAAGACCTATCTTCAACTTCTTAGGATACTAGAATTGCACCTCTAAACATTCTGACAAGTAGTATTAGGTTACAATTACTAAAGAAAATACAATCAAATAGGGGTAAAGTCATAATAGGGATAGTCGATCTTAATCTTATATTATAACCCATTATGATCTTATCAACATATTGCACTCCCCCACATCATATTTAATTACTCATGCATACATCACCATTACCTTCAAAATTTCATGTACAACAATGATTTTCTACCCATAACTTATTGTCTACCCCTTTTCCATTTACAACCTATAAATGATTTCTACAACCACCATAACTATTCATTATAAGATCTTTCCTTATTTTGAATAAATAATAATCAAATCCTGTCACTTCCTTCACAAACTACCATACAATCTACAAATATTGCTACCACATTAGTCTATCACTATAAAATGGAAAACCATCCCTCTATCAACGGTTAAACAACTAAAACTCTTTATTTACACAAAGTCACCCTCACTCTGACTTCTAACCTTGTGACTTCATATTACTAACTTCTTGGACCATCTTACTACCAATATGTCATGACAGTTTAACATATACTACTACTCGGGTGGAAATACATTTCCAACATTCTGCTACACATCACTACCCTTATGCATGACAACTGCAACGAGAATTTTGTAAGGGGACTAAATACACTTCATACCTTAGGTTTGAAAGAAGGATTTTATCACAATAAAGCTAAGGTATACACTCGAATCAATACACCTTGAATTACTAATGGACTCCTCTCAAGTACTTGTTCTATCTCATAACTTTTATAAATAATTCAATCACAGAGAACCACCTCACTGGGGGAGCTAGACTCTTAGACTTGTATAACCTTGACAATAAGGTATGGCCCATAAAATTAGAATAAGGGAGGAATTTGGATAACTTTCTTATGGACGATGCTATAGCATGAACTAGAGTATGAAAGAATAAGAAACACCTCCTAAATGCCTGATAGCCTCCTGATTATAAGAGTGGTACTCAACACATCTATAAGAAAGACTCTACTAGACATGATTTCGCACACTCCCTGGGACCATGAATCGTGCTCTAATACCAAGTTTGTCACGACCCAAGTCGAGGCCCTGGATACGATGAGCATCCTAAACCATGATGGACATGGCGCCCTTCTCCATCTGGAAATCATGTACTACATTCATACAATATACAGAAATGTAGGAAAAAATATCATACAAAATCATAGTCGCCACACGGTGCTTACGGTCCCGAAAGACCACAAGCTAACCCATGAGTTGGTACTTGCTGTGAGCACTAAATAATAACATCAAAATAACATGTGCAGAATAGCTGGATACGCTATAAGGTTTTGAGTATTAAAATATTTATGAATCATAAATCTGGAAATAACTGCCAAAAAAATAACCGTCTGAATCTGATAAAAATAATGACAAACTGACTGACTTTCTGATGTGTCTGAAAGCCTCTAAAACTAACTGAATAAGAGTTGATGGGACATGCCCCAACTAACACTAACTAACTACTGAACTGAAAGCACGGAAATAAATATAGTCAGTCCTCGAAATATGATGACTTACCACGTCTGTTGTTGCTGATTGGATGGGATATCTATATGCGGTCGAGAACCTGAGCATCTGAACCTATGATATGAGACATCATAGCGCAAGAAAAGAGTATGCGATCAGTACTTTGAATGTACTGGTGGGTTTAAGCTGATATGTATGGGCTCATGTATATGAATAATAATTGAATGAATAGTATGAGATAACTTAATAACTAATATGAATGCATGAATACTGTAAAATCTAAGAATGCATGACCAAGCATATAACATGATTATGAAAATAGTCTGTAAACTAAAATACAAAAAATTGATAACTATGTGCTATGGTCGATGCAAGCCTGAACTGAAGTACACTAAACCCTGAACTAAAACTGTAGGAGAAATCTATAACCGACATACCCTAATATACTATCAAGATCCAACTTGTAACCCCAGTTGGAAGGATGTTAGTACCGTGCCACGGGTACTAATACTGGTTGTGTGGATCCATTAATCTAAAGTCCCGAAGGACGAAGGTGTCATTCCTAACTGACAGGGGACTCCTCAAATTCTATGGTGGCACCATAGGTCTGGAACCTAGGGACTGCTACTAATGCCTCATGCCTAACTGACGAGTCTATGCTCACTCGGTGCTAAGGTTTACTCCCAACTTAAAAACACTAAATTATTTGACTGGACCGAGTTTAACTAAGTATGAATTCTAATAGTTCTCATTTTGATTACGATAATTGAGAAATCAACTATGCTCATGGTCTATCTAAACTATTCTATAACTACTAAAATTCAATAAACATCTATGTTTTTAGGTATTCATAACCCCCAGGACTCAATATCAATAACAATAAGATCATACTAAAACTTTGAGGACATGACATGTAGTCAATAATCAAAATTCATTCTTTGAAGCATTTCATCAAACACTGGCTTAAACCTGGGAATAGTTTTCTTTTAAAGCAACTACTAATAGCATGATTTTGATACTAAATCCCTAAAATAAGGCTTAAATCAATAAACAACACCATTCAAAGTATGTAGGGATTAATAACAACAACAATTTCATGGAAACATGATATAACATACAAATTTATGGGGATTTATTGTTAAATATTATAATAACTTGTATAATTCATAACTTGGAATTTGAAATTGTGTTCTTGAACTCCATGGGTGAAAAGAGTCCATGGATGAACATCTTACATACCATAAAGCTCGATTTTGAAAGAGAATTTAACTCCTCTTGAACACTCTTGGATTTGGAACCTTAATTATTGATTATCTTGTTGAGAATGTGATAGAGTCTTGTTCCTGGGAATAAAGAGGGTTAATAGCTTTTGAAACTAATTCAAAATGGATAAGTAGGTGTTTTTGGTGTTTTATGTCGAGGGGGTAAGGTATAGGGTGAGGAAAAAAACCAAAATACCCCTATGAAACCACATCAAAATTTTTGAAATCTTCAGCTAACGACCAAGCCTGACAGCCCGTCACATAGGTGATGGCCCGTCGGATCAAGTCGCCACTTCCAGGCTATTTTTGGGTCCATTCTAGTAATGGGTGATGACTTGGACTGATAAATCATATCTTGGGTGACGGCCCGTCACCCCAGGTCGTCACCTAGAAGCTGAATTGACATTTTTTTGCCTAAGGATGACGACTTAGGCCGATAAGTCATCGCATATGTGACAGCCTGTCAGCTCAGGTCGTCATTTGGTTGGCAGGCTGACATCTTTTTTCTTCGATATCGGATTTAGGTGAAAGAAAATGCATTGCAAAGAGGATTCAAATATATTTCATTTTCTATAAGGTAGAAAACGTAACTCATTATGTACAAGAAGTAATTTTTGTTTAAAGTTTACCTAAGCAGAATCTTTCATTAAAACTTAATCATTAGAAGTGTGCTCAACTCGTCCTTGATTTTGGAGAATCTTATGACCTCAAATGATATGAAAGGACATTTTCACCCTATACAATTGATCATCACACATAAATAGACATAAAATAATTGGGTTCTGGTATGCATACTTCATAACAATGGTTTGGGTTCTAGCTCGAGAATGTGGGGTGTTACAATATCTCCCCCTTGGCAACATTCATCCTTGAATAAGTCTGGTTAAGCTAAAAATACTGAGGATTAAGGTTACATGCTGAACATACATGCTAAAAACATAATAACATTACTGACCCTGAGATATGACATGTGCCTGAACTTGTTCGTGAATGCATGGTAAGACATGAAGATGATATAACTAGAATTGAAAATGGATAAAGGAAAATTCTTACCTTACACTGAGTCTAAATTTATGTAGAAAAGATGAGGGTACTTGGTTCGCATATATGCTTCTGCTTCCCGGCTCCCTGAACGAACTGGTTCCGCCAAAGAACTTTGACCAAAGGAACTTCTTTTTTCCTCAGTCTACGAATCTGGCGATCAAGGATCTCAATTAGAATTTCCTTATAAGAAAGGTCATTCTGAACATCTATGCTTTCTAAAGGAACAACTATAGTTGGGTCACCAATACACCTTTTCAACAAATAGATATGGAATACTGGGTGCACCAAGATCAAATATGTAGGAAACTCAAGCTCATAAGGGTCACAACCTGAAATAGGGCCTGGCTGTGATGGACATCTTGAACCATGAAGGCTCGGAATGCCCTTCTCTATCTAGTAATCATGCACAACACTCATATAATAAAGAAGATGCGGAAACACAATCTGCTATGGAAACATGGTCAACTCTGAATTCAAGATAAGTATGGAAATTGTAAATCAACTACATCTAAATAAAATCTGACTCAGTCTGCGAAATCTCTACTACATGAAATCTAATAACTGTCTGTAACTGGGACAAGGCCCCTAGTAGAAATATGAGAAGACAGGCCTTCTAGAATAGAGAAGTCTTACCACTGCACAATCTGATCAGCTATCTAAATTATCTACTACTTATCTGGACCCCTATACTGAGTCTCAGAACCTGAGAGGTAGGGGGATGGGGTCGATAAAGATGTACTAGTATGCAGAGCAAATCCAAAATAATCATTTATAAATCAACATATATGAGAGCAATTTCAAATAGTTCATAAGTATATCATGTAGTAAGAATTCACATGGGCATTTTAAAGACTCTATAGAAATCATCTCAACTCTGAGAAATCTGTGTTACTTCTGAGCTAGGTGGTATACCCTACAACTCTAAAAAATTCTATGGGCTATATGGAAACCGCCATTAACTCAGCGGCGAAGCCCCAACCCAAGTGTTCCACAAGGGTCGGAGTCTCTAAATCTACTACGCCACATGATCGTCGACAGTGTACAATAATAATCTACCCATATCGACAAATATGGTTTCAGGCTAAAAGTTTCTTGAACTCGCGCCTTCTTCGGGTAACCACATAACCCTATTTAAGTCCCTTTTAAAACTCTATCAAAACATACAGTCTCTAAAAACATACTCTAAAAACATGCTCTGAAAACATAATCTGATATGACATAAATACATATGGTATCGTCATATCATCATACATATGGTATCATCATATCGTTGACTTGCAAGTCACGTCTCTGAACCTTTAGAAACATTAGATCTCTTTCAAGATTTAATCACTAAGGTATGCGTAGTGTTCATCTATGGATCCAATCCGTTCATAGAGCTCAAGAACCATGTTTTAAATATTATTTTGTAAACTTTTGGTGGTGATATGAGTATGCACAAGTTGACGATTGCTGTTTAAGTTTCAATGTGATTTCTAAAGGTGTTTTCATGGAATATATATGTTTGTTAATTGAAAACCATGAAATTTAGGTGGTTTAATATGGAACAAGTATGAAACTCACCTATACCTTAAAGAATGCATGCAAGGTGTTTGATAAAATGCTTAGGATCCTAGAAAATCATGTTTGTATGGTTCAATGATGTCTAAATGACATGTCCATGTTAGTTATATACTTTAATATGAATCCCATGATTTTTATATATTGATATTATGGTGGTATGAAGCATGTAAGATAATGGAGATATACAATATGTACACGAAATATATCTATGCATTACCTACAATGTTTAAGATGTTGAATAACTATATGAAATATGATATCCCCTACTTATGATATTATGAATTATGGACGCAAATCTTGTGATCAAGTCATGTCATGTGTATTAATTTCCTTCTATCAAGTCCTGGGGGTATTCATACCCCAAAAAAAAATAGTTGTGTGCCTAGATCCATGTCATGTTGTCACGATAATATCTGTCAAGCTATAATCTATAGAACTCAATTAGTCATGTGACTCAGGAAAACCTCAGAAATCTCATGATCTCAGATAACTCTCAAATAATAGTACTACTCCGTCAGTCAACGAAAGTCAGTTAATCTGTCCATGTACAGTCAGTTAAATCATGTTTAGTCTCTTCAGATAGGAGTAGAAGTTAGCACCGAGTGAACCCAAGAATAGGGACTCACCTACCAGTTTTAGGGTGTGATTCTTAGCAGTCATCCTTGTGTTCCAGAACTACGTAGCCAGCGTAGGTTGATACATCTTAGCATATCAGATTAGGGTTGATGAGGTGGATTAACCTACCAGTTTAGGGTCCTACCATTCTCACTTTGAGTACCTACCAGATAAGGGTCACTCACAGCTGTCCTTACCAGTGGTACGGTATTGACACCCCTCTAGTTGGGGCAGAGATTGGACCCTAGCTTAGCCATAATGATATACATGGGGCATGTTAGTTAAACAACTACCTCCCACAGTTTTAGTATCAGTCTCAGTAAAAAAACTCAGACGATTCTTCAGATATCAGTATACCAAGACTGTTGGATATGGTCAAATTCAGTTATAGTACGGAACTTAGAGAGTTCAATCAGATTTAGGGCTATCAGAAACAATCATCCATGTTATCAGAACTATGATTCCATCCATGTATTAGCATACAGATTTAGCCATTACAAACTCACGATCTTAGTTTCTATGTATGTATGTTTGAACTTTTACGATCATATCAATCAGTCAGTAGTATTATTCATACATGTAAACCCTTTGCATTAGCCTACCTCACTCATATACTCAGTACTCCAGTTGTACTGACGCATTTGTGCTATGGTGCTTTCTTTTCATGTTACACCATAGGTTTAGAGGTACGAGTCCCAGACCAGCAGTAGCAGTTGCATTCAGCATACAGAGTTGTAGTGAGTCGCCTTCATTAGAGGACAACATTATTTGATCTATTCATTTATTTATTCAGTTCAATTTTATGGATTTAGTTGGAGACATGTTCCTTCGACTCCTTATTTCAGACAGTACTTAGAGGCTTTTGGATTTCCTCTCAGATTTATCTTTCAGATTATGTTTTCAGTTATTTTGGGTATTTTTTGCCCATATGAATGTTATATTATTTCAGTTGAACCTTATGGCCTATTGTGCATGTTTTCCGCATTATTATGTCATGAATTGCAGTATATAGGTAAAGATATCATTCATAGGTTAGCTTGTGGTCCCTCGGGTTCATAACCACCGTGTAGTATTCTGGTTCAAAAAATCTGGGCGTTATAAACTTGGTATCGAAGCCTAAGGTTCAATAGAGTCCTAGGAATTTTGAAAGCCAGATCTAGTAGAGTCTTGTACAGGGGTGTGTTGCGCGCCACATTTATGTACAGGAGTCTATGAGATGTTTTAGGAATAGTTGCCTTTCTTCAGTATTCATGTCATGCTAGTAAGCATAATTTCAAGTCAGTCTCTTAGTCTAATCCGCTCTTCTCTTATTTCAAAAACATGCCTCCAAAGAAACAAAATCAGCCAACTCCTCAACCCGAAGATCCTTTGGGCGAACATGTTTCTCATGCAGAGTTCAGGACCACATTTACCACTCTTGGTCAGTCTATAGCTGCCCAAAATGAACAACCAGTAGTTATTCCAGCCAACCCTGTGGCCAATTCAGCAGCAGCTAGGATTCGGGACTTCACCCGAATGAACCCTCCGTCCTTCTTTGGGTCTAAGCTAGACAAGGATCCTCAGGAATTTATTAAACAAGTCCAGAAGGTCATTGATATCATGGGAGTCACATCTTCTCAGAGTGCCGAGTTAGCCACATACCAATTGCAGGATATCGCTCACACTTGGTACAAGAAGTGGTTAGCAGAAAGGTTAGGGAATGCAGGTCCTGTTGAATGGGAAAAATTTGTCACGGATTTCTTAGACAGATTCTTTCCGCAAGATCTGAGAGAGGCCAAAGTTCTTGAGTTCATCAATCTCAGGAAGGGAAATATGACAATTAGAGAGTATTCTCTTAGATTTACTCAGCTAGTCAGTTATGCCCTTCATATGGTTGCAGACAACAGGGCTAAGATAAGAAAATTTATGTCAGGGGTGAATGATAGCATGGTAAATGAGTGTAGGTCTTCGATGCTGAATAGTGATATGACTTTAGCCAGGCTCATGACCCACGCTCAACAGATATAGGAGAAGAAGGTTAAGATTAAGGAGAGGCAGAACAAGAGAGCAAGAGCAAATAGTTTCAGTTTTGCTCATCCCAAATCAAAGGGAGGAAATCATTTGCAGTTTTATCGTAAGTCAGTAGTTCCATCCCCTTCCTCCGCTATTTCCCCAGTCCCGAACAAACCCCCTTTGTCAGACTTGTTGTAAGAACCATAAGGGTATTTTTAGAGCCGGTAGTGATGTTTGTTTTGGTTGTGGTAAGTCAGGCCATAAAATTAGGGAGTGTCCTCAGCTAGGCCCTCAGGGTTAGCAAAATCGTTCCACAGCTCATTCCGGTCGCCCAAACCAGCAGGGTGCCACTTCTCGTGCTACTAGTGGGCAATGCCCAAATAGACTCTATGCTCTTCAGACCTGATAGGATCAGGAAAATTCTCCTGATATCGTTACTGGTACGTTACAGATTTTCCATGTTCATGTTTATACTTTGCTGGACCTAGGTGCATCCTTGTCTTTTGTCACTCCATACATAGCAGGAGATTTTGAAATTAGTCCCAAAATTTTAGTAGAGCCCTTTTCAGTCTCTACCCCAGTGGGCAAAACCATCATAGCTCAGCGGGTATACAAGAACTGCCCGGTTATGATATTTCAGCAACCCATGTCAGTAGATTTAGTTGAGTTAGAGATGACTGATTTTGATGTCATTCTCGGCATGGATTGACTCCATTCCTACTATGTCATAGTCAACTAAAAAAATAGGATAGTTTAGTTTCAGTTCCCGAATGAGCCCGTCCTAGAGTGGAAGGGTAGCAATTCATCTTTCAGGGGTCATCTTGTTTCGTACCTTTGGGTAAGGAAAATAATTTCTAAGGGGTGTGCGTATCATCTCATGCATGTTAAGGATTCTAGTTCTGAATCTCCCAGTCTCGAATCAGTCCCAGTGGTTAATGAATATTCAGACGTCTTTCCCAAAGATCTTCCAGGCATTTCTCCTAAAAGGGAAATAGACTTTAGCATAGACCTTCTCTCAGATACTCAGCCTATTTCTATTCCACCATATAGAATGGCGCCAGCAGAACTCAAGAAAGTGAAAGATCAGTTGAAGGATCTCTTAGATAAGGGATTCATCAGGCCTAGTGTATCCCCATGGGGTGTGCCAGTCTTATTCGTGCGTAAGAAAGACGGTTCTCTCAGAATATGTATTGATTACCATCAGCTCAACAAAGTCATGGTCAAGAACAGGTATCCGATGCCTAGGATAGATGACTTGTTTGACCAACTTTAGGGTGCCAGTTATTTCTCCAAGATAGACCTCAGATCAGGCTATCATCAGCTCAGAGTTAGAGAATATGACATTCCAAAGACAGCTTTTTGTACTCGGTATGGTCACTTTGAATTTCTAGTCATGTCCTTTGGTCTTACCAATGCCCCTCCAGCTTTCATGGACTTAATGAACTGGGTGTTCAAGCAGTACTTGGACACATTCGTCATAGTCTTCATAGATGATATTCTGGTCTATTATCACACAGAGCGTGATCATTCAGACCATCTTATAATTGTTCTTCAGACTCTCAGGGATCACCAGTTGTTTGCCAAGTTCAGTAAGTGTGAATTTTGGCTAAGATCAGTAGCATTCCTTCGCCACATTATTTTTGGTGATGGCATTAGATTAGATACTCAAAAAACCGAAGCAGTAAGAAACTGGCCTCGCCCTGTCTCTCCATCAGATATCAGGAGTTTCTTAGGTTTGGCTAGTTATTACTGACGATTTGTCAAGGGATTTTCTTCTATTGCATCTCCTATGTCCATATTGACTCAAAAAAAGGTCAAGTTTCAGTGGTCAGAACCTTGCAAAAAGAGATTTTAGGAGTTGAAGACTCGACTCACCTCAGCTTCAGTTTTAGCACTTTTCGACGGTTTTGATAGATTCATAGTATATTGTGATGCATCCAGAGTAGGTTTAGGTTGTGTCCTCATGCAGCATGGTAGAGTCATAGCCTACGCCTCCAAATAGTTAAAGCCTCATGAGAAGAATTATCCTACTCATGACCTTGAGTTAGCAGCAGTTGTCTTTGCCTTAAAGATTTGGAGGCATTATCTATACGGTGTTCATGCAGACATCTTCACATATCATAAGAGCCTTCAGTATGTCTTTTCCCAGAAATATCTCAATCTTCATCAGAGAAGGTGGTTAGATCTCTTGAAGGATTATGACATATATGTCCTTTATCATTCTAGCAAGGCCAATGTAGTGGCCGACGCACTCAGTAGACTATCCATGGGTAGTGTTTCCCATGTTGAGGATAGTAAGAAGAAATTAGCTCAGGAGATTCATCAGCTTTCCAGACTAGGCATTTTCTTAGTCGACTCTTCAGAGGGTGGTGTATATATTTAGAGTAGTTCAGAGTCATTTCTAGTTTCTGAGGTGAAAGAGAAGCAAGACATGGATCCTAGCCTTGTCAAGCTAAAAGAGTCAGTTCAGAGTCAGGAAGTAGAGGTTTTCTCCCAAGGGGGAGATGGTGTTCTTCGTTGTCAGGGTCATCTGTGTGCTCCCAGTATAGATGACTTGAGGCAGGGAATTCTTGTAGAAGCGCATGGTGTGCGATAATCTATTCATCCAGGGGCCAATAATATGTACCGCGACTTACGGAAGATCTATTGGTGGAGTGGGATGAAAAGGGACGTTGCAGAGTTTGTGGCTAAGTGTTCTACATGTCAGCAGGTTAAGATAGAGAATTAGAAACCTAGTGGTTCCATTTAGGATTTCACTATTCCTACTTGGAAGTGGGAAGAAGAGAACATGGACTTTGTGATGGGTTTGCCTAGAACACGTCATTGGCATGATTCAGTTTAGGTCATTGTAGATAGAATGACCAAGTCAGCTTATTTCCTTCCAGTTCATACCTCTTACTCAGCCGAGGATTATGCCAAACTCTATATCAGGGAGTTGGTCAAATTATACGGTGTTCCACTATCTATCATCTCAGACAGAGGAACCCAGTTCACCTCTCACTTCTAGAAAGCATTCCAAAAGGGTCTTGGTACCCAAGTTTATCTTAGTATAATGTTTCATCCTCATATAGATGGTCATGTAGAAAGGACCATTCAGACTCTAGAAGATATGCTAAGGACGTATGAAATTGATTTCAAGGGAAGCAGGGATGACCACTTGCGTTTGATTGAGTTTCCATACAACAACAGCTATCACTCCAGTATTCAGATGGCTTCATTCGAAGCTCTCTATGGTAGGAGATGTAAGTCTCTGATCGGTTGGTTCAAAGTTAGTGAGACCGTAGTCATAGGGCCTAAATTAGTATTCGATGCCTTAGAGAAAGTTCAGTTGATCATAGAAAGACTTTGGGCTGCTCAGAGCTGACAGAAGTATTATGCGAATATTCGTAGAAAGGATCTCAAAGTCTAGGTCGATGACTATGTCTATCTCAAGATCTCTCCCATGAAGGCAGTGAAGAGATTCGGCAAGAAGGGAAAGCTCAATCCCCAATATGTGGGTCCCTTTAGGATTCTCAGTTTCTTCGACAAGGTACCCTATGAGCTCGATTTGCCTTTAGATCTAGCCTCAGTTCACCCAGTCTTCCATATCTCTTTGCTCAAGAAGTGCATAGGTGACCCAGTAGTTGTAGTCCCTATTTAGAGCATTGACATTCAGAATAGCCTCTCTTATGAAGAGATTCCATCCAAAATCCTTGACTATCAGACTCGAAGGATGAGGAACAAAGAAGTCCCTCTAGTCAAGGTTCTTTGGCGGAATCAGTCCATGGAGGGAGCTACTTGGGAAGCAGAAGTAGACATACGAACCAAGTACCCTCATATTTTCCCTGCTAATTCAGACTTAGCTCGAGGTAACCATTTTCCTTAAGCTTATTCAGTTACATGCTCAAAATTCTAGTATAAAATTGGTATCAAGTATTAGTGCATAGCTTATCATGCATTCATGAGTTCAATTTATCAGTCATGCATCAGATATGCATGTTCAGTTGGGCTATATTTAGTTTAGAATTCAATTCCATCCTAAAATCATGTACCATTTGAGCATGATCAGTATAGGTGTCACTTTATCTTGTCTCCCCTCTTAAGCAGTCATCATTAGAGGACGAATGTTTCCAAGGGGGAGATATTATAATACCCCGAAAAATCCAAACCAATATTAGATCCATGTACCAAGCTCATGCATAGTACATCATGTTTATTTTATAGTTTTATGAGTAGGTTAGATTTATATTAAGGCTTCAAATAACTCCCAGCTATCAGACGAATCAAAACATTCCTTACCGATTGAATTCTTGAGAAGGATATTGGTATAGTCAAATTAAAATGAGTATATCTCACATTATACTTGGAATTTTTAAGCTCATGACCTATCAATAGATATATAATTGAATTATCTTTCCAATGATACCTATTTTTCCTAAATCCGATATGGAAGCAAAGAGTTATTCCTATTTTACTCCAGAATGTCAGGCTGGAAACAGTGTGACGACATTCGTGGTATCTTACCACATTTGTGACGCCCTACCACGAAGGTCGCTAGCCTTAGGTAGAAACCAGATCCTAAGTGATGACATTCGTGGTAGTTTACCATTTTTTGAGATGCCCTATCACAAAGTTCGTCAGCCTTAGGCAGAATCCAGCTCCTGTGTGACGACATTCGTGGTAGCTTACCACATTTGTGACGCCCTACCACAAAGGTCGTCAGCCTTAGGCAGAAACCAGCTCCTAAGTGACAAAATTCGTGGTATCTTACCAAATTTGTGACACCCTACCATGAAGTTCATCAAACTTAGGCAGAAATCATTAATTCCAGCTCCTGGGTGACGATATTTTTGATAGCTTGTCAAATTTTTGATGCCTTGTCACAAATGTCGTCAGCTATGATTTTCAGCAACTGGGAATCAATTTCATAAGGGTATTTTGATCTTTTCCTTCACCTTCCATGACTTATAACCCTAAAGAGGCATAATTTTTTCCATTTTTCTTCAGTTAAGCATCTTAAAAACCCTCTCTTACACTCTCAACCACAAGATTAGGGTTTTCTCTCAAGATCATCTCCTCAAGAAAAAGCCTGAGGAATTCTTCAAGAACCTTTAGAAACATTGGATCTCTTTCAAGATTCAATCACTAAGGTATGCGTAGTGTTCATCTATGGATCCAATCCGTTCATAGAGCTCAAGAACCATGTTTTAAATATTATTTTGTAAACTTTTGGTGGTGATATGAGTATGTACATGTTAACGATTGTTGTTTAAGTTTCAATGTGATGTCTAAAGGTGTTTTCGTGGAATATATATGTTTATTAATTGAAAACCATGAACTTTAGGTGGTTTAATATGGTGCAAGTATGAAACTCACTTATGCCTTAAAGAATGCATGCAAGGTGTTTGATAAAATGCTTAGGATGCTAGAAATTCATGTTTGTATGGTTTTATGATGTCTAAATGACAAGTCCATGTTAGCTATATAATTTAATATGAATCCCATGTTTTTCATGTGTTGCTATTGTGGTGGTATGAAGCATGTAAGATAATGGAGATATACAGTATGTACACGAAATATATCCATGCATTCCCTACAATGTTAAAGAAGTTGAATAACTATATGAAATATGATATCCCCTACTTATGATATTATGAATTGTGGACTCAAATCTTTTGATCAAGTCATGTCATGTGTGTCAGTTTCCTTCTATCGAGTCCTGGGGGTATTCGTACCCAAAAAAAATAGTTGTGTGCCTAGAGCCATGTCATGTTGTCACGATAATATCAGTCAAGCTATAATCTATAGAACTCATTCAGTCATGTGACTCAGGAAAACCTCAGATATCTCATGATCTCAGTTAACTCTCAGATAATAGTACTACTCCGTCAGTCAACGGAAGTCAGTTAATCTGTCCATGTACAGTCAGTTGAATCTTGTTTAGTCTCTTCAGATAGGAGTAAAAGTTAGCACCGAGTGAACCCAAGGATGGGGACACACCTACCAATTTTAGGGTGTGATTCTTAGCAATCATCCTTGTGTTCTAGAACTACGTAGCTAGCGTAGGTTGAGACATCTTAGCCTGTCAGATTAGGGTTAATGAGGTGGCTTAAACTGTCAGTTTAGGGTCCCACCATTCTCACTTTGAGTACCTACCAGATAAGGGTCACTCACAACTGTCCTTACCAGTGGCGCGGTATTGACACCCCTCTAGTGGGGCAGGGATTGGACCCTAGCTTAGCCATAATGGTATACATGTGGCATGTCGGTTAAACAACTACCTCCCATAGTTTCAGTATCAGTCTTAGTAAAAGACCTCATAAAATTCTTCAGATATCAGTATACCAAGACTGTTAGATACGGTCAAATTCAGTTATAGAGCGGAACTTAGAGAGTTCAACCAGATTCAGGGTTGTTAGATACAGTCATCTGTGTTATCAAAACTACGATTCCAGGCATGTATTAGCGTACAAATTTAGCCATTGCATACTTATGATCTTAGTTACTATGTATGTATGTTTGCATTCTTATGTTCATATCAGTCAGTCAGTAGTATTATTCATGCATGTAAACCCTTTGCATTGGCCTACCTCACTCGTATACTCAATACTCCAATTGTATTGACGCATTTGCACTATGCTTCTTTCTTTTCATGTTACACCAAAGGTTCAGAGGCACAAGTCCCAGACCAGCAGTAGCAATCGCATTCAGTATATAGAGTTGCAGTGAGTCCTCTTCATTCGAGGATGACATTATTTGATTTATTCATTTATTTCTTCATTTCAGTTTTACGGAGTTAGTTGGAGACATGTTCCTTCAACTCCTTATTTCATACAGTACTTAGAGAATTTTGGATTTATGCTCATATTTAGCTTTCAGATTCAGTTTTCAGTTGTTTTGGGTATTTTTTGCCCATATGAATGTTATATTATTTCAGTTGAACCTTATGGCCTTTTGTGCATGTTTTCCACATTATTATGTCATGAATTGTAGTATACAGGTATAGATATCAGTAATGGGTTATCTTGTGGTCCCTCGGGGTAATAAGCACTATGTAGCATTCCGGTTCAGAAAATCGGGACGTTGCATATTATTAGTCTATCATAAATCTTTGTATTCAAAACACAAATTTTGAGACCAGCATTTCAATAATTCAATTCAATGAATCTTTTTTTTAAACCTCATGTAAACACACGCAATTCTTTCTCATATACACAAGAACATATTGATATCAAGAAATACCCTCTCAACAATTCCAAATCATGTTCAAATGCTAGGATATTGCAAAAACATGTTTCAAATCACAAAATTATAATCTTTAAGTCAATACAAGAGAGGGAGTTCATAATTTATGTTCTCAATAATCTTAAATATCAAATTCATACATATACATATATATATATATGTAAATCAATTTAGGGGAAAAGAACACAAGGCCAAAGCAATAGTAGCATTGAAACTTTCGAAATGCATAATCAATAATATAGTTTTCAAAACCCCCATAAAATACATGCATGAAAACCTTTAAATCATGCTTTAACAATTTCAAGCCCATGTAGTTTTTAGGATAAACCCCACGTACCTCGATTATGAAGAATAAAGGATGATCCTTTAAGACTATAGTTTAAGGATTCCAAATGTTCATTCAATTTTGAAAACCCACGGTTGAATCTTGAGTTTCTTGGAGGAGAAGTATATGAACTAGTGTTTTTGTTTTGATGAAAATCTTGAGAATGTCATATATTCTGCTTGTAGAGGTCTTAATCTACTATTTGAACATTTTAAGAGGGTTGAAAAAAGTCCAAATTACCCTTGTTAACGTCTGAATGAAGCAGAAAAAATTAAACTAGGAACCCAATTTTATAGGTCACTGTGACGCGCCACTATCGTGGTGGCTCACTGGAAATTGACCAATGCTCCATTATCATGAGGTCCCACTACAATTTTACAATTGCTAATTAAACCCTCTCCGCGACGTGCTAAACACCAGAATGACAATGTTTTACAAGTAGCACATAAAATAGCCATAACTTCTTTACCGAGTGTCCGATTTGAACGAATCTTATATCGACAGAAATCTTCAGTCATCTACGAAATGAAAAGTTGAAATCTAAGAGATTCCACAGGGAAAAAGAGTATAAATCATTCTAGAAGCAAAGGCTTGATATTTTAGGGACAAAATTTAGCTAAGAAAAACTTTGGGGCATTACAATATCCCCCCCTTGGGAACATTCGTCCCCGAATGTTGACGCCGGGTACAGAAAAGTATAATGTCAAGCATACTAAGGCATAGAAATAATAAGTCAAGGATTTTACCTTCTATTTTGTCATCCATTGGATCAAAAAGGTTTGGCTATCTAGCTCTCATGTCAACTTCTGATTCCCAAGTCGCTTCTTCAATTTTTTGGTTTCTCCACAACTCTTTAACTTAGTCTATCTCTTTGTTCTTCAATATTCTAACTTGGCGATCCAAAATCTCTACAGGCTCTTGTTCATAGGATAAGGAGTCTGTCACTTTGATTTCTTCGACAGGCAATACTAAAGAATGGTCTCCAATACACTTCTTCAATATAGATATATGAAATACTGGATGAACTGAACCTAAACTAACTGGAAATTCTAGCTCATACGCAACTCCACCTATCCTTCTCACAATCTGATATGGTCGTATATAGAAAGGACTCAGCTTACCTTTCTTCCCAAATTGCATGACTCCCTTCATGGGAGAAACCTTGAGAAACACCCAATCTTCAACCTCAAACTCTAGATCTCTTCTCCTAACATCGGCGTAGGACTTCTGATGACTCTGAGTTGTCTTAATTTGTTCTCTAATGACTTTTACATTCTCTATTTCCTGATGAACAAGATTTGGCCCAAATATCTGCATCTCACCTACTTCATACCACCCTATTGGTTACCTACATCTTCTCCCATACAATGCCTCAAATGGTGCCATCTTAATACTAGAATGGAAACTATTATTATATGCGAACTCTATCAATGGCAAGTGCTCTATCCAACTAGCTTTAAAATCAATCATGCAGGCTCTCAACATATCCTCAAGGGTCAGAATAGTGCGCTGAGTTTTCCTATCTGTGTGAGGGTGAAAAGTCGTGCTCAAATTCACTTGGGTACCTGAACCCTTTCGAAATGATCTCCAAAACTGTGAACAAAACTGTGTACCTCTATCAGATATGATGAACACAGGTGCCCCATGCAAATGAACTATTTCTGCAATGAACGACTTGGCATAATTCTCTCCCAAATAATTTGTCCTAACAAGTAGAAAGTGAATTGACTTGGTCAACCTATCTACAATCACCCAAATGGAATCATACTAGTTTTGAGACCTCGAAAGTCCTATAATGAAGTCCATATTAATCATCTACCACTTCCATAAAGGAAAAACTATCTCTTTAGAAGAACCACCTGGCCTCAAATGTTCCACTTTAACTTGTTGACAATTCAAACACTTGGAAACATAGTTAGCCGCATCACGCTTCATATTATTCCACCAATAAATGGTTTTTAAATCCTGATACATCTTAGTAGAGCCAGGGTTAACAACATACCTCGACGTGTGAGCTTCATCAAGGATTCTCTTCCTCAGACCATCTAAATCTGGCACACACAACCTACCCTGGTATCTCAAAACACCATCACCACCAATTTCAAAAGACAATACCTTTTGTTGACCCACATCTTTCTTGATCTGCATCAAGATGGGATCTTCAACCTGCTTCTGTTTAACTTCTGCACAAAGGAAAAATTTATCTATCTCATGAAAAAACACTCTTCTATCCTCGAAATCCAAAAGTCGCACTCCTAGATTTGTAAGTCGGTGAATATCCTTCACCATCTCCATCCTTCTTTCCTATATGAGAAAGACTGCCCATAGATAACCTACTGAGGGCGTCGGCTACCACATTCGCCTTGCCCGGATGATAGTGCAGGCTCATTTCATAGTCTTTTAAGACCAAACACATATTACAGTACCTAAAAAGGACCATCGATATGAGCTTATTTTATTCTTAAGATTGCATTCCTGGTCTTGTTGGTTATGCTGATGCTGGGTCTTTATCTAACCTGCATAAAGTTCAGTCTCAAATAGGCTATGTGTTGATATGTAAGGTTATTGTCATATCTTGAAGATCTACTAAGTAGTCTATCGTAGTCACCTCATCGAATCATGCTGAGATAACAGATATTCATGAAGCAAGCCGAGAATGTGTGTGGTTGAGGTCAATGATATGTCTCATTCGAGAAAAATGTGATTTGAAATGTAAAAAAGTACCCATGATTTTATATGAAGATAATGCAACATGCATAGCACAACTTAAGAGAGTATTCATAAAAGGAGATAGAACGAAGCACATTTCGCCAAAGATTTTCTATACACGTGATTTTCAAAAGAATGATGATATTAATGTGCAACAGATTCGTTCAAGTGACAATGTGGCTGATTTATTCACCAAGTCTCTTCCAACTGCAACTTTCAAGAAGATGGTGCACGAGATCAGGATGCAAAGGTTCAAGGATGTTCTCATCAAGGGGAGTTAATACATGTTGTACTCTTTTTAACTTACGAGGTTTTATCCCATTGAATTTTTCTTGTAAGGTTTTTAATGAGGCATCCTGTATGCGTATTATTAGATATGTGTACTATTTTTCCTTCACTAGCGTTTTTCTATTTTGAGTTTTTTTTTTCTAACAAGGTTTTAATGAGGCACATTATCTACTAGACATCGAAAGGGGTGTTATAATATTGATGTATATCAGTTGTAGTGAATGTCTATCACGAATATAGATAGTATCTATCAAGATCTAGTAGATATCTATCAAGATATGAAATGTCTATCTTTTGAAGAGAAACTAGGTGGAATTTTCCCTATAAATAGAGATTTTTGTTCATTGTAAATCATCCTCCAGAGAAATTAGTGTATAACATTAATAGTATATATGGCACATTTTTGAGACTCCAATATTATATACAAAATAAACAATTGTGCGTTGAACTTGGATTATATCAGACTATATGTAACAATATTTACGGGATTGGCCAACCTGTTTTAATTTGCATTTTCTATAGTTTGATGAATAATTCTATTATAACGAGCTACAGTTGTACTTAAATGATAAATTAGAACAAAGTTTACATTGTTAGTAAAAGAATTTTGTTTTATACTATTAGGTCGCTCAAAGGATATTTGCAAGTAAGCCTACTTGAAATCTAGGATTTACAATCAAGGGTGGAGATAGAATCTCAGATACGAGTTTACTTTTGGTCAAACAGTTTGTGGTGTCATTAGTTAAAAGTTTGGTTCGTTCATGTCATTGTCATTACAAAATCAGCTCATCCATGTCGTTATTTTTAACCGTGGGTTTTCAAAAATAGTGTTGCCACGTGGCCTTTTATTAGAGGTTCACGTCATTAATTAAAATAAGGAAAAAGACTCAAATATGTCATTGAACTATCAGAAATGACACATTTATGCCATCAGTTAAAAGTTCGGGTCATTCATGTAATCGCCATTACAAAACTAGCGCACCCATGCCATTACTTTTTAAATGTGGATTTTCAAAAATAGCTTTGTCATGTGGCCTTTTATTAGAAGTTCACGTCATTAATTAAAATAAATCAATATTAATTTCAAAATATCTAAAATTAGTTAGTGTCTGAATTATTTATCTCTCAATTTATAGCATAACGATGGGATAGGTTATCTCATATAAATGATGGATAATTGGGATAGCAAACTTCTTTTAAATCATTATTTGGAAATGATTTGTCAACAACATATGCTCCCCCTATTCGTGGTGGGAGAATGGAGAAGTTCTATTGGTACGCTGGCTTCTTTTTCTTGCTTGCCCTAATCGTTCATTAACTTCTTTTCTTACAACGTCGGAGTATATATTGGAGTCATTGGAATTACAACTAACCAGTTACTGTAGGGTAGAACTTTTTAAATTTTTGTTAATTATAACATTTATAATGATTTAGAATCAACAAGAAACAGCCAAAGGATATACATCAATCATTATTTTTTCTGATCAAAAAAATAGTTGTTGTAGAAAAAAATACTTTAATGGGCATCGGCCGAGTTATGTTAAATGAATTGATCGGTTATTTTTAATGGGTCTAAGATATTTTGAAATTAATATTGATTTATTTTAATTAATGACGTGAACCTCTAATAAAAGGCCACATGGCAAAACTGTTTTTGAAAATCCACTATTAAAAAGTAATGGCATGGGTGAGTTGGTTTTGTAACGTCGATGGCATGAATGAGCCAAACTTTTGACTGATGCATAAATGAACCATTTCTGATAGTTCTGTGGCTTTTTTGAGTCTTTTTCCTTATTTTAATTAATGACATGGACCTTAATAAAAGGCCACATGGCAAAGCCATTTTTAAAGACCCACCATTAGAAAGTAATGGCATGGATGAGCTGGTTTTGTAACTGCGATGGCATGAATGAGCCAAACTTTTAATTGATGACATGAATGAGTTATTTCTGATATTTTAATAGCATATTTAAGCCTTTTCTCAATCTAGATTAACCCACAAAGTTAGAAACTTTGACTCCGCCACCGTTGTGATATGTTACTTGGTACAAGTAAATATGCTATCATGTGAAAAATTCTTAGATGTATATTAACTAAACTAAAAACCCTATTTTTTTTAATTGCTCGTAAACTCTATTTTTTTATTCGCTCGGATGATTTGGCATCTTTAATTAAAGGTCAATTGGATGCACGTCTAGGAAATCAATGTATTATTTAATATTTCACATATTTTAGGAAATGTTGCATAATTGGCACCTATTTTTTGTTGGTATTTTCAATAGTCAGTGTTGGTAAATATCAGATTATATATACAAGATGATATTACTGAGTTAGCACTGATGGCATCCATTTCCAAGTTAAGGCCCAAAAATATTTCTTGTTTTAGGGCTGGGTATATTTTGGTTCAAATAAAAAAATTAAAAAATCAAATCAAAATTAAAATTTGAAACATAATTACATTTTCTCCCTTTTTATCAATTAAAATTTCTCTCTCCCTGATTTCAATTATTCTTAGACATTACATGTATCTGAACTTACTAATTTAACTATAATTAAGAAAATAAAATATCTGCATTCAATACATAACACAATTAACACTATATTTATGAAATTGTGATTAATGGATCCCTTAAATTCAGTAACATCTTTTTAATGTCAAAATTTTGAAACACCAAAATAATTTCATCGATCAGAATTAGAGATTGAGGAATTTTTGGTTGATTTCGGCAAAGGCATCTAATTGCATCCCCTGTAATAATATACATTGTAAACCAATATTAGTTTAATATGCAAAAAAATTTAAACGAAATTTTTCAACACTTAAAAACATAAAATAATGCTTAATTTTCATGCCTAATATTCTTTCATATACATAATAATGCTATGTATATAGGTTGAAATAAACACAACTCAGTTTGACTAACAGGGCAATATACATAACTGTGTTACATATAGCACTATTAATACATAACATATACATAACTAAGTAATGTATATGTTCTAAAAATACAATAGTCCAAAAGTGTCTATTTCAACACATATACATAATAGAATTATGTTGTAATACCCCATGTTTAAAGGCCACTCTGCAATGTACGACTCATCTCCTTAAGTCGTATATACATCTTATGAGTCATAAGATGTAAATTGTAGCTAAGGCGGTGTGGAGTAGTTGGAGTTCTAATTGGGTTACGACTTGACCCTAGGAGTCGTCACTTGATGATACAAGTCGTATAAAGAGAAGTCGTAAGGGTAGCAATGCAGGTTCCCTAAGAATCTATCCGAGTTACGAGTGGTTATTTCAAGTCATATGGATATGTAATGAGTCGTAAGATACCACTCATATATTGACCAGTATGTGTGTTGTCTTTGCCACTTCCAAGCTTACGAGTTACTAGTCCAACTTGTACCCTCATCTTACGATTCGTAAGATTGACTCATGATGACTGGCGGTCAATTTCGGTAAGTTTAGTTAGGGGACCTTTTGGTGTTTTCCCCTATTATAACTTCCAACCCATGACTTATAACCTAAGAGTAGCATTATTTACTCTATCTTAGATCTCTTTTTCTCTCATCCTCAAGAACAACAAGATTAAAATTTTCTTACCAAGTTATCTCTCAAGTCTCAAATTTCAAGTCCTCTTCACAAGTCAAGAAATTTCAGGTTTATGGGGTTCTAAATAAGGTTAATCTTCCACCCTTTTGCCCAAAAAGCATGATTTTTACGTTAAATTTATAAGATTTACATTAGGGTTCATCCCCAAATTTTCATATATTGAAGTATAGTCTTCTCTTGTGATTTAAGGGCTAAAGATGCATAAAAGTTACATCTATTCATTTTTTAAATTTTAAGATTTATAATGTGATTTGAATTTCATTACTTTGATTTGGATTTAGATGAAATATTTCTACATGGGTATTGAGCCCAATATTTTGTTGTAAGTTCTATGAAAGAAAGTAAGAGTTTTATGATTTAAGAAGAAGCATTAAGTTTTCAAGAAAGTCTAAGCTTTTAAGCTTTATTCATAGGCAATATAAATGATTCAAGAAAGCTTGATCCTTTGATCTAAAGATAAGACATGAAATCCACAAGTGTTCATCTTAATTATGACTGGTTTTCAGTCTATAAACCTTTGTGTTATTTTTAAGGTGGATTTCTAAAATATGAGCATACATGCATTCTCAGAGTAGTATTTAGCACCGAGAAGGAAATGTAGATGAGTGTATCCTAAATTCCTGAAAACTATGAGCCACTGTGGGTTTAAGTTTTTTCCCAATATGGATGAAGTATAGTGATCACTTAAGTTAAGGTTTTATTCTGATGGCAAGGATAGGACAGTTCTTCCCAATGTGGGTAATACGTTAGACTCCATGATAGCTCACATGGTTTATGTCAGTTAGAAGAATCTCCCATAAGAAAGGATAAAAGTAAAGATTTTAGAAACTAAGAGTCATGGCTCACTAAGCTTATTCATATGTTTCATTATTCATGTTTTATGATCTTGTCTTCTTTAATTTTAATCAAGTCCAAGTTGAGTCATTTATGCTTATAAAGCATCATTTGAAAGTGTACATATATATTCAGTTCTTGTTTTACTTATGCACTCACCCTACATACTTAGAACATTCCAGAAGTACTAATCCACATATATGTCTATGTTCTACATCGTCTTATAATGTAGATTCTGGTGCTTGTTTCTAGTAGTGCGATTGATCATGGGCATGGACCCAGTTTATCAAACTCATGTTTATGGTTGAAAGTTATTTAGATATTTGATTTCCATTTTTGTTTAAGTCAACTGGGTTCTAACCCAGTGGCTCTCTAGTTGGCAGTAGAGGCTTGTCAGACTGTTTATGCTCTATGTTTTAAAGAGTTTGTTAAAAGCTTCTAAAGTTAAAGATTAACATTACGATATGGAATTGTTTACCTTTAGTTTCTATACATGTTAGATCACTTTTCATGTGAGTTCTAAGTTGATTAGATATCATGGGTTAGCTTGGGGCTATTCCTAGTCCTAAGCACTATGTGACATTCAAAGGATGCTCCTGGGGCGTTACAAATTTAGTATTAGAGCCTATGATTTTAAAGAGTCCAAAGGAGTCAGACAAGTCGCGTTACGTAGAGTCTAGATCATGAGTGTGAAGCACACCACATGTAACACCCTGTATTTTGGAGTTAGAAAGTGAACCATTATTCCTATGTACGTAAGATCTAATTCCATGGTTTATATTTAAATTCATGTGTCATGATCCTTTTCCTAGTGTATGAAGTGATTATGAGGTGAAAAATTTTCATAAAAATCACTTGGAGAAAATTTGAGCTAAGAGTCATTCATTCATCCAAGGTTTGATATTCAATTCTTCAAGGGTCTACTTTGATCGTGTATAACTTTCGATTCACATAGAATTTTTTCATCTCAAGAACTACCAAATTGTTGATAATAGAATTACCTCTCCAACGATATCAATTTTGCCAAAATCCGATAATCGAGAAAAACGTTATGGCATTTTCTGTGTGAGGCAGTAAGCCAACGCGATCTTGACGCGTCCTCGACATGAAACCTGACGCGAATATGAAGTGGTTTCACGCATTATTTCAATTCCTAAAGGGTCTAGGTCACTTTAGTCATATTCCCTCACCCAAATTCCGTCCCTAATCATCCTTAAATGAAATTAAGCCTATTAGTAATGTTTTACTCTCTCATAAGATCCCTAATTCATCTTTCAAGAACACAAGAGGAGAAAACAACTAGGATTTGGGCAATCAAGCTTAAGGGTCCAATATTTTCAAAATTTCTTCATAATCCTTCTCAATTAAGGTACGTGGAGTTTTCCTAAACTACATGGGCATGGTGAAAATATTTATTTTAATGATGTTTTGAATGTTGAGAAATCATGAATTTGTAATAGGTTTTGAATTAAATTTACAACTGTACATTGTGAATCCTTTTTGATCAATTGTTTTGGTCTTGAGGCTTTCCCTTAAAGAAAATTGATTTCATTTATAAATATATGTATGTATGCATCTATAGTGATAATTGAATTGAGAGCATGACTAATTACACTCCCTCTCATGTTGCAACACCTTTAGATTTTTGCATGTTACGAATTAAAGAATGTTATATTTAGAAGCATGGTATCAATGTTCTTGACCATTGTTGAATGATTAAGGTTGATTTTAAATTGATGAGTGGGGATTTTATATTCTGGAAAATATTGAAGACATATAATGAAAGAATTGCATGGATTTTCAAAAATACATGACCACCACATGTTTGTTGAAGTATTGAAAAGAGAAATTCTTTGAATAATTTGACATATTTTTTGAAGTATGAGTCTTCTTAAATGGTTTGAAGTATTGATACAAGAATAATCACAGATATGGACTTATAAGGGTGCGCGTTGGTCTCGAGACTTGGTTTGTGCAATTTAAGTGTAGAATAGGCCCAAAACACACCAAAATCTTCGCATAACTTACACTTGATGGGCAGCCCACTCTTTAAAGGCCCTTTTGGTCATTTTAACTTATATCTTGTAATAGTTATATAAAGAACAATGTAGGGTTTTATTTACTTAGATTATTATGGATGTTGAAGTGAGAAAAACTTGAAAAACACAAAGTCCTCTCTTCTCTTGATGAGGTAAAAATAAAACTTGGAGACAACAATAGGGTGGATTCTCTTTGTTGTTGATTGCTTGGAAGCATTGATGCTATAGAGGTGGATTCCGATCTTTTATCTTTGTAAGAGATACGTTTATTATTGTATGTACTATTAAGGGTCCAAGAGTTACCATTCTTGGGTTCTTAATATTATACCTTCATGTGGTCTATCTATCTATCCTTTTCGTTTTGCAATCTTGTATTCATTTTGTATCTTGTATTGTGAAGCCGTTTTTGTTGCTGTTGTTGTTTTTCTTACTGTGGTTTAATCTTGTGTTGTTAACTTAGTTTTTTGTTGGCTGCAAAGGTGTCCAACACCTAGTAATATTGTCCTTCTTGAATTGTATTCATGAATCCGAGAGTGGTCTCCAAAAGGGACCTCGGTTCTTTGAATTAGTGGACTGTGTTAGGAGTGTGTTTGGAATGTTTTAAGCCAATTTAGTGTCTTCCAAGTTTTTACAGCATCATTTGGTATCAAAGCATGGCTTGATCTAGTTCTTACAAGATCAGTCTTGGTCTTGCTTGTTAGAAAAAAAATGTTGAAAAGCTGAAAAATTCAGAAAAATTGCAATCTGTCCATTGTTATTGTCTTGGCTGAAATTGTGTTCTTGGTCAAGATTTCCTCTTGAGTCTAGGTCTAGGATTCTTTAACTTGTCTTGTGTGTTTTTAGTGTTATTTTGTTTCCTCACTAACACTTTGAGTCAATCCAAACTTGATCTTGAATTGTTAATATTGTTGTTGTGAACAAAGTGTGGCCGATTGGATGTTGTTGTTGTTCTAGCCTTGACCGAGTTTAAGGCCTTGTGTTGTGTTGAATCTTGAAAGACCCTCAACCACCGAAAAGACTTTACATCACATCTCAACCTTTTTCCATTAAACAAGGGTCCATATTTTAAGGATAAGTACAAGTCTAGTCAAAGACTTTTAAGCCTTGAAATTTTAATAGAAAAAGGATCTCCAAAGACTAGTTTGTATTTTCCTCCATTGAACAATTTCCACCAAAGTCCAAATTGTGAAATTAAAATTTGTCAAAAACCGAACCACTAGTGGACCGCCAAATCACCATATACACTGTTCACACAATAATTTTTGCTCAAATTTTGATCTTTTAGTTTCATTGTGTTATTCCATTTGTTTCATTTGTTGATTCCATTACTAACTTACAAGTTAGTACTAGATTGTAAGTTAGTTTTGAAACCGTCCTTCATGTATACATTCCTTTGTGCGTCTTATTCTTTTGATTTATTGTAATACATGGTCCACCTCTCAATTCATCAAGGAGTACAAGCAAGGTTAAGACACTTGTGAGACCAAAGTAAAGAAAAAAAATCCGAGAGACCAAACAATAGAGAGGGAGTGTGAGGACCATTATTGTACATCTAACTTGTTTGTTGTTTTGTAGGTAACTTCTTGGGCATAATGGAAACCATATTGGCCCTCCTTGATCCTTTGTCCCAAGACATTTCTAGGAAAAATGTGGGTCTTGAAAAAATTGACTCGAATGTGGTAACTATTAGTTAAAGGTTGGATCAAATAGAGAGTCGAAGGATCTCCGGTGCTTTTACTCCGGAACCTTTACTTCCAATGACCAATCCTCCAAGACTACAACAAAATGCCACAAGTCAAGCTCCAAATAACCCTTAAAACCAAGAACAAGATAGACCACTTCCCCCGCAAGTTGATCAATTCCAACAAGGAGGACTTGGAAGCCAATTTCCTCCCATCCAAGCTCCACAACCGAAGCTCCACGTTACCAAATCGAGCCTCTCAACCGAAACTTCCCTTTTCCAAAATCGACACATCCAAGAAGAGGAACATGGTAGAGAGAGACACGAAGGATATGGAGTCTACGACGATGCTATATGATAGAAGGAGACTTCATTCGAATGAGATTGAAGGCTAATCTCAAGAGGGAGAGGAAGCCGAGGGTCAAAATGAAGATGTTGGATCTGAGACTTTTTGCCATTATGCTCTCGGGTTTGGCTAGCTTATGGACTATTCTTTATGCATCTCTTGTGGGATGTTTTCAGCTCGTTTTTGATACATAACTTGTTATATTGAGTTTTTGGGCTCTTCATGTTTTACGAACTATTTTGAGAGATTTCTTTTGAAGTGGCCAATTGAACGAGAAGAAGTCGTGAATTTATGGGCAAATTCCTCTCAAGATGGAGAGGCTGATACAAGAATAATAATGGATATGGACTTATAATGGTGCGCATTGGTCTCGAGACATGGTGTGTGCAATTTAAGTGTAGAATAGGCCCAAAACACACCAAAATCTGCCCATAACTTACACTTGATGGGCAGCCCACTCTTTGAAGGCCCTTTTAGTCATTTTAACTTATATTTTGTAATAGTTATATAAAGAACAATGTAGGGTTTTATTTACTTAGATTATTATGGATGTTGAAGTGAGAAAAACTTGAAAAACACAAAGTCCTCTCTTCTCTTGATGAGGTAAAACCAAAACTTGGAGACAACAATAGGGTGGATTCTCTTTGTTGTTGATTGTTTGGAAGCATTGATGCTAGAGAGGTGGATTCCGATCTTTTATATTTGTAAGAGATAGGTTTATTATTTTATGTACTGTTAAGTGTCCAAGAGTTACCATTCTTGGGTTCTTAATATTATACCTTCATGTGGTTTATCTATCTATCCTTTTCCTTTTGCAATCTTGTATTCATTTTATATCTTGTATTGTGAAGCCGTTTTTGTTGTTGTTGTTGTTGTTGTTCTCACTGTGGTTTCATCTTGTGTTGTTAACTTATTTTGTTGTTGGCTGCAAAGGTGTCAAACACCTAGTAATATTGTCCTTCTTGTATTGTATTCTTGAGTCGGAGAGTGGTCTCCAAAAGGGACCTCGGTTCTTTGAATTAGTGGACTGTGTTAGGAGTGTGTTTGGAATGTTTTGAGCCAATTTCGTGTCTTCCATGTTTTTACAGAATCATTTGGTATCAAATCATGGCTTGATCTTGTTCCTACAAGATCAACCTTGGTCTTGCTTGTTAGAAAAAAAAATGTTGAAAAGCTGAAAAATTCAGAAAAAATGCAATTTGTCTATTGTTGTTGTCTTGGCTGAAATTGTGTTCTTGGTCAAGATTTGCTCTTGAGTCTAGGTCTAGGATTCTTTAAATTGTCTTGTGTGTATTTAGTGTTATTTTTGTTCCTCACTAACACTTTGAGTCAATCCAAACTTGAGCTTGAATTGTTAATATTGTTGTTGTGAACAAAGTGTGGCCGATTGGATGTTGTTGTTGTTCTAGCCTTGACCGAGTTGAAGGCCTTGTGTTGTGGTGTTGTTGTAGATATTGAAAGATTGTTTTTACTTTCTTTTTTTTCATCACAACATTCACCTTTTGTAAAACCGAAAACACAACACAAAGGGGACTTAGCCGATTGTTGTTTCTATCCTTGTGGTCTTGGCCGTGAGATTGTTCACCTTGCTACGGTGGACTTGTTGTTCTTGGGAGATTGTTGTTTGTTGTTCTTGTTGTGGTTTTTGTCTTCTTGAAGTTGTTCACCATATTCATCACCTTGTTAATATTAAAGTGAACTTAGATCTTAAAAAGGTGAAAGACAAGGTGTAGTATTTGTTGAATCTTGAAAGACCCTCAACCACCAAAAAGACTTTACATCACATCTCAACCTTTTTCCATTAAACAAGGGTCCATATTTTAAGGATAAGTACAAGTCTAGTCAAAGACTTTTAAGCCTTGAAATTTTAATAGAAAAAGGATCTCCAAAGACTAGTTTGTATTTTCCTCCATTGAACAATTTCCACCAAAGTCCAAATTGTGAAATTAAAATTTGTCAAAAACCGAACCACTAGTGGACCGCCAAATCACCATATACACTGTTCACACAATAATTTTTGCTCAAATTTTGATCTTTTAGTTTCATTGTGTTATTCCATTTGTTTCATTTGTTGATTCAATTACTAACTTACAAGTTAGTACCAGATTGTAAGTTAGTTTTGAAACCGTCCTTCATGTATACATTCCTTTGTGTGTCTTATTCTTTTGATTTATTGTAATAAATGGTCCACCTCTCAATTCATCAAGGAGTACAAGAAAGGTTAAGACACTTGTGAGACCAAAGTAAAGAAAAAAAATCCGAGAGACCAAACAATAGAGAGGGAGTATGAGGACCATTACTGTACATCTAACTTGTTTGTTGTTTTGTAGGTAACTTGTTGGGCATAATGGAAACCATATTGGCCCTACTTGATCCTTTGTCCCAAGACCTTTCTAGGAAAAATGTGGGTCTTGAAAAAATTGACTCGAATGTGGTAACTATGAGTTAAAGGTTGGATCAAATAGAGAATCGGAGGAACTCCAGTGCTTTTACTCCGGAACCTTTACTTCCAATGACCAATCCTCCAAGACTACAACATAATGCCACAAGCCAAGCTCCAAATAACCCTCAAAACCAAGAACAAGATAGACCACTTCCCCCGCAAGTTGATCAATTCCAACAAGGATGAATCGGAAGAAAATTTCCTCCCATCCAAGCTCCATAACTGAAGCTCCACGTTACCAAATCGAGCCTCTCAACCAAAACTTCCCTTTTCCAAAATTGACACATCCAAGAAAAGGAATATGGTATAGAGAGACACGAGGGATATGGAGTCTACAACGATGAATATATGATAGAAGGAGACTTTATTCGAATGAGATTGAAGGCTAATCTCAAGAGGGAGAGGAAGCCGAGGGTCAAAATGAAGATGTTGGATCTGAGACTTTTTGCCATTATGCTCTCGGGTTTGGCTAGCTTATGGACTATTCTTTATGCATCTCTTATGGAATGTTTTTAGCTCGTTTTTGATACATAACTTGTTATTATTGAGTTTTTGGGCTCTTCATGTTTTGCGAACTATTTTGAGAGATTTCTTTTGAAGTGGCCAATTGAACGAGAAGAAGCCGTGAATTTGTGGGAAAATTCCTCTCAAGATGGAGAGGATGATACAAGAATAATAATGGATATGGACTTATAATGGTACGCATTGGTCTCGAGACTTGGTGTGTACAATTTAAGTGTAGAAGAGGCCCAAAACACACCAAAATCTGCCCATAACTTACACTTGATGGGCAGCCCACTCTTTGAAGGCCCTTTTGGTCATTATAACTTATATCTTGTAATAGTTATATAAAGAACAATGTAGGGTTTTATTTACTTAGATTATTATGGATGTTGAAGTGAGAAAAACTTGAAAAACACAAAGTCCTCTCTTCTCTTGATGAGGTAAAACCAAAACTTGGAGACAACAATAGGGTGGATTCTCTTTGTTGTTGATTGTTTGGAAGCATTGATGCTAGAGAGGTGGATTCCGATCTTTTATCTTTGTAAGGGATAGGTTTATTATTGTATGTACTATTAAGGGTCCAAGAGTTACCATTCTTGGGTTCTTAATATTATACCTTCATGTGGTCTATCTATCTATCCTTTTCCTTTTGCAATCTTGTATTCATTATGTATCTTGTATTGTGAAGTCATTTTTTTTTTTGTTGTTGTTGTTGTTCTCACTGTGGTTAAATCTTGTGTGGTTAACTTAGTTTGTTGTTGGCTGCAAAGGTGTCAAACACCTAGTAATATTGTCCTTCTTGTATTGTATTCTTGAATCGGAGAGTGGTCTCCAAAAGGGACCTCGGTTCTTTGAATTAATGGACTGTGTTAGGAGTGTGTTTGGAATGTTTTGAGCCAATTTCGTGTCTTCCAAGTTTTTGCAGAATCATTTGGTATCAAATCATGGCTTGATCTTGTTCCTACAAGATCAATCTTGGTCTTGCTTGTTAGAAAAAAAAATGTTGAAAAGCTGAAAAATTCAGAAAAATTGCAATCTGTCCATTGTTGCTGTCTTGGCTGAAATTGTGTTCTTGGTCAAGATTTCCTCTTGAGTCTAGGTCTAGGATTATTTAACTTGTCTTGTGTGTTTTTAGTGTTATTTTTGTTTCTCACTAACACTTTGAGTCAATCCAAACTTGAGCTTGAATTGTTAATATTGTTGTTGTGAACAAAGTGTGGCCGATTGGATGTTGTTGTTGTTCTAGCCTTGACCGAGTTGAAGACCTTGTGTTGTGGTGTTGTTTTAGATATTGAAAGATTGTTTTTACTTTCTTTTTGTTCATCACAACCTTCACCTTTTGTAAAACCGAAAACACAACACAAAGGGGACTTAGCCGATTGTTGTTTCTATCCTTGTGATCTTGGCCGAGAGATTGTTCACCTTGCTGTGGTGGACTTGTTGTTCTTGGGAGATTGTTGTTGGTTGTTCTTGTTCTGGTTGTTGTCTTCTTGAAGTTCTTCACCATATTCATCACCTTGTTAATATTAAAGTGAACTTAGATCTTAAAAAGGTGAAAGACAAGGTGTAGTATTTGTTGAATCTTGAAAGACCCTCAACCACCAAAAAGACTTTACATC
The DNA here is from genome assembly GCA_030864225.1 of Capsicum baccatum var. pendulum. Taxonomy (NCBI): domain Eukaryota; kingdom Viridiplantae; phylum Streptophyta; class Magnoliopsida; order Solanales; family Solanaceae; genus Capsicum; species Capsicum baccatum. The sequence continues at coordinate 16,242,551 of CM061560.1, forward strand.
ACATCTCAACCTTTTTCCATAAAACAAGGGTCCATATTTTAAGGATAAGCACAAGTCTAGTCAAAGACTTTTAAGCCTTGAAATTTTAATAGAAAAAGGATCTCCAAAGACTAGTTTGTATTTTCCTCCATTGAACAATTTCCACCAAAGTCCAAATTGTGAAATTAAAATTTGTCAAAAACCGAACCACTAGTGGAACGCCAAATCACCATATACACTGTTCACGCAATAATTTTTGCTCAAATTTTGATCTTTTAGTTTCATTGTGTTATTCCATTTGTTTCATTTGTTGATTCCATTACTAACTTACATGTTAGTACTAGATTGTAAGTTAGTTTTGAAACCGTCCTTCATGTATACATTCCTTTGTGTGTCTTATTCTTTTGATTTATTGTAATACATGGTCCACCTCTCAATTCATCAAGGAGTACAAGAAAGGTTAAGACACTTGTGAGACCAAAGTAAACAAATAAAATCTGAGAGACCAAACAATAGAGAGGGAGTGTGAGGACCATTATTGTACATCTAACTTGTTTGTTGTTTTGTAGGTAACGTCTTGGGCATAATGGTAACCATATTGGCCCTCCTTGATCCTTTGTCCCAATACCTTTCTAGGAAAAATGTGGGTCTTGAAAAAATAGACTCGAATGTGGTCACTATGAGTTAAAGGTTGGATCAAATAGAGAATTGGAGGAACTCCAGTGCTTTTACTCCGGAACCTTTACTTCCAATGACCAATCCTCCTAGACTACAACATAATGCCACAAGCCAAGCTCCAAATAACCCTCAAAACCAAGAACAAGATAGACCACTTCCCCCGCAAGTTGATCAATTCCAACGAGGACTTGGAAGCCAATTTCCTCCCATCCAAGCTCCACAACCGAAGCTCCACGTTACCAAATCAAGCCTCTCAACCGAAACTTCCCTTTTCCAAAATCGACACATCCAAGAAGAGGAACATGGTAGAGAGAGACACGAAGGATATGGAGTCTACGACGATGAATATATGATAGAAGGAGACTTCATTCGAATGAGATTGAAGGCTAATCTCAAGAGGGAGAGGAAGCCGAGGGTCAAAATGAAGATGTTGGATCTGAGACTTTTTGCCATTATGCTCTCGGGTTTGGCTAGATTATGGACTATTCTTTATGCATATCTTGTGGGATGTTTTTAGCTAGTTTTTCATACATAACTTGTTATTATTGAGTTTTTGGGCATTTCATATTTTGCGAACTATTTTGAGTGATTTCTTTTGAAGTGGCCAATTGAATGAGATGAAGCCATGAATTTGTGGGCAAATTCCTCTCAAGATGGAGAGGATGATACAAGAATAATAATGGATATGGACTTATAATGGTGCGCATTGGTCTCGAGACTTGGTGTGTGCAATTTAAGTGTAAAAGAGGCCCAAAACATACCAAAATCTGCCCATAACTTACACTTGATGGGCAGCCCACTCTTTGAAGGCCCTTTTGGTCATTTTAACTTATATCTTGTAATAGTTATATAAACAACAATGTAGGGTTTTATTTACTTAGATTATTATGGATGTTGAAGTGAGAAAAACTTAAAAAACACAAAGTCCTCTCTTCTCTTGATGAGATAAAACCAAAACTTGGAGACAACAATAGGGTGGATTCTCTTTGTTGTTGATTGTTTGGAAGCATTGATGCTAGAGAGGTGGATTCCGATCTTTTATCTTTGTAAGAGATAGTTTTATTATTGTATGTAGTGTTAAGGGTCCAAGATTTACCATTCTTGGGTTCTTAATATTATACCTTTATGTGGTCTATCTATCTATCCTATTCCTTTTGTAATCTTGTATCCATTTTGTATCTTGTATTGTGAAGCCATTTTTGTTGTTGTTGTTGTTGTTCTCACTGTGGTTTAATATTGTGTTGTTAACTTAGTTTGTTGTTGGCTGCAAAGGTGTCAAACACCTAGTAACATTGTCCTTCTTGTATTGCATTCTTGAATCAGAGAGTGGTCTCCAAAAGGGTCCTTGGTAATTTGAATTAGTGAACTATTTTTGGTGTGTGTTTGGACTGTTTTGAGCCAATTCTGTTTTTTTCAAGGTTTTACAGTATCAAGTATGGTGGTCTAAACTTTTTGTTTTGAAATGAGATTATAATATGATATTTTATGGCTTAGAGATGCAACTTGCAAGTCAGTGATATGACGATACCATATAAATAAATGCCATAATAGGTAAGAGTTTCAGAATTGATTTCAGAGGATCCATGTCTTAAAGAGATGAAAGTGGGCTTAAAGAGGGTTAGGTGGTTGCCCAAAGAAGGCTTGAGTTCAAATAACTCCTTGCCCAAAATCATGTTTCGCCAATACGGGTTCATTATGTCCACAAGAGGGACCATATGCTGGCCTAGTGCCCTATGGCATATCAGAGATAAAGACTCCAACCCTTACGAAAAACTCGAGATGGGGGCTTGGCTACCGAGGTAAGGGCAGATCCTATAAAGCCTATAGGCTTATCAGAGTTGTAGGGTATACGACCTAGCTCAAAAGTAAGATAAAGAGTGAGTCATGGATTTCAGAAAACTATTCAAAGACTTTTAAATATACCCATGTGTTTTTCATATATCATATGAAAACAGTTTACAAATTGCTCTCACTTATGTTGTATAAAAATTCATTATTTTGGATTGCTCTGCATACCAGTACATCTGTATTTGCCCCCTATATATCAGAATTCTAAGACACAGTCCTGGGGTCCCGTTAAGCAATAGATTGACTTGTCAGAAGTTTGCAGCTGGTGAGCCTCCCTTACTTCGAAAGGCCTGGTTATGAAACTTGTTATTGTTATATTATTCTGATTCATGGTCCGACTGGGGGCCTTGTCCCAGATTTTAGACAAATATTATTTTTAGTTGTTAGAGATTTTACAGACTAATGTTTGACGTTGTTGGAGGTTTATGGATTCTATTCTAGATTGTTCAATTGAATTATGATATTGACCATGATTCTGTATTATTTTATATTTCTGCATATTCCTACATATTATATGAAAGTATGTATGATTGCCAAATAGAAAAGGGTGCTCAGGCCTTCACGGTTTGAGATACCCATCACGACTAGGGCCCAGCTCGGGTCATGAAAAACTTGGTATCAGAGCACGATTCATGGTCCCAGAGAGTCTGTGAAATCATGTCTAACAGAGTCTTGCTTATGGATATGTTGTGCACCACAGTTATAATCAGGAAGCTACCAGGAATTTAGGGGTTGTTTCTTATTCTTTCATACTCTAGTTCATGCTATAGATTTGTCCATAAGAAAGTCATCTAAATTCATTCCTCATTCTAATTTCATGGGCCATGCCTCACTGTCGAGGTGATACAAGTTTAAGATTCTAGCTCCCACAATGATGTGGTTCTCTCTAATTGAGTTGTTCATAAATTTATAAATTTGTACAAAGACTTGAGAGGAGTCCATGAGTTCTTTGAAGTGTGTTTATTTAAGTATATACCCCTATTTACATCAGTCATGCGGTTAAGCCTGGGGTATGGAGTATATTTAGTCTTCTTTAATAAATTCTTATTGTGGATGTCATGGTTAAGGATAAGGATGTGCAGAAGAATGTTGGAATTATATTTCCACCTGAGTAGTAGTGTATGTTAAAGTGTCATGACCTATTAGTAGTGAGATGGTCTAGAAGTTGGTAACATGAAGTCACAAGGTTAGCAGTCATAGTGAGAGTGACATTTGCGTAAATAAATAGTTTTAGTTGTATAATTGTGGATTGGGGAGTGGGTTGCCATTGTGTAGTGATAGACTAATGTGGTAGCAATATTTGTAGATTGTATGGTAGTATATGAAGCAAGTGGCTAGCTATGATTATTATCTATTCGAATTAGGGAAGGAGCCTAGAGTGGATAGTTATGGTGGTTATAGAAATCTGTTATAGGTTGTAAATGGAAAGGGGTAGATTAGTTAATAAGTTGTAAGTAGAGACTCATTAGTATTTATTGAATTTTGAAGATCATTGTGATGTACGATTGGGTAAGTAAGTAAGATGTGAGAAAATAGAATATGTTGATAAGATTGAAATGGATTATATTATAATATTAAGATCGACTAATCCTATCATGTGACTTTACCCCTTTGATGTTCCTTTCTTTAGTAGTAGTATACTAGAACTTCAGGTGAGAAGGTATGTAGTTGATTTTGAGTTGTAATAAAGGGTTTATGGCAGGGTTGTGATTATAGGCAGTAGCTAAGTGAAGTGAAGTATTTGGGTTGATATCCCAATTTGATGGACTAGTATAGTATGTGGCATGATATACCGGTGGTAAATAATTAAGGATAGACAACAGGCTTGAACTATAGATGTGGAGTTTAGGTGTGGAGTGTAGTGGTGAGAATAATAGCTTAAGATTAATGATGCATGTTTTATGGAGTAATTAGCAGGCTTGATGTAATGTGTGAAATGGTCTAGGTTGATGATTTATGAAAAGTTTAAGTGGTAATCGTGAGATATATATGTACATGAGGACTAGTGTTAACACGATGAATTATGGTTGAATCATTAAGTGGATGAGAACGCAAGTATTTGGGAATAAGTTGAACCCCTAGTAGCAGGTTTCTAATTAAAGTTTTATGTGTATAAGTGTTTTGTGTACCTAGACTTAATTCTTGAATCTTGTAGTATAGAGAAGTCTGGGAAGTTGTTGTATGGTGCTCTTTAGAGTTAAATTAAGGAAAATAGGCAGGAAATATGTTCCCTTGGTATAGTCTTACAGATTTTGAGCAGTTGTAGGTTATGTGATTAGAGTTGTAATAATAACATTCTAAGGAAGTGAAGATGAAGCGTTAAGTATTTATAAGTGTGGGTGTCTATGCCCATGAAAATACTAGTCGTAAGTTGATAACTTTGGGAGTTAGAAGAAATTAAGATTAGTGTCCCTGAAAGGGGATGTCCTTGTAGGTAATTTAGTATCTTTGTATTAAAAACTATTAAGAGGATTTTGTGCTTATGTATATACTGATACCCCCTTTTTTTGATAAGAAGTGTGGATGTGTGTGCTCATGAGAGGGAGTTGTGGAGTGATGGCTATAGAGGCTAGCAGAAGTTAAGAGTAGCATTTACTAAAAAGCAAGGCCTTCAGAGCATAGTTCATCAGGGAGAGTGTGTGGTGATGTCTCTTTTATATTGACAGTTGTGGCTATAGATTTTGATGTGGGGTTATGTTCGTATGTCTAGGATTGTGACTTTGATCTAAGGGAGAGATGGTGAATTAAGTAGTTCGCGAATGTTCTCAGTAGGACAAGTGTGGGGAGAAACCATGATAAACCTATTTCTACTCAAGAATAATCCTCCTACTTCAATTTAAGAGAGTGTCCTACTAATGTATTACATCAGTTATTCAAGTCATGCCTATGTCGATGGTTCGAGTACTCTATGGACTTATGTTCATGATCAGACCTCTAGACTAGAAGCAATAATGTCTCTCAGTAATATAGTCTTTCATGTGTTCCACCCATATGCTGTGTTGTTCGTGATCCATGAAAATCTATGTCTCTCAGCATGCTTGGTCCTAAGGAAATATGTTTCTATATGTCACTGATTCATTCTATGTTGGGTTTAGCCAAAGTGATAAAGTTTGTGCAAACTCATGGCAAATCTCAGTTCCTTAATTGAGGAGAAATCGCTTCAAGCGGAAATCTTTGTCTTAGCTGTAATGTAACACCCCGTAGCATTCTAGACACAATACCACTCTTGGTTGCATGTATGGAGAGCTGACAACCTAAAAAATTTTCTAATTGTCAAAAAGGACTTAGTCATATTTTAAGATCCCAAACTTTTGTGATTTCTAAATCAATTTTTTCAACCTTGTGATATGGATTTTTAAGTTGATTCATGTTTAGGAGAGTAAAGGAGATGTTTTGGGAAAGTTTTGAATTTTTCAGACAACGTTAGAGAAATGTTTGGATGTTGGAAAAAGTGGCTCGATACAAAGTCGATACGCTGCATCGATAACAGTATCAATGAAGCAGTGGCCTGATGTGATATCGACACATCGCATCATTTGGCGTGTTAGGTGCCCAGTTCGTCTTTCTGACTTTCGGGTCCAGGAGGGTAATTCAGTTTCTTTCCCTCAATTTATCTTGATATGTGCACCAATGTTTTCTCACTATGCTCTATCCTAAAAATCATGCTATATTGTGTTTCTTTCGAACGACTCTCTACTTAAGATCCATACACTTGATATATGGAGCACTTCATGTCTATTATTTCGTATCTTCATTTCATGTCCCTCCTTGTGTTGTGCAATAGTATAAGTTATGGTCTAATAGTGTTACTTCAATTCATGACCTGTATGCTCTGGTCCCTTATGACCCTTCGTATGATAGTATGATGGTGGTTGTGAAAGTGTGGTGATGTATTAGGTAGGGGAGTAGATGTTCTTGAAGGTGAATAATTTGATGTTAATTCTCGAGCTAAGGTAATAAGTGAAAGGGAAAAGAAGGAGATAAACTTTTGTTGTGTGAAATAGCTAAGAAGTAGGAATGTGGTGAAATATTTGTGAGAGAGATTGAAATTGTTGGTCTTAGTAGGGAGATCCATGTAGTGGGTGTAGTAATGATTAGGCTTGAATGTTGTGGTTGCGGAAAACACAAAGCTATGTGCTATGTGGTTAGTACTATCTAAATTAAATCTCGATTGTGTTTGATGGTAGTGATAAGGTAAATAAATATTCTTAAAGGAATTTAGAGTACAGGGTCTGTAGCTTAAGTTAACACCTTTTAACTCCTAGTTAGGCTTCAACATAGCAGAACTAATAGTGGGACTCAAATTTCTTATGGCTAGATCTGTGAGTGGGGAACTGTAAGTTTGTGAGTGTGAAGTATGCTATTTATTGTTTGGGGTGTAGACGATTAGTGCCTCTAAGTTTAAGACTATTCGTGGTACTTTGTAAGGTAGAGAATGCTCCTAATCCTATCATCCGCGAAATATTATTTCATTATTAGTACCAATATAAATCAATTTTATGATCATCAAATAAATCTCTGCCTTATGTTGTGATGACTACGTCCATATATCCCATGTGCAAGATCATCCCTATGTAAAGTCTCATTATCCCATGTTTCTTGATTTCATATTTCACTAGGGGTTATCATGAAGCTCGGTAGATGCCCTTACATATTTTGTTAAGGAAGAATGTTCAATACAAGGTTTTGTTCTTTATTCTATACTTTTATAACTTCAACAAGTCCCTACCCATCATTTGGTGACGAATGATCCCCAGGGGGAGATAATGTAACACCCTGGATTTTTTAGTTAGAAAGTGAACCGTCAATTCTATATGCGAAAGATCTAATTCCATGGTTTATATTTAAATTCCTGCATCATGATCCTTCTCCTAGTGTATGAAATGATTATGAGGTGAAAAGTGTACCTAAAAATCACTTGGATCAAAGTTGAGCTAAGAGTAATTCATTCATCCAAAGTTTGATATTCAATTCTTCAAGGGTCTACTTTGATTGGGTATAACTTTCAATACACAGAGAATTTTTTCAGCTCAAGAACCACTAATATGAAGATAATTGAATTAGCTTTCCAATGATACCAATTTCACCAAAATCCGATAACCGAGAGAAACGTTATGGTATTTTCCATGTGAGGCAGTAAGCTAATGCGATCTTGACGCGTCTCATCGACAGCTTCCCGACATGAAACCTGACGCGAATCTAAAGTGGATTACGCGTTATTTTAATTCCTAAAGGGTCTAGGGTCACTTTAGTCATATTCCCTCACCCAAATTCCGTCTCTAATCATCCTTAAACGAAATTAAGCCTATTAGTAACGTTGTACTCTCTCTTAAGATCTCTAATTCATCATTCAAGAGAACAAGAGGAGAAAACAACTAGGATTTGGGCAATCAATCTTAAAGGTCCAATCTTTTACAAATTTCTTTGTAATCCTTCACAAATAAGGTACGTGGGGTTTTCCTAAACTACATGGGCATGGTGAAAACATTTTTTTAATGGTGTTTTGAATGTTGAGAAATCATGAATTTGCAATGGGTTTTGAATTAAATTTACAACTGTACATTGTGAATCCTTTTTTATCAATTTTTTTGGTCTTGAGGCCTTCCATTAAAGAAAATTGATTTCATTTATAAATATATGTATGTATGTATGTATGTATGTATCTATAGTGATACTTGAATTCAGAGCATGACTAATTACACTCCCCCTCATATTGCAACACTTTTACATTTTTGTATGTTTTGAATTGAAGAATTTTATATTTAGAAGCATGGTATCAATGTTCTTGACCATTGTTGAATGATTTAAGATTGAATTTAAATTAATGAGTGTGGGTTATACATTTTGACAAAAGTTGAAGATATATAATGAAAGAATTTCATGGCTTGTCAAAAATACATAACCACCATATGTTTGTTGAAATGTTGAAAAGAGAGATTCTTTGAATAATTTGACATATGTTTTGAAGTATAAGTCTTCTTGAATAGTTTGAAGTATGGTGTTCTGAACTTTATGTTTTGAAAGGAGATTATAATATGATATTTTATGGCTTAGAGATGCGACTTGCAAGTCAGTGGTGTGACGATACCATATAAATGAATGCCATAATAGAGTAAGAGTTTCAGACTTGATTTTAGAGTATGCATGTCTTAAAGAGATAAAAGTGGGATTAAAGAGGGTTAGGTGGTTTCCTGAAGAAGGATTGAGTTCAAATAACTCCTAGCCCAAAACCGTGTTTTACCGATACGGGTTCATTATGTCCCTAAGAGGGACCATACGCTGGCCTAGTGCCCTAGACTCCAACCCTTGCGGCAAATTCGAGTTGGGGGCTTGGCTGTAGAGTTAAGGGAAGATTCCTTGTAGCCCCGTGGGATTATCAGAGTTGCAGGGTATACCACCTAGCACAAAAGTAAGATAAAGAGTGAGTCATGGATTTCAGAAAACTATTCAAAGACTTTTAAATATGTCCATGAGTTTTTCATATATCATATGTAAACTGTTTACAAATTTTGCTCACTTATGTTGTATAAAAATTCATTATTTTTGATTGCTCTACATATCAGTACATCTGTATTGACCCCCTATATTTCAGGATTCTGAGACACAGTCCTGGGGTCCCGTTAAGCAGTAGACTGACTTATCAGAAGTTTGTAGCTTGTGAGCCTCCCTTACTTCGGAAGGCCTGGCTATGAAACTTGTTATTTTTATATTATTTTTATTCATGGTCCGACTGGGGGCCTTGTCCCATATTTCAGACAAATGTTATTTTTAGTTGTTAGAGATTTCGTAGACTCATGTTAGGCGTTGTTTAAGGTTATGGATTCCATTCTAGATTATTCAATTGAATTATGATACTGAACATGATTTCATATTGTTTTATATTTCCATATATTTCTTCATATTATATGAAAGTGTGTATGATTGCCAGATAGAGAAGGGTGCTCGGGCCTTCAAAATTCGGGATGCCTGTCATGGCTAGGGTCTTGGCTCGGGTCGTGACACCCTATTTATGAGCAAGAGGCTATAGAACGAGTTAATAATAATCTTTTTTTCCATGATCTATCATGCTTGAAGTGGTCTCTATCTGTCCTAATTTATGCTTTCACATGATAAAATATGCCTCCTCGTTGAGCTAACATACGCATAAATAGTGATCTACCACCACTACACGTAGACCCTCTGAATGAGAATATTTCTCATACTAAATTTTGAGTTTCCTTTCAACCTTTGGCCCAAGATTTAAATGCTAATGTTTAAGGAAACCAACAGGAGGCATTCCCACTTTAGCAGAATGATAACTTAGCGGTAGCCAAAATTCGAGACTTTATGAGGATGACTCCACATGAGTTCCATGGGTCAAAGGTAGATTAGGATTCTTAAATAATTTTTGATAAGATGAGAGATATTACTCAAATCATGCATGTTACTAAAGAGGAGAGATTAGAGCTAGCCTTATATAGGCTAAAAGATGTTGCTTATGATTGTGTTTTTATGTGGAAGGATGGTAGGGGTGAGAATACAACTCTTATAAGTTGGTAGGTGTTTCAGGGTACTTTTTAGGACAGGTTCTTTCCCCTTGTAATGAGAAAGGCTAAAGTGGAGGAGTTCATAAACCTGAGGCAGGGCTCAATAACAATAAAGAAGTACTGCCTTAAGTTCACTCAGTTAGCTAAGTATGTCCCAGAGTTGTTATCTGACTCTAGAGCTCATATGAGTAAGTTTGTTACTGGGTATCTGATTTGGTGGTTAAGGATTGTAGGACTGCTATGCTGACTGGAGACATGGATATTACTCGATTGATGACTCATGCTCAAAATATTGAGATGGAAAAGTTAAAGAAAAGAGAGAAAAAATGAGAGGGATGTGATTGGACAGTTTGAGTATAGCCAACCAAGGTCTGGAGGGGGAAGCCATTCTCAGTTTCAGGGCACTCCTTCGTGTTTGCGCCATCCTCAGCAAGTGCCCCTTCACCCAGGACAAGGCAAGAGCAGTGGGGAAAGACATTAAATTCTAGGTCTCAAAAAACTATGGTCGGTAGGTCCATTTACCCGATATGTACAAAGTGTGGTAGGATTCATCTGGGTGAGTGCATAATAGACAAAGGGGATTGCTATAGTTGTGGTAATATTGGCCTCCACAGGATCAAAGAGTGTTTGTATGCTAAGCAAGGAGGTAGAGATGTGCATCCTCAAGCTCAGGCTTCTAATCCAGCAGCTCAGTCAGGCCACCCAGTTTCTCCACAGGACATATCATCTAGTACTAGTAGCGGTCAGCGCTAGAATTGCCTTTATGCTTTACCATCTCGTCGGGAGCAAGAGAGTTCACCAAATCTTGTCACTAGTATTCTTCATGTCTTTCACCTTGATATATATATTTTTTAGACCCGGGATTAAATATCTTTTATGTAACTCCATTGGTTGCTTGAAAATTTCCCTAAGCCCTTTTAGTTTCTATCCCAGTAGGTGAGTCAATTGTTGCTAGGAGATTCTATAGGGAGTGACCTATTACCATCTATAATATCACACTAGTGGACTTAATAGACTTATAGATGGTAGATTTCAATGTTATTCTGGCGTGAATTGGCTCCATTCATATTATAAATCAATAGATTATCGCACCCACATGGTGAATTTTCAATTTCCTGATGAGGCAGTTTTCAAATGGGAGGGTAATTCTGTATCTCCCAAAGGTCATTTCATCTCTTATCTAATGGACAAGAAGTTAATCTTAAAGGGTCTATCTAACATTTAGTTCGAGTCAAATACACTAAGTTTGAAGCTACGACAGTTCAATTAGTAGGTATAGTTAATGAATTTCTTGAGGTTTTCCCTAAAGATCTGCCGGGGGTACCTCCAGATAGATAAATAGAATTAGGTATTGATCTTCTTCTTGATACTCAAAGACCTCTTAGATAAAGGTTTATCAAAGTCAGTGCTTTTTCATTTGGTGCTCCAGTCCTTTTTTAGCACAAAAAAGATGGCGCTCTCAGAATGTGTATAGACTATAGATAGCTAAATAAGGTTACCATCAAGAATAAGTATCCCATTTCTAGAATCAATGATTTGTTTGTTCAGCTTTAGGGTAATCGGTGGTTTTCTAAATTTGACCTTAGGTAGGGATACCATCAGTTAAAGTTGAGGAGTAAGACATTCTAAAAATAGTTTTTTGAACAAGGTATGACCAATTTGAGTTTGTGGTTATGTCATTGGGACTGACAAATGCTCCTGCAGCCTTTATGGATTTGATGACCAGGGTCTTCAAGCATTACATTGATATGTTTGTCATTGTATTTATAGATGACATGCTGGTGTATTCCAGGATTGAGGAGGAGCATGCAGACTATTTGTGAATAGTGTTACAGACCCTAAAGGATCGCCAATTATATATTATGAATTTTGGTTGGAACTTGTTACCTTCTCGGGGCGTGTCATTTTAGGGGCTGGTATTTAGGTAGATCCTCAAATGACTGATGCATTGAAGCACTGGCCTAGACCCATCACTCCATCTGATATCAGGAGCTTTTGGGGTTTAACTAGGTATTATAGATGATTTGTGGAAGAGTTTTCCTCCATAGAAACACCATTGACTTAGCTGACCCAAAAGAAAGTGAAGTTTATATGGTCAAATAAATGTGAGAAGAGTTTCTAAGAATTGAAGGATATATTGACTTTATCACTAGTGTTAGCTCTACCAGAGGGGTTAGACGGATTTGTAGTGTATTGTGATGCTTCCGGATTTAGGCTAGATTATGTATTGATGCAGAATGGGAGAGTGATAGCCTATGCCTTTAGAAAGCTTAAAAATCACGAAAAGAATTACCCAACTCACGACTTGGAGTTATTTTTCATGGTATTTACCTTGAAATTTTGGAGGAACTACCTCCATGGTGTGCATGTTAATATTTTCACTGACCATATGAGTTTTTAGTATATATTTTCTCAGAGGGATTTAAATCTTTATCAAAGAAGGTGGTTGGAGTTATTGAAAGATTATTACATGACTGTACTCTATCATCTGACTAAGGCCAATGTGGTGGTAGACGTGCTGAGTAGGCTATCTATGGATAGTGTGTCACATGTGAAAGAAGGAGAATGGGAATCGGCCAAAGAAGTACATAATTAGCCCATTTGGGAGTATGTTTGCTCGACACTGATTATGGGGGAGTAATAGTTCAGATCGGTTCGAAATCATCTTTGACAATGGAAGAAAAAGAGAAGCAGCATGACGATTTCATACTTAACCAAATATTGGATGCAGTCCAGCAACAGAAAATTAAGGTTTTCTCCCAAGGGGGAGATGGTGCACTTCGCTATCAAGGTAGGCTTTGTGTTCCCAATGTAGACGAGTTGGGGGAAAGGACATTAGCTTAGGCTCATATTTTGAAGTATTATATTCATCCTGGTGCTAGAAAAATGTACCATGACTTGCAGGAAATTTATTGGTGGAATGGTATTAAGAAATACATAGCAAAGTTTGTGGCCAAGTGTCCCAACTGCCAGCAAGTTAAAGTTGAATACCAGAGACTGGGTGGTATGCTACAGGAGATCAGCATCCCTACCTAGAAGTGGGAGATAGTGAATATGGACTTCATTACAGGGTTGCCTCATACAAAATATTGGCACGATTCAATTTGGGTCATAGTAGATCGAATGACTAAATCAGCCTATTTTCTACTTGTCAAGAATTCAGATACAGCGACAGATTATCCCAAAATATATAGTCATGAGTTATTAAGGCTTCATGGAATACCCTTGTCCATCATTTCAGATAGAGGCATGCAATTCACTTCACAGTTTTAGCAGTCTTTTCTGAAAGGCCTTAGAATACAGATTAAGCTTAGTACTGCTATTCATCCACAGACCGATGGTTAGGCTGAGTGCATAATTCAGACATTAGAATACATGTTGATGGAGTGTGTTTTAGACTTTAAATAAAGTTGGGATGACCATCTACCTTTGATTGAGTTCGCATAAAATATTAGTTATTACGCTAGCATTCAGATGGCTCCATTTGAAGTATTGTACGGGCATAGGTGTAGATCACCCATAGGTTGGTTTGAGCTTGGTGAAGTGGCATTGAGTGGGACGAATTCTATTTTTGAATCTATGTCAAAGGTTCAGTTGATTTGTGAAAGATTGAAGACCGCTCAGGGTCATCAGAAATCATATGCAAATGTAAGGAGGAAAGAGCTCAAGTTTGAAGTGGGGTATTGGGTGTTCTTAAAGGTGCTACCTATGAATAGAATAATGATACTTGGAAATAAAGGGAAGTTTATTCCCCAATTTTTTGGTCCATATGAGATAGTGAGGCATGTAGGAGAGGTGGCTTACGAATTGGACCTTACATCAAAGTTAATTGTGGTTCACCGAGTGTTTTATGTTTAGATACTTAAGAATTACATTGTATATCCATCCTTATTAGTTACCCTAGAGATTATTGGGTTCAAAGATAATTTGTCTATAAAAAGAAACCTATAGAGATACTTGAAAGGTAGGTCGAAAGGCTAAGGAATTAGGAAGTGGCATCAGTAAAGATTCTTTGGAGAAACCAATTGGTTTAAGGGGCCACTTGGGAAGCAGAAGTAGACATGATGACCAAGTATCCTCAACTCTTTTATTCCAACTCAGTTCCTACAGAAGGTAAATAGTTATTTTCAACCAAAACTCTTTCTCTTTAAGCTCATTTAAGTATTCTTAAGTTGTATCTAATGTTATAAGTAATTAGATCCTTGTGATAGATATAATCTTAGTTGTAATTTTGGTTTAGAGGTGTTGATTCTTGTTCAAATCAAGATCCTATATGAATCAAATTTGAGGACTAATGCTTCCAAGGGGTAGATATTGTAATACCCCATGTCTGAAGGCCACTGCGTAATGTACGACTCATCTACTTAAGTCGTATATACATTTTATGAGTCGTAAGATATAAATCATAGATAAGGTAGTATGGATTGATTAGAGTTCTAGATGGGTTATGATTTGACCCTAGGAGTCGTCACTTGATGATACGAGTTGTATGAGAAGAAGTTGTAAAAGTAGAAGTGTAGGTTCCCCAAGAATCTATCCAAGTTACAAGTGGTTGTTTCAAGTCGTATGTACATGTAATGAGTCGTAAGATACCACTTGTATGTCGACCAGTGTGTCTTCCGTCTTTGCTACTGCGAGTCTTATGTGTTACTAGTCCTAGTTGTACCATTATCTTATGAGTCGTAAGATTGACTCGTGACAACTGGCGGTCAATTTCTGTAAGTACAGTTAAGGGATCTTTTGGTCTTTTCCCCTATTATAACTCCCAACCCACGACTTATAACCTAAGAGTGGCTTTATTTCCTCTATATTTAAGTCGGTTAACAACATATCTTATCCTTCCATCCTCAATAACAACAAGATTAGGGTTTTCTCACCAAGTCGTCTCTCAAGTCTCAAAGTTCAAGTCCTCTTCACAAGTCAAGCAATTCCAGGTATGTGGGGTTCATAACAATTTTAATCTTCCACCCTTGTTCCCAAAAAATATGATTTTTAAGTTAAATCTACATGATTTACATTAGGGTTCATCCCCAAGTTTTCATATATTGAAGTATAGTCTTATCTTGTGATTTGAGGGATAAAGATGCATAAAAGTTACATCTATTGATGTTTTGAATTTTAAGATTTATATTGTTATTTGCATTTCATTACTTTGATTTGGATTCTGATGAAAGATTTCTATATGGGTATTGAGTCCAATATTTTGTTGTAAGTGCTATGAAAGAAAGTGATAGTTTCATGATTTAAGAAAAAGTATTAAGTTTTCAAAAAAGTCTAAAATTTTAAGCTCTATTCACTAGAGATATAGCATGATTCAAGAAAGCTTGATCCTTTGATCTAAAGATAAGACATGAAACCCACAAGTGTTCATCTTGATTATTATTTAATGTAAAGAGAAGCATAACTGGTTTTCTGTCTATAAACCCTTGTGCTATTTTTAAGGTGGATTTATAAATTATGAGCATATATGTATTCTCGGAGTAGTATTTAGCACAGACAAGGGAATGTGGATAAGCGTATCCTAAATTCCTTGAAACTATAAGCCACTATGGATTTAAGTTCTTTTCTAATATGGATGAAGTATAGTAATCACTTAAGTTAAGGTTCTATTCTGATTGCAAGGATAGGACAGCTCTTCTCAACATGGGTAATACGTTGGACTCCATGATAGCTCACATGGTTTATGTCGGTTAGAAGAATCTCCCATTAGAAAGGATAAAAGTAAAGATTTTAGAATCTAAGAGTCATGGCTCACCAAGCTTATTCTATGTTTCATTATTCATGTTTTATGATCTTGCAGTTTTTAATTTTATTCAAGTCCAAGGTTAGCCATTTATGCTTAGAAAGCATCATTTAAAAGTGGATATATATATTCAGTTCTTGTTCTACTTATGCACTCACCCTCACATACTCTTTACATTGCAGAAGTACTGACTCATATATATATATATCTATGTGCTACATTGTCTTATAATGTAGGTTCTGGTGTTCATTTCCAGTAGTGCGATTGATCACGGCATCATCTCCTGCATTCTGACTATTAGTGAGTCCTCATAGTCTGAGGACCTAATTTATCAAACTCATGTTTATGGTAAAAAGTTATTTAGATCATTTATTTTTGTTTATGTTTGACTCAACTGGATCTGTCCCAGTGGCTCTCTAGTTAGCAGTAGAGGCTTGTCAGACTATGTATATTCTATGTTTTAAAGAGTTTGTTTAAGGCTTCCAAAGTCAAATATTTACATTAAGATATGGAATTGTTTACCTTCAGTTTCTATACATGTTAGATCACTTTTCATGTAATTTATAGGTTGATTAGATATCATGGGTTAGCTTTGGGATATTCCTTGTCCTAAGCACCATGTGACGTTCAGGGGGTACTTTTTGGGTGATACATATGTATATGGGTTGTTATTAGTTATGTATAACACTGTTAATGTATAACATATACCTAACTTTGTAATGTATTTATTTTGAAATAAATAGCCCATCAATGTTTGTTTAACCACATATACATAACAAATTTAAGTATATGAGCTCATATACATAATAATATTATGTATATGGCATGAAGTAACAACAAATTTCATACATACATATGTATATGGTGTGATACAAAAACTCCCAACAATGTCAAATTCTATACATAAAAATACCTTTGTTTTCTTCCTCTTTTTTCTTTTCTTCCAATAAGAATGATATCACAAGCATCATTCAAAATTTTCTTGCGCATCTTTCCACGTATAAGACAAAGACGTTTAGCGCCTCACAACAATAGAAGGCCTAAGACTCTAAGCTGAACCTCTAAGCATAGTGTTCCACATAAAGAGATCTGGTTGCGTAATTTGAGCAAACAACTTTTGTGCACAATGAATAGATGCTAAAAAAGTAATGGTGGAAGCATAAATGAGCTCGCGTATACCAATGCGGTTTGAGTTGAAACCATTGATGATCATGAAAGCGTTAATTTGCTTTAAGGATTGGAGATTTTTGCGTTTGCTCCACAGTGATGATGATTGTTGATGAAATCAAAAGAAAATTGTTGTTGCGGCCCAATATCCATTATAATATGCTACCCCATGTCCCAACCCTAATCACTTTCACTAATTAATGACTCACAGCCTCTCACACACTCTCCCTCAACTATCGAAAAACCAATCTGAGCTCTCAGCCTCTTACACTCTCTTCCTCAACGTCGTCTAGTCGTCATCATCATTTAGTCGTAATTGTGATTGTCTTTTTGATCTGTCTCACTTCAAAAGATGTCTTCCAATGCCTACTATTTTGATCTTCAAAACCAAAAAAATAAATCAAAAAAATAAACTAAACCGAATTTATTAATCTATATTAAAAAACCAAATCGAACAAACTGAATATTCACCCCTACTTGTTTTCATCAATTCTACTGTTGAATTAAATGGCCCCTAACTATATTTTGGGGGGGCCAAAATTCCTTAACATGTGTATATATTATATTTTTTTCTCAATCTATGTGATAGTGTTTGAATTTCAAGAGTTAAACAAGTTATTTTTCTTGTAATACATAAAATTTTATTTAAAACTTTGATGATTATAGGCATAAGTATACAATCAAAAGTTTGAATATTAAAAAACAAAAAGTGCCACATATATTGGATCTGACAAAGTATTTTAAATTATCACACATCATCATTCGTCAATATAATTTTTTATAGGTCAACCTCTTTAAAGAGATTTTAAATCTTGAAAATAAGATATGTACCTTCTATAACATATAAAGATGATCTAATAGTATTTAATCAACTTTATATATATATATATATATATATATATATATATATATATATAAATTTATTTTTGAAAAACCTATGAATAGCGTATTTTTTGCGAAATCTATTTCAAAAGGTGTATCTATCAATGGCATGAGGATTATAAAAACTTTTTATATAGAAAAACTAAAAATAAAAAAGACTTCAGGACATTATACATAGTATATGATTTTTTTTGTTTTTCGAATAAAATCGTAAAGCCACTCATTAAAGTTTTGCTTTAGCCCAACATACTGGTTAACCCTCCCCTGATTACTTCTAAAATATTTTGATAAATTAAATAAAACTAACGATGGACGTTCTGTTACTGATTATTCTATGCTAAATTCATTGTTAATATTCTGCGAATTTGGCCACTTAACTTTTAACAGTATGGAGTACTGACCACGCCGAGGGACAGGTAGCCTTCCAACTTGGGAATTCTATTTAGAAGGTAAAATGCCTTTTTCCTACTAAAGGAAATAGAGCTTGTAATAAGTTAGAATTAATTCATACTGATTTGTGCTATCCTATGAATATACAAGCAAGAGGTGGTTTGAGTATTTTGTGACTTTCACAGATGATTACTCAAAATATGGATATATGTATTTGTTGCGTCATAAATATGCATGCTTTGAAAATTCAAAGAATTTAAGATGAAAATGGAAAAGCAACATAACAAACATATCCATACATTACGATCTAATCATGGGGGTGAATACCTTTATGTGGAATTCATTAAATACTTATCAGAATCAGGAATTACGTCTCAATATTCTACTCCAGGAACACTACAATAAAATGGCGTGGCAGATCGACGAAATAGAACTCTTATGGAAATGGTTAGATCAATGTTAAGTTATTCAGATTTGCCCTTTTCTTTTTGAGGTTATGCATTAGAAACAACAAATTATGTTTGAACTTGGTTCCTTCAAAATCAATACCTTTAACGCCATCTGAATTGTGGAGTGGGCGCAATCCTAATTTATGACATATTCGGGTTTGGGGTTGTCCACCAGCACATGTGCTAAAAGGAAAAACTGATAAATTGAAATCTAACATTGAAGTGTGCATTTTTATTAGATATCCAAAAGGGACAAAAGGGGGTTTATTTTTTTCTCCTAAGGAACAAAAGGTAATTATTTATACAAATGCTAGATTTCTTGAACGGAATTATTTAATGAACCACGTTCCTAGAGGTAAAATGGTTTTACAAAAATTGAGCAATATAATAACAAATAATGAAATACAAGAGAAATTTCCAAAAATCTTTATTGGCATACCACTGCATCTAAGTAGTAGGAGAAATGTCAATAGGCAAGAGGTTGCACAAGAGAAAACACTTGACATTACACTACCTCAAAGTAGTGGGAGTAATGTCGAGCAGCCTGCAATTGTAGAGAAAAATGTTCAGGGTAATGTTGAGGAACCTGCCATAGTGAAGGAAGACATTCAATATGTGCAGAATTTAATTCAAAATATAGCAGATCCTATAGAGACTAGTCACCGTAATGGAAGAATTATTAGAAAACCTTTACAGTTTGTGCTCTTGGGAGAATTGTACCCTAGAATCCCTGAGGAGCCTTATATAGAACCCCTTAATTATATCGAAGTACTACACGATAAAGATGCTAAAATGTGAATTGCTGCTATAAAATTTAAAATGGGGTCTATGTATTCCAATCAAGTCTGGGAGCTTGTAGAAGCACCTGTGGGAGTCAAACCATTGTTTGTAAGTGGATATATAAGAAAAAGAGAGGTGTGGTGATAACGCTCAAACTACAGCTCTCGTAAGAGTGTAAGCGATCGTTGTCAAATATAGAACCCAACTGGGTTCGGTGTCGAATCCCACAGGGAATACTTGGTCACTAAGTAAGCAAAGATTATTAGACGTTTGGTGAAAGTTTCGTAAAAAGGGGGGATTGTAGCGTGAATTTAAGAGTATCAAAAATAGTAATGTAAGAACGAAAATAGAAGAGTATAATAGATTGCTTGGTTGGTTTTGATCAATGAGAATTGAGAGTTAGGGTTATGTCCACCTTATGAGTTATACGTATCTATTGACTATGAGTTATGCGGAATTCAGACATGCATGCGCTTATAGAGAATCGTATTCTATGGTAAATCCAGACGTCTTTCGACCATCAAGGACTATTTCACTTTAACTCTTTCGAGCTTAAAGCGTATCTAATGGTACAAATTCTCCAAGAGGTTAATCCAATTACGGCACTAACTTTTTAACAGGGGTTGGTGCCCTATTACCTTGACATTATCTCTTTTCCAGACATGTAACGTTTCTTTCGAACAAGTTAATGCTATGCTAGCGTATTCTATATGTTTGTAACCACAAGAATTTAGATTAAGATAAAGAGAATAATGATATAAGCAGCATACGTGTCAAGAATTCACAAACTCATAGCAATAGATAGTGTCTCATAAGGCTTCCATAACCCCAACAGAGAAGTTTAGCTACTCATGAGTGCAACGGAAATCACAATAGACATTATTATCATACCAAAATAAGAGTCTAACATGAAGTATGCTTTGGTAGTGCTTGTGGCGTGAATTCCTTGCAAGTAGCATTTCTCTTGTTGTGAAAATTTAGAAGTCGATGAAGTGAAAGTAATAAGAATTAATTGAAAGAGAATGAATTGAAAGTGTTGAATGAATAATAAAAAGTAATTGATTGAAGAAGTATGAAGTATGAAAAACTTCAGCAAAATAGGGTATTTATAATACCCATATCCTATTCCTACTAGGCTACTGCGTACTTATCCTAATCCTAATAAGTTACTGCATCATTATCCTAATCCTACTAAGTTACTGTTGATCCCCAAAGTCTTTGGAAATGTTGTTTTTGCCCGGGACAGGTTTTCCATGCGTCACTTTTAGTCCCTAGGTGTCCAAGCTCTGCTTTCCTTCTTTCGTGAAGCTTCCTTTGGCATCAAGTTATCCATAAAATGCTGAAATCTTCATCATTTATACCTAAAAACTTGCTAATCACGTTTGTTATCTCACTTACAGGAAAGAGGACTAAAAGTGCATGAATTATGTATTTTGTCCTCAAAACTTAGCTAAAATATGGGTAGATTATAGCACTTTAGGCGTGTAAATACTCCTATCATCATGTGGATGGAAAAATGCAAACTTTTAAGGCTAGGCTTGTTGGAAAATGTTTACTCAAAAAGAAGAAATTAACTATGAGGAAACTTTTTTGGTGGTAACTATGTTTAAATCCATTAAGATTCTCTTATCCATTGATGCTCATTATGGTTATGAGATTCTAAAAATGGATGTCAAGACGACTTTCCTCAATGGAAGTCTTGATGAGTGCATTTATATGGCTCAGAAGGTTTCATGGAAAGTGGTAATGAACATTAGTTTTGTTAACTTAAGAAATCCATTTATCATTTGAAACAAGCATCTAAGGCATGGAATACTTATCATTGAGGAAATTCCAAAAAGGGATTTCTTCCTTTTAGGTATGGAATTATTCTATCAAAGGATCAGTCACCCAAAACGATCGATGAGATAGAGAGAATGAAGGTGGTCTCTTATGCTTCAGCTGTAGGGAGTCTTATGTATGCTATGTTGTGCACTAGACCTGATATTTGCTTTGTGGGAGGCATGGTTAGCAAATTTGAATCTAATACTGGGCAAGAACATTGGATTGCGGTTAAGCATATAATCAAGTACCTAAAAAGGACTAGGGATTGCATGCTTATTTTTCACTTTGGGTTTCTTGTACCTATTGGGTATACAGATATAGATTTTTGGTCAGATAAAGATTCTAGAAGATCTACCTCTGAATATGTGTTTACTTTAGGAGGTGGAGCCATTGTTTGGAGGATTATAAAGAAATCATGTCTTATCGAATCCACCATGAAAGCCGAATATGTAGCTTTCTCTGAGGCAGCTAAGGAGGCTGTTTGGCTCGGTAACTTTCTAAAATATCTTGGAGCTGCTCCTTCAGTTCTGACACCACTACCATTTTATTATGTTAATAGTAGTGCAATTGCGAATTTGAAAGAACTACGAAGCCATAAAAGAAGTAATCATATTTAGAGAAAATATCACTTGATTCAGGATATAACTCAAATGGGTGATGTAAGAGATTTGAAGATTGGGTCGAAGAATAATTTGGCGGACTGTAATGCCCCAAAATCTGATCCCAAGACATCACATGGTATATAAGACTATGATTAGCCTTAAGCTAATCCTGTTTGCATACTGTTGAGCCTAAATCTTATAATAATAGAAATATAGACGATACAAGTCATACTGAATGCGGAAACTATCTATAATATCTAAGGATAATCTAAACAAAATATCTGAAACATCAAATATGAATAATCTATACCAAAACTAGTAGTCTGACAAGCCTCTACTACTAATTACTAGAGAGTCACTAGGACAAACCCCCAGCTAACTCGAATTTGTCTGAAATGAATGCTAAATCCCATAAACTGATAACTGAAAAATTTGAATATATAGAATAACTCCCCAAACTATAAGGACTCACCAACTGTCGAATATAGATGGAGATGCTCTAACTACTCACGCTGCTGATACTAAGCACCTGTACCTACATTATGAGACAATATAGCACATAGACATATATGTGGATCAGTACTTTGAGGATGTACTGATTATATGGGGGTGATATGCATAAGTAAAACATCATCTCAAAATCATAGTTCATAAAATAATGCATGCTTAATGTAAATGACTCACATAAGCTGGAGTATCTAAAATTCTGAAATATGAGGTAATAAGAAGCAAGTCATGCTTTATAAATCTAATGAGTCATAACATTTAGTTCTAAAAGTTGTACTTGTATTCTCCCTTTAAATCATACTGTCTAACTGTAAAAAGGGATCAATCTTAAATCTAAAATCTAAAAGTTGAAATCTGTAGCTAATATCTACCTATAAAGCATAATCTGAGTAAAATTTGTGAGCCTTTACACTGAGTTTTCTAAAATAATTTCTTTTATTCTTATACCTTAGCTAATAGGGAGAATTACTTTAAAACTATTCTGAAAGTTGTTACTGTTAAGGTTATTTTTAAGCTTTAGAAAAAAAATATTCTACAAGGGAGGTTCTCTTAACCGACATAAATCATGCGAGCTACATGGAGTCTAACATCTCATCTTCCTAAGGAAGAAACCTCACGTTGGGGAGAGGCATCATACTCTTTCCAAGGAGTATAACCTACCCTTGTGATCGATCACAAGCTAAATCTGTCATCCATATAAAAATGGGAATAATTTGATAATCTGTACCTACTTGGCTACATGGTTCTATGGAAGTAGGATATGCTAAACCCACACTTCCCGCTTGGAGCTAAATACTACTCCCTTTTTATTTGCTATGCTCGTTCTGTTGGAAATCCACTTTAAAACTAGCATAAGGGTTTATCTAAAACCAATTATGCATTTATCTGGTAAATCTGTAAATAAAACTGATCTGAATTTTATAAACTTTAATAACCGGTAAAGTGGATTCCATATCTAAACTAAGGATCAAAAGATCAAAGCTTTTTCTTTCTGAAAATCTGTAATAATCTTCTCAGAAGATGCTTAAAGCATCATCTTTCTTGAATTAACAATATTCAACCTTGGGCTAATAACCCATGCTTTAAATCTCATGTCCAAACATCATAATAATCATGTTTGATAATAAACTCTTCATCTCAAAATCTGGAAATTACTGCAATAAGCATGAAAATATGAAAATAAACATGTAATTCAACTTATAATTCACTTGAAATCTCATAATCTTGTAAATGGCAACATTGGGTATGAACCCTAATTTCAATTTTATGGAAAATCATATAAAATCAAATAACTTTGTAATTTAAAACAAGTTTTGGGCACAGGGATGAAAGGAGTATCCTTGTTCATAAACCCCACATACCTTAATTGATGCTTAGATGAAGAAACCTTGAATTTTGATTCCTATTGAGTTCTTGATGATGGGTTCTTGATTATCTTGATTTTGGAATCCTCAATTTGGAGCTTTCTTAGAGAATCTATGGAGGATTGTGATTTCTTGTAGAAGAAGCTTTTGGTTTCTAGGGCTTGGCTTTTGAAGAGGATGATGAATAATGAGCATAATAGGCTTAGGATATGATTAATATTGTGTTTTGGATGGATTGGGGCATGGTAATTGTCCAAAATACCCTTTTAAAACTCCTAAACAAAGTTGGAAAAATGTAAATGGGTCCCAATTTAATGGGCCACGACGATGCGCCACTATTGTGGTGGATCACTGGAAATTGATGACTAGGAAATTGGGGGGCCCTGCAGCAGAGCTATCATGTTGTCCCACTGCATTTTGACAATTGGGACCTAGAACTTCAACGCGACACGCCACCATCGCGGTGCCCTATAGGATTGCCATTTTGTCCTTCGGTACGATGCATCATTATACCGTTGGACTACTGAAAATTGACAAATTTGGTATCGGAAAAATAGTGAAATCAAGGAGAAATGTTTTTCTCTCTCTCTTCACACTAAGCCGCTCTTTCTTGCATTCAAAAACCCAAAAACAGCGTAATGAATAAAAATTCAGCAACAAGTCTTTTAATAGCCTTCTCTCTCATAATTTCCTTCTAAGTCCTCAACTTATTATAAATGGCAAATTGGCCCAGGAAAAAGTTCTCATATATCACATTCAGTCCAAAAGCTGTTTTCCTTTTATGTGAAGTTTCCTCTGCTATCCACAGGTCCCCAAAGTGCCGTAATATTCCTCATTAGTACCTGAAAAGCATGCTAATCACATAGGTCAGCTCCCTTAACTAAAAATAGACTAAAAGTTCAAGAATTATGTATTTTATCCTCAAAACTTAGCTAAAACATAGGTAAGTTATGGTGCTTAGACGTATAAATATGCCCAACATCACCACCCCACACTTAAAGTTTTGTTTGTCCTCGAACAAAATCATACATCCATGCAAATACCTAACTAAACTTCACAAGGGCAACACAAAATGCTCAACAAGACATACACAGCAAATATTAACAAAGAGTAGATTTCTAGATCATTACTAGAAACAACTCACCCTCCAACATAGACTCACTAATTTGGTTTATTCATCTACACAAGTTAAGCAAAGAAATCATATAAAACTACCCAACAATCATCAACCATGTACGCTCATACAAGAAATTTATCCATAATCACTCATAGTTTTGCATTCTTCAAAAATATGGGTATAAGAATCAACTTGCTTGCTTTCACTCTCACAAAGAATTCTTAGATTACAAATGATGACCATATGCTTTCCCTTAGTGTAATGCTCCACTAATATTAGAATGCTAAGGTTAGGATCAAATAGGTTTTTAACGGGTTGTAATGTAGGCTAAAGGGATGGGTAGGACTATTTTGGCCAAAAATAGTGACTATGTTCCCTAAGCGCTTTAATACACTACATTATGCGATTTAGACCAACTTTTAACAACCAATCTACCTTCCTTTCACCTACCAACCACTTTTATTTTTGCCCCATTTTATTACTCAATCAAAAACACTATGATGGGAGTATACAGCTCTTTTTATTTTGCATCAATTTCTTGGTACGCATCCCATGATAGCCACCCTCAGCTTAGGCTATTTGCCTTAGTCGAGGTGCACAATGTCAAAGAAAGTATCAGGGCCAAAACAGGTTCATTGTAACATGTTTGGCTACAAATTCATCACTTTTAGTGTAGCACCTTGCCACTCCCAATCACAATATTTTCATGTACCAATAACTAAACTTTGGAGCATCACTTTCACCTTTTTCCTCTTATTTTGCCAAACTCTTAACTCAACTTGATTCTACAATTTAAAGCGCTTAGGAGCTTTTGGATCAAATTATGGTCTTTAAAAAATATGGATTAGGCTACATATGAGGTTGCCAAAGAAAATAGCTAAAGGCTCAATGGGTGTTCAACTAGGACAATGTACAAAGGTAGGTAAAAAGAAGATAAAAATAAGGGCTGCCAAAGAAATGCCTAAATCATCTCCTAAACCTACAATCTTTATTTTGCTTCACACGCGCTAGGCAAGTTCTAGCATCAGTCACAACAAAGAATATACAATAACCTTACACACACATGGCATATGGTCAACTTAATTAGAAGCATTATAGATTTTTGACCCAACAGATAAATGAATTAAACCACAACCAATTATCACAGCACGAGTCACAACTTAGAGCCTAAATGTTTCAATAGTAGTGATTCAGCACAAACTTATGTTATAATGCTATGCCATCTATAAGAACAATTTCATGCAACAATCTGACTAATTCTCTCTTAAGACGGTCGTCATTCATCCATCATTGAGAAAAGTGACTAATCACGACTAACTAACTACGACTAAAACAACTGTAGCAGACAAACAATGTGTGTAAGTAGTAGGCAATATAGAAGACAAGCCAATCAAGGCATACTTGTACCCTCACCCCACACTAAGAAGGAACAAACTACCCTCAGTGTAAATAAATAAGTAAAAACCTGGTTAGTCGGACTCTTCCTCTACATCTGGGGTCAAACCCCCGGCGTCAAAATCATCATCGAAGTCTTCATCACCAGAGTTGTCCTTTATATTAGAGTCTAGTAGTCGGTGATCATCGTCTGTCGGCACATCATCATCTGGAGATTTTTCAAAATTTACCCCCACTCCACACATGGCCCGAGCATGATCATTAAGCGGGTAGTCATAGTCAAGCTGCCGAATCTCTGCGTCAGTAGGCACACGACTCCCATTCATCATAGTGAAGCTAGTCATGCCATACAGATGGCGGAAAAAACTCTTATCTCGAGCATGCCTTTTAGTAGTGGTAAGGTTGATGCCTTAACTAGTTTCTGGATCTTTGATTTTCAGGAGATCTACCTTCTTTGGGTTTTGTGGCAACTTATGGTCTACTGGATCCTCCTCAATGTACTCTTTCCTTAAAATTGTAGTCAACAAGTTGCCGAAACTGAAGTGGGACTTGTTGTGCACCCTTTATTTACACATCGATGTTCGTATAACTGCACCAATGTTGATGGGAACATTCGTCATTAGAGCATATACCAAGAAGACTCGATCACGCGTGACCTTAGTGTATTGTGTCCCAGGAATCAAGCAGGAATTGACTATTCATAACCATATGCGAGCTTCTCTGTTCAAACAAGCATATGGGTAAGTATTTTGATGACCATTATCCTTATGATGAATCCACCAGGTCATGGACCTTGATCCACACAATGTATGTCTGATAGATCTGTAGGGAGGTTTGCTGTAGAGCTCCTTGAGTGGTGAGTGATTCACACTTGGAGTACCCAGGAAAGAATTGAAAAAATTAGCATTCAATTACAAGACCTGCCCTCGAATCTATACTTTATTTCCCATATTTCTTCGGGACCAGTTGGCATAAAACTCTCGAGTCAAATCAAGATTACATTCGCCCATGTCTCTAAAGATGAAGTCAAACTTTAGTACCATAATCTTTGGCAGAATGTGAGGGCAGTTTTTTGCTAAACTTTCCTTCTGTATCATTCCTTCCCTTCCTCCTCTAGAACCCATTTGATCCCAAAAGTGCATCGAGGAACATGAAGAGAGGAGGAATCAGCCTGGTCCTTTGTTGCCCTTTTTTGACCTTTCTATGATGTGGATGTTTTTTCTTTTCCCTGTCATCCTTTTGGAGCCCTGTTACCTGAGATCATAATAGGGTCATGTTAGTCTCAGTTCGTAAACTTCACAATAGTCGGAGAAGAAAATAGTGATGGCACTACCCCACACTTAATTCGTTTGCACAAACTAATTAAGTGACTGTTGTCGAGTACTCAGACTTCATCGATATACATTTAGATGGTATATGCCAACAAAATTATTAGTGTTGTAACACTTTCAACCCCTCACTTTACATAATAATTTCTCAGTTTGATATACAAAAGCAGCACACAATGGTTCTGTAATCTTGACTATTATTTCCAATTTCATTTCATTTCAGCAATACAATCTTTGAACAAGACTACCACATAGCAATCTCATCATGCCATAGTATAGAAACAACTTCATAATCTTATACTTTTTTTAACCATGCTCAATACATCGATGAACGAGTCACTCACATACTCAAGCTTACAACTCCCAGAATCATGCATTAAACTTCAATAGCTCAACTTTATAATAAAAAAAAATTACAGTGAATACCAATCAATACATTCTGAAGTGAAATCAAGATTATCCTCGAGAATCCTTTTACTCAATGAGATGTATTTTCCCAAATCATAGCAAACTAACCATAATATTAATCTTATCACCAAGCACTATTTCAAAATCCAATTAACCATTATGAGCCTAGCAATGAAACGACTAAGGAACATGAAAGAACAACTTACTTGATGATAAATGCTTGATGAACCGTGAAGGTGAGCCTGCAAGATTAGATGATAAAAGAGAAGGGCTTGGAGAGGGAAAAGGAGTTTGGGCGGAACTTAGGTCAAAGAAAAAATGGAGTGGGATTTAAGAGTAGAGAATGGGTTTAAAAGGTGAGACATGGGTTGGTTTGATCCATTCAAAAACGGATTATTAGGCAAAACTTACACTGATAGGTGGCGCCCATAAAATTTTCTAAGCATAAATAGGAGGCACCTAACGTATTGCCTAAGTGAGG
Source organism: Capsicum baccatum var. pendulum (assembly GCA_030864225.1). Taxonomy (NCBI): domain Eukaryota; kingdom Viridiplantae; phylum Streptophyta; class Magnoliopsida; order Solanales; family Solanaceae; genus Capsicum; species Capsicum baccatum. The sequence continues at coordinate 16,271,019 of CM061560.1, forward strand.
CAGTGAGCATAGGAAATGGTATAGGTGGCGCCTAACCTATCGCCTATGTTGACATAGGCAGCGCCTAAGCTATCGCCTATGTTGACATAGGCGGCGCCTAAACTATCGCCTAAGTAAGGCAGTGAGCATAGGCAATGGTATAGGCGGCGCATAACCTATCGCCTATGTTGACATAGGCGGCGCCTAAGCTATCGCCTATGTTAACATAGGCGGCGCCTAACTTATTGCCTAAGTGAAGTAGTGATCATAGGCAATCGAATAGGCGGTGCCTATATGCACTTATGTGATGCCTTGAAGTTGCAATGCACCCATACCCGTTGCTACATGTCTTCTTTCCCAATTTTCAAGTGAAATCAAATGCTACACTTAGAAATGTGTACGTCATCAATAGACTTACCACCTTTGATGTAGTTGATTTTCTCACCAAGTTTAAAACCAATTGTGTCCTTAATGCCTGCAGTACCTACACTTATTCAGAATAAACAAACAAGATGATTAGAGGGATGGGTTGCCTTCCACCAAGTGCCTTAGTTTCGGTCATGGCTCGACTCTTCTTTTAGAATTTTCATTTACCAGAAAAAAAAATCCTAGTAAAACCATGGGTTGCCTCCCATGTAGCGCTTGATTTATTGTCGCGGCACAATACAGTTATCTCGATTACTCAGACTTCATCGAGATATATGGTGGCTATATATTTTTTCGAGTCGATTGGACCGATACATAGCTTCACTCTTTGTCGATTCACCTTAAAGACACTACCATCATCATTTTCTAACTCTACTACTCCAGGTGAGTAGACTTTGCTGTTTCTGAATGGACCAGATCATTTAGACTTCAACTTACCTGGAAATAGCTTAAGTCTGGAGTTGAAAAGGAGTACCAAATCACCTTTCTGAAAGTTTCGTTGGATAATCCTCCGATCATGGTACTTTTCCATCCTTTCCTTGTAAAGATCTGCTCTTTCATATGCAATGAGATGGAATTCAACCATCTTGTTCAGCTTTCCCAATCTCATATTTATTGCATCATCCCAGTTCAGGTTAAGCTTCTTCAGTGCCCACATTGCTCTATCTTCTAGATCAATAGGCAAGTGTCAAGCTTTGCCATAAACTATTTGGTATGGTGACATGCCAATTGGTGTCTTGAACGCAGTCCTATATGCCTATAAGGCATCATCCAGCTTCCTGGACCAATCTTTCCTGCTGGTATTCACAGTCATAGCAAGGATCAGCTTGATTTCTCGGTTTGAGACCTCTACCTTCCCACTAGTTTGTGGGTGGTAAAGTGTAGCTACCTTATGTTTCTTAACCCCATACTTTGCCAATACAGCTCTAAATAGCTTGTTGCAGAAATATGATCCTCCATCGCTTATGATGGTACGGGGTACCCCAAAATGAGAGAAGATATTTCTCTTTAAGAATTCCACAACACTCTTACCTTCATTCCCATTTGGATACGTAATCCATAGCAACTAAGATATATTTCATCCCAAATAAGCTCGCAAATGGGCCCATAAAGTCAATACCCCAGACATCGAATAACTCTACTTCAAGCATTTTGGAATGGTCATCTCATGGTACTTTGATATAGAACCTTCCCTCTGGCACTGATCACATCTTCTTACGAAATCGTAGGCATTCTTGATTAATGAAGGCCAATAGTAGCTACTTTGCAGTACTTTTTTGGCCGTCCGATCACCTGTATGGTGACCTCCAACTTGGGAAGCATGGCTTGCTTCCAGTATGCTAGACAACTCTACTTTTGGGATGCACTGCTTAATAATACCATCAGCACATCATCGGAAAAGATACGACTCATCCCAGAAGTAATTCTTCACATCATGCATGAACTTTTTCCATTGATGAAAAAATAGATTCTCAGGAATCACTTCTCTTACCAAGTAGTTAGCAAAATCTGCATACCATGGTAAGTTTTCCACCACAGTTTCTAGAATCTCTTCGTTAGGGAATGCATCATCAATCTCCAGGTCATTCTGCACTATGTGCTCACTCTCAAGTCTGGATAGATGATTAGCTACTTGGTTTTCACAACCTTTTTTATCCTTTACCTCAAAATCAAATTCTTGAAGCAGTAGCACCCACCTGATTAACCTTGGCTTGGCATCCTTATTTGCTATTAGATATCTCGGAGCTGCATGATCTGTATGAACCACTACCTTGGTTCCGAACAAGTAAGCACGGAACTTGTCGAAAGCATAAACAATAGCGAGAAGCTCTTATTCAGTGATGGTATAGTTCTTATGTGCTCTATTCAAGGCCTTGCTCGCGTAGTAGATTGGATGAAAGAGTTTTTCACTTTCCTGACCAAGTACAGCACCCAAGGATACACCACTTGCATTACACATAATTTCAAATGGTAGAGACCAATCGAGTGCTACAATAATAGAGGCTTCAACTAGCTTCCCTTTGAGGCATTCAAACGCCTTCAAGCAATCTTCAGCAAAGTAAAACTTTGCCTTCTTCTATAAAAGTTTGCATAATGGGTTTGCAATCTTGGAGAAGTCTTTAATAAACCTCTGATAAAAACCAGCATGACCGAGAAAACTACGAACCCCCTTCACAGAAATTGGAGGTGGTAGTCTCTCGATAACTTCAATCTTGGCTCGATCAACTTCAATTCCTTCTTTAGAAATTTTATGCCCAAGAATAATGCCTTTCTTAACCATAAAATGGCACTTCTCTCAATTTAGCACAAGGTTGAATTCCACACATCACCATAAAGCCATACTCAGATTTGCCAAGAAAGACTCAAATGACTCACCTACAACTGAAAAGCCATCCATAAACACCTCCAAGGTGTCTTCAACCATATCTGAGAAAATGGACATCATGCATCATTGAAAAGTGGCAGGTGCATTACATAGCCCAAATGGCATCCGTTTGAATGCAAAAGTACCATATAGGCATGTAAAAGTGGTCTTCTCCTGATCTTCAAGAGCAATTCAAATCTGGTTATATCCGAAATAACCATCCAAGAAATAGTACCATCCCTTTCCTTTCAATCGATCAAGAATTTGGTCCATGAATGGCATTGGGAAATGGTCCTTTAGTGTCCACGAGTTTAGCTTCCGGTAATCCATACACACCCTGCACCCTATGACAGTCTTGAGTGGAATTAGATCATTTTTCTCGTTTGCCACGACTATCAAGACCCCTTTCTTGGGCACACATTGTACAGGACTCACCCATTTATTGTCTGAGATTGGGTACACCACCCCTGCATCTATCCACTTGATGATTTCTTTCTTTACCAACTCTTGCATAGGTGGATTAAGATGAAGCTGATGCTCAATAGTGGGTACACAATCTTTCTCTAGCTGAATCTTATGCATACATATGCCAGGAGGGATACCAATGATATATGCAGTAGTCCAACCAATAGCTCTCTTATATCTCTTAAGAACAGAGATGAGAGCCTCTACCTGTTGTTCACCTAAATCAGCAGCAATAATAACCGGCAATGTATTTCCACAACCCAAGAACACATACCGCAAATGACTGGGTAGCTCTTTAAAGTCTAACACCGGTGGCTCTTCAATGGATAGCTTCGACGGTGGTGAAGGTCTATTCTTAAGGTCAAGATCCAGCTTCTTGGGGGCATAAGAATACGACCCCATTCCTGTCAAAGCACAGACAATTTCTTCGTACTCATCAATATCCTCACGATCAAATTTCATAAGCACAGCAGCCAATGGCTCAACAGTAAGCTGCTCCTCCAAAGATAATTCCTGCGCATCCTCATAATAAACATCAACTATAGAGAACACATTCATATCCTTGGGCTGCTTTATTTATTTGCATACATAGAAATGTACCACTTCATCATTCATCTGAAATAAAAGATCATCTTCTTGCAATCAATAAGCGCACTTCTAGTTGAAAGGAAAGGTCGACCCAAGATTATGGGCATCTCAAAATCCATCTCGCAATCCAAAATAATAAAATCTGCAGGAAAAATGAAGGTATCCACCTTTACTAATACATCATAAAGAATCCCAACAGGCCATTTTACCGATCTATCTGCCATTACAAGCCGCATGTTGGTTGGTGTAGGATCTCCCAACCCCAACTATCTATAAATGGCTAGTGGCATCAAATTAATGCTAGCCCCCAAATCACACAAAGCCTTAGCAAAATCTAAAGATCCAACCGTGCAAGGAATAGTGAAAGCACCCGGATCTGCCTTTTTCTTCTGTACTAAGGACCTTGTGGCAATCGCACTGCAATGATGGAAATTATCTGTCGGTTCATAGCTTGCTGCCCTTTTCTTTGTCAAAAGGTCCTTCATAAATTTGGCATACCCTGGCATCTGCTCCAGTGCCTCCACCAAAGGCATATTTATAGTCAGCTGCTTTAGCATGGTCATGAATTTACTGAACTTAGTATCATCGGCCTTCTTCTTCAGTCTCTGAGGAAAAGGGGGGTTTGGAAGAGTTTTCTCCACTACTTCCTTTTCATTGTGCTTCCTATTATCAATCTTTTCAAACTGCTGACAGCTAGGTGTAGTATCATGAATGACCTCATCCTGATTTTCTACTTCTACAGAATCATTACAATCAACTTTAATAACATTCCCCTCTATACTATCAACCACAGACTTACCCTTGGATGGATTTTCCAACACCTTACCACTCCTGGTAGTAATGGCCAAACATGATCCATCTTTCCTTAGATTTTGGATAGTGGGTGAAGTGCTAGCTTTCCTTTGATTGAATATTGCTGATAGTTGACTTATTTGCTGTTCCAACTATTTTATTAAAGTGGAATGCCAGTCAGCTAATTGATTCATTGAGGACAAATTATTTTTTACGTCAGCTACTCCAATGTTGGTTGCCTCTACTCCTTTCAATAGCTTGGTCATCATGTCCTCCATGGAAATCTTCCCAGAGCTAGATACAGCAGCTTTACAATTTCTAGTATGGACATACAAACCTCTCATGTCATTCTTATTCTTCGAATTCCCTTGGTCTCGGTCTTTGTATCCGTATTTTTCATAATAGTTTCGACCTTGGTTTCCTTGGCCACTGCCTCGGAAACCCCCCTGATTATTCAAGTAATTTGCCTTCTCCTCAGAATCAGAGTCAGCTCTTTACTATGATACAACAGTTTTGACCTTTTCTGTCTTTCCCGATAATAAATGCTTAGTAAGAAGCTCTATCTGTATTTTCATGTGAGCCATATCCTGGTCACGTTCCTCTTTCCTTCGCCTTTGTTGTGCTGTCATTCCAATAGATACAGTAGAGCTTCCTACCTCAGAGACCCTGGTATGCCAAGCTCTACTCTGCTTTGTCATACGATCCAGCATGTTAGATGCCTCAAGAAAAGTAAGGTCCATGAATGACCCACCCGCAACATTATCTACGACTGGCTTAGTCACCGAGATCAAAGCCCTATATAATATCTCCATCAAGTGGACATTGGTCATCTGATGATTTGGGCAATGCATAAGCTTCTTCTTGAACCTCTCCCAAGTCTCGTTGAGAGCTTCAGTTAGAAGCTTTCTAAAATTGCTTATTTCATCTCTCAATTGTGCCCTCTTGGACGGAGGAAAAAATCTTTCTAGGAAAGTGTCTTTCAATTGCCTCCAATTGGTAATAGAGTCAGGAGTTAGCCCATTTAACCATAGAGTTGCCTCTCCAGATAGAGACAATGGAAATAAATGCAGCCGGATCGCATTCTGTCAAATCCCTAGATTGTCAAACGATTTACATATTAAGATAAAATTAATCAGATGCATATTCGGATTGTCGCCTGCAAGTCCACCAAATATCCCTTTGCGTTGCAATAGCTGGATCATAGTGCTAGTGATATTGAACTTGGCTCAGGGTGCTAAATGTGGAGGAATAATAGCCCCCATGGCACCAGCCCCATCCAAGTCATCATCATCATCATCAAAATCAAATTGCACAGCTCTGGGTTTGGGTCTCATTATAGCATGGCGATCTCTGTTGACATTCCTATTCACAGGTTCAGCCAAACCCTCTACATGCCTTGGATTTAATATCTCATCATCACCCAGGTCTTCATCACTTGGATTGGGTACCCGACCTGGGTTATCAGCATTCTGCTGATTTACTTGCACAGCTGCCAAAGCATCTAATCTAGCTTGCTCCTGTTGAGCAGTTATCCTTTCCGGGTCTCGTTGCGCATCCATTTTGCCAATGAGATGTGGTTCAGGATTTATAGGTAACAATGGTTGACCCGATCTCCGCGTATTTGGCATGCAATCCACTCAACCTGAACAAAACAAAAACAGCAAAAAAAAAAGTAAAATTTTAGGAATCTTTGAACAAAAGGTCGATTAACAAACACAACCTTAGTTGACAACCATATTCCCCGGCAACGGCGCCAAAATTTGATATGCCCAAATTACAACTCTCATTAGAAAGTGCAAGCGGTCGTTGTCAACTATAGAACTCAACTGGGTTGGGTGTCGAATCCTATAGGGAATACTATGATCACTAAGTGTTGAAATTATTATTAGATAGTTGATCGAAGGTTCCAAAGTAAAGGGGGCTTTCGGTTTAAGTATGCAGTAATACTATCAGTGTAATAGTAAGATGATATGTGTAATAGTATTTGATTACAGAGAAAGACAAGTGAGGGTTATTTCCACCTTGTAATTTTCAATGTTTTCTAACTATGGGTACTTAGAACTCATACATGCATGCACTTACGGAGAAACACATTTAAATTCATACTCCAAGTGTTTCTCAACCAACAAGGATTAATCAACTCTCATTCTCTCAAATCAAAAGTGTTGTTTATACTTATGTGAAATCTCCAAGTTATTAATCCTATTAAGGCATTAACGGATAAAATAGAGGTTAGAAACCCTGTTCTCTTGTCACTACTCTCTTTTCCCAACATAAACTTTTCTATCGAACAAGTTATGTTTTAATGGAACATTCCCTATGTTTGCAACCATGAGAATTCAATCATAACAAAGAGAGTATAATATAAGTGCATCTACACATACTGAATTCAAAACCCATAGAAATAAATAGTATACTACAAGGTTTTCATAACCCTAACAATTAAACTTAGCTACTCATGAATAAAACGAAAATCACCATAAAAATATTCATCATACCAAAAACTGAAAGTCGATTTTGGTATTCGAAAAATAGTGAAATCAAGGAGAAACGTTTTTTGCTCTCTCTTCACACTAAGCCGCTCTTTCTTGCGTTCAAAAACCCAAAAATAGCATAATGAATAAAAATTCAGCAACAAGTCTTTTAATAGCCTTCTCTCTCATAATTTCCTTCCAAGTCCTCAACTTATTATAAATGGCAAATTGGTCCGGGAGAAAGTTCCCATATATCACATTCAGTCCAAAAGCTGCTTTCCATTTATGTGAAGTTTCCTCTGCTATCCACAGGTCCCCAAAGTGCGGTAATATTCCTCATTAGTACCTGAAAGCATGCTAATCACATAGATCAGCTCCCTTAACTAAAAATAGACTAAAAGTGCAAGAATTATGTATTTTATCCTCAAAACTTAGCTAAAACATAGGTAAGTTATGGTGCTTAGACGTATAAATACACCCAACATCAGGAACTTCTTTGTTCCTTAGTATACGAGTCTGACGATCAAGAACCTCTATGGGAACTTCTTCATAAGAAAGTCTATTCTAAATATCTATATCCTCTGGGGGAACTACAACAGCTGAATTGTCCATGCACTTCTTTGACAAGGACACATGGAACACCGGGTGAACAGAGGATAAATCTGCGGGTAGCTCAAGCTCATACGCTACTTTCCCAACACGACTCAAAATACGGAAGGGACCAACATAGCGGGGACTAAGTTTCCCCTTCTTTCCAAATCTCTTCACCACTTTCATAAGTGATACCTTCAAATACACTAGATCATCAACCTCAAACTCAAGATCTCTTCTTCTTACGTCAGCATAGGATTTCTGAAAACTCTGGGCTGCTTTTAATCTTTCTCTAATCAACTGAACTTTCTCCATGGTTTCAAACACCATGTCAGGCCCAATCAAGGTGGCCTCACCCACTTCGAACCAACCAACTGGCGACCTACATCTTTGCCTATAAAGAGCCTCAAAGGGAACCATTTGAATGCTAGCATAATAACTGTTATTATAGGCGAACTCAATCAATCGAAAATGCTCATCCCAACTACCTTTAAAATCAAGTACACAAGATCTCAACATATCTTATAAAGTCTCAATGGTCCTCTTGCCTTGAAAAGCTGAACAAAGATGAACTTGAGTACTAAGACCTTTCTGAAAAGCTCTTTAAAACTGCGAGGTAAACTGAGTACCCCTATCTAAGATGATGGACAAAGGAATTTCATGCAATCTAACCATCTCTCAGATTTACAACTTAGCACAATATTCAGCCGTATAAGACGTGTGAACTAGCAAGAAATGGGCTGACTTAGTTAATCTATCAACAATAACCCAAATCAAATCATGATGATGACGCGAATGGGGTAAACCAGTCATAAAATCTATATTCACCTCTTCCCACTTCCAAGTGAGCATACAAAACTCTTACAACGTACTACCAAACCTTTGGTGCTCTACCTTAACCTGTTGATAAGTTACATACTTAGCTACGAACTCTTCTATATCTCTCTTCATACCACTCCACCAATAGATTTCTCGCAAGTTGTGGTACATCTTGGTAGCACCGGGATGAATAGAATATCGCGCACCATGCGCTTCCGCCATAATCCACTGCCTCAAATCATCAACACAAGAAAACACAATCTACTTTGGTATCTCAACACACGATCTCCCCCTTAGGATAACACCTCTACCTTTTGGTCTTTAATCGACTCCTTCAGTTTGACCAAACTAGAATCCATATTTTGCTTCTCCTTCACTTCCGAGACTAGGGAAGTTTCAAAACTACTCTAAACCCAAAAATTCCCTTCAGCAAAATCAACCAACCTAACACCCAACCTATCTAATCGATGAACTTCTTGAGCCAACTCTTTCTTATTATTATCCAAGGGCGTCTGCAACTAGATTGGCCTTTACCAGATGATAAAACACACTCATATCATAATCCTATAACAACTCCAACCACCTTCTCTGACGGAGATTTAACTCCCTCTGAGTAAACATATACTGCAAGCTTTTGTGATCCGTAAACACATAGGCTATGACCTTCCTCTCTGCATCAACACATAACCCAAACCAACTCTGGAGGTGTCACAATAAATAATAAAATCGTATGTATCGTCAAGTAATGCTAGGACTGGGGCTGAAGTGAGTCGAGTCTTCAACTCCTGAAAACTCTTCTCGTAGGAATCTGACCACTGAAACTTAACTTTCTTTTTGGTCAACCTAGACATAGGAGACGTTATGGTTGAGAAACCCTCTACAAAAAGTCTATAATAACCAGATAGACCTAAGAAACTCCTAATGTCTGATGGAGAGATAGGTCTAAGCTAATTTCTTACAACTTCTATCTTTTGGGGATCGACTCTAATGTCATCAACAAAAATAATGACCGAGAAAGGCTATTGTTCTTAGCCAAAATTCACACTTGCTAAATTTGGTGAACAACTAGTGATCTCTAAGAGTTTTCAACACAATTCTAAGATGGTATACATGATCATCCTTACTACGAGAGTAGACAAGGATATCATCTATAAAGACTATAACAAACATGTCCAGATACTTTTTGAACACTCTATTTATCAAGTCCATGAAGGTTGCTGGGGCATTGGTTAGCCCGATGGAAATGACTAGAAACTCAAAATAACCATAACGGGTTCTGAAGGCTATGTTTGGAATATCACACTCCCTTACCTTAAGATAATGATATCCGAATCTAAGGTCTATCTTGGAGAAATAACTTACACCTTAGAGTTGGTCAAATAAGTCATTGATTCTTGAAAGGAGATATTTGTTTTTTACCATAACTTTATTCAACTGATGATAGTCAATGCACATACGCAAAGAACCATCTTTCTTCCGCACGAACAGGATAGGAGCGCTCCATGGAGAAACACTAGGCCTTATAAAACCTTTATCTGGGAAATCTTTGAGTTACTACTTCAACTCCTTAAGCTCTGTGGGAGTTATATGGTATGGAGGGATAGAAATAGGCTGAGTATCAGGTAGAAGGTCAATACCGAATTCTATTTCTCTATCGGAAGACCCCTGGGAGATCTTCTAAAAAACATTAGGAAACTCATTGACTACATTAACTGACTGAATTATGGGAGTCTCAGACTTAGTGTCTTTAACTCAAACTAGATGATAAATACATCCTTTGGTGATCAACTTTCTGGCGTTAAGATAAGATATAAAATGGATTTTGGGGGACACTGAACTACCTGACCACTCAAAGACTGGATTATCTAGGGAACTGAAACTTCACCACACGGGTGTGACAATCTATAGAGGCATAACAGGAATGGAGCTAATCTATAGAAAGAATAAGATCAAAATAAACCATGTCTAACTATATCGAATCTGCAAACATGACTTTGTGAAGGATAGTGAGAGGACACTTTTTATAGATTTGCTTAGCAATAACTGACTCACCCACTGGGGTAGAAACCAAGAAAGGCTCAGGGATCTTTTCAGAACATATCTCAAATTTACTGCAACTAATGGGGTAACATAAAAAAAACTTGACCCAGGGTCTAACAACAAATAAACATCAAGATAAAGGACATGAAGCATACTAGTTATAACATCTGGTGAATCTTCCTGCTCCTGGTAGGATGGTAAAGCATAGAACCAATTATGGCGTTGACCACCACCGGTACTGGATGATGTGCCCTAAGGAGAAGATGGGTGACCTAAAGTAGCTGGTGCGCTAATAGCCTGAGTCTGGGGACGGTCATCTCTGGTTCCCTGCTTAGCATACAAACAATATCTAGGGCTGTGACCCAACTTTCCATATCTAAAACAACATTTCTGATCAGCCAAACACTCACCAGGATAATTCTTACCATACTTAGTACAAGTAGGATAATTGGGCCTACCACCCACACTACTCTAGGATCTTGACATAAAAGACTTAACCCACTACTCCTATTTATCTCTAGGAGCAGGAGCACTAGATGAGGATGGTACTGGCATAGATGAACAATTCTAAAACTGAGAATGATTTCCTCTTTAAGACCTAGTCTAACCATACTCAAACTGCCCTATTCTAGACTTCTGATTTCCCCTCTCACTTTCCCTCAATTTCTCTACCTCAATCTGTTTAACATGCATCATCAATCTAGAAAAATCCATGTCTCCAATAAGCATGGAAGTCCTATACTCCTTGACCACCAATCTAGACACTCTAGTCATGAACTTACTCATGCTTAACCTAGGGTCAGCCATCTGATCAGGGGCATACTTAGACAACTGGTTGAACGTAAGGCAATACTCCTTCACTGTCATTGAGCCCTGCCTCAGGTTCATGAACTCTTCTATCTTAGCTTCCCTCATCTCATGTGAGAATAATTTATCCAGAAACACATCCTGAAACATCTTCCAAGTCATGGGAGTTGCATTCTCCCTTTTACTTTTTTTCCATATCACTACACAGTCATATGCAATATACTTCCGCCTATAGGATACTAGTTCTACACTCTTATCTTCAGAAACATGCATAATCCAGGTGATCTTCTTCACCTCATCTAAATAAAGTTATGGTTCATTACCTGCTTTTGACCCAGAGAACTCTGGTGGATTCATTCTCATAAAATCTTGAATTCTGGCTGCGGCTAGGTCCCCATCTTGCTGAGGCGGGACTGCCGCCTGATGGTTGCCCTGAACATTAGCTATCACATCTTGGGCTAGTGCTTGAAAGGTAGCCCAAAAGTCTACATGCGACACATTCTCATTCAAAGGATCTGTGGGCTGAGGTGGCTGGTTATCATTTCTACGGGCATTAGCTCGACAAGGAGGTATATCAACTATCATGTAAAAGCACAAGTTAATAGTAGGTAGAGATATTGTACGAACTATAAATCATGAAAAAAAAAAGATAATTTCTTAAGAATGTTCCGTAGCCTCTTATTCATAAAATATGGCGTGCTTCACACCCATGACCAAGACTCTACATAACGAGGCTAGTCTGACTTCCTAGGACTCTTAAAAATATTAGGCTCTGATACCAAGTTTGTAACACCTTGAAATCTAATCCTGAGATATCACACGGTGCTCAAGACTACGAGTAGCCTTAAACTAACCCTGTCTTCATACTGTAGAGCCTAAATCCCATAATAGTGGAAATATAAATGATACAAGTCATACTAAATACAGAAATAGTCTATAACTTCTGATGATAATCTGAACAAAATATCTGAAACATCAAATCTGAATAATCTATATCAAAACTAGTAGTATAATAAGCCTCTACTACTAATAACTAGAGAGTCACTGGGACAAACCCCCAACTAACTCGAATTTGTCTAAAATAAATGCTAAATCCCATAAATTGAGAACTGAAAAATTTGAATGGATAGAATAAGTCCTCGAACTATGAGGACTCACCAACTGTCAAATATAGATGAAGATATTCAAACTACTTACACTGTTGATATTGAGCACCTGTACCTACATTATGAGATAATGTAACACATAGACATATATGTGGATCAGTACTTTGAGGATGTACTGAGTATATGGGGGTGATATGTAGAAGTAAAAAATCATCTCAAAATCATAGTTCATAAAACAATGCATGCTAAATGTAAATGACTGATATAAGCTGGAATATCTAAAATACTGAAATATGAGGCAATAAGAAGCAAGTCATGCTTTATAAATCTAGTGAGTCATAACATTTAATTCGAAAAGTTGTACTTGTATTCTCCCTTTAAATCATACTATATAAGTGTAAAAAAGGCTCACTCTTAAATCTGAAATCTGAAAGCTGAAATCTGTAGCTAATATCTATCTGTAAATCATATTCTGAGTAAAATTTGTGAGCCTTTATACTTAGTTTTATAAAATCATTTATTTTATTATTTTACCTTAGCTAATAGGGAGAATTACTTTAAAAATGTTCTGAAAGTTGTTACTATTAAGGTTATCTTTAAGCTTTAGAAAAAAATTATCCTACAATGGAGGTTCTCTTAACAAACATAAACCATGCGAGCAACATGAAGTCCAATGTCTCATCCTCCTAAGGAACAAACCTCATGTTAGGGAGAGGCGTCATACTCTTGCCAGGAAGTACAACCTACCTATGTGATCGATCACAAACTAAATTTGTCATCCATATAGAAATAGGAATAATCTGACAATCTGTACCTACGTTGGCTACATAGTTCTATAGAAGTAGAATGCGCTAAATCCACACTTCCAGCTTGGTGCTAAATACTACTTTCTTTTTATTTGCTATGCTCATTCTGTTGGAAATCCACTTTAAAACTAGCATAAGGGTTTATCTAAAATCGATTATGCATTTATCTGATATAATCTATAAATAAAGTTGATCTAAATTCTGTAAACTGTAATAATCTGTAAAGTGGATTCCATAGCTAAACTGAGGATAAAAAGATCAAAGCTTTTTTTTCTAAAAATTTGTAATAATCTGCTAATAAGATGCTTAAAGCATCACCTTTCTTGAATTAACAATATTCAATCTTGGGCTAATAACCCATGCTTTAAATCTAATGTCAAAACATCATAATAATCATGTTTGATAATAAAATCAATGAAAATTCATCTCAAAATCTAGAAATTACTGTAATAAGCATGAAAATAAGAAAATAAACATGTAATTCAACTTATAATTCACTTGAAATCTCATAATATTGTAAATGGCAACATTTGGTATGAACCCTAATTTTAATTTTATGGAAAATCATATATAACCAAATAACTTTGTAATTCAAAACCTTAATTGATGCTTAGATGAAGAAACCTTGAATTTTGGATTCCTATTGAGTTCTTGATGATTAGTTCTTGATTATCTTGCTTTTGAAATGCTCAATTTGGAGCTTTCTTGGAGAATCTAAGGAGGATTGTGATTTCTTGTAGAAGAAGCTTTTGGTTTCTAGGGTTTTTCTTTTGAAGAGAATGATGAATAATGAGCATAATAGGCTTAGGATATGATTAATCTTATGTTTTGGATGGATTGGGGCTTGGGAATTATCCAAAATACCCTTTTAAAACTCCTAAACAAAGCTAAAAAATATAACTGGTTCTCGATTTAGTGGGCCACCGCGATGTGACACTATCGCGGTGGCTCACTGGAAATCGACGACTGGAAAATTGGGGCCCTCCGCGATGCGGAGTTATTGAGTGTCCCACTTGATTTTGATAATTAGGACCTGGATCTTCAACGCGATGTGCCACCGTCGCGGTGCCCTATAGGATTGTCATTTTGGCCTTCAGCACGACTCTCCATTATAGCGTTGGACTACTGGAAATTGACAAATAGGAAAATAGACCTCTCCGCGATGCACCAATATCGCGGAGGTTCACAAGAAAATGAAAATTAGGATTTTTTCCATCTCCGCGACGCATCAAGTGTCCAGGTGGCACACTATTAACTTAAAAACATCATAACTCCTTCACATATAATAAATATTATTCATTTTGGAAGCTATCCCTTAACATTCTAGGAACAAATTCAATCTAGTAAAAGTACGGGGTATTACACGAACCCATTTACAAAGAGATTAACCCAGAAGGTTTTTTATAAGCATGTGAAAGAAATGTGTGTTAAAATTGTGCATTCGTGTTTATGAATCTAAGTGGGATATTGTTAGAATATACTATTAACCATGTAGTTCGCGTTATAGTATTATATTTTAATCCCATGTAAAGACTATTTATTATATTAATAAAAAAAAATTGAATAGATCATTGTGTTAATATGTGTGTCCTTTGCTTATATTGTAGACAATTTTATGTATGGAATATTTTTAACTCATGCACAGAAGATTAAAATTGGCGGTACTTATAAGTAATAAATTAACGTTCACAATCAAATATGATGTAAGACAAACATATTGATGATTGTAGCACAAGATTAAATATAATTTGATCTTAATTATGGGAGTAGTAATATTCCAACTTCTTGTGTTAGTACATTCCGTATGTATTGAATGGACCAATTATAGATATTCGTTTATATTCTGAAAATTAATAAATGACTTCTCTAGTCCTTTACATGTACTTATACTCTTAATCTTGACATAACTATTATGATCCATTGGTTTCATTTATTATTTTAATCTATTGAAAGGTGAGACTCTTTTATGAGTCAATATATTCCTAATAGGTTGGATGATGACAAATCACTTAGTCAAATATAAATTAGTTGATAGAACCATGCCTCAGACTTGAGATAAAAGACACCTCTTTATGGTTGGTTATAAGTTTTCACGTGAAAAACGTGCAGGTGGATTTTATGTTCCTTAAATGAAATAAGTTAAGCATTATAAATAAAGGATTAAATTAATCAATGAGTTAATTTTGTCAGAGAATTTACTTTAATTGATTGGTGTCGGTAATTCTAACATGGGGAGTTAAATAAGATGTAATGCTAGGCTTCTATCTTAAATCAAGGAGTGCAATAACATATTTTTAGTGGAATAATTTATAATTTATTATGATATGATAATTCATTCATTACCGAATTAATATCATAATTAAAAGTGTTGCTTAATAAATCTGTAATCCCTGCTATACCTGATTAACTAGTCAGTTTTGGGGAAAAAAAATTTACTAGAAGAAGTAATATTTTTAACTGGTCTTCTGTAAGGAAAAGGATATCTTCTAACTTTAAATAATGTATTGTGACAACCCGCATTTTCGGGCTAGAACGTAAACCTTCATTTCTATGCATAAAGGTAATGAAAGCCAATGATTCCTATACAAATTTAAGTATGTTAACCTTTTAGGTAGTGTGGGATTCTAGTTGTTCATGAATTGAGATCATAGAGGTCCCTCAATTCAAAGACGAGTTGAAAACTTTCCTAAGGATTAAGTTCTAGTGAACGTCTAAACTTGGATCAACTTCCATCGACCATAACTTCTTGTATTTTGCTATTTATAGGGCATACTTTATATCAAATGAGAGTTCTTTGGTTCTTCTTTTCAATGTCACTGGTTTTGTGTTAATCCAATATCAGAGTAAAAGGTTATGCCCATTTTTCCAGAGAGGTGTCAGTTTACCGAGGTGCGATGGCCAGGCGATGGACCGTCAAGCCAGTGATGGCCTACTAGGCAAATCGTCAGCCTTGGGCAGAAAGGTCGGCTTCTGGATACAGGATGACGGAGGGACCAATGGTCTGTCACTTTCCCGACTATCCGTCACATAAGCCGTCAGCGGGGACTCAGAAATATCAGCTTTGGTCACAGACTGACTAAGGGACCGATGGTCCGCCACTTGCTCGATGGTCCATCACCCGATCCATCAGTTAGATCTGATTTGGAAACATAACGTTTTAAGGGGTACTTTTGTAATTTGTTTCCTAGAAACCTCCTCCACGGATTAAATTATACTCTAAACGATATTAATCATCTTTTATCAATTTCAAAACTTCTAAAAATCCTCTTTACTCTCAAGAAAAAGAGAACCTAGGGTTTCCTTCAAGGCAAGAATTCAAGCCTTTCAACCCAAGATTTCCCAAGAAAAGAGGCAAGACTAGGGTTCCATTCTTCAAACTAAATAACTTGTGGTATGTGGGACTATCCTTAAACTCCATGGGCATTGATTTTATCATTTGTACTAAGTACAATGGTTTATATTCATGTTGCAAATTAAGGGTTTTGAATATCGTTTGAAAAGCTTGTTGAAAAGGTCATTTTGATGAAATTGTATGCATTGTATTGAACCCTTTTATGGAAATCGAATTTTATCCCTTATGTTTATACGTATATGGTTTTGAAATTTAATTAAGATCATAAACGATGAATTTCCTCTTTTGTTGCAAATTATAGTGTTTATTTGTTTTGTAAGTGATTTTGAATGCATGACCAAAGGTTTGAAACTAAGTTTCTTAACATCATGGAGTTTGACAGGTTTCATGATATAATGAGGGGAAGCTTTCTTGCTATAACTATACTTTATATATTACAAAGAAGAATTGCATGCGATTGAATAATTGACATGGCCACCACATGTTTTAAGTATTGTGAAAGGAGAGTAATTGCATAAAGATTTAATGATGATTTCATAATGATGACTCTCTTGTGTTGTTATAAATCTTTGGTGGACAATTGCATGTTTTGAATGAGATGGTTTGTGGAATTGATAGGATATTGACTTGCAAGTCAGGGTATGACGATAACCGGTGATGATATGCCCTTGATATTTTTACCATTGAATGATTTGTATATGAAGCATATTGTTTAAAGAACTAAAATTGAGCTTAAAGTGAGGTAGATAGTTATCCGAAGAAAGCGTTTGAGTGTAAGGGCTCCTCGATGGCAACCGAGTTTGCCAATTTGGGAGATATGAATTGGTTAAATGCCAATGTATACTTGTCCTTGAGACATTGGTTTACAAGAATAGTAATTAGAACTCCAATTCTTGCAGAATACTTGGATTGAGGGCTTGGCCGCCACGTCAAGGACGGATTTCATATAGCCCGTGGAATTGTAGAAATGTAGGGTGTACCATTTATCTCAGGAGTAAGATAAAGTAAGAGTCTTGTTTTCAAGAAAGCATTTGAAGATTCTAAATTTATGCCCATGTGTTTTACTTATCTTATGTACAATGTTTTATGAAAAGCTCTCGTCTATATTATATAATAAAATGATGTTATTTTGGATGGTTTCACTTACCAGTACAATTGAATTGACCCTCCTATATTTTAGGATCTAAGGCACAGTCCTGGGTCCCGCTAAGAAATAGATTTGGTATTTGAGATTTGCAGTTGGTGAACCTTCTCTATTCTGGAAGGCTTGGTTTATGAGACTCTGTTATTTCATTATGATTCATGGTCCAACTAAGGGCTTGTCCCAGTTTCTTGTCAGATGTTGATTTTCGTGTCTTTGGAGATTTCATAGAACTGATGTTATGTGTTTTGAATATTATGAATCAAACTTTGTATTATTTAATTGAGTTAAAAGATTGACCATATTTCTGTCTTATTATATTTTTTCTTTCACAGTTCTTATATTATATGAATGGTGTGCATGATTGTCAGATGAGATGGGCGTCCGAGCCTTTATGGTTCGAAATTCTCGTCACGGACAGGGTCCCGACTCGGGTCGTGACATATATTAAAAGGAAAAAATGTTTGGTTTTTAGGAGAAAAACATTTTTGCTCATTAATAGAAGATTAAGAGCAGAAAGCGTTTTGTGACTCTTATTAGAAATAGCAAAAACTGTTTGCCTCTTCTTCTCCCCTATTCAATAAAGAACAAGGATAAAAGGGGATGAATTCAGAAGAAAATCATTCTGTTTTTGTCCAAAAACACTTGCACACACAAGTTTGATAGCAAAAGTCAGTCAGGAAATAGCAGAAGGTTGTAGCCTTGGAGGCCAAGACAGTGACGAATTGTGTGAAAGTTTCAACATGTAAGTTTTTTTTATTTTCGTTTTGATTACGTTATCTAGAAAGTTATATTGATCCTGCAGAATTGTTGCTTTCATTGTGCATGTTCTAATAATATTCACCCTAAATCAAAAACAAGGGCTCTCCTCTTTTCCTATGTAAGTCTAGAAATAAGTCAATCCCATATAGAGAATTCAAAGGCCAAACTTTCCTTGAATCTTCTCCGTCGAAAAGCATATTGAACATGATCTACTTCCATTATTATTATAAAGTGTGATTTTAATTATTATTTATTACATTCTATTGGTAATTTGAAGGTAGGGTTGAGAATATTTTTCATGAAAGCTTGCTATTGATTATTCCTTTTTTATAATCTGTTTGTCTATCTCTATTTGAAGATTTTGAGGCTTGAACATACTATTTGTAAAAGGTGAATTTCAATATATGGATTTGAAACGTTAAATGTGATGAATGATTGAAATTATGGCCTTTAAGTCTTTGAAAAAACTTTGAGTTTCAATGATGAACAGAGATGAAACCCCATCCTTTTGAAATAACGAATGTGTTGAATTATGACTTGCTTTGAGATTATTATGCAAACTTAGAGATGATTATGGATATGTTTTGAATGATGGGGCTAAGAAGTCGATAATGTTTTCTTTGGCATGATACAAATGTCTTGCAAGTCTTGGTATAATGGTACTAAATGTGAGTGCCTTAATGAAAGACTCCATGGATAAAAGTAAGGAAAAATATTTTAATTGGGCTCAAAGAGAACTGTGTAGTTACACCGATAAGGTGTAGTCCTTGTGACCTACATCAGAAACTGTATCTGCCAATGTGGGAGGTCTTGTCATGAATGGAGAATGACCATTGCATGCTTACTTTGCGCAGTTGTATGCATTGATGTTTATGATATGAGGGCAAAAAAATATGACTACCTCAGTCCATGAGGCTAACATGGATTGGGGCCCCACCAGTTAGGTACAAACTGGACCCATATAGCCGGTGGGTTACTTAATGTCGGTGTAAATTACATAGTCCAGAATTAAAGATTTTCAAGTGATTATGCTTCTTTACATTTTTTGTCACTTAATACTTATTATCTTCATTTGAGCTTATGATATGAATTTTATAAACTATTTTTAAACTGCTTTGGTTCACCTTTTCCTGGGTTACATGCCAGTACTCATCGTACTGGTCATTTTCGGATGCTACATCCTTTCATGATGTAGGTTTCGAAGCTCATCCCTGCGATATGATTCAGTAGTAGGATTTCACTCGAGACGGCAGCTAGCAAGTGGTGAGTCATCCATCTTTTAAAGGGCTAGGTTTATTTTTTTCGGTTAGACTTGATTTATTTCAGTTTTATGGTATTTGTTGGGGCCATGTCAATCCCCACCACTTTGATAGAGCATCTGCAAGTTCATTACCCTCTTTATTAGCCTTGGTCATTGTAGTTGCTGGACCACCCGTGATTTTCTTTAATTTTTTATTTATTCCCAACATTACTCTATATAAGTTTCTTGTCCGTATTTTATTTGAGTTAAACCTTTCCCTTTCAATTCCTTGTTTTTTTTTTGGAATAAGTTGTAGGAGTCATATTTTTGTTGTATAAAAGATGAATGAGAATTCATTAAGGGTAAATTTATTTTGGGGTGGTCATGTTTTATATGAAGCCGGTTCTATAAGATATAGTCGACCCACTGTAGTTGTGCAAGTGTATCCATTACCTATTAAATATGAGTGATTGTTACGTCTACTAAGGAACAAAATAGGTACAAGTAATTTGAAAGATGTGGTGGTTATCACCGCACGATATCCAACGTCTTTTTTAGTCAATGGAGTTACAACATATGTTGAGACTTGTATTTGGAGTGATGATTCTTTGTCTTTGTTTTTCCGTACTGTTGAATTTTCGATAATCGCATTAACTTAACCAATCTTGACATGTATGTGTCAATTGAATGTTGTCCTATTGTTAAAGAACCCACCGACTATGAGTTTGATCATTGTGATACTACACATTTACAGAATTTGAATGTTGGTTCTTCAGGGGTATCGTCCAACAACAAACAGTTGAACAATTTGACAGGAACTCAAATGATATGAATAACTTGATTCAAACACGGAGAAGAAACAAAGAAGAAACTTATATAGAGAAGGGATGAGAATAAATAAAAAATTAAAGAAAGTCGTTGGCGGGCCAGCGACTTGTAAGTCGATGTGGGTCCAGCAACTTACAAGTCACTGGCCCACCAGCAACATCTAAATTGCAGGATCAAGGGCGTTTTGTCCCATTTGGTTTTTTCCGACATTCATTATCCCCTTAGACATTTTTGCTCCAAAAATTAACCTTTTCCGCTATGGACTCTTGAAAATAACATCAAAAAGAATTAACGGGGAATTCAGTTAGTTATGTTTGAAGTAAATACCAATTATAAGAAAACATTATGGAGTTCTTAGAAGTAGCAACAGCCCACAAGGATACTCTCTTTCTTTTTATCAGCCCACCCCCATTTGAAGGCTAAATGGTGTTCTCACTCATATATCCTCAACCTACCAATTGATATAGAAAGTGATCAACCACCCTAATCTATCCGCTTGTAAACACTTGATGACCAACAAAAGGAGGAGCAGTATAGATGTTAACCCAATCTCATGGTACATATTGTTCGTTTTGGGCTTAGGTATTTGTCCTTTGGGCAAGTCATATCGAGTTCCAAAAAATCATGCATACCATGTGAATTTATGATATATGCCTTATAAAGCTCTTCAGTTTTCTCTCCTATTTCGGTGTGGGATTCGCGTAAGGTGTAACATGCACCTCATCTTCACAAATTTGTTGCCTAAGGTGTAACATGGACCTCATCTTCATCAATCCGTCCTCCATAAGCGACGTCACCTATACCTCATAGGGAATAAGTGATGCTAAGATTTGCCCCACCATCGTACTGATCTAGTACATAGTACCGACTCTGATATCATATTTGTCACAATCACCCAAGCTCATGGCATCCCCTTTGGGTCTAGACATAGACCCCTTGAGGATTTGTCTTTCGGGCTACACCATATCGAGCCCAAAAAATGTGCGTGTCATGTGAACTTCTTATATGCCTTATAAAGCTCTTCATTTTCCTCTCCCGATCCAATGTGGGATTTGCGCCACAATATCTTGTGCAACTCATCTTTAAAAACTTGTCAGTCTAGAAGCCTGTCAGTCTTGCTTGACCCGCCTTCATCAGCCCACCGTCTGTCGGGCTTCACATTAATATTATTCAATAAAGAAAAAAAAAATAACCAAAAAAAATCATGTGAGAAATACTCAATTATTTGATGTCATTACACATGGAAAAATAACCATATACTTTTTGGTTAAGGCCAGGGGATCAAGTTTATATAGTCAACTAAACATGTCTACATTATTATCCACTAGAAAATACATTATTAACAGCCTAGAAAAATCTCAAACGTGCATAGCATTTCCCTTTCCAAATATATATTCCTTCTTAGCTCAACAATTAATTGTTAGAGGACCAAATATGGCTAATAACAACAATAGTTTTGAAGGGTCATCATCAAGATTTAGTAAGAGAAGTACACAAGAACTAACAAAGGTCGAGGAGATTAAGAGAGAGAGAAGAACTAACACCAATATTGCATTCTACAAACTCTTCTCATTTGCTGATAATATTGACAAAATATTGATGTTTTTTGGAACAATAGGTGCAACAGGGAATGGACTATGTCAGGTTCTTGTGGCTGTATTCTTTGGGGATTTGGTTGACTCATTTGGACTAAATAGAACTTCAAATGTGCTTCAAGAAGTTTCCAAGGTACTATATACTATACTATAACTTCCCTAGCAAATGTTTCACTATATGGTTTTTGTTACATCCTTTGTGACCTTGAGTTATCAAAGCTTTCTGACTCGGCCTGGACCGGTTGCCCTATGAGGCCGGTGCTTCAAAAGGCGAAACTCTCAGTCGTAGTTTGGCGACATACCTTCAGTAGGGCCTTTAGTCTTTTGATTAGAGTAGGGATCCCAAATTTTACTTGCTTATTAAAAAAGTAGTAAATACCATCAAAGGTTGTGGTGGAGTGGTAAGTGCTCCTCCATCATCAACCAGGGGTCTCAGGTTCGAGTTCTAGGTATGGAGTCGTGTTGGTAGGGAGCACTTTACCCCCATAGTGGGACTACTTCCCGGAACATATCCGGATAAGTCAAGCTCCAATGTGGGTACCTGACACCGAATGTAAAATCACCAAAAAGTTACCAAAGAACAAAAACAACAACAATGACAACAAATCTGATTTAAATGACATTGTGACATTAAAGGAATAATATGTATGAAGGTACAGAAATGATAAAAATATGTATGTTATTTTTCACAATCATGTGCTTTACAAACGGAGTTTAGTTTTGCTGGAAAGCTTCTCCTCTGAGTTCGCTGCTTATAGCGTATCAGTTTTTAAAGCCTTGTATATCCATCTGAACATGCCATGTCGCATAACATTTCTATCTTTCGTTAAACTTTTGTGGAAGAGCACAAGCGAATCTGCTTGTACATATCCGCACACTCAATATAATCCTTCTTATTTGCTTGTTATGAACAATCATGGACCTTGTTTCCAATGGTAAGCTATATTATTTTTCAGGTATCATTACGATTGGTTTATTTGGCCATCGGTTCAGGTGTAGCAGCAATGCTTCGTAAGTCCAACTAACTAAGCAAAATTTTGTTTGTTGTAATTGTTTTCAAGTACAAATTAATAGCAAGTGTTCCTAAAAATATTTTCTCACTTGTTTTCTAGAGGTGGCTTGTTGGACGGTTACTGCAGAGAGACAAGCTGCTCGACTAAGGGTGTTGTATTTAAAAAGTATTCTGCGACAAGATGTTACTTTCTTTGATAAAGAAGTAAATACAGGAGAAGTTATTGGGAAAATGTCTGGTGATATTTTTATCATACAAGACGCTATGGGCGATAAGGTACGATAAGTCATATTACCTTGGTTATTTTTGTTTGTACAAAAAAAAAAAAAAAGAAGACTTAATACATAAATGTGCCGTTTAATTTGGCTCAGCTGGCATCTATGCCCTCCAACTTTGGGTATGCACAAGT
Organism: Capsicum baccatum var. pendulum; assembly: GCA_030864225.1. Classification (NCBI taxonomy): domain Eukaryota; kingdom Viridiplantae; phylum Streptophyta; class Magnoliopsida; order Solanales; family Solanaceae; genus Capsicum; species Capsicum baccatum. The sequence continues at coordinate 16,294,616 of CM061560.1, forward strand.
AGGCACCTAAGCTAGGGGCGGCTCGACTTCATTATAAAAAAGGCAACCACCTTAGGCCCCCTAGTTTGAGGGGCCTCATTTTTTAACAATAATGAATTATATATATTTTTCTTGAGAAAAATAATAATATTATTTGATGAAAAAATAACTTTTTTATATAAAAATAAAATTATTAAAAAATATTGATATATCTAGAGTCCTATGTCTCGGGAAAGATTAATGCATCGATTATATTATTAAGGATTATAAAATTTTTAAAATAGACTTTATTAAAAATTTATTTTAAAAAAAAAAAAAATTTAAAGCCTCCGTTCGATTTTGGCTTTAGGCCACTTATATGCTTGAGCCACCCCTGACCTAAGCTTGTATAAAGTTGAACGAGTAGACACATTCATCCTATGTGGCAATTTGCTTTCTACGTGGTGTTCTGCTTCTCATATATTATGCCACATAGGACGCTTGTGTCTAATTGTTCGTTAAAAGAAAGAAGTCTTGTGATTTCAACATCAAATTTGGAAATATGTAACTAGACCTATATTATGAAATTCTCTTTCTTATTTTCCACTTTCCGACTATCGCTTATGCTCAGGTAGGGAAGCTCATAAGGTGCATATCAATGTTTATAGGAGGATTTATTATTGCTTTCATCAAAGGGTGGCTTCTAGCACTTGTTATGCTGACGCCCATTGTTCCGCTGGTACTAGTTGTTGGTGTCATGTTCATCTTCATGTCTAGACAGGCTTCACAGTCACAAAAAGCTTATTCCAAAGCAGCCAATGTAGTTGAGCAAACAATTGGTTCCATCAGAACAGTAAGACTTTAACCTTAAAACTTAATGTTTATTCTCTCTTTGTTTATGTGTGTTTCATCTCCATGATTATTTTTCTGTCATTTTAAACATTAAACACAATGAGTTAAATGTTGAAGGCATAATACATATCAGACACTTAAACTTGGTCTCAACTTATAAGTAAACACTCCAACTTTGAGTATGCATATATAGACACTTCAACTTGTTTCCATTGAGTCAATTGAACACTACAACTTACAAGTGATCATCTGAACACATTCAAAATTTACGTGTCACGTCAGCATTGGGTGTCCAGAGACACAGTGGGGACAAGTTAGAGTGCTTAGTTGTCAATTGAAGCCAAGTTAAAGTGTCTAGATGTGCACTCTCAAAGTTAATGTGCTTGTTTGCCAGTTGAGGCCAAATTTGTATGTTAGTTTATTGGCATAATACATAAATATGACCCTAAACTTGACACCAAATTATAACTTTGACCTTAAACTTTGACAGTGCACAAATATGACCTTTAACTATTCAAAACTGCACAAATTAATATGACCTCCGATCCTACGTGGCAAAACGCGTGTTCAACACGCAAAACTGAGAGCATCCAGCTTAAAATCTAAGCATTTCAACGGTAAAAAACTGATAAAATGACTATAATGCCCTTATTAATTCCTTTTTATAAATTTAAATGACTTTTCACTATTATTTTTTCATTATTTTCGGCTCATAGATGAAAATGGCATCTAATTTTTTTTGTCATTGCAAAAAAAAGAGCAATGTTGAAGATTTATTAATTAGGTTGGTCAGCCTCATACGAAAAAATCGCGTGGGTATCTATATATATTATAAAGCAAAGAGCGAATTTAAGTTATATAATATATCTAAATATAATTTATTTACATATTAAATTAAATATGAAACTATACTAATAATAAAAAAATTATAGTTTTAATAAAACGTTATTAAGGATAGCAGTAGTAGTATATTAAATTAACGTTATTAAATTAACGCAGGGGCAGACCTACGTGGTTGCCATGGGGTTCACCCGAACCCCTCGGTAAAAAATTACGTTGTATATATAAGGTAGAAAATCTATATTTATGTATGTATATTAATGTTGAACCACATGAAAAAAGGCACTTAGATAGCCCAGTGATGTTATTTGCTCTTCTTTGGGCGCTTCCTTCAACCTACGGCGTGGGTTCGATCCCTGCAAGTGACTGCTAGATGTTGCTGCTACAGAAATAAATAATAATAATAATAATAATAATAATAATAATAATAATAATAATAATAATAATAATAATAATAATAATAATAATAATAATAACAACAACGACGTCGTTTTAACACAAAAAACAAAACGACGTCGTTTTAGATGAAAGACAAATGTCCCTCCAAGTCAGCCCTTTTAATGACGTGGCACCGTGTGATTGGATTACCTTTCCACATAGGCACAAGTGAAATCCATGCATGAGGGATGTAAAATCGGAGGTTATATTTGTTCAGATTTTGAATAGTTAAAGGTCCTATTTGTGCATTATCAGAGTTTAAGGTCAAAATTATAATTTGATGTCAAGTTTAGGGTCATATTTATGTATTATGCCTAGTTTATTTATGCCTATATTTACTTATTTAGAACATTTTAAACACAAATCTTGAATCAAATGACAAAAAATAATTGCAGAAAGTAGCATTTAAACACGGAAAAATCTACAAATTAAATAAGAAAGACATGAAATTAAGAAAATCAATGCGGACAAAGTGATATCTAGATCACAATACAAGTTCTGAAATATTATTGCACAATCTTCATAAGGTTTACAAATATATGCTAAGCTTACATGATATATTGAAATTTGGTTCTTTCCGGGGATTCTTACTTTGAGGTAAAATGGCGGAGATAACATACTTGCGCTAACTTTTGGATAAAATCCACACTGCACATTGTGTAGGTTGCATCATTTACTGGTGAAAAGCAGGCTATCGAGGAGTATAACAAGTCCTTACAAAAGGCATACAGATATGGTGTCCATGAGGGACTTGCAAGCGGCTTGGGCTTGGGATCGGCCTATTTTATTCTCTTCTGCAATTATGCTTTGGCTTTCTGGTATGGTGGAAAGATGATCTTGGAGAAAGGTTACACAGGAGGTTCAGTGTTGAGCATAACTCTAGCTTTATTAAATGCTTCAATGTGCGTATTTTGTCAATGAATCTTCAGTAACTTGAACTTTTCAAGGTTAAGATCTATAATGTGATGATCATACATAATTGCAAAAACTATTTTGCAGGTCAATAGGTGAGGCATCTCCTTGCTTAGCTGCATTTACGGCAGGACAAGCTGCTGCTTCCAAGATGTTTGAGACTATAAACAGAAATCCGGAGATTGATGTGTACAACAATAGTGGGATAATTTTGGACGACATCCGTGGAGATATAGAGATAAAAGATGTCGGTTTTGGCTATCCAAGTAGACCGAAAGAGAGAGTACTCAACGAGTTCTCGTTGTTAATCCCAAGTGGAAAATCTACTGCTTTGGTTGGTGGAAGCGGAAGTGGGAAGTCCACAATTATTAGTTTAATCGAGAGATTCTATGATCCACAATCAGGCGGAATTTTTATAGATGGATGTAATCTCAAAGACTTCCAGGTTAAGTGGATTAGACAGAAAATTGCGCTAGTAAGTCAAGAACCTACATTGTTTTCGACTAGCATCAGGGAAAATGTTGCATATGGGAAAGATTGCGCGACCAAAGAAGAAATTGAAGCAGCAATTGAGATAGCAAATGCAACTAAATTTATTAACAGCTTACCCGAGGTTCGCATTTTCCGTATCCTTTTATTTGACTTGATTAGAATGATCGTATGTGGCTTTTGTTTAAGTGAATGATTTTGCTTGTAGGGAATAGAGACAAATGTAGGCGAACGTGGAACTCAACTCTCTGGTGGACAAAAGCAAAGAATCGCTATAGCAAGGGCCATTCTGAAAGACCCTCGCATTTTACTTCTAGACGAGGCAACAAGTGCACTAGATGCTGAGTCAGAGAGTGTTGTACAAGAAGCACTTGACAAAATTATGGTTGATAGAACAACCATAATAGTCGCGCATCGCCTCAGTACAGTGAGAAATGCTGATAACATTGCTGTCATTCACCAAGGCACTATTGTCGAGGAAGGTATAAACAAATATGTACGGATAACTATTCAAAGGAAAGCAACAAAGACCAGATATTGAATCTAACACCATCATATATCTCAGGTAAACACTTTGAGCTGTTGAAAGATCCTGAGGGAGCATACTCGCAACTGATTCGCTTGCAGGAAGTAAATCAAACGAAAGAGCAACTTTGCCTCGATGATTCACAACATCTTTATACTGAGTCAAGACCAGAATCCAGTAACAATTATGATACTACATCAATTAAAGGAACTCCTAAGACTAGATTGCCAAGAAGTTCAGATACTAGGTTAAAAGTATCTAAGAAGCTCGAAAAAACTCATGTTACTCGCCTTGCAAATTTGAATAAGCCCGAGTTTCCTATTCTTCTTGTGGGAGCAATAGTTGCAACAGTTTCCGGTTCCGCCCTTCCTGTTTCTGGTTTAGTATATTCCAACATACTTAAATCATTTTATGAGCCACCTAATGAACTAAAGAAAGATACACAATTTTGGTCACTCATGATTGTAGTTATTGCAACAACACTTCTGATTTCATCTCCATTAGAGACATTTTTTTTTACCGTTTCTGGTTGTAAGTTGGTCCAACGAATTAGATCGATGTGCTTTCAAAAGGCTATCCACATGGAAATCGGTTGGTTTGATGAGCCAGAGAATTCCGTTGGAGGGATAGCTACAAAGCTCTCTGCTGATGCAGCTATTGTTCGAGTTCTAGTGGGGGATACATTGGCAAAAATAACTAAAGATCTTGCAGCTGCCATTGTTGGGACGGTGATTGCTTTTCGAGCAAGTTGGTTCTTGTCTCTTATTATCATAGCCATGCTACCATTTATGATGGCTAACATGTATGTTCAGAATAAGCTTGCTAAAGGATTTGGTACTGAAGCAAAGGTTTGCCGTAGAAACTTGACTAGCTCTTTTTATCTTTTCACTCCTTTTGTAAGTTTCTCGTCCTATTTTGTTACGTATATCTCCTTTTGATTCCATTATCTAACAAACTTTGGTAAAAGCTTTATGCTTACAAAGTGGACTTACAATTGCTTGGGCATTAGTTAAACTTTAAGGAAGCCTTCACAGTGATAAAGGATGAGAAAATTAATATGCAAAAGAAAGTGAATTTTTTCCAACTGATGTTTGTTTGGAGATGCATATGAAAATTCAATCCCGGAAATTCATATTCATTTATTTTTTTGTTGTAGAAGTATGAGAAAGCAAGTCAAGTAGTCAACGATGCAGTGAGTAATATAAGAACAGTTGCATCTTTTTGTGTGGAAGAGAAGGTGATGGAGCTATATAAGAAGGAAAGTAAAGGACCAATAATGGCGGGCACCGGACAAGGGATGATTAGTGGGATCAGTTATGGTATTACGTCTTCATTCATTCTCCTTGTATACGCAGCAAGTGCCTATGCTGGTGCTCGACTAGTACAGGATGGGAAAATTTCAATTACTGATACTTTCCGCGTAAGTATTTACTTTACATGGCCTTAACGTTTTATAGTAATTTTAATAAAATTATTCAAAAGAATTAACATTCCTTGCATTCGTAGAGTACTCCAGTGATTCTCAGACTCCTTCCCACATAGATAGCACCTAGACACAGTTACATTCCTCGTCTCTTTTTTAAGTTGTCTTGGCATTAGGAAGTCATCTCTAACCTAAATTGATTGGACTCTTCATTTTCGGTGCCACATCCGTATCGACACGATGATCTGGTTAACCGATTTTGGGTACCTCACCAAAACTCAATGGAGAAAGCTAATGTGAAATTGAAGAAGCTGGAATACTTTTGATAATGAAATTTCTATGTCACTCTTTTTCCTCTGATCTCCTTCCGTGATTCTCCTCTTGATTAATATTTCTTCCTCAAGTTTTTCATATATCATCTCATAATTTAAGTTTTTTAACTATATTTTTAGATATTTGAATTATTTTTACCCTAATCCCCGTACTCGTACCCATACATGGATCCATATCCCCGATTCTTAAAATTTAGATCATTAAGGATCTGCCCTCTAAATCTGCACCAGTATCAGACATGCGCACCCGAGTCCCAGCATCTTAGCCTCTGACCATTAACCAAACAAAGTTAGTTATCTGTTAAACTTCTTTCTAGCTCAATATATGATACTGTTGTCCAGATATGAGTTTGCTGACTTCACTATGAAAGAGCCTTTACTATGTCTTTACAATAGTCTCCGTGTATGAGACTATGTTCATAATAAGGGGAGAAAGAAAAAAGAAGAACCGATGAGTTTGCATCACTTGCAACCATTGCAATGTACCTCCATTCTCCATCACATAGTTACATGAGTATTTCATAGTTTAAATTTGTAAAATTCCATTTTTAAAGTATTAACCCTTTCCTCGGGATCAAATAATAACTCTGCCTCATATTTCCTCGCAGGTTTTCCTTGCTGTGTTTTTGACAGTTGTAGTTATTGCTCGGTCAAGCTTTATTAATGATTTCAAAAAAGCTAAGAGTGCTAGTGCTTCAATATTTTCTATATTAGATAGAGAATCGAAGATAGATTTGAGTAAAGAGGACGGTTTAACTTTAGATCAAAGCAAAGGAGTTATAGAATTTAAAGAAGTATGCTTTGCATATCCAACCAGGCCATACATGCAAGTTCTTCATGGCTTCAGCTTGACAATTTCGAGTGGGCAGGTAGGTATATGTCTCAACTTCATTTAGAATTATACATACTCTCCTCAAATATAGAGTAACAGTAGATTCTTGGCGTAACACATGGGGTAATAAAATGGTAAGACATTGAAGACTTACAAGCAGAGGGATCAAATATGCATAGTTAGATATCACAATGACCAAACGTAAATATTTGAGGGACTAAAAAATGCATGATTGTCGACTACAAATTAAGTAAGTTTAGACAGTTTCTTCCTATTACTCGCTTGTGATAATGTGTATTTTATGAATTATTATTAACATTTACATTTGTTTACTTCATACATATATATAGACAGTTGCTTTAGTCGGAAAAAGTGGTTGCGGGAAGTCTACAGTGATATCACTCTTACAACGATATTATAATTTTGATTCGGGTCAAATTATGCTTGATGGGATTCATATTCAAGATTTCAACTTGAAATGGCTGAGGCATCAAATGGGGCTTGTGAACCAAGAACCAGTTCTGTTCAACGACACAATCCGAGCCAACATCATGTACGGGAAGGAAGATGGAGACGCGACTGAAGGAGAAGTAGTAGCTGCAACAAAATTGGCAAATGCCCACGAGTTCATTTGTGGCTTACAACAGGTTAGAAAATAATGCATCTAATCAGTCGCACCCAAGAGTATGACCTAGTGGTCAATGAAGTTGAGACAAAAACAGTAGGTGATTTCTTCCCATTTGTTCTAGTCTTGGTGGACAGAATTATCTTATTACCTGGTTGCTAGTGGGAGGTGGTAGGTATCCCGTGGAATTAATCAAAGTACGCGAATGCTGGCCCGGATACTACAGTTATAAAAAAACAAAAGTTCATCTAATTAGTCTTAGGAGCATAAGCTAATATAAAAAATGCAATAGAGAATTTTCTCCCTGTACATCTTGAAACATTGAGATATACATGTGAGGTAAGGGGGCTTATCTTGAACCTGAAGTTGTAACTCCGTATTTTCCGGGAAAGAGAGAGGCTCACTAATATTCTACTCCGTCCATTTCAATTTATGTGAATCTATTTAACTAGCATAGAGTTTAAGAAAGAAAAATTGTGATCAATATTTGTGGGTATAAGACTTTTGAAACTTGTCGTCTTAAACATGACATAACATTTTGTGTCACGACTATAAAAGCTTCTCATTAAGGGTAAAACAAGAAGTTCAAATTTGAATTGTTTCCAAATTTATAGAAGGGTCATACTTTTGAAATGAAGAGAGAATATTTTAGGGATAATGTTGGGGAATACTCTATAATGAAAAGTTAGTATGACAAAGAACACTGAGATTTGAGAAGTTTGGTTGATAATTCTTGTTCATGGTGAATACCATATATACAGAAAGTCTAAGGACTTCCTAACCTAAATCAAGACATTTAAATCCAAACATTAAAAATCAGTGTATTAAAATTCTCAGTATGCCTGCAAGGGCATGGTTGAGTGGTTGCTAGGTGGGAGACCTGGGATCGAATCCAGCCCCATCTGCTGCTCAATCATATGGGGCTTGTCTGGTGCAGTTACATCTCCTGCGTGGTTTGCAAGCTATAGCAGAGTGAGCAGATTACTACAAAGTGTTAACTCACCACTCCTATTAGATCTAAATACTTTTATTTTTAGATATCAATTCATAATTCTTAACAGATTTCAACATCTTTGAAATTTCAGGGCTACGATACCATGGTTGGGGAGCGAGGTGTTCAGCTTTCAGGTGGTCAGAAACAACGAGTAGCCATTGCTCGGGCTATTATGAAAAATCCGAAAATATTATTACTGGACGAGGCTACCAGTGCACTTGATGCAGAATCTGAAAGGATAGTCCAAATGGCATTAGACCAAATCATGGTAAATCGAACTACGATTATAGTAGCACACAGATTATCGACAATTAAGGAAGCAGAAATACTTTGTGTGCTGAAAAATGGAGCCATTATAGAACAAGGAAACCATGATACTCTTATCAGTAATGAAAATGGCCACTATGCCTCTCTCATTAAACATCATATGGGATCTATCTGATAACTCTTACTGTCAAAAGTTGTATGTTACTGACAGTTGCATAGCAAACTGCATATAGCTCATATTATGTTCATTCTTAGTGTGTAGTATTAGATCTACGTTTGGATATTCTTGCAAGAACATACAAGTGGTAAATGACACTGATAGGAGTCAGGATTTTTAGTTTACGAGCTTTGGACCACGATTTTTCCTTACCGAATTCTGAATAGATTTTTTTTCTTCTACTTAGTGGTGTCCATCAGTTATTGTCATTACTTCACGAGAAAAAAGGCTGCAGATATTTGCTTTTTTACATTCATACTCTATCTAATTTTGCATACTTTTGTCTATAACAAATGAGATCTAGACATCAAATGTCACTATACATAAAAAACAACACCTCGTTATAGCAGCCAAAAACTTTTAGACAAACGTTGTCACTATAGAAAGTTTTGACTATACTCCATGAGAGAAATGATTCATCAGGAGTTATACTTTTGTTGATGAGAGAAAAGATTAATCTTTACAAAGATGCAGTTGCATAGTGCATCTTAGTATCATAACCACTTGAAAGCACTAAGAGATGATTAAAACAAACATAGTAGAAAGAAGTACAAATCCTGTAAGGAGTTTTGGTAAAAATTGGGCCAATTAGGGTCGAATGTAACAAGGACCGCCCCACGATGTCATCATCTCAAGAACAAGCCTGGCATGAAGAAACGTCCTCTTGGGAAAGAACCAGAGTAGCCCAAGATCATCTACGGTGGCGACTATGTACAAAGGACAGACAAAAAGGACGGCATGTCAGAATATTCAGGCGACTCCTGGCTAAACCACGTCTGGCACGTGCTAGTGGTCTAACTATTCTCCAATGGCACAAGGGAGAATGACATGCTCATATTGGTTACAGACAATGTTAGCACCATATAATAGACTCCCCTCCCCCGTTGTAAGGAATCAAATTTTAGCTTCTCTCTATCCTAGAGCAATAAAAATCTTTAGTTTTGTTCTTAAGCTTTCATTGTTTGTCTTCATTGTTTTCTTGTTATTGCGCTCGCTCATTTTACATTCACGGTCACTATTTGCTCAACCACAAGAAATGTGGACGACGACGTCTTCCAGATTTCTCCTGGACCTCTATTTTATTCATCGTTTACATTATTTTTTCTGTTTATTTACTTTCTTGCAAACTCAGAAGTTAAGACCGTAAGACAAACAAATCTAACTGTCCTAAATCGATGGAAAACAACCGATAAATCTTGTCAAATATGAGAAGGAGACGTCCTACCTCATGATAAGCACTATCTTATAAAAAGACATACAACAAAACTCTCAATCTGACAACGGTCAAAGCATCCTGTCAATTTCAATGACTACAAAAGAAGTACTGCAATCACAGAAAAGCGATTGGTGACTCTCTTCGGTCATTACACTTTCTCAGGTGAGCTAAACCCCGAATAATTGAAACACATTATGACTTTCTGTGTCTAAGCTTTTGGAGTCCTCGTTAGAGAAGTCACGGTTCATGACCTCCTCTTCGGAAAGAGTAGCAAGATCCTCTGGGTTCAGCTCAGGTAAGATCAATTCGATCCCAAAATAAAGGGCCTCAGTGATCTACTCATCAATGTCAATGGTCCCAGCCTTAACTTCCTCTAAAGTATGTAACTGCAGGGATCAGGCCTCCCGGACCTTTTTGAGCCTGAACCGAGATCCCCTTCAGGAGCAACCTGTGCCTTCACCCTCGCGGCATTTCTCTCCGAGAGAGCTCTTTGATGGTATAATATTGTGAGCCTCCCATAATCTTCTGTTTCTCGTTCCAACTTAAATTCATCAAACTCATAAAAATGTGACAAAATGCAAAACTAAAAGTTGAAATAGACAACTCTCAACAATTTTACAACATTCTCAAAATTAGAAGAATGTATCTTTTAAGGATATATTTAGACCTTTTGCAATAGTCTGGCCAACGGCAACTTCGGCCCTCTTCATAGGACATATTAAGAACTGAACATAGTATGCAGTTTGCTATGCAAATTGCCACTTACTTTTGACGATTCCCTAGTTTCCTGATAGAAAACAAGAGGGATAATACCGGGGGGACGTTTTGCAAAATAGACACTTTGAATATTAAATTTAACATTTAGTGTCAAGTTTCAAAAAATTATGTGTATAGGCGCCCACCTTTATGACATCATCATCACATTGACCATCCAAACCCACCACATAAGTTTCTTCCTCAGCTCATCCAACAAATATCTAATATTTTCCTCCATTTTCATATTTCCCTATTTTTAATTTAAAAAATTGTTCAAAAAACCACCAAAAGCTCCCGTTTTTCAGCTTATTTTTTCGATCCAGCAAAATCTTCTTCATCACAACTGAAAATATCCATTCTTGGTCATTCCATCCATTGTTGTTCCATCTTTTTTGAAAAAAATTGTAAAAAATAATTTCTCACCATTTTTACTAGCTTGAAAAGCTTTTCAAATCCACTCAATACCTCGTTATTAGATATATTTCAGTAGTTTAGAAGCCCTACACATACATTTCTCCATCCCAGAGGTAGGAGGGCATCGATTATATCCAAATTCGTTCATTCACTTTTTTGTACGGAGGTTTTCATACAAGTTATATACCAATACATTAATCTATTATCGATTAGTGTGGTGTATAATGGAAGTAGCTAAAGTAATTGTTGGTGGTGGTGATTATATGGGTGTGTGGGAGGAGGCTCCCAAATATTGGAATTGAAAATCATCTAGCAAGGAGACAGTGCTCATCCCGCTGCGTCGCAATAGTTCATACGACGACATGGCTCGAAGCGTAATTGCGAGTGGAGAATTAGATTGCGAGTCAAAGAACATTGTGATTAGCTATCTAATCAATGGGTGGGGGGAATACATCCCACATTCATAAAAAATGATCGACGGGTGTCCTTATATATGTTGGATATCATTGTTGATGGCTCTAGGTCATTACTAAGCATAAATTTCACTATGGGGTCTCCGATAATACCACCACCACACCTGACAATCGACGAATATGATTCATTTGAAGATGAGAGTTCGAATGGTCATCCAATGGATATGGAAGATCATTCAATAGAATTGAAAGATCCCCATTTCTTTCAAAAAGAGAGAGAAGAATGTGGATTGGGATCACAACCCAACAAAACTTCTCCAATGGAACTGATTTTCATGTAGATCAAACATTTAGCAGCAAAAAGGAGCTGAAATTATTATTGGACGTAGCATCGGTGAAAAATTCTTTTGATTATTCTACGTTGAAGAGTTGTATCAAATACTTCAAGGTGAAATGTGTTTCTCCTAGTTGCCTGTGGATGTTGCGGGCGAGGAAGTATGAATGCATAGATAGATTTCTCATCTACAAATATGTCGGCGATCATACTTGCAGCATCGAGCACACCACGCGTAGCCATAAAAAATTACAGCTAAAATTATTACATCGCTCTGTGTAAATATGTATTGCAAAGGCAAGGGTCTAGACACTAGAGAGATTCAGAGGATTGTTTTCAAGAACTTTAACAGTAGACCAACCTATTGAAAATGTTGTATGATGGGTGTGATCGCCAAGAAAATGGTTCGAGTGATACCGGAGCATGGGTATTCATGTCTATCGGCTTTTTCCTACATGATCGAAACTCTTAATGTTGGTTCTACTTATTCCATCATGGTGAAAAAGGATAACTGTAGGTTTATATACAACTTTTAGCCTTAGACGCTTGCATTAGGGGATTCACCCACATGAGAAAGATTATTATGGTCGACGCACTCATTTACACGGTAAGTACGAGGGTATGCTACTAAGTGTGGTTGCACAGGATATGGAGAACCATGTTTATCCCATTATTTTTTGCATTGTTTACATAGAGAACGATGCGTCTTGGACGTTCTTCATTGAAAAGCTGAAGTCTCGATGGACCAAATTTGTGTTTTATCTCTAATAGGTATAAGAGCATCGCCAACGACATTACAGGGGATTACAATCATACTCATCATGGGTATTGCATGAGGCACCTAGGTGAAAATCTTCAGATAAATCACCAATATGGAGATTACCTCTATCTATTCCACTATACGGAAAAGGCATATTCTTTTGAGGAGTATAGCAATCATTTTGAGGAATTCAAAAACTATTGACCCGAGATAGCCTTTTTCCTCGAGCATGATCTTGATTTTGAGAAGTGGAGTAGGGCACATTTCTCCATTAACAGGTATGATGTGATTACCAAAAATATTGCCAAGTCGATCAATGCTATGTTGATAGCCGAAACCCTGTGGCATTATATTCAATTCAATTGCTAAGAGGTTTGGTTAGAAATTCAAGAAGAGGCGTTCATATGTCCTCAACTATAAAGATAATAAATTTGTGCCTGCCATCGAAAAGATCGTAAGGGACAATATGAGCATGGAGATTCCTTCTATATAGAGAACGAAAATGAGGACGACAACCAATTCACAGTGTTCAGCAGGGGTCCTACGACCAAAGTCAACCTACTGAAAAAGTCGTGTTCTTGCAGGAAAGTATGAGTTGGTCAAAATACTATGTGCTCATGCGATGGCTGCTTTGCGATCAAAGTACGGTGATGATCATGGTTTGAGCATCTACAAGTACTCTTCGCCTGTGATTATGGTTTATGTATTCGAAATCAATTAATGTTGTCCCTTTAGAGTGCAAATGGCGCATTCCATAGGAATTGCTAAACATAAATATTATTCCACTTATTGTCTACACCAAGCTCGGAAGAAAGAAAAGGAAATGCGTTAAGGGCGTGGGCGAGGCTTTCAAGATCAAGAGGAGGAACAAGTGTTCACTGTACAAGAGACCCGGACACAAGAGAACCATGTGTAATAACAACAAACCATAGATAGACTTGTATCACTTTGTTTTTGTAAGTCATGGCAGTGCATGTATTTTGACACCACTATAGTGGTCTAATTAATGTCAGTTTTACCAATTCTACTCTGTGTCAAGTATCGACTATTTAAGTTATAGCATATATTGTGTGTCCAGTCTATTGGGTGTATTCTTTATATACTACTAAGTTTATTATCGATCCTATTTTAAGTCTATTGAAAAACCCTAATTATTCAATCGAACAGATGAACAGCCGAGCATTTATGACGCATCAAAAAAGTTGTTGCATGTCCACTCACACACTGTGTCGATAGGGTATGCGCTACCTATTTGACCTCCGTTCATCCATATGTCGATCAACCATTTGGCGGGAAGACCAAAGGTCTTCTATTTTGGTCTATATAAACATCCATCAACTCTACACAATATTCATCTTCATCAACCCAAAAGATTATGAAATACCAGGAGATGTCGCTGAGAATCACACTTAGGCCACAAAGGCGAGTGCATTTCCAGCATTTCCATGACATTCTCCTCCTTTGAAATGATATGGATTGTCTCTTCTACGGTCTGGGTCAGGACAGGGACTATCTCTGCAAAAAACTCTGATATATTGCCCATTTTTTACTGGTGATCGTCGAGAGGCTGAACATGGAGCCCAATGAATTGATCACCACCCCCACCATCCCCTTACATTAGGATTTAATTTCTATGTGTATGTAGTTGTAGTTCTAGTTATAAGTTCATTACAAAGAAGCTTTCGTGGTTACGAAATTTGTTAGAAGAAAGCTTCTTTTTTTTGGTCTTTTTGCTCATATTTTGGTGTTGATATTATGGTAAATGATGTTGCAATGAACTAATGAAATCAACTATTTTGTTTCCTACATATTGTCTCTACTTTAGTTTTACAATTTTGTTGTTGTTTGAAATTTTGCAATTTCCCCTATTAGAAGATGAATAAAATAGTTGTCTGACTTCAAAATTTATGGTCTGTCATGTGTATATATATATATATATATATATATATATATATATATATATATATATATATATATGCTAATGGATAATGAATCTTGTCTATCAGCGTTTATGTTGATTTATACAAAATTAATTACAATGTCAATGGAGTAAATGATTGACCGAGATCAACATCTATACGTGAATGTCTACGTAATCGATGGATTCCATTAAATTGAGGGTCATCTATTGTGTCCATTATAAATCATAGACTGCAAGCCTTATCAATAATATACCTAATTGATTTATTGCCCTTACTAGTATATTGTGAGAAAAGAATTAATTAATTAATTGGATTCCATTAAATTGAGGGTCATTGATTATGTTAATTGTAAATCATAGACTGCTAGCCTTGCCAATTATATATCGTATTGATATATTGCCCTTACTAGAATATTGTAAAAAAAGAAATTAATTAATTGATTAAAAAAATAATTGAATTTTATGCAATTCAATGAGCTAAAACAAGTCATATGATCATATAAGAATCCACGTAAATTGGAGAAGGTGATCAAAGATGTATGAGGATGGGTAGTGATTGTACAACCAATATCCTCATAATAATGTTTACCCAAAGCACAAGTATGTTGTGAGAAATTCATTTGTTCAACCACAATTGTAAGACCCCGCGAAGTTCCCTCGTCGTTTAAGCCTTCCGAGTGAATTAAAAGAATCTTTACACTTAGAAAATTTTGCTAAGTGTTCCAACACTTAGTTTTTTTTTTAGTCCTTAACTTCGAGGAATTGTTTCAATGTCTTCCCCACATTTGTTTTTCAATTTTTAAGTTGCGTTGCGATGGGGCTAGTCGATAGTACATCTCGGGTGAGTTTTGGAATTTTTGGACCACGTTGAGGGCATGTTTGGTATGCCATTCCAATAGCTCGAGGCGATCTAGATACACCGTCCTAGGTACAGCGGTGCTCTAGCCAAGGCGTCACCCTGGTTACAACGGTGCTCTAGGCAGGGCGCCGCCCTCATAATCCCTGTGCTCCAAAAACTTTTCAATCTTCTTCCATTTTTAACATAACATTTGGTTCCTATTAGCCAAATACTGATATTCATCAGTTTCTCTCCAGAAGACCAACACCCTGCTCTCCTACTAAAAATCTAGATCCATAAAAATTCAACCATTAAATTCAAAACATAATTCAAGAATCAGAATTCTCAGATCGAGATCTTCAAGGAACACTTATCAATTTAAAGAATAGAGTTTTGGTATTTAAAGTTCATCTAAATTCATAGATTTGAGGTATGTGGGTTTGAAAAAGAACAATCCTTCCGCTCTTGTGCCCAAAAGTTGATTTTATTTAAGTATTTATGATTTATAAGCGGAGTTATGTTCAAATTATCTTGTTTGAGGATTATGAATTTATGAGTTATTCAAGTTGTGGATTTCATGATATTTCTACTTATTATGCTTTGATCTTAAATTTTATATTGTGATTTGCTTGCCTTCTTTACGAGCTAATATTGTTGAGTAAATTTCAAGAATAATATTGAGTATGAATTATTATTTTGAGTTGATATGAGACAAGTATTGAATTTTGAGACTATATTCTTGGAAGATTGAACTATTATATTTATATCAAGATTAAAGTTGGATTCTTTTGATGATGCTATGATTTTGAGTCTTCCTTTAATAATTACTTACCGATATTTGAATTGAGGTTTATATTGTGAATTTTGAGTTAAAATAGGAATCCACAATTTTGTATGATTTAAATTAAGAGAAAATTGATTTGGTCTTCATTATAGACCCTTGAGTTATTTTGAGGTGGATTTCCTAAAAGTTCTGAGCCTGAGTATGGGAGTAGTATTTAGCACCGAGCGGGAAGTATGGTTGAACAAATAAATTTCTCACAACATATTTGTGTTTTGGGTGAACATTACCCTAAGGATGTTGGTTGTACAATCATTACCCATCCTCACACATCTTTGAACATCTTCTCCTATTTATGTGGACTCTTATATGATCACATGACTTGTTTAAGTTTATTTAATTACATAAATTTTAATTATTTATTTTTTTATTAATTAATCTCTTTTTTCACAATATGCTACTAAAGAAAATAAACCAATACAGTATATTATTGATGAGGCTTGAAGTCTATGATTTACAATGGACACAATCGATGGTCCTCAAATAAATTTTATTTATTTAATTATTTATATTTTTGACTATGTATTAATATTTTTTTTGACCGTTGCACCAACCCGTATATACCTTAGCAATGATCGAGTGTCAATCTATACGGTCCATCATCTACCCAACACATGAGAAGGCATCGATTATATTTAATGTCTATGAAAGAGGTCCAGCAGTAACAAAATTTAAATATCAGATTTTTACAATGGTAATAAAGGAAATGTCAAATCACATCCAATAGTAATATCTCACTTTCTTTTTTGTATAAAAGGAAGGCTATTTTTGTTTTAACACTTTCATTTTTTTGGCTTTATTTTTTGCTCATTTTTAAACTACTACAATATCCCAAGCATCCCAAACATCAAATGCAAAAGTATCCTACATATGTCATTATGGCAATCAGCTATCTTGAGGACGTCACGCACCGATTCAAATTCAGATCAAAAATTCTTTAACTGTGCGGTTGAAAATGTCTGTACGTACATGAATATGTGATTTATCTTTTTTTTTCTATGTTTAAGTAAGAAAATTTATGTAATAACTTATTTTTTGGTCAAGGATAATGGTGGATGCTCTTTTTTTCAGTGGCTTGCAGAAGACTCACCGACGAGCAGCCCATCGACATCAAATTTTCAAGGCGCTTTCAAGTTTCGAATACTACAAAGGCTTCGAAAATCTAAAAAAAATGGAGATCTATTAATGACATTGTTAAAAGAAGCTGAAGAGCAAAGGGATAGGATCACTAAAAGAAATTGAAATGGAGAGGGATCAACTAAAAGTAAAGGTTGATTTTGGCTGAAGAAATAAAAAGAGAATAGCCTAAAAAAACTATTGTATGATTTGTTGTTGGTGTTGGCTTTCTGCCAAGGTGTTATGGGGATGTAGGAAACTGAATAAATAGATGTATGATTTCTTAAAATCAACCATGGGTGGAGTCTATAATTAATAGAGAATAACTACTATAACGTTTATCGTTGACCTGTATAAACTATGGCAGTAACTGAATTGATAACACAATGCAACATATAACAGTAAACCTGTTTCTCATCATTGTAAATGTATGATTTCTTAAATCAACATGGGTGCAGTCTATAAATTATAGAGAATGATCTCTATAATATTTGTCATCAACCTCTATAAATTAGGACAATAGCTGAACTGGTAGCACAACACAATCTACTGTATAATCTAATAAGACAATTGAATATCTGAACATAATTTCATCAGTAAATGTCATTATTGAGCTTCCAAATATATATATAATTCTATTATTCATAAAAACCAAATCATTAAGAAATATTTGTTTCAAGCCACCAAACTACATGTTATCATCATTGAGTTCCCTAACAATGTCCATCACATCAACTTTATTTTCTTCATCTTTTCTCTCCTCTTCTTCTAATTCTTTCTTCTCATTTTCTTTCTCTTCTTCTTCTGATTTCTTCTCTTCTTCTATACTTTCATCCTCCTATTCAACCACGTCTTCTTCATCAACTTCTTTCTCTTTTTTTCTCTTCTTCTATTTTCTTCTCATTTTCTGTTTCTTCTTCAGCTCTATCTCCTCATCTTTTTTTTCTTCTTTTTCTTTCGTATCCTGTTCATCTCTATTGCCTTCTCCTTTTTCATTTCTTCTTCTTTCTTTTCTTCTTCCACTTTTTCATATGTTGCTGCAAGGTCATTTACTACGACTGTGAGTTCTTCGAGGTTTACTTGATGTTGGCTTTGAGGGAGACTGTCAACGTGCGCTACATTATTTTGAAAGGATTACCAAAATTATGCAAGAAAATTAATTTGAAAGAACAAAAAAATAAATTAGCTTACATTGATCTTGTTGCTTCTTTTTGTTCTTGATTCTCCTTAGCCTCT
Organism: Capsicum baccatum var. pendulum; assembly: GCA_030864225.1. Taxonomy (NCBI): domain Eukaryota; kingdom Viridiplantae; phylum Streptophyta; class Magnoliopsida; order Solanales; family Solanaceae; genus Capsicum; species Capsicum baccatum. The sequence goes on from CM061560.1 coordinate 16,313,166, forward strand.
CATCTCTAACAAAAAAAGCAATATCCAAAACAGATTTCTCAAGCAAAGCAACACACTCACGCAGGTCTTTATTATTAGAAGTGTTTGGTGCAGTTTTGAGTCCACATAAATCAGCATGAATTTCTTGCGTACCTTTCAAGATGAAGAAAGGCCTCATATATCCAAACCTACAATCAATAGAAGCATAAATAAATCTACAAGGTCTATATATTATTACATAAATAGGTAAGAGTCTATAATAAATCAATAAGATGATAGATAATAACTACCATAAATGTCCGAGAAAAATCGTATAAAGTGTACGATGCATTATTTCTCTTCAAAAATGCTTCTTTCTACTTGCTTAAATTAATCTTCTTTTTCAAATAGCTCAATGTCAGCCCAAACGAATCTCTTCCCTATGGATAACTCTCAAATAAATCTAAATCAACCGTCATCTTGATATGGTTTGAATCTACCTTCTTTGACAGGTCCTTTGCCAACAGCATCGAGTGCACAAATCAAACTAAAGTGCCCTTCAACTTTTGCTGAGTAGTCAGCCAATTAGCTTTGATCAGGCTAATTAGTCTTGCAACAGTAATACTCTTGTTCTTTGTCACTTTAAAATGAAATATTTCACCATTTTAGAGGACTTTGTTCATTTTTAATTCACGGAAATATGCTGAACAATTTAGCCCCGTAATCAGAGAAAACTCCTTTAAGCCAAAACAAGTTGGTTTATCATTCACACATAACTAAATTTCATGCAGTTTTCTATTATTTTTTATACGTCGGAGCAACACATAATGGATCATTTGTCCATTAAATTTAAAATATTTTGGCAAATATTTCAAGTGTTCAAAACAAATCTTCTTAAAATCAGGATACAACTTTTGTTCAACTAAAATCATTCTAAACTCTCGATAAATCACCATTTTTGCTCTTACAAAAATATTTGCTGGAAAATAAACTAACTCGTCCATTCAAGTTGTTGGGTCGTACAACTCAATGAGATATCTCCCGCATAAATTGACAAGAATAGGGGATCATCCTCCTCCCTATCTCCACCATCTCTCATGTCGTCTTCTTTACAGCTATCACTTTCACTTTTCCTTTCGTTTTTCCCTTCACTGTCCTCAACATAGTCAGTCTCATGTGCACTAATTTCCTCAAATTCCTCAATCTCGATAATGATTTTTGATTTACTTTTCGACTCGAGTTCTTCGATTACAAATTTTTTCCTATTCGAAGTTTTGAAAACTTCATTGGCTTTTCACGTCCTACTTCTAGAAGCAGTGGAAGCACCCCTTTTAACTGCTTTATGAACTTTGACCATTTTTTATCTACAAGCAAAACCAAATTTGTAGCGATCAATTTATCGACCACTTGTCTATTAAAATAAATGAAAAATGCAGCAAAAATATATTTATCGACCACTGGTCTATTAAGAAAAATAAAAAAAATGCCTCAGATCAAATGTGCAAATCAAGTACCAACTTCTCCAGATATTAGCAATGCAATTCGCATCAACAAGAACAGCATTAAAATGGGTCTAATTCAGTAAAAAAAATTCAATACCAATACTCAATATAAATACAAAAATTTTAAAAATTTCTAGCCATTATCCAAGGCAAAACACAATTAAACATGCAAAATCAAGAATATTAACTAAAAAGTACAAAATGAAGAATAGTGCAATTTTTGTCAAAATCGATGGACAACTATACCAAAATGGAACCCAAAAAAATATAATATAATGGATCTAAAACTAATCGGGGAAGAATATTAAATTTACCTGAGCAAGAAAACATGAAATATTTCAACTTGGGGAGGAAGAATAGAGCAAAATGTTTCAATTCACTAAAGCTATGAAGAAATTCTAATACGGGACAAATGGCCATCTTATATTTTGATGACATCTTTAGAGGCCAACACATAGAGGCTCAAGACTTGGTCACCTCGATGATATGAGAACATGCATGGAGGACCTATTTTGAGCATGCCATTAAACAAACCCGTGTGTGGAAGATTGAGTGGGGGCTTACATTTGATGCCAATTAGAGATTACAAGTTTTGAAGTGTGACCCCATGGTTGTGGACCATTAAAGAAGCACCCTTTATTAAGGGTATTTTGGGGTTTGCACATGTTAAAGAAACAACCCATGACCTCCCCTTTCCTTAAGGGTATTTTGGTCCATTATACTATGTAATAAATTAGGGTATATATAGTCTCTTATTAGGTCTTTTCTCTTTAGTTTATGAAAGATGAAAGATTGAAACACTTGAAATCCTCTATCTTGAGAGTAGACCATCTTAGTATAGTCTTAGTTAGGATTTGAAAAAGTCATCCTTAGTATAGGACTTGAAAAAGCCAATATTGTTCTTTGCTTGGAAATGGTGGATCTTGAGGTGAGTCGATTACCTTGGCGGTCACTGTAAGAGTTTGGTTTTGATTATTACATTCATTAGGGGTTAATGTTTAAATATACTTAGTTCTTAATCTTGTAATAATCTTGGTCTCACTATCTATCCTTTCATTAGTTTGCAAATCCGTGTGTTTTTGTGTTTGTCATCTTGTATCCCTTTGTGTTGCTTGTTCTTTTCACATTTTGTGGACTGTTTTGGCATTTTGATGGACTGATTTGTATCATTTGGTATCAAAGTCATCATTGATTTTGTTCCCACGAGATCAATCTTGGGCTTGCTATCTTGAAAAGTCACAGAAATAGTGTTGGAAAAACTGAAAAACGCAAAAAAAAAAAGTAATTTGTCCCATTTTTATTTTTGGGCTGAGATTTGAGGCTTGGTTTTCTTGTGTTTTTTGTGTGTTTTGTTGTTTCTAGTGTTAGTCCCTTCTTCACTAACACTAATAGAGTCTACACCTAAATTTTGAGCTAAATCCAAGTGGTTCTTGAATATTGGAAGGTTGTTGATATTGTTGTTGAAGATTGGTGGCTGGAAAATTATTTTGTTGATGTTGTTGTTGAAGATTGGTGGCTGAAAAAATATTTTATTGATGTTGTTGTTGAAGATTGGTGGCTGAAAAAATATTTTGTTGATGTTGTTGTTGAATATTGAAGCTTGAATATGTGTTGTTGATGTTTGGAAGGTCCAACATTAACCTTAGAACTCCAAGTTTCAAAGTTGTGTTCCTGGTGTTCTTGGTGTTCTTCAACATCTTCATATCTTGTTGTAGAGAAAGTGGTTTGTTTGATCTAAAATCAAAGAAGAAATAAGGTGTGGTCTTGTTAGTCTTGAAACACATTCCAAGACTATTATAAAAGAAGAAAGGGAGCCAAAAGACTTTCAAAAGATCTTATTACCAAAAGAGAGAAAGGGATCTTCCCAAGACCTACAAAAGAGGAAGGAAAAAGGCTCAAATATGCCACTGGACTATCAGAAATGGCTCATGTATTCCATCTTTTAAAAGTTGGGCTCATTCATGCCATCGCCATTACAAAACTGGCTCATCCATGCCATTATTTTTAACAGCTGGTTTTTAGAAAACAGCTTTGCCACATGGCAGCATATTAGAGGTCCACGTCATTTTATTTATTTTTTTATTTTAAAAAAATTATTATTATTTTATGCATTAAACAGAATCCACCCAACTTTATATTAATTCTCACTTTATTTGAGTGATATTTTATATCATTGGTCTTTTATGAACGGTAAAACTGAATATCCATGCTATAATTTGAACTTAGTAAATATCATTCAGGTTTATAATAGAAAAGAAAAAATGAAATGTTAAAATAAAAGTGTAGTATCTAATATTGATGATATTGCAGGAGCCTAACAAGAAGAAGAAAATATCAAGGAATTGTGCAAATATTGATGACTGCTTCAATAAGCTATCTGGTGACATTTCTTTGAATAGATGGAAAGAAATTGCAGACACAACTTCTGATCACCCGTGCTTGTCAGGTATGTTAGTAGATGAATGTATGTATTAGTTGACTCTATGTTATCCTTATTCCCATACTAATCGGATTATTTCACTTTACTTTGAAAATAAAAAATTCACAATTGTACAACCCCCATTGCCTTTTGGAAGTATTTTTGGCCTGGGTCTAATGGATTTGAAAAGGATGCTTTGCGTGCCAGACGCACTCCGCTTTCGGAGGAGTTCAATTCTAGACTTGTCGATACTTAAGGATAAAATAAGTTTCACTTGGGTAAAGGAATATAGCATCGATTTGGTCAACTTTGGGTCTAAGAAGATCACATCTTTCTTCAATACATGGAATGAAGAAATAATATTTATGCATTTGGATATGGTCGTGATCTATCACTTGGAAAGAAACTATTTCAGACTAGTGAAGAGTATTGTGTTTAATCTTGTTATGGAATTTACTCGAAAAGCTTGTTTTCTTTAGGAAGCACCATATAGGATGTCCTTCCCTCTATGGCTCTATGTATTCATCCCGCATTTATTTTATGTTACATGGCAAAGGATTCATGTTCACGATATTACTTACTTTAGTATAACATTGTTTATGTTTCAACAATACTTATTTGCATATTATTGGTCTGAGCTTTAACTTTCAACATTAAAATAATAATGGGTGTTCGGCATGAAATTTAGGGTTTCCATCAGTACAATTTTTGAGTAAAATTCTACTTTTTTTTTCATAGAACTAAACAGTTTGGGGTTGTTTAAAAGTAAGTTTCTTGAGTTGTTAGTACAATTTCTTGGTGTTTAACTGTTTATATGATATTTTTTTCTTGAAGTATAACAATAATGTTATCTCTTTTATGATGTTGGTGTTGTTGAACATATGCATTTTTAAAGATGTGATCTTTTTGCAAGATTCTAGGTTGTAAATCTCTTTATTCGGCATGAAATTTATAGTTAATCTTAACCGTCTGTCTGTTTTTAAAAATTTAACATTAGAGAACCTCATTTTTCTACCAATTTTAAAAGCATAGATAAAACTAATTTTAATGGATCAAAAAGTTGGGTAGAATCTTATTAATGCATCAAAAAATGGCGTGGACCTCTAATATGCTGCCACGTGGCAAAGCTATTTTCTAAAAACCGACTGTTAAAAGTACTGGCATGGATGAGCCAGTTTTGTAACGGCGATGGCATGAACGAACCCAAATTTTAACGGATGGCATAAATGAGTCATTTCTGATAGTTCAGTGACATATTTGAGCCTTTTCCCAAGGAGGAAAGGGGGACAAAGGCTTCAAAAGGTGTTTTGCCAAAAGGGTGAAAGAAAAGTCAAGCCTTTTTTTTGAACATTGAAAAGCTTCTAAGTCTTGTTGTTTCCCTCCCAAAATCAAAAATACACTCTTTCAATTGAACATTGATCAATACAAATTGAAAACAAGAAAAAAATTTCTCAAAACTTTCGACAATTTTCAACAACCAGTGAGAGGCTGTCACATCATCACCGAAAGTGCTTAAGATCAAAAATTTTAGATTCTTAGTTTCATCTTATTGTTTCATTATTTTCATGTCTTGATTCTAGAATTAATTAACAACTAGTAATCACCTACTTAGTTGTAGATTAATTGTTGAATTCATTTTTTTCGTGTCTTCGTTATTTGTGCATTTTTCTCATTTTTAACTCGTAGTAACTTCTTTGTTTTAAGTTCGTAAGTAAATTTTATTTTTTTGTCCTGAGTCAATCAAACAAGAATCTATTCCGGCCGTCAAGTAGAATTGACATCCTATTGACTACCGGAGTATAAGCAACTTTCAATATTCGCCGCTCCAATTGTGAGAATCACAAAGGTGGGTGTATACGAGTGTTGGTGAGGAGCTTTTAATACTACTCTTGTTTGTTCAGTGTGTAGGTACAAAGGTGATATAAGGGGAACATGTCTTTGATAGAAGGGGATTATTGTGACTACAACATGGGAGACTATGATTGTAGTGAGGAGTTTTATGGCTACAAAGTTGAGGGAGATTGCGGAGGCTATGAAAATAGCCATGATCAAAACTTGGGCATATTTGAGAGTTACGGTTTTGAGGGAGAAAATGAGGTGAATGAAGTGCCTAGTGTTTATGGTGAACTTGGAGATGATGTAGGCCCTCGTGATGGATCTTATGATGACATTGAGGCATATGAGGAGTCTTACATTTCTCACTCCGAACCTAGATTTGGTGTTAGGTATAACCATTTTGTACGCAAAGCTTATGAGAGCTATGATGAGAGTACACGTGAGGAATGTGAAGATTCATATCCTCCACCTTGTAGTACTTCTTATCAAGGTCGATATAGTGTGAATGGTTATACTAGCTCTAGTGGAGGTTGTCCAACAAGAAGAAAAGGGTATGCATCTCTAAAACCAAGAGGTACTCTTGTGCCTTACAATGTTGATCCGAGAAGGAGTGTACACTTCGTAAAGGTGACCATTTGTGGGATACCGGGCTGCCTCGTTGTGTTAAATGATAGGACTATAGAAAATCCATCCTTCCTTTCATGGTTTACTACTTGGGGTTGTTTTACGAGCCTTTACTTGTTCCATACTTCTTGGACGGGTTTAAGGTTACCAAGAGGGTCAAAGTTGTCTTCTCCCAATTTGAATACCATGAGGAGGTGTGGTGCTATATTCTTCCATTGACATACGGTTATGTATGCTTAGGTACCGATTGTTTGCACAACATAGAGTTTCAAATGTGCAAAATTGACCTAATATTGTAAGAGACCGATGGAGAAATCACCTCGTGACATACATGCTACCCGAACCGCAAAGAGAAGTGAATACTTACTCCAATCCGAATGCTTATGAGAGATAAAAGATTAAGAGAATTAAGGGTGTGCAAGGTGGTCATACGAGAGTGGAAAAAGGAGAGGTTGTGTGGAGAAAAGTGAGGGGATTGCCACCAAACCGAGCTAATATTGTTTGTCCTTCTATTTCTAAGGACATTCGTGTAGGTACCGACATGGAAAGTGAAGGAGAGCAATGCCAAAGTGAATTTGCTGCCCAAGCTTGTGGAGGACCTTCACAACATAGCAAAGGAGATTCGACTCAAGAACTTCAAGGTAAAATAGCTAATTCTTACACTTTTGTGCATGTGAATGATAATTGTGTGGCTAGTAGCCCATTGAGTGTGAGTAGTAGCTTACTTACTTATGAGTCTAATGATTCTTTGCCTTTTGTTGATAATGTACATATTGTGAGTGTGGATACACTAGTTGATCCGATTGATGACCAAATTGACTCTTCTTGTAAGATCAATTTATGTCCACCTAGTATTAAAGCCTATATGTTGAACGAAAGTACATCATCTTGTGTAATTGGTGTTGATCAACCTATTTGTGAAAATTATCCACCACTTGAGTATGTGTGTGATGTGATTAATCAAACTCAAGTGAGTAAAGAATTTGAAAAAAGTTGGTCAACAAAAGGGGAGTGAACCCGATAGCTATTCTTGGGACAATTTTGTGCTTGAAACCGCTTTGAAACTTGATATTGATCTCTTAGAGAGTGAGGAACTTGCTTGTTCCAAATCTGCCTATGGGTTGGATCATGCACTCTTTAGGTATAATGTCTTGTTTGAAAATGATATAAAATCTTCTAATGAGCCTAGTGGTGAAAAAATGGTATAGCTTACCTTGGAGGCTATAGCCTATATGCTAACCCACTATGGTGTGACAACATTCCTCCTAAAGATGGAAATCTCTTCTTGAAAGATGAGAGTGCTCTTAAGGGTAAGGAATGTGTAGTCTTGGAAGTTACTCCTTCTACTTTGTGTGACTTTATTGTTGATACTACTCATGGTAATGATTGGGAAACTAGTAGTGAGTACACACATGAGGGCACCTTAGTAGAAGTCGACTTGAGTGATACTTTTCTCTACTCTATTTTTTTTCGATGATATGTATGCTATTGTGGAGAGTATGCCATTTAGTTTGGGTGGAGACCACGAGAAGGAGAGTGTTGTCTAGACCCGGGTCTATGGCCACTCTTCCCCTTTGACCCCGGTGCCAAATATGGAAATGGTGATGTTGATGTACCCAATTTGTTGCTTGGTCTACATGACAAGCAAAGTGTCACTCTTGGTGAATCCCATAACCAAATCCTTCGTACATCTTTCATTGAGTTTTTAATATTTCTTTCAAAGGATCCTTGGTTATATTGAAAATATTTGCAACCTTGGAATGTTGAGATGATTTGTTGTGCTAACCCTAACCCTCATGCCATGAGGAGTTTGTATTTGTTTGTCCTCTCTTTGGTTTTACAAGGTTTGGATTTGAGGTCGAATCCTTTCCAAGAAGGGGAGGATGATACGGGACAAATGGCCATCTTATCTTTTGATGACATCTTTAGAGGCCAACACATAGAGGCTCAAGACTTGGTCACCTCGAGGATACGAGAACATGCATGGAGGACCCCTTTTGAGCATGCCATTAAACAAACCCGTATGTGAAAGATTGCGTGGGGGCTTACATTTGATACCAATTCGAGACTACAAGTTTTGAAGTGTGACCCCATGGTTGTGGAGCATTAAAGAAGCACCCTTCATTAATTGTATTTTGGGGTTTGCACATGTTAAAGAAATAACCCATGACCTCCCCTTTCCTTAAGGGTATTTTGGTCCATTATACTATGTAATAAGTTAGGCTATATATAGTCTCTTATTAGGTCTTTTCTCTTTAGTTTATGAAAGATGAAAGATTGAAACACTTGAAATCCTCTCTCTTCAGAGTAGACCACCTTAGTATAGTCTTAGTTAGGACTTGGAAAAGTCATCCTTAGTATAGGGCTTGGAAAAGCCAATATTGTTCTTTGCTTGAAAACAGTGGATCTTGAGGTGAGTCAATTACCTTGGCGGTCACCGTAAGAGAGTTTTGATTATTACATTCATTATGGGATAATGTTGAAATATACTTGGTTCTTAATCTTGTAATAATCTTGGTCTCACTATCTATACTTTCATTATTTTGCAAATCCGTGTATTTTTGTGTTTGTCATCTTGTATCCCTTTGTGTTGCTTGTTCTTCTTATGCTTTGTGGACTGTTTTGGCATCTTGGTGGACTTATTTGAAAAATAATGAAAGGGATAATAACAAGCAATACAAAGGGATACAAGATGACAAACACAAAAATACACGGATTTGCAAAATAATGAAAGGATAGATACTGAGATCAAGATTATTATAAGATTAAGAACCAAGTATATTTCAACATTAACCCCTAATGAATGTAATAATCAAAAACACACTCTTACGGTGACCTCCAAGGTAATTGACTCACCTCAAGATCCACCATTTCCAAGCAAAGAATAATATTGGTTTTTCCAAGCCCTATACTAGGGATGACTTTTCCAAGTCCTAACTAAGACTATACTAAGGTGGTCTACTCTCAAGAGAGAGGATTTCAAGTGTTTCAATCTTTCATCTTTCATAGACTAAAGAGAAAGACCTAATAAGAGACTCTATATAGCCTAACTTATTACATAGTATAATGGACCAAAATACCCTTAAGGAAAGGGGAGGTCATGGGTTGTTTCTTTAACATGTGCAAACCCCAAAATACCCTTAATGAAGGGTGCTTCTTTAATGCTTCACAACCATGGGGTCACACTTCAAAACTTGTAATCTCAAATTGGCATCAAATGTAAGCCCCCACGCAATCTTCCACACACGGGTTTGTTTAATGGCATGCTCAAAACGGGTCCTCCATGCATGTTCTCGTATCCTCGAGGTGACCAAGTCTTGAGACTCTATGTGTTGGCCTCTAAAGATGTCATCAAAAGATAATGTGACCATTTGTCCCGTATCAAAATCGAAGAAGAATATTTGAGGAGAGGTTGTTGAATTTATTAAATGAATTTAAAAAAGATTTGAATATTTATTAAATACTATAAAAAGGGACCCTATTATATTTTTATAAAATTATATTTTATCCCAACTTTTAAAAATGTTAAAGAGGTCCATGACCCTATAACCCTATCCCACTTTTTTCTTTTTCCAAATCCTAACGTTAAAATATAAATGAAAAAGAAATTTACTGGGTATGGCCCAAATTAAGTTTTCAAAGTGGGTAGCATTCCAAATATTCTCAACCTTTCAAACTATAATCTCTAAGACATAGAAGTTTTACACTAATGCTTAAATGCAAATAAGATTAGTAAAGTAGACAACAACTTGAAGAATAATTTACAGACTCAAACTAGATAGAAACACTCTCATTCAATTTAGTTCATCTCAAATCTTTGAGCACTTCACTTCACGAACAACTTCCTGTTGTGATGATTATTGTTTGTCTAACTTCATGATTATTGTTTGGCTGTGACCTCGTGCAATGGTTGCATAGTTATGCTTTATTACAATTTTTTATACAATATAATAATTAGGTTTTGTCTTTGCAATATAAAATTATTTGGTAAGAAAGTGCAATCTTAGTGAGATGTGAATCAACCTGCAATGCTCTATTAGCCTAATTTAGTGGTAAAGTGGTCTGACTAAGTGGTCTAAGCTCATAGTAAATTCTATTCCGGTAAAGTGGTCTAAGCTCATAGTAAATTCTAAGGAATATTTAGGTAGGTTTGAGACATATAATTGGTTATTTATTTAGGTTGCAATCATATGTGTGGTATCTAATAAGGTTGTTACATATTGCACTGTGGCTACTTCACTATTGTCGTAAGTCGTTTTCATGTATTTCAATTAGTGGATTTGGTAATTTAAAATGTATCAATCGTTTTGTATAACACATGCTAATTGATCTTCTTAACCATCTCTATACAGATCTACAATTAGTGGAATAAAGACTAAAACTACTTAACCATCTCTATACAGATCTACCATAATTACAATTAGTGGAATAAAGACTAAAACTTCATAAGAGCAGGGCGGATCTATTAAGGCCCGTGAGAATGGCATGCCACCCGCAAACTTCGACGAAAACTCTATATATACAATTATATATATATATATATATATATATATATATATTGATATAGTCAAATATTAAATTTGTAAAGCACTCTTTGGTGCAAGTGGCAAGGTGTTACTTTTGTGGTTCATAGGTCGTGGGTTCGATCTCTGCATATGATTTTTAAAATTTTATTTTGCTTATATAATTAATATAGTCAACATATGATTTTTAAAATTTTATTTTGCTTATATAATTAATATAATTTAATATTAAATTTGTCACCCACAATACCAAAGTGCTTTCTAGTGCAAGTGGCAAGATGTTACTTTTGTGGTTCATAGGTCATGAGTTCAATCATTGGCTAGCAGCATACGATTTTTAAAATTTTATTCTATTAAGCATTGTTGATTAAAATAGGACAACATAAATGTACCAATTGACAATTTATTTTGTATTATACGAGTTAAATGTATGACTAATATTTTTTTTAACTTTTTCTAATTTATTTACTTAATTTTTAAGCATAGTTGATTAAAATAGGACAACATAAATGTATCAGTTGACAATTTATTTATATATATATATTATATCAGTTGACTTAAATGTATAACTAATATTATTTTTTTAACTTTTTTTATTTATTTAATTGTTAAACATTGTTGATTAAAATAGGACAACATAAATGTACCAGTTGACAATATTTTATATATTATACCAGTTGACTTAAATGTATAATTAATATTATTTTTTAGCTTTTTTTTATTTAATTAATTGTTAAAAAGGGTATAATCTAATCTCTCTCATCAAAATTTTTTTAAAAAGAAAAAACTATTTTCAAATCATCAAATATCGACCTTTCTTGTTGTACTTGAGGTTCGTTGTCCGCTGCTGTTTGTTGTCGCCAGTCGATAGATCGAAAAAATAAATAATCTGATTAATTTAATCAATAAATTTACTTGACACCCGAAGAGTCCGAATACCGGATCCTCTTCTGCATAAAAGGTGTTAAATATATACACATACATAAAAAAAAAAAAATTAGAATTTTCGCTTTTATTCTTATATATTACTTATTTTTCGTGAAAGTGAAGTATTCTTAAAAGATATAAAATAATTTAACTTCAAATAGTATATTATTATTTCCAAAAGTAAGAATTAATTCTAGTTATAAGTTGTTAGCCATTTGTTGCAATACATCACGGATGTTATTCTAAAAACTTTATTTATTAATATAAAAATTTGAATTATTTAATTCAAAGTTCTAAAATATTTTTGATATAACAGTAGTAGTTTTTCTATTCTTCCTCTTTTTACATATAGTTTTGGAATTATTTGAGAGACTTCCCTTCAGATTTCTCTCTATCACACTCACCTCCCTTGCGGTTTACGATATCACGCCCATCTCCCTTATTTTTATTTTCAAATATCATTCTTTAAACCTATTTAAAATAAATATAAATTAACTATAATTTGACAAATTTGCCCTCATTTATTTTGATTTCTTCATATGATGAATATTTTAAAAAATGAACTTAGTTAACAAACACTTTTAAAATAAAAGTAGTTAGCATACGTCTTATGGTTTGATACTTCTCTGATCTAGAATTGACTATACTTATTTTTTTAGTTATTCCCATACCAAGTAAAATTAAAAAGTATAAAACCATATAGTCCCTATCTTCAAGAGATCTAAACACTTGACCTAGCTCTTTCAAATAGAGTTAACTCTACTTCTAACCCAAAACTACATTTCGTATTAGCATGTTAATTGAAGCACAAAAAAAAAAAAATTAAGGATGTACCATATTGTTGGGAAAACAAATAATCCCACTCGGGATTATATTCATACTAAATAGCAATAATAAGAGAGTAACAACGATATCAAATATTATAATAACGGGGTAAATATAATATTCAAATGGAGTAATATAATAACTTTGATTATAACTTGGTAGTGTTAAAAGACTACTATTCTTATAAAAGAAACAACACTCTTTTATTTCATACAACTCACTATAACATTACTCCCACGTTATTTTCTCACAAACTATATAGAATAACTGTGAATTAATCTCTTTACTCTATATTGGTCTGTCTATTTGGTGTATTACTCTCTATTGCTCTCTCTGTTTGATATGTTTCAAAATGAGTTACAACACATCTATTTATAGATGACTTGCCAAACTTGACAATCAAATTATGGTTAGTGTAAAGTATGAGAAGCAATAGTTGTGGGTCCTATTTTTTATTTTTTATTTTAAGTAATATTGATTGATTTGAATTTGGTAATCTGACCTCTAATAAGAAGTTGTGTAGCAAAAATAATTTTACAAAAATCACTATTACAAAATAATGACCCGAATGAAATCCGCAATCGAGATATTTCCCATTTCGTCCAAGAACGATAAAACGAGAAATTGAATTATCAAAAATTTTGACCATGGAGTGCAATTAGATCCATTTTTTAAAAGAAATTCATATTACTATTATCAATTAGAAAATGAATATTTAATAACAGTGATATAAATGAGCCAAACTTTATAATAGATGACATAAATGGGTCATTTCTAATAGTTCGATAATATATTTGAACCTTATTCCTATAATATAACACAATAAAATATAATTTGATAACAATACAAACTAAATCGACACTCTAATATAAATACTGAACACCAAACAATTAAAAAAAATTAAAAAGAAAAATACACATAATTATTTTTGTTTTATTTTTTTCGTAACAATACACATAATTATTAGACCATATGTATTTTTCCCCTTTGTCATTTTCTCCCTCTCCCATTTGGCTGATCTCCAATTCCCATTTATAAACTTTCCTTGATTCACTCTTCATCTATACCTCTCAACCAATTAATTTATTCCTTCCCATTTGCTTCTCATACTTTACACCCACCCACTCCCCATGAGGACAATTATGCTACCTGAAAAATTCTTGTTCACATTTCTTGTTGATATTGTGGGATGGCACCCATCACTCAAATTCTTTGGCAGTTTTCTCAATTGGGTATGTAAGAAATTTAAAACATACAATCAGAAATGTGTTATAGATCTTGGGTTGGTTCTGATTTTTGTTCTCTAACGGGGAAGTCATTATCCCTGCACTCGCTCGGTGCTAGTTCTTACTTCCAACTAAATAGACACTGAATACTGATTCTTAAACTGTACTTGTCTGAATTGAATCTGTTACTAATCGTACTTGTTTAACTGACTGATTTCACTGAGTTATGTTGACTGACGGAATACTAATGAACATCTAATACTGAATGAATGTTATTGAGTTCCGTTATCTCACTGAATTTACTGTGTCCGAACTGAATACTGAAACACTACTGAGATCTGAAGTGGACTGGACTGATACTTGAGATTTCTGAGTTTCTTGATCTGAACACTAGACGGAGACTGATTTCTGAATCTACTGAATTTTCCTAAGTTCTGTAACTGACTGAAATCTATTGATCATGGCTTGACTGAGATTATCTTGAAACTGACACTTGGCTCTAGGTATATAGCTAAATTGTCGGGTATAAATACCCCAAGGACTCGATAGCATAAATAGAAATAAGACATGACAATTGTTGTATACTTGACAATGGTTAACAACTCACAATACATTCAATGAAGCATTTAATCAAACACTTGAAAGTCATAAACTTGTACATTCATAGGAATGCACACTAATATCTCATATTTCATTTAATAAAGTCTTTCATCAAATACTTGATATGCATTAATTTATACATAATTGGAAATTTCTTGTCAACATGCTATAATGACACTACTTCATTCACATAGGCATTTATTCAAACATATGGGAGGCATGCTTTTTCCATACAACAATTAATGCATCAAATTACCATGATTTCATCAGCAACTTACAAATTTAAGGGTTTAGTCATGAACATTATGCAATTCATCACACACTAAGATCAAATCATGAACTTGTACTCTAAGACATAAAGCAATACTAAAAATAACATGAACATGAACTTCAATTCACATAAACTATGAAAACTCATAAATATTCAATTCTAATAATTTAAAAAGGATTCTTGAACTTTTTGGGTGGAAGGGACCCAAGAAAAAGCATCTAGCATACCTTAGATCTTGATTTTACGAAGATTGGCGGAGAGATTCTTGAATTTGAGTCTTGAATTTGGATCCACTATTGAAAAC
The DNA here is from genome assembly GCA_030864225.1 of Capsicum baccatum var. pendulum. NCBI lineage: Eukaryota > Viridiplantae > Streptophyta > Magnoliopsida > Solanales > Solanaceae > Capsicum > Capsicum baccatum. The sequence goes on from CM061560.1 coordinate 16,328,181, forward strand.
CCTAAGTTTTTTCTTGAGGAATTTTTAGAGAAACAACTATATTTTGGGTGAAATATGGTTGAATCTCGTGTTATAGGATTATATAAAGGGGGAAATAGACTGTTTTGCCCTTGGAAATACGGGGCTGAACTGATGAATTTTGGCTCAGGAGGAGTATCTAGGGCGGCGCCCTGCTTAACCTGGGGGACTAGTCTGGGCGGCGCCCTGCTTATCCCGAAGACTATCCAGGGCAGCGCCCTGCTTATCCCGGGGACTAGCCAGGGCGGGGTGGGCTAATCGCCCTGAGCTACTATTTTGCAACCCCAAACACGCCCTTATGCTATTCCAAAAATTTCAAAACTCACCCGAGATGTACTATTGACTTTCCCGATCGTGAAACAATTTGAAAATGAAAAACAGAGGTCGAGAAGGTCACGAAATAAACCCCCAAAGTTTGAAGCTCAAAAATAAGTCTAAGTCTTTAACACTTAGCTTAAAATTTCCTATGTGTTGGATCATTTCTTAAGCTTTAAGGGCTGAATTAGACTTAGATTTTTTTGTGGTATTACAATATATCCCCCTTGGGAATATTCGTCCTTAAATGGGACTGACTAAGTTGAGAGACACTCATAGACTGAACTTAGTCACTGATCATGCACACTGAAACATGACTACTTGACTGAACGACTAAAAACTGAGTTCTTATACTAAACATCCATATATGATGCATGGAATTCATGATTGAATCTAATTATAAGATGAATTCTCACAATGAACATGAATATCTGATGCATGGATACGTGACTGAGCTATTTTCATGAATGCATGATTGAATATGCAATGGTACCTGGTATTCACTTTGTGAAGAAAATTTGAACATGCAACTGAATGGGTTTTCGAACATGAAAGCATCGGGGAATTATGGGGTTCTCTCCCTTAGGACACTATGTCCCTTTAAGAGCGCTCATTTTACTGAGATAATGGGTCGATGCACAGGTCACCTACAAAATGAATCATAACTAAACATTGGAATCTGAAAATAATGCATGACTCATGAACTTAGCTGATCTAGCAACTACTAGGATGTTCTATCTTAGAATAGTTACCTTTCTGAGATTTCTAATAGTATGACTAGATGGAAAGATAGGAAAACAAACTATATGAATTTAACTGTCTGACTGCTAAACTGAACTGCTAGCTTTACTGACTAACTCATGATGAAAACTTAAGTTTAAATGGGAGCAAAGATCTAACAAGGCATATCATAAAGACGAAAGACTCATAACGTACCCGTATCTATGTTAGGGGAATTTTTCAGATCATGGCAAGTTTGAAGTGCATAAAATCTATTTTGATGTTTACCACTAGTGGTATTGGAAGTAGCACCCTGTAGATGCGAATCTCTACCCCTCTAAGCCAGTACTCTACACTCTCGTATCCTGTGGCCTGGCTTACCACATCTAAAACATACCTGGCTATTTTCTCTACACACACCTAGATGATTCTTGCCATACTCTTCGCAAAGTGGATAGGTACAATCACTTCTCACACTACCCTGGGCTTTGGAGCCTGGCGCCCCATCATGACTGTCATTTCTGAAATTTGGTACTAGTACACTAGCTGAAGAAGGAGTTGGTACTGAAAACTTCTAACTATGCTGAGAACGGTTACCACCCTGTGACCCTGGCTAAGAAAAACTAAAATTACCTGTTCTGGCTTTCTTACTTACTTTCTCTCTTTTCTTAGTTTTCTCTGCCTCAATCTACTGAGTGTGCATTATCAATCTAGAAAGTTCCATGTATCTATTGAGCATAGTAGTCCTACACTCCTTAACCACCAACCTAGACACACCGGTCATAAACTTACTCATGCTTGATCTAGGGTCAGCCATCTGCTCAGGGACATACTTAGACAACTGGTTGAACTTAAGGCAATACTCCTTCACTGTCATGGAGCCCTGCCTCAGGTTTATGAACTCTTCTACCTTAGCTTCTCTTATCTCAAGTGGGAAAAACTTATCTAAAAATGCATCCTGAAATATCTGCCAAATTATGGGAGCTGCAGTTTTCCCTCTACTCTTCTTCCACATCACTACCCAATCATGAGCGATATTCTTTAGACTATAGATAATAATTATACTTTCTTCTCTTCAAAAATATACATAACTTGGGTGATATTCTTCACCTCATTAAGATGCTATTAACCCAAAGAATTCTAGCAGATTAATTTTCATGAAGTCTTTGATTCTAACTGCGGCTAAATCCCCATCTTGTTGAGGTGGGGTTGCAGCCTGACGGTTACCCTGAACATTGGTTGTCATAGCTTGGGCTAGCACCTGAAAAGCTGCCCAAAACTCTGCATGTGACACATTCTCATTCAAAAGATCTACGGGCTGAGGGGCTGACTAGTTCCCGGTTCTCTTCTTGGGAGGCATGTTCTGCAAACGGAAGAGGAACAAGGATTAGACTGAGAGTTTAACTTGATCTCATGCTCACTGGCATAACATGAACACTGAAAGAAGGGAAACTGTTCCTAAAATATCTCATAGCCTCCTGTCCATAAGTGTGGCGCGCAATATACCCATGCACAAGATTCTACTAAATGCGACTTTTCAGACTTCCTAGAACACTATTGAACTTAGGCTCTGATACCAAGTTTGTAACACCCCAAAATCTGAACCCCGAATGCTATACGGTGCTCATAATCCTGAAGGACCACAAGTTAACCCTTTACCGATACCTGTTGCAATAACTGTATAATAATACTGAAATATGAAAAAAACTGACGAAAAACTTGCCATAAGGTTCACAACTGAAAATACAACTGTATAATAATACTAAAACAAACTGTCTAAACATCTAGTCTGAAAGCCTCTAAACTGTCTGAACTGTGGAGTTAATGGGACAATCTCCTAACTAACTTCGTCTACTAAAAAATACTGAATCTAATGCAATAAGGAATAAGGAGCATCCTCAAATCATGAGGACTCACTGTTGCGTGTACTGTTGCTAACTGAATCTAACTGTTAAGGGTGCTCTGGATCTCCCACTTCAAAACCTATGGTATAAGACACCATAGCGCAATAGAAAAGTACGTGTCAGTACTTTGAATGTACTGGTGTGCTAGATGGGGTAAGGATGAATGCAAGGGTTTTATTCATGAACTATAGTGACTGAATAACAGGAATATTTTGAATGACGATACATGCATGCATGCATAAACTATAACTAAAATCATAGTAACCCTGAATACTAAGTTCTAAATACTAAGTTTTGAGTACTGACATCTAAGTCTACTAATACTGAGATACTGAGTAACTGAAGCTACTAAACTGGTCTCTGAGTTTACAGACACTAGCTAATTGTATAGAAAATCTATCCTATCTAGAGGGTGATCTCTGGATATACTGATAAGGATAAGGATGTATCTGAGACCCAGCCTATCAAGTGGGTAATCTATGAATCTACTAATAATGATATTGATTGAATGAATCTGAGATCAGACCTGTCTAACAGGTGATCTCTGAATCTATTGGTATTGATACTAATTTACAGTAGTTGAGATCAGGCCTGTCTAATGGGTAATCTCTAAATCTATTGAACTATCTAAGTTCCTTACTGAACTGAGTGACTGTATCTAATAGTCCTGATTTCTGAGTTCTACTCTAAAGACTGATACTGAAACTGTGGGAGTTATCACTTAACCGACATGCCCCTTTATATAAACTAGTGGGGTCCAACTTATAACCCCAGCTAGAAGGGTGTCAATACCGTGTCATGGGTAAATACACTACTATGGTCAATCCTCTCTAACGGGTGACCCTAAACAGAAATTCAAACCAAATCTAATGGGCGACTCCTGGGAGGTAGTTGTAACGCCCTGATTTTTCCAAACTGGGACGCTACATGGTGCTCATGACCCTGAAGGACCACAAGCTAACCCATGACTGATATTTGTATATGTACCTACATAATATATAAATATAAATGCAGAAAGCTGGCGAAAACTTGCCATAAGGTTAAAAACGTCTAAAAATACTCAAAACTGAAAATTGAATACTAATACATCTATCTGAAAAGCCTCTAACTGTCTGAACTATGGAGTTGATGGGACATGTCCCCAACTAACTCCATCTACTGAAAATAATCTGAATCTAATGAGATAATAAAAATAAGTATCATCCTTAAATGAAGAGGACTCACTGCTACGTCTACTGTTGTTGACTAGATTTGGATTTCTAAGAGTGCTCTAGGGCTCGTGCTTCTGAACCTATGGGATCAAATAAAACACCTGTAACGCCCCGCATTTTAGGACAAAATATAGACCATGATTTTGATGTGTTGATAATCCTGAAGCCATAAATCCTATACCAATATGGCATGTTAATTATTTGTGTAGTATGTGAATCCATTCAAGCTAGAATTTAGACCATAGAGGTCCTTTGACTCAAGGACGAGTTGAAAACTAATTTGATCGATTAAGTTTAAGTGGACCATAATAATTTGTATATGTCTAATTAGAGAGCCTACTATGTGTAAAATGATAGGTTTTCGAGTTAGCTTTCCAGCAATACCAATTTTACTAAAATCCGGCACTCGAGCAAAAAGTTATGACCTTTCAAAGTAGACTGCGTCGCCTAACCAATCGCATATGGCCACTGGAAAGCATATGCGATAGCATATGTGGCGTCTATGTAAATATAGGCGATATCATATGCGGCGCCTATGTAAATATAGGCAATAGCATATGCGGCGCCTATGTAAATATAGCCGTTATCATATGCGGCGCCTATGTAAATATAGGCAACAGCATATGCGGCGCCTATGTAAATATAGGCGATATCATATGCGGAGCCTATGTAAATATATGTCATATCATATGCGGCGCATATATTATGATTTTAAGTGACTTAAACACTCCGTTTTTGGGGTAAAATGGTCCTTTTCCCACCTTTATTCAGCTATAAACACAAAATTCAGTCCCTAATTCTCCAAAATACATCCACATTCATCTAAAAACTCTCAAGAACACTCCCAAGCATTTCAAACTAAAAATCCAAATAAATCAAGATTCAACCGTGGGTTTTCAAAATTGATTAGAGATTCGGAATCCCCAATCCCCAGGCTTCAAGAAGCACCCATTATTTTTCGAAATAGAGGTACACGGGGTTTTCCTAAATTCTCATGGGCATAGAAAAATCAGGTTTTAGAATGGGGTTTTTGAATCTATGTATATATTCATGTATTAAATGTTTTAACATCATTGTTTTGGTCTTTTGACCTTCCCCAAAGTGATTTGAGACTATGAATGTATGAAACCATGTATTTAAGAATGAATTCTAGTTGAGAGCATGATTTTTAGTGAATTCCCTCTTATTATGAATTTTTCAGATTTCTCATAGCATATGAATTGTTTTGCAATGCATCCTTGAAAAGCACTATATGAAATGATTGAACTCTTGTTATGATTTAAATATGGCTTTACATCACTAGAGAGGGAATCTAGCATGAATTTTTAATGTTCATAATGCATGTAATGAAAGAGTGCATGGATTTGCTAAAGGCACTAGACCACCATATGTTGATGAAGTTTTTACATAATTTTGACTTGAGTTTTGATACGCGAAATCTTCTATATCAGTTGCATATTTTTGGTGGTCTAAATTATGCTTTAAATGAAAGATTTAGCTTAATGTATTATGGCTCAGAAATCATGACTTTCAAGTCTTGGTATGACGATACCAATTCAGACCAATTCCATATCAGACTAAGACTAGTAAACATTTTAGACTATCATGATTTTAGACATTCAGAATGTTGCATGTACAGAAAAGGTTAAAAATGGGCATACAGAGATGTTAGGTGGTTCCTGAAGAGGGCTTGAGTTCAAGCAACTTATTTCCTAAAACCATGGTTTGCCGACCCGGGTATATTATTATACGCTGACTTAAGTGTCGTGTGGTGTATTAGATTCAGGAACTCCAACCCTTACGGCATACTCGAGTTGAAGGGTTCCCCGCTGAGTTAATTGTGGATTCCATATCGCCAGTGGAATATCAGACTTGTAGGGGATACCACCTAACTCAGAAGTAATATACATATCAGAATTTAAGATTTACAAACAGGTTACATGTTTTCAGAAGGTGCCCATGTGTTTTTAGAAACTGTTTCATGCATAATGTTTGATGAAAATTTGCTCTCACGTATTATATATATATATATGTTCAATTACTCTATTTTGGATTGCTTCGTATGCTAGTACAATTGTGCTGACCCCCTCCCCTGTTCCTCCCAAGTACTGAGGCACAGTCTAGGGGTCCAGATCCTCAGTCGAGTCTACAGACAGGGTTGTCTTAGAGTTCAGTTGGTGAGCCTTCTTTGTTTCGGAAGGCCTAGTCATTTAGGTATTTATTTCAGTATGGTTTTTGGTCTGCTGGGGGCCTTGTCCTAGTTATTCAGATAGTATGTCAGTAGAGATTTTGCAGACTGTTGCAGTTGTTTATTAAATATTGTTGGGCATATTTTCAGGCCTTTAACTATTTTAAATTATTGACCATGTTTCCGTATTATTGTGTCTATTCTGTATTACTTTGATCAGATGAATTATGTGCATGATTACCAGATAGACAGAGGGCATTCTAGGCCTTCGGGTTCGGGAATGCTCATCACGGATAGGGCCCCGATTTAGGTCATCACAACACCATAGCACAAATATCTCAGTACAGGAATGTACTGAGTATGTAAATGAGGTAAGGCTAAATTCAGGGGCTTATGCATGAACAATAACTAACTGAATGATATGCAAGAGCTGGATTAGCATACATAGAGAATCTGTAACTACTTAACATATTGTGCATAATGTGACCGAGCATACTAGGACTGAATCTGATAACTTTTACTAAATATACCGTCAATCTGAGGTTTTTGAACATACTGAGATTATACGTATCTGAAGCTACTGAAATTGATATCTGTACTTATTAATACTAATAAACTAGATTATTGAGTCTACTAATAACTGATATTAACTGGCTGAATTTGAGATCAAACCTATCTAGCGGGATGATCTCTAAATCTTCTAATGATGATTAAGATTGACTAGGCTTGAGATCAGGCCTAACTAATGGGTAATCTCTAGAACTGATATTAAGAATACTCAACTGAATCTGAGACTGAGATCAAGCCTATCTAATGGGTGACCTCTGTAGGTACTTATATTGAACAACTTTATGTAAGACCAATCCTATCTAGTGGATGGTCTATGAATCTGTGGAACTATCTGAGTTCCTCACTGAGATTAATAACTGTATCTAACAGTCCTGATTTCTGAGTCCTACACTGAAGACTGATACTGAAACTGTAACTGTGGAAGCTCTCACTTAACTAACATGCCCCAAATCTGAACTAGTGGGGTTCAACATGTAACTCCAGCTGGAAGGGTGTTGATGTGTGAGCATATGCTAACACATTTAAGGCTTTTAACTTTAAATAATTGCAAGGCCTTGAGCAACTTTAGTTATTTTTGACTAGTTTATGTTTGATTTTGCAGTTTGAGCTGATATGATAGAGAACCAACATAAAATAAAGCAAAGAAGTTGAAATTTAAAGAAATCTGAAGACAAGTGTGGCTAATGACATTTGTGATAAGTCATCAGCCCTGAGATAAGCTATCAGGTTGGTCGTTATCAGTAGATAGAGAATTGGCCTAAAGTGGAAGTTGTGATGACATTTTGTGATAAGCCGTCAAGGGTCTGATAAGTTATCAAGTTTGTCGTCAGCCTTAAACAGGGAATGAGTTCCAGCTGGTAGAATCGATGACATTTTGTGATAGGTTATCATAATGGTGATAAGTCGTTAGGAATGCCGTCAGACTTAGGCAGGACATGAGAATTGGAGCAAAAGTGTGATGACATTTCTAATAAGTTGTCACAGTCCTGATAAGCTGTCAGAAGTTGTCGTCAACCTAAGACAGGACTAGTAAAGATTTGAAGAAGACCTGACGACATTCTTGATAAGTCGTCAGGATTCTGATAAGGCGTCACCAATAGTCGTCGTCTATTCTGAGAAAACGTTGTAACCTTGATTTTGTTTCCTTATTTAGGGTAAACTATTTAAATCTTTGTTTTAGTGTTTTCTAGATGATTATCATTATTGTTATTATCATTATTATTCCAGACAAGGTGGACACCTTGAGTTTTGGACAACATATTTTGATATTTTCTCTCTCTAATTCTTGACTCGAACAACTCAACTATTTTTGAGAGATTATTATCAGTATTTTGAGATTTTTCCTTTGTGATCTAATCTACGATTCACTAGTTATTATTCATCTCTATAAGTTTATCTTTCAAATCATGAATTCAATTATGTGTTTCATTCATTACAGCGTGAGTGGATAAACTCCATTAACCTGAGTTATGGGATCTAGGGTTAGGTCTTGATGAGGTGCTAAGTATTCAAGATTCAAAAGATGGTAAGATCTCTTGATAATTCTGAAGTTTTAATTAATGTCTGTTGGTTGAAATAGTAGACACACCTGCTTTGATTTGCTTGAGAAAGAAATCAAATATAGTGGGAAGTGAATTATCAACAGGGACTCGAAAATACTTCGTTTAATAATCAACCTTGTAACAAGGTTGGTTAGCCTGAGGTAAAATATGGGCAATAAATAAAAATTTCCTAAGTCTGAGAGGATTAGGGAATTAAACGCTTAAGTAGGTCGAGAGACATTTAAGCATAACATCGATAGAGATAGCTTATTATCCGACCCACCGTGAGAATCCTGAATCACTTTTAGCATCTGTCATGTACCAAAAGCCCTAATGAACATAATTCTGATTATTTCATAAACTCTTGATTTACAAACACCGAAAGTAAAGTGACAAACAACAACTTGTTAAACCTAATCCCCCCATTTCAGGAAACATTAAACTATCAGTGGATTAAATCGCAAACAACTTGAGTTCACACCATATTCCCTGTGGGATTCGACCCCAACCTAGTTGGGTCTTATATTGACAACAATCACTTATACCCATTCAAAAGTGTAATTTGAGAGTTATCAGGTGTCAATATCGTGCCACAGGTAGTGACCTCTTCTATGGTCAAGCCTCTCTGACGGGTGACCCTGAACAGGAAATCAAGCCTAAGGCAATATAATAGTCAAGTCAAGCCTTAATCTGATGGGTGACTCCTGTTCCTACGCTAGCTACGCAGTTATGGAGTACAGGGATTACTGCTAACAACTTTGCCTCTCTAACGGAGAAGCCGCCATCCCCATACTCGCTCGATGCTAGTTCCTACTCCTAACTGAAAGACTCTGAACTGATTCTTAACTAAACTAAAACTGAGCTAAATTTTTTATTATTCATATTTCTTGACTGATCTGACTGGGTTCACTTGGTTCCGTTATCTGACAGAATACTACTGAATCTAATATCTAACTAAATGATACTATGTTTTGAATTCTGTAACTAACTGAGTTCTACTGATCATAGCACGACTGAAATTATCTTGAGACTGACTCAGCTCTAGGCATAAAGCTATATTTTTCAGATACAAGTACCCCCAGGACTCGATAGATGGAAACTGACAAAACATGACATCTTGAATTCACAACTAACATCAACATCATAGAATGTATTCAAGTATACATAATTGAGGACTTCATACTAACATATAACAATTCATTCAACAAGGGACACACAAGGATAAGAATGCACACAACATACTATAATTCATTCACCATGGTCTCTCAACAAACACTTGGCCTGCATGGCTTAAACTAAATTTGGGGGTTTCTAGGAAATATGCTATAAAGACCCAATTTCCTTCACACAAGCAATATATCAAACACATGGGGAACATGCTTTGGTCATATAACAATTTTCACACCTAATTCTCATGGATAATCAATCAACATGCAACTTGAAGGGATTTATCATGAACATCACATAATTATTACATAATAGGGTCAAAGTTTGCAACTTTATAATCATATCATGAATTAAAACTCAACAACAACATAACCTTCAAACTCAAATCACATAAACCATGAAAACACACATAAATTTAAAATCTTGAATTTAGAAAGAGGGATTCTTGAACTTCTTGGGCGGAAGGGAACCAAGAATCAACACTTGCATACCTCAAAGGCTTGAATCTTGAAAGAGAATGTCTTTTCTTGGTTTTCTTGACGGAGAGCTTGAATCTTGTTCTTAGGTGATGATCTTGAGAGGAAACCCTAATTTTCTTGTTGTTGAGAGTGGAGAGGATTAAGGCTTTTTAAAACTAATTTATAATGGTTATGTATGTTATTTTGATGATTTATGTCATGGAAGGTGAAGGAAAAGTCCAAAATACCCCTACAAAACTATTTTTTAGTTGCTGAAATTATCAGCTGATCACCAAGGCTGATAAGCCGTCAGATCTGTGATAGCTTGTCAACCCAGGTCATCACCTAGGAGTTGGAATTGATGGATTTATTCCTAAGCTTGATGACATAGATGATAAGTCATCAGAAATGTGATAAGTCATCAGAACTATCATCAGAAATGTGATAAGTCGTCAGAAATATCGTCACTCAGTTTCTAGGCTGACATGCTGGAATAAAATAGGCATACCTTTTTGCTCCAATATCGAATTTGGGAAAAATTGGTATCGTTGGAAATATAATTCAATTATCTATATGTTGATGGATCAGTAGATCAAAAATTCACAATACAATGAGATATATGCTCATTTGAAGTTGACTATGGCAATATCCTTCTCAAGAATTAAATCGATAAGGAATGTTTTGCTTCGTCTGATAGAAGGGAGTTATCTGAAGCCTTAAAATACATATAAATTACTAATAAAATTATAAAATAATCATGATGTACTATGCATTAGATTGAAACCTGGCGCTAATATTGGTTTTAATTTTTTGGGGTATTACAGTAGTCAAGCCTAATATAACGGGTGACTCCTCATCCTACGCTGGCTACGCAGTTCTGGAGTACAGGTACTGCTACTAACGAGTCTATATCTCTAACGAGGAAGCCATTATGCCTGCACTCGCTCGATTCTAGTTCTTACTCCCAACTAAATAGACACTAAATACTGATTCTTAGACTATACTTTCCTGAGATGAATCTGTTACTAACTGTACTTGTTTAACTGACTGATTTCACTTAGTTCCATTGACTGATAGAATACTAAAGAACATTTGTTACTGAATGAAAGTTATTGAGTTCTGTTATCATACTAAATTTACTGAAGTCTGAACTGAATACTGAACTACAACTGATATCTGAAGTGTACTGGACTGATACTTGAGATTTCTGAGTTTCTTGATCTGAATACTAGACAAAGATTGATTTTTAAATCTACTAAATTTTCCTGAGTTCTGTAACTGACTGAAATTTATTGATCATGGCTTGACTGAGATTATCTTGAAACTGACACTTGGCTCTAGGTATACAGCTAAATTGTTAGGTATAAATACCCCCAGGACTCGATAGCATAAATAGAAATAAGACATGACAATTCTTGTATACTTGACAATGGTCAACAACTCACAATACAATCAATGAAGCATTTCATCAAGCCCTTAAAAGTCATAAACTTGTACACGAATAGGAATGCACACTAATGTCTCATATTTCATCTAATAAAGTCTTTCATCAAACACTTGACATGCATTAACTTATACATAATTGGGGTTTTCTTGTCAACATGCTATAATGACACTACTTCATTCACATAGGAATTTAATCAAACATATGGGAGGCATGTTTTTGCCATACAACAATTAATGCATTAAATTACCATGATTTCATCAACATCTTACAAATTTAAGGGTTTAATCATGAACATTATGCAGTTCATCAGACACTAAGATCAAATTATGCAACTTGTAGTCTAAGACATAAATCAATACTCAAAAATAACATGAACATAAACTTCAATTCACATAAACCATGAAAACTCATAAATATTCAATCTTTATAATTTTAAATGGATTTTTGAACTTCTTGGGTGGTAGGGACCCAAGAATCAACATCTAGCATACCTTAGTTCTTGATTTTATGAAGATTGACGAAGAGATTCTTGAATTCGAGTCTTGAATTTGGATCCTCTATTGAAAACCCTAAGCTTGTTCTTGAGGGATTTAGAGAGAAACAACTATATTTTGGGTAAAATATGGTTGAATCTCGTGTTATAGGCTTATATAAAGGGGGACATTGATCATTTTCTCTTGGAAACACGGGGCTGAACTGCTGAATTTTGGCTCAGGAGGAGTATCCAGGGTGGCGCCCTGCTTAACCTGGGGGACTAGCCTAGGTGACGCCCTGCTTATCCCGAGGACTATCCAGGGCGGGGGACTAGCCAAGGCTGCGTGGGCTAATTGCCCCGAGATACTATTATGCAACCCCAAACACCCCCTTATGCTATTCTGAAAATTTTGAAACTCGCCCAAGATATACTATTGACTTCCCCGATCGTGACGCTACTTGAAAATTGAAAAATAGAGGTCGGGAAGGTCACGAAATAAATCCCCAAAGTTCGAAGCTTAAAATTAAGTCTAAGTCTTTATCCCTTAGCTTAAAATTTCCTAAGTGTTGGATCCTTTCTTAAGATTTAAGGGCTGAATTGGACTTAGAATTTTACGGGGTATTACGGTAATCATCAAGCAAAGACTGATTGCATCTGGATAAGTGGGTTTCCTTTTGAACTTTTCATAGTGAACATGCATTGTATGCACTTGGTCAATTGGTAGATTTGATATATTTGAACCGTCGACCTTTAATATACACATAGCTAACACATGTCACACAACCAGCCTTTTACTATTTATGGTTCTTACAGTTTTGTTCGTTTCAGCCATGAACACATCCCGGTCTCATGAGAGCTTAGAGAGTAGGCCTTTACTAACATTCTCATTAAAGCTCTTCAACTTAGCCCTCACATAGGTGATTTCTGGACGTTATATCCTATAGATTAAACTATTTGGTCAAATCTACCAAATTTAGATAATCATTAAAAGACTTTTCACCTTAAGTTTTACCCTTGTTTACTAAACATTATCTAAATCATGAGAATGGGTTGGGTATATTGAAAATGTTGAACCTATCAGACACAACTTTGTTTGATCTCCTTGAAACTAGCGCTTGGGATCTCCAGTCTGCTAGGTAGAGTTACCGCCATGCTAACTTTTCCTAGGCCATAACCATTTCCTTAGATGTCCTCTCAACTCCTTCTCTAGGCAGGCCTTTTGTAAGTGGATCCGACACATTATCCTTTGAATTCACATAGTCAACAGTGATAATTTCACTGGAGAGAAGTTCTCTAATGGTATTATGTCTCCATTTTATGTGATGAGATTTACCATTGTACATCATGCTCCCTGCCCTACCTATTGCCGCTTGGCTATCACAGTATATACATACTGGTGCCACTGGTTTGGGCCAATAAGGAATATCTTCTAAGAAATTTTGGAGCCATTCTACTTCTTCACTAGCTTTATCCAATGCGATAAATTCAGATTCCATTATAGAATGAGCAATACAAGTCTGTTTGGATGATTTCCAAGAGACCTCTCCTCCACTGATAGTAAATACATATCCACTCGTGGATTTTACTTTGTTCGATCTGGTGATCCAATTTGCATCAATATATCCTTCAAGTACCGTGGGATATTTATTATAATGCAAAGCATAGTCTTGAGTATATTTAAGATACCCCAAAACTCTTTTCATTGCTAACCAATAAATTTGTTGGGATTACTCGTGTACCGACTCAACTTACTAATAGTGCATGCTATGTCTGGTTGTGTACAATTAATTATATACATTAAATATCTCAATACTCTTACGTACTCCAAATGTGATTCACTTTCACCTTCATTCTTTCGAAGTGCAAAGCTCACATCCAATGGAGTCTTGGCAATACCGAATTCCATATTCTTGAATTTGTCAAGTACCCTTTCAGTATAATGAGATTGAGACAATGCCAACCCTTGAGGATTTCTATAGATTTTTATTCCTAAGATCACATTCACAACTCCAAGGTCTTTCATATCAAACTTGCTCTCAAGCATTCATTTTATTGCATTTATATCTGAAATGACTCTACTGATGATCGACATATCGTTCACATATAAACACATAATGACTTGGTGATTTGGAGTGTCTTTAATATAAATCATTTATCACATTCATTTATCTTGAATTTGTTTGCCAACATGGTTTGATCAAACTTTGCATGCCATTTCTTACGTGATTGTTTTAGTCCATAAAGTGACTTAACAAGTTTACACACCTTATTTTCTTTTTCTCGAAACACGAAACCCTCAGGCTGTTCCATGTAAATTTCTTCCTCCAATTCTCCATTTAGGAATGTGGCTTTCACATCCATTTTATGGATTTCAAGACTATATACCTCCGCCAAGGCAATTAACATTCGAATAGATGTTATCCTTGTTACCGGTGAGTATATATTAAAGTAACCAAGGCCTTCTTTTTGTTTGAAGCCTTTTACTTCAAATCTTGTCTTGTATTTGTCAATAGTACCATCCGCTTTCATTTTTCTTTTGAAGATCCTAAAGATTTGTTTTCTGGAGGAAGATCAACCAGCTCCCACTTATGATTGCTTAAGATTGAATCAATCTCGCTATTGACTGCCTCTTTCCAAAAGGATGAGTCCAAAGATGCCATCGCTTCCTTAAATGTTTAAGGCTCATTTTCTAAGAGAAATGTTACAAAATCCGATCCAAACAAAGTTGACATTCTCTGACGTGTACTACATCTTGGATTCTCATCATTATGTACATTCTCACTTGGTTCATCTCGAGGTCGTTTAGATCTTCACTAGACTGTTCATGTCTATTTTTACACGGATAAATATTTTCAAAGAATTTAGCGTTATCTGATTCAATTACCATATTTTCATTAATATCCGGATGTTCGGATTTATGAACCAAAATCTAACATGATTTACTGCTTTTAGCATATCCTATGAACATGCAGTCCACTGTCTTAGGTCTTATCTTAATCCTTTTAGATATCAAAACTTGAACCTTTGCTAGACACCCCCACACTTTGAAATATTTCAAGTTGGGTTTCCTTCCTTTCTATTTTCATAAGGAATTGATTGCATCTTACTATGGGGAACTCTATTGAGTATTCGGTTGGCTGTAAGGATAGCTTCCCCTTACAAGTTTTGCAGTAAACCTGAACTTATTAGAAAGATATTCATCACTTCCTTCAAGGTTCAATTTTTCCTTTCTTCAATTCCATTGGACTGAGGTGAATACGGGGCCGTATTTTGATGAAAATTCCATTGTCTACACATATTTGAGCAAAGGGAGATTCATACTATCCGCCCCTATCACTTGTTATCGTTTTGATCTTTTTCTCTAACTGATTTTTAACTTCTATTTTATTTTATCTAAACGCATCTATTTCTT
Source organism: Capsicum baccatum var. pendulum (assembly GCA_030864225.1). Lineage (NCBI taxonomy): Eukaryota > Viridiplantae > Streptophyta > Magnoliopsida > Solanales > Solanaceae > Capsicum > Capsicum baccatum. The sequence goes on from CM061560.1 coordinate 16,343,607, forward strand.
CATTCTTACTATTTAGCAAATAGATATAACAGTATCTAGTGCAATCGATAATAAAAGTTATAAAATACTTTTTACCACCACAAGATGGTGTTGACTTCATATCACAAATGTCTATATGGATTAAGTCTAACGGATTTGAATTCCTTTCAACAAACTTATACGGATGCTTAACATACTTTGATTCCACACACATTTAATATTTTGATTTATTGCACTCAAAGTTTGGCAAAACTTTTAAGGTAAGCAGTTTTTGCAAGGTCCTGTAGTTGACATGTCCTAAACGGCTATGCCACAAATCGTTTGACTCTAGCAAGTAAGAAGAAACCTCAACTTTCTTCATTTGAACAACCATTACATAAAGTTTTAAAAGACTCTCATTGAGGTAGCTCTTTCCTACATATGTTTCATTCTTCCTTATTGCAACTTTCTCCAAAACAAACATACACTTAAACCCATTTTTAATGAGAAGTCTTGTCGACACTAAGTTTTTATTAGTAGGAACATGGAGAACATTATTGATAGTCAACACCTTGCTGGAAGTCACTTTTAGGAACATCTTCCCACTTCCTTCAACCTTGGTTGTTGTATTATTTCCATGAAGATAACTTCCTTAGGACCAACGGAATCATAAGTAGCAAAAGCCTCTTTGTCCGCTCAAACATGTCTAGTGGCTCCTAAATTAAACCACCATTCATTTGGATATCCAACTAGATTGCTTTCAGTGATCATATCACATAGATTTTTAATTTTTCTAATTATTTCCAACATGTTTATCTAATATCTTTTCTTGTCCAAAAGACTTCTTCATCTTCTTATTATTTGAAGCATCATCCTTAACAGGATTTTGGAACCATCATTGATGATTATTTCATTGAACTCATTATCCTCGTCTATCTTGAAATGACTCATATGATCTTTCAAATCAGACAATTGATTTTCAATCATTATTATTTCTTTTTTTTTAAGAATATGGGGATCTATACTTGTGAACATTTGCATTGCAAGTTTGGCCAGTCAAAATGACATCATTTGCTGCCATTCTTTGAAGTTCACACCAAAAAAAATTTTATTTCTCTGTCTTTTTCCAGCCTGAATGACTTAATGATGCAATATTAGTAGTCATTGGGACAACACCATTCACAACCAAATCAATTTATTGTTCTGTTTTATTCGTCATTTTCTTGTCAATCTTTGATATACTCTTTAGTATTTCAGAATACTAACAATAAAGAATTCAATCTTTAGCCAATTTATTTCTAGTCAATGATGAAGTTTTTACATCTTCAAATCAGCAACCGAATGAACTATGAAACATGACAAAATTTTTATGACTTCAAATCATAATCAAATTCAAACAGAGTGAAATCCTACAAAATTTAAACTCCAGAAACCAATACAGAGATCTTAATGAATCGGTGAAGTTTTTATATTCTTCAAACCAAATTCTCATACTGATTTCTCGGTGAAGTTTTTATATTCTTCTAATCGAGGGAGTAGAAATCAAACAATTTTAGTCTCCACAAAATCAGACCCAATACAAATAAACCAAATACTTGATTTATAAATGGCGATAATTTTTTTCCTTCACCAAACAAGCACAAAAATAAATATTTTTATACTTTCCTTAATGTTGTTGTTTTTCTCAATTTTGATAAAATCTGTATTTTTCAATAATAACTTCAAACACATGTTCAAATTAACATATGAACAATCAAATGAAGTTTTAACTCTATATTTACAACTTTGAACTTTTAACAATAAGTTCAACCCAACTTATGAACATCAACAAAATGAAGTTCAAACTATTTTTTGGAAAATAGCAAAACCAAATGTTAAGAACTTCAACACAAGTTCAACCAACTTATGAACTATCAAAATGAAGTTTCAAGAACATCAAACAAAATTCAAAAAGTTGAAGAACTATCAATATGAAGTTCAACTATTTACTGAAAAAATTGTAAATGAAACAATACAGATTAGTAAATTATTTTCTTAAGACTGTTGTTTTTCGGGTACACAAAATCTGTATTTTTGCAACACTACTTCAACACAAGTTCAAGTCTAAAAACAAGAATACATATGAAGTTACACAACACCTTCAACACAAAATCAAAAATGATCTATCCAAGAAATGTGTTATAATTTCATAAATAAGATGAAACAACAAGTTAAAGCCAAGTCCTCTGAATTCACGGAGTGTCCTTAAGAAAATAATTCCCCTCAAGTACCCGAGGTTATGGAATTTTCCTCCCAGGATAAAATGACTTTAAATCCGACTATAGTGGCATCTCAAACGATTGGATTCTCTTTGAACTCACTCAAAAGTTAGATGATCATACGGAGTATTTTAGAAGACAAGAAATATTTTCAAGTGCAGAAAAATTCATGCTAAACCTGTGGAAAAAATGCAGGTTTATATAGCCATTAAGTGCCCCTTCCGAAAAGTGTCAATGGTTCACCCAAAAAGGTGTATCCTTTGGAAGAGTCATGTCTGTTCATTTGAAACATTGTGTATTTTTTTGAACAGACACAACTATCTAAACAGTCACACCTTTTCCAAAATGATATGTCTTTTCTTCAAAGGTTGTGTCCCTTCATTTTTCCATTCACACCAATTGAACCCAACAGTGTCCACGTGATATAGTGGCAACGAGTTTAAGTGTTTAATCGTTAGTGCGGCCAAGTTCAGGTATTTAGACATGCACCATCAAATTTTCCAGCTGAGACTATTGAAAATGGTATTAAGTAGTACGATTTTTTATAAGAAGAAAAAAAGAATCAGATCCAATTCTTTTGAAACTACTTTCTGGCTTTTCTCATTTGTTCTTCAGTCTATTATGACTGTTTTGTATTCATCCAGGGGTTTATTTGGAAATAGCCTCCCTACCTCACCTTTGAGGTAGAGGTATGGACTGCATTCACTCTACCCTCTACACATCCAACTATGTTGGAATACACTGGCTATGTTATTATTGTTGTTGCTGCTTTTCTATTTTTCAAAAAAGAAAAAAAAGATGGGATTGCTTAGAGGTATTAGTTATATATGTTTAGCTCTGATTGGAGTGATCTCACCCTTTAAGGACTTTGTCTGGATTTTGAATGATTCAAACTTCAAATGTATGGTAGTTTGGTTTTGAATGGGGATATGCATCTTTCTTTGAATATTTATGTACAGTAAAAGAATGAGTAAACTAATTTTTAAGATGAATGCAGGTTATTGGCATCAAAGTAAGTTGAGAAAATTGAAGAAAAGGTGTCATTTAAGTCTTAAATGAAATATTGGTGACATTGACCAACTTAAAGGGTCAAACATAATTAGGAATCTTGATTAAGTTAATTGTGGACTTGATTAATATTTTTTAAACTTTCTAATCTTTTCAAAAATATAAATCAACCCACACCCCTCTCTTCTCCAAATCAACTATCTCTCTCATGTCTCTCCTCTCTCCCCTTTCTCTATCTCGACCGTTTCTCTCAAGCTTCTCCCAACCAATAGTTCTGCAAATTAATCTCTTTAATCCTCGATGACTTCAACCTCCCGGCAACAAATAGTTGGGGTTCTAGTTCTTTTTGGACTTTCAACTGTCAATCGACGTCTCAGCATTTCTTTTCGTCTACAATAACTTTTAGTTCTTCACACTATAATATTTTTGGCCTACGGCCACCCTTTAAAGCATGGCCTAAAATAGCAGAAAGTGTGGCATTTGATCAAAGGCAACACTTTTTGGGGAGTGGCCTAAAGAGGCGTAACCTTTGATCAAAGGCCACGCTTTTCAAGTGTTGCCATATCAGCTACACTTAAAAAGTGTGACCATTAAGGAATAAAGGCCACGCTTAGTAGCTTATCATTGGCAACATTTTTATTTGATAAAGATACTCTTACAAGTGTCGCCTTTGTTTTGGTATTGGGCACACTTCACAACCGTAGCCTTTTGTAGCACCTCTACAGCAACACTTAAAAAATGTTGCCTTTGTTTTACTATTGGGCACACTTCAAAAGCGTAGCCTTTTATAGCATCTCTATAACAACACTTAAAAAGTTTGGTCTTTACATTCTTAAGGCCACACTTTTGAAGTGTAGCCATTAATACCTTCTCTAAAGCAACATTTACAAAGTGTTGCCTTTGCTAATTTGCACATACACATCTAAATAAGTCGCACAATATATATTCCTGCTCCCAATGACCACACGTTTAAAACATAGCATTCTTGTCTATTTTATATGATTAATATTTACTACAAATTTTGATTGAAAAATATAATTATTTTCATACATCCACTAGTCCTATTATACATCATTATTCTATTTAGATTGTCTCAAAAAACTATGTTGGATAAAAATAACTCAAAAATTATAGTACACACAAATTTTCATCATTTTTCCTTCGAGAAATAGACCGACTCCATGCTTAATCTAGGCTTTGCGACATCCTCGATCACAAAATACATTATTATTATTCATATCCTTGATGATTTTTGAGTTGAACTATGATCTTCTCTAGTTGAATAACATACTATGTTGTTGTATAACACAAATAGATCCACCTAATGTTTCCTTTAAAAACCACCTTACCTACATTTCATAAGAAAATAACTATAATTAAGTAAAGAATGGGGAAATGAACCAGAAAAGAAAAATTACTATATTTGAATTGAAAATGTAACCTGAAAAAAATACCAAGTGTACTCCCATAAACTAGGGTCTGGGGAGGTCAGAGTGAATGCATACCTTACCCCAACCCTCAAAGGTATCGAGGTTGTTTTCGATAGACCTAAGATAAACTGATCCATATTCCCAAACTATTGTTTCATTTTTGTTGTGAACGTAACTTTAACATACTGCCACAAATAGAATTACTGCATTTAGAAGCTTATCTCACCAATGTCTAACATGTGGGAACTCTAATATAAAAATATGCTAACCTTTAATACCTAGTAGAGAAATGGAGTAACTCAAGTCCACTGACCTTTATATTGATGTCTCTTATTTGTACCAGCATTCTGCTTTGCCTGGAGTCTTGACTGCAAGAAACAAAAACACTATTATGTAGAAAAAATCAACTGTTGGATTGTGGTCCGAACGCCACATGATCAGAACTTAATTAGACCCAATTGCAGGCCACATATGTTTAATTTCAAGAGTTTATTTAAGATTTTAAGTTGAGAGCAGGTGTTTAATTTCAAAAATGAGAGCAGGTTTTTTGAGAGTTTATTTAAGTCCGTCTTAGTTCCTAGCACAACAAGTTTTCTATGTTTTCTAGTAGCATATACCAATGATATGTGTCTAGAATACTTAGAATTCTGCACTAGAAAGCTATACATGCAACAATGAACATAAAAAGTTCTTCTGTGAGCAGAATTTACCTGCTTCCTGATAACGCTCAATCTACAGCTCTCGTAGGAGTGTAAAGCAGTCGTAGTCAAATATAGAACACAACTGGGTTGGGTATCGATCCCACAGGGAATAGCCGATCAACAAGTAAGTAATGATTATTAGACTTTTGGTGGAAGTCTCGTAGAAAGGGGGGATTGTAACGTGTAACCAAAATAATAGAGTAAAACTGAAAATAGCAAAGTAAAAATAAAGAATATTTAGTAAGATGTAAAACAATGAGAATTTAGGAGTTGGGGGTATGTCCACCTTATGAGTTGTACGTCTCTATTGGCTATGAGTTATGCGGAATTCAGACATGCATGTGCTTATAGAGAATTGTATTCGATAGTAAATCCAAGCGTCTTTCAACCTCAACAAGGACTATTTCACTTTAACTCTTTCGAGCTTAAAGCGTATCTAACGGTACAAATTCTCCAAGAGGTTAATCCAGTTACGGCACTAACTTTTTAATAGGGGATGGGACCCTATTACCTTGACATTATCTCTTTTCCAGACATATAACTTTTCTTTCGAACAAGCTAATGCTATACTAGCGTATTCTATGCGTCTGCAGCTACAAAGAATTTAGATTAAGATGAAGAGAATAATGATATAAGCAGCACACGTGTCACAAATTCACAAACTCATAGCAATAGATAGTATCTCATAAGGCTTCCATAACCCCAACAGAGAGGTTTAGCTACTCATGAGTGTGATGGAAATCACAATAGACATTATCATTATACCACAATAAAAGATCTCACGTGTAGTATGGTGTGGTGTGGCGTTAGGCGTGAACTCCCTTGCAAAGTAACGTTTCTCTTGTTGTGGAAAATAAGAATTGAATAGATGAAAAATAATGTCAACAATGAATTAATAAAGAGAATTGTTTTGATGGATGGATGGATGGTGGATGGATGGGAATTGATGGAATGGGGGAATTGTGAGGAATGGCGAAATGTATAAAAATCTCTAGCAAAATAGGGTATTTATAATACCCATATCCTATTCCTACTAAGCTAATGAAATACTTAACCCAATTGTACTAGGTTAATGTATCATTATCCTAATCCTACTAAGTTACTGCTAGTCCCCAAAGTCTTCAGAATTGCTGTTTTTGCCCGGGACAAGTTCTCCATGCATCACTTTTAGTCCTTGGCGTCCAAGCTTTGCTCTCTTCCTTTCGTGAAGCTTTCTTTGGCGTCAAGTTATCCATAAAATGCTGAATTCTGCATCATTTATACCTGAAACTTTGCTAATCATGTTCGTTAGCTCACTTACAGGAAAAAGGACTAAAAGTGTATGAAATATATAATTTGTCCTCAAAACTTAGCAAAAATATGGGTAAAATATAGCACTATAGGCGTGTAAATTCGCCTATCATCAACACCCCACACTTAAAACTTTGTTCGTCCTCAAACAAAATATCATGTCCATATCTACTTGGGATTTCACAGTAACAACACAAAATATTCGTCAAGACAAGCATAGCAATCATTAACAAAGAGTAGTTTTCTGCTCGTTAGTAGAAACAATTCAACCTCCAACATAGACTCGTGATGGTGGTTAATTCACATTCAACGGTTAAGGTACAAAGAATCATACACGACTATCCCAAACTCATCAACCATGTGTGTCTCACAATATATTACCCATAATCACTCACAAGTATAGCATATTTTTTCAAACATGGGTATCAAAATATCCTTGCTCTCGCTCTCACAAAGAATTCATATGCAGCAACTGATGACCATAAGCTTTCCCTTAGTGTAATGCTCCACTAAATGTCAGAATACTAAGCTTAGGATCAAATAGGTCTTTTACAGGTTGTAATGTAGGCTAAGGGACGGGTAGGACTATTTTGGCCAGAAATAGTGACTAAGTTCCTAAGCACTTTAATACATCATATTGTATCATCAACATTTTTCTTTCAACCTTTCTTCTTTCTTTTATTCTACCACCTTTGCTCTCCTCTTTTGTTTTTCAATTTTAAGCATAACTCACTTTTCAGCTTTCTTTTCCTTTTTTCTTTTCATAACATACCTCTTATGATAGCACTTTCTTTTTCATAACGCATTCAAGCACCACTGCAATTTAAAGCATCATACTCACCCAATTTCCTCTTATTTCGTCACATGACTTTATACTTTAAAGCACATAGGAATTTGGATCAAATTATGGTCTTGAAAAAAAAATGGATTAGGCTTACATATGAGGTTGTCAAAGAAAATAGGCTAAAGGCTCAAAAGGGGTTAACTAGGATGATGTCCACGGGTAGGTAAAATGAAGGTAAACATGTATAGGTTGCCAAAGAAATGCCTAAATCATCTCCTTAAACTTACACTCCTTATTTTCGCTTTGCATACATACCAGGCAAGTTCTAGCATCAGCTACAAACATAGAATATACTATTAATCTCATACACACAAGGCACATGGTTGACTTTATTGGAAGTAGTATAGACTCTCGACCCAACAAATGAAGGAATTGAACCACACAATATCACATAATGAGTCACAATTAGAGCCTAAACATCTCAATAGTCATGATGTTAGCACAAACTCTTGTTATAATCTCATGCTGCCTATTAGAATAATTTCATGCGAAGCTAAGTAAAAAAATTACTACTAAAAAACTTAACTTAAACTAAAAAAACCACCAAAGTGAACAAACATAGATGCGGTAGAGAAGTATAGCATGCAATACCGCCACCCCATACTTAGACGGGACACATTGCCCTCAGTGGAAAATAAATAAGAAGAACCTGGTCAGTCGGACTCCTCCTCTATGTCGGGGGTCATACCCCCTTCGTTGGAATCATCATAGGAGTCGTCATCCTTAGAGTTTCCTCAAATTGTACCCCACTTGATCCAAAAGTGTGTTTGAGGTATTTGTAGCAAGGAGGATTCAGCTTGCTCTTTTCTTCCCTTTTTCTGGCCTTTTTGTGAAGTGGTTGCTTTCTTGTCTTTTGGTGCCATTGTACCTGAGATCTCAATAGATTCATGTTAGCTTCATCTTGGAAGATTCAATCAACAAACAGACAATAGTGGCACCACCCCACACTTAATTTGTTGACACAAACTAATTAAGTGAATGATATCGATTACTCAGACTTCATCGACATACATTTAGGTGATATGTTCCAACAATATAATCAGTGCAGTCATACTTCTTGTAATCTTGGAAATACTTTCATGTTTGATATATCAAGACTACTACATAGAGATTGAATCAAGGTATAGCATCTAGAAACAATCACAACCTCACATGTTGGTAGTCAACCATAATTCTTATCTCGATGAACAAGTCATTCCAATATGTAAGTATGCAAGTGACAAGATTATGCAATTTTAGTGACCATGTCAATTCCGAGAAAGTATGACAATGCATCAAAATCAAATTCAAGTTGGGAACAAGTTAAGATCATCCTTACATATTCGTTTACTCACTTAGTTATGTCACAACAATTCAATCATATTCAAATCACCAATACTACTTCAAGATTTAGCAATTCATAATATGCGTAGTAGTGTAGTACTTACGGAATATAAATGAAGAACAAAGAAGTACTTACTTGGTTGATGACCTTGGATGATGTTCTAGCAAGGTAAAAGAGCAAAAGGAAAATTTTTGAGAGGATTTGGAGACTATAGGCGGCGCTTAAGCTAGGTTTCCAATGTGTTTTTGGTTCAAGACTAAGTCTCATATTTATGGGAAAAGGTTAGGTTGGGTTTTGACCCATTTAAAATCGGATTTGGAGTCAAAAGTGACCATAGGCGGCGCCTAAGGCTTTGCCTAGTTGAGCAGAATGCCATAGCATAGGCCATGCCTTGTTGAGCAGAATGTTTTTGCATAGGCGGCGCCTAATGCAAAGCCTTTAATGACCATAGGCGGCGCCTTTAGCATGGCATATGAAATTCTGAGACTAAATGCTTTAGCATAGGCAGCGCCTATGCTATAGCATACTTGAGCATGGGCGGCGCCTATGCCTTTGCACACTAGATTCCGAGACCTTAGGCTATAGTATAGGCGTTGCCTTGTTCGTGGCCTAGTTTTACCTAGGCCTAGCCTTGCTCGATGCCTATTTTGTCATGAGTAATGCTCAATCCATATCCTTATGCATCTTCATTCCTAACTTACCACCTTTAACATGCAATACGTCCAAATCAAACTTTGAAACCGACCTCCTCGTTTTACACCTCTTTGCACCTACATTTACTCAAAAACAACAAAGACAATTAGAACGATGGGTTGCCTCCCACCAAGCGCTTGATTTATTGTCGCGGCACAACATAGCTATCTCGATTACTTAGTCTTCATCGAGATAGATGGGGCATCGTTTTCTGAATGGATTCAGACGACGCTGATACTTACTTGAAGGCATGGAATCTTCTTCGAGATGACTCTTGTGTATAAATATCCCAAGAGGGATACTAATTATATCATCAATCTTTCTACCCACAGCTCTCTTGTACCTCATCAGAGCAGAGATAAGAGCCTCTACGTGTTGTTCACTTAAATCATCCACAACACTCTTCGGAAGTGTATTTCCATATCCCAAGAATGTATACCTTAGGTAATTGGGGAGCTCTTTCGATTCTAGCATTGGTGGCTCTACAATGGAAGTCTTTGCTGTTTGTGAAGGTTGATTTGTAAGATCAAGGTCCAACTGTTTAGGAGTATGAGAATAGGACCCTATTCCTGTTAGAGCACACATAGTTTCTTCATAATCTTCATCATCCTCATGCTCAACATTCAGTAGTGCAGCAGACAATGGCTCAACAGTAAGCTATTTCTTTACAGATAATGCTTTCTTATCCTTATAAGCTACAGAGAACACATCCATATCGCTGGGCTTCTTCATTGCTTTGTATATATCAAAACGGACCACTTCGTCATTCAACCGAAACAAAAGCTCATTAGCTCTCATGTCAATCAACACACTTCCTGTTGCAAGGAAAGGACGTCCCAAGGTTATGGGAACTTCAAAATCCACCTCACAATCCAGAATGACGAAGTTTGCAGGAAAGATGAATGAAGAAACCTTCACCAACACATCATTCAAGATACCTACAGGTCGTTTTACCGACCTATCAGCCATCATGAGCCTCATATTGGTTGGTTTCGGATCGCCTAACCCCAGCTTCTTGTAGACGGATAGTGGCATCAAATTGATGCTAGCACCTAGATCGCACAATGCCTTGGAAAAATTCAAAGATCCAACAGTGCAAGGAATAGTGAAGGCACCAGGGTCGGCCTTTTTCTGAACTAACGATCTTGTAGCGATTGTACTGCAATGGTGAACATTATCTGCCGGATCATAGCTTACCGCCCGCTTCTTTGTTAAAAGGTCCTTCATGAATTTTGCATACCCAGGCATTTGCTCTAGTGCCTCTACTAACAGAACATTAATGGTCAGTTGCTTTAACATCGTCATGAATTTGCTGAACTTTGTATCATCCACAATCTTCTTCAATCTTTGAGGAAAAGGTGGTGGTGGATATGGAATTGTTCTCTCCATGACTTTCTTCTCCTCTTGATTTCGAATTTTGGTCTTTTCAGGCTGCAAACCACTAGGGGTGAGGTCATGGACGTCTTGGTCATTGTCTATGGCGTCCTCATCTTCTTTATTTTCGGCTACTTGCTTGCTTTGGGATGAATTTTCCAGCACCTTACCACTCCTGGTAGTAATAGCCATGCATGATCCATCGTTCCTTGGATTTTGCACAGTGTTGCTAGGTAAAGTGCCAGCCTTTCTTTGATTGAATGCTGCAGATAATTGACTCAATTGTTGCTCCAGCTGTTTTATTGAAGTGGAATGCGAGTCAACCAATTGCTTCATTGAGGACAAGTCGTTCTTCACCTCATTCACTCCCGTATTAGTTGCCTCTACTCCTTTCAATAGTTTAGCCATCATATCTTCCATTGACATATTTCCAGAACCAGATGCAGCGGCGTCACGTCTTCCAGGAGGAACATACAAACCACTCCTGTCAGTCTTATCCTTCCAACTACCTTGATCACGGTCCTTATATCCTAAATTATCATAATAGTTCTGACCTTGGTTTCCTTGGGCATTGCCTCGGAAACCCCCCTGATTGTTCAAGTAGTTGGCTTCTTCCTCGGAATCGGATTCCTCTCTTCCTTTTGATGCAACAGCTTTAACTTTTTCGGTCTTCCCTGATAATAGATGCTTTGTAAGAAGATCCATTTGTGTTTTCATATGCGTCATATCTTGATCACGTTCTTCTTCTCTTCTTCTTTGGTCTGCAGTCATGCCAATAGATAAAGTGGGGCTTGCTACCTCAGAATCCCTGGTATGTCAAGCTCTACTTTGCTTCGTCATACGATCTAGCATATTGCTTGCTTGACCAAAGGTGAGGTCCATAAAAGATCCTCCAGCTGCATTATCCACCACTGGTTTAGTTATTGAATTCAAGGCTCTATATAATATCTCCATTAGGTGAACATTAGTCATATGATGGTTTGGGCATCTCGCTAGCTTTGTCTTTAACCTCTCCCATGTTTCATGAAGAGCTTTAGTGGGAAGCTGACGAAAGTTGCTGATTTTATCTCTCAACTGTGCTTTCTTGGATGGCGGAAAGAATCTTTCTAGGAAAGCGCCTTTCAATTGCCTCTAATTTATAATAGAATCAGGAGTTAGCCCATTCAACCATAGAGTTGCCTCCCCAGACAGATACAATGGAAATAGACATAATCGAATTGCATTCTGACCAACGCCAGGATTGTCAAACGACTTGCATGTAGAAATAAAGTTGATGAGATGCATATTCGGATCATCGCCTGCTAGTCCACCAAAATAATCCTTTGAGTTGCAATAACTGAATCATGGTGCTCGTGATATTGAACTTGGCTCCGGGTGCCAATGGCGGAAGAATAATAGCTCCGGTGGCACCAGGTCCGTCCAGATCGTCCTCATCGTCATCATAAGGAATTTGCATAGCTCGGCGATCAGGCCTCAATCTCGCTTGACGATCTCTCCTCTGCATGGGTGCCGCCATCTCAGTAGTACGCCGTGGGTTTAGTAGCTCCTCATCGCCCAGGTCCTCATCATCAGGATTTGTTGCACAGCCTGGGTTATCAATATTCTGTTGATGCACTTGAGCAGTTATCCTTTCAATTTCACGTTGTGCATCCATTGGTGCACTCAACAAACCTGAATAAAACAAAAACTAAAACTAAAAGTATGAGAATCTTTGACCAAAGGATCTAGTAATTATCACAAACTTAATTGACAACTGTATTCTCCGGCAACGGCGCCAATTTTTGATAACGCTCAATCTACAGCTCTCGTAGGAGTGTAAAGCAGTCGTAGTCAAATATAGAACACAACTGGGTTGGGTATCGATCCCACAGGGAATAGCCGATCAACAAGTAAGTAATGATTATTAGACTTTTGGTGGAAGTCTCGTAGAAAGGGGGGATTGTAACGTGTAACCAAAATAATAGAGTAAAACTGAAAATAGCAAAGTAAAAATAAAGAATATTTAGTAAGATGTAAAACAATGAGAATCTAGGAGTTGGGGGTATGTCCACCTTATGAGTTGTACGTCTCTATTGGCTATGAGCTATGCGGAATTCAGACATGCATGTGCTTATAGAGAATTGTATTCGATGGTAAATCCAAGCGTCTTTCGACCTCAACAAGGACTATTTCACTTTAACTCTTTCGAGCTTAAAGCGTATCTAACGGTACAAATTCTCCAAGAGGTTAATCCAGTTACGGCACTAACTTTTTAATAGGGGATGGGACCCTATTACCTTGACATTATCTCTTTTCCAGACATATAACTTTTCTTTCGAACAAGCTAATGCTATACTAGCGTATTCTATGCGTCTGCAGCTACAAAGAATTTAGATTAAGATGAAGAGAATAATGATATAAGCAGCACACGTGTCACGAATTCACAAACTCATAGCAATAAATAGTATCTCATAAGGCTTCCATAACCCCAACAGAGAGGTTTAGCTACTCATGAGTGCGATGGAAATCACAATAGACATTATCATTATACCACAATAAAAGATCTCACGTGTAGTATGGTGTGGTGTGGCGTTAGGCGTGAACTCCCTTGCAAAGTAACGTTTCTCTTGTTGTGGAAAATAAGAATTGAATAGATGAAAAATAATGTCAACAATGAATTAATAAAGAGAATTGTTTTGATGGATGGATGGATGGTGGATGGATGGGAATTGATGGAATGGGGGAATTGTGAGGAATGGCGGAATGTATAAAAATCTCTAGCAAAATAGGGTATTTATAATACCCATATCCTATTCCTACTAAGCTAATGAAATACTTAACCCAATTGTACTAGGTTAATGTATCATTATCCTAATCCTACTAAGTTACTGCTAGTCCCCAAAGTCTTCAGAATTGTTGTTTTTGCCCGGGACAAGTTCTCCATGCATCACTTTTAGTCCTTGGCCTCCAAGCTTTGCTCTCTTCCTTTCGTGAAGCTTTCTTTGGCGTCAAGTTATCCATAAAATGCTGAATTCTGCATCATTTATACCTGAAACTTTGCTAATCATGTTCGTTAGCTCACTTACAGGAAAAAGGACTAAAAGTGTATGAAATATATAATTTGTCCTCAAAACTTAGCTAAAATATGGGTAAAATATAGCACTATAGGCGTGTAAATTCGCCTATCATCACTTCCTGAGAGTCTGTTGAATATAAAAGAAGCATTTAACGACACTTCCACAACTAGAATAAGCCTCAATCTCAAAAAGAGTGCAGTTTACCTCAACTAGAACAGGTTTATGTTCATTAACAGCGATTTTTTGTGCCTCTTGGACAGCGGTGAAAACAACAAGAGCATCATTACCATCCATACGAATACTACGAATTTCATAGCCCTTTCCTTTGGTAACAACACCATCACCTAAGTAATAACCATAAATAGATGTCATTGTCAATAGCCAATTTCATAATTGTAGTATCAACTAATTGAACAGCTAAGAGAGCCACCTACTTCAAAGGTTAAACGGTGGTCGTTAAGGTTATAAGGTTATAAGGTTGTTTCCTAATATAAGGTTTTAAGGTTAACCGGTGGCCGTTAAGGTTATAAGGTTGTTTATTAAACGATGTCCGTTAAGTTTTATGTATAGATTAGGCTTTAAACGGTTGCCGTTAAGGCTAAGGTTATAAGGTTATAAGGTTGTTTCCTATTCTAAGGTTACAAGGTTAAACGGTGGCCGTTAAGGTTATAAGGTTGTTTCCTAATATAAGGTTTTAAGGTTAACCGGTGGCCGTTAAGGTTATGAGGTTGTTTATTAAACGATGTCCATTAAGTTTTATGTTTAGATTAGGCTTTAAACGGTGGCCGTTAAGGCTAAGGTTATAAGGTTGTTTCCTAATATAAGGTTATAAGGTTAAACGCTGGCCATTAAAGTTATAAGGTTATTTATTAAACGGTGGCCGTTAAGTTTATGTATAGATTAGGCTTTAAACGGTTGCCGTTAAGGCGAAGGTTATAAGATTATAATGTTGTTTCCTAATATAAGGTTATAAGGTTAAACAGTGGCCGTTAAGATTAAAATATTGCTTACTTAATAGTGGTCATTAAGGCTAAGGTTATAAGGTTGTTTACTTAACGGTAGCCATTAAGGTATAAGGTTATAAGGTTGTTTCCTAATATAAGGTTATAAGGTTAAACAATGGACATTAAGGTTATAAGGTTGTTTATTAAACATTGTCCGTTAAGTTTTATGTATAGATTAGGCTTTAAATAGTGGTTGTTAAGGCTAAGGTTATAAGGTTGTTTACTTAACAGTGGCCATTAAGTTTTACTCTTATTAAGAAAGTGGTTGTGCGGGATCAATTATGGTTACATAGTGTGAATGGATTTCAGGATGCTTAAGGGAAAGCCAAACAGCAAAGATGGAGCATCTAGGTGTTTTTGCTAACTTACTACAACTATCAAATTAAGTTCAACAAATTAATAACATATTGATACAAGACTAAGTGTGTATCAGGCGATTCAAGCCAACACAAGAGCAACAAGATGAACAACAAGGTGCTAGTGAATCGAAATAGGTCACTCACGGCTTCACTAGACTTTAGATTTAGTTTTGAGCAAGAAAAGAGATGAACACAACAACAACAATACTAGTGAATCGAAATAGCCCCACACGGCTTCACTAGACTTTAGATTTAGTTTTGAGCAAGATGGTAAAGGATAATAAAAACATACCTTTGCATAGGCGCGAACAATGTCATTCCCTGAGCTTTTCCAGTAAAGCCACAGAGCGAGTTTTACCACTGCTGTAGTTAACATGATTGATTATAACCATGCAAGATGATTAAAAGTCATTTTTTCAGGAGGTTTATTTTCAACTAGTTGTTCCACAGCCTAGATCAATACCTGAAAACCTAAAAATTAAATTTTCAACTTTTTGATCGAGAATGATGTACATGAGTGAATAGTAAAATAAAACAATCAATCCGGAAAATTTTGGTATACTACATTAAAAAATAGAAGGACAGAAACTGGAAATTAATGGATTATTTTCAAGGAAATGGAGATAATTAACACCAGGGCAGCCAAATGTACTCATGTTCATTCTCCCATCTGTATCCAGAAGTATGGATGCATTGTGGAGAAAATGGATCCCTGCACAAGGAATACAACACGATTAACTGCGGAATGATTACATACCTCTATTTTTCATCAGTGCAGTCAGCAACATAAGTTGTTTTGCCTCCAGGAGCAGCACTACACCATGAAAAAATTCAACACTTTAGGCGAATAAAAAGTTATCAAAATGTTTCAATTCTCTGCTTATTGAACTAAGAAGTAAAAAGTTGGTAGAAATTGTTTTAGCTTCCCTCTCAAAATAAAAGATACTAGGTGCATCACTTGAACCTAATATGGACAAAGCTATATCCAAGGCAAAGCAGCTAGATTAAAGAAAGGAGAAATTAAAAGTGAAAGTGAAAAAACAGATGCTTTATTTTTCGATTAGCTTTTTCCTAGACTAAGTATGCACCAGAAAATTCTTTCAGCAATCAATTTGTTTTAACATTATTTTAGACAAAAACTTAGTTACTTACGCCTTATCAATGACACGTTCATTCTCTTGAGGTGCAAGGGCCATTACAGGTAGAAAAGAGCTCGCACTTTGGAGCTGTATGCAAGCTAGTTATATTAGAAATTACCATCACAGTTGAATACAAAGAGTAAAGACATCTTCTAAAGTGTAATGTCAAGATACTATGTAATGACCAGCCATATACTCAGAAGTGGCACCAACTGGAACTTGAGAATCATATACAACTAGTCCAACCTACAAAGACATAAATGCATATGATAAAATAAGTAAGCATACATGTGAAAATAAGAAATAACAGATCCAAATTGATACCTAAGTAATGGGTAAACCCTAAGAAAACACATAGAATCACAGTTAATCTTTGTAATCGTACCTTCGACCGTTTGCTTAATGGGTCCAAATTCATATCTCTGTTAAGAAAAACACCAGCTAAATCCCGTCCGCGAATCTAAAATCCCATCAAAGCAATCCACAATGAGTCGACCATCACAGGGAGAAAGGTAAGGATAAAAAAGCCAGATAAAACATGACCTTTAGAGTGTTTGTCCGTAGAGAGATCGGTTGAGGCTTTTCAAATGCTTCTATAAGTTTAATCAGCTCAACAGGAGGAAAAAACTACAATAGGGTCACATATCATATGCAACTTGAAAAGGGAAAGGTTGCAGAGTCTGAGCAACATCGTTTTCAACCACATTTTCAACTATATTATAGTTCAGATTGACATAATCACATAGTCTTTTGTAAAATGATAGAAAAACCAACTATCACTCTTAAATCACTCAAAACGTTTCTAACTTTGGTTCAAATGAATGCACGTTCAAACACAACTTTTGCTTCTTACCATTTTTCAACTTCAAACATAATATATCGAAACACAGTACCAGTGTAAAAAGATCAAAGGCGGATTGAGGATATACCGGTATAGAAGATCCAGTGAACAGGTCCTTTTATAAAAATATCTTCATACTACCAATTACCAAATGAAATCAACTTTCTGCACAACATTGCAGAGAATTAGCCAAGGCTAAATCAGAAAAACTGATGGCTAGGAACCAGCTTATCTTCAGCTAGACTCGAGTAGAGAAAAGCTTTGTAGTTCAACGGATAAACTATATAAATAGAGAAAAGCAAAACATGTTCTATCAATTACACTGTATTCTTTTAAACCATAAATTCATATTCTTTTTCTTCCTTATCGTTTATGTTAACCTTTGTACGTTGATGAAATTCACACAATGACTAACGAAATTAATGTTCATATTAACTAGAAAAAGAATTGATCTTTGGAAGGAAAAGAAAGAACTCAAATCTTTACCAGTCTTGCGGTTCAGTTTGTCAGCACAATAATTTTGAATAACTGTTGCACGTCAACTATTGTACAACAGCTTGGCTATGTTATAATTTCAAATAGAGCTATTGAAACTGAATTTTACAAATTGATTCAATCTCATAAAGAATTCAAGCACACCAAATTCACGGTGCTTTTTTGGTCTATTAGGATAAAGTATGAAACTGCAGAGGACTACCATTAGAAGGGCATAGAAACTCCCCTAAAGTTAATACTAAAATAAAGTTTATGGCAATGAAAAATTTACTTGTATTGCAATTTAATTATCAAGATGATTGAGCAGTTAACTCTACAGCAAGGAAGTGCATACGAATAGCTTGAACTGGCTATGGCTGTCTATACGAGATAGGATGGGCAAACTACGCAAAACTAACATTTAAGTTCATCTAACTGGTAGAATAGTATGGAAAGCATTTTTCTTCATACTCTTGGATACCACATGGTTTTGAAAGTCAAATTTGTACGAGTGAAGAAAGCAAGAAAATACATCGACTGTTAGAAGTAAGTTCTACACTTTCTTTAATTCTATCTATACTTATTTAGTTAGTTATAACCAAAATTGTTGTGCTTTATACTTATGTTGCACTGGATACACCTGTATACTTTAGGAACAAGGTAAACGTTAAGATAACAAAATTCCAACTCTAACAAAAAAACTTTAAGGAAAACTTAACAATCTGAAAACAAAAGCAAGAAGGGTGCAAACCCAAACTCCTTACATTCTCTTCAATCATATAAAGTGGAATCACAACACACCCTAAATTGGCATTCCCAAAATCTAATAAACTCAAAAGAACCAACAAATTCCCAAAACCAAGCTCAGAAATTGACAATACAACAAAAAGGGTGTTCAAATTCACTGATTGAGAAAAAAAAGACCAAAAGGAGAGATTGAATATCACCTTTAGGTTCTCGCTCCTCGCCAGTGGTCGTCCCTCGCCGGTGGTTGGCCTTCCGAGCTGACGACGTTCGATGATATCGGTGTTATTCAATGGTGGAGAGACCTGGATCGTACAGGGTGTTTAATACCTGTGTGAAATAATACGTAGGGTTTTGGATTTTTAATATACTCAACTCTTTTTGATTAGTTATAAGTTGGAGGGAAATTGAAATATTATAGAGGGAGGGAGAAAATTTTAATGAAAATTTTAGACCACATTTTAAAAATGTTGTTTCTTACATTATAATAATATTACTTTTTAAAATGTAGCCATATAAGTTAATAAGTGTTGTCAATTATATCATGATTTGGCAACATTTGTAAAGTGCGGTCTACATCATTAAAAATCACGCTTTCAAAGCGTTGCCAAAAGTAATGTGGCCAGAAGTTAAAAACTAAGGTTACGCTTTAAAAGCATGGTCTTTAATGGTATAGGCCACACTTGTAAAATATAGCTCAGGTTTAGTGTGGCCTTAGGCCAAAAATGTTATAGTGTCATCGTCCCTTTTCTTCTTTCACAGGTAAAAAATTAGGAATTTTTAGTTATTAAGAAAAAAAGAAACTTGAGCCAACTTCTCTTCTATTATTGATTAACAATTTTAATATTTATTTTTTAATTTAAAATGCGATCTAATTTCTGATATTTCTTCTCTTCTCTTTTCGGAGTGAAATATGATTTTTTGTTGTTTTTTACAATTTTTAAAGTTTAATTTTTGTTGTTCGTGTTGCGTCCGTTGCTGGGTTGATTTGTTCTTGTTCTTGGTAAAAATGGTGATATTGTTGTTGTTCCATTGAATAAAATCATGCTACTATTTTTTCTACAACAGATTAACCTTCTGATGCAACAGATTAACCTGATGCAATAGATTATACATCTGATGTAATAGATTTACTATCTAATATCTGATGCAAAAGATTAATAATATGATGCAATAGATTAACCATCTGATGCAACAGATTTACCATCGGATTAAAAATATGATGCAACAGAGGAACCATTTGAGGCAACAAAGGAACTTTCTGTTGGATAAAATCCTATCAATTATTCCAACAGGACATGTCCTAGACTTGATTTTTCAACTGATCATTCATCTGTTGCGATAGACGACCCTTCTGTTGAAAGAAATCTAAACAATATTGAGCGTTGATAATAGTTCCAATATATCACTCATATGTTGCAACAGATGTGTGATCTATTGTACAGACCAGTCATCTATTTTTATTGTTGCAACAGATTACTCATCCATTGCAACAGTTTAATTATAGGTTACAATAGATAACCTACCTGGTGCAACAGATATGTGACCTATTGGAACTGTTATTACAGGGCAGCAAGCAAAACTTAGAAAAAGAAAGAAAAAAATTGTAAATGCAATCAACAAAATTATGAAAAAAAATAGTGAAAACAGCGCAGCTTCGTCAATTTTAACGGAGCTCTACCGGAGAACAAGAAACTCCAGTCATATCTATGAAACTAAAAATCAAACATTCATATTTAATTCATACTACAAACAAAATAGTGGTCGAAGCGGCAGTGATGGCAGGGGAGGTTCGCCGGCGGCGGGAAAGAGGGAAAAGGGGCGGCTGGTGGGTTTTGGGGTCATGGTTTCGTGGTTGTTTTGGCGATGGTGATGGCTAGACATTGATGTTGTTGTTATGGTGGTTCGGTAGTATCACGACCCAGATAACGGACCATGCGGGCACCTACGCTATTCTAAGTAGCTAGGAGAACTGTTGTTACCCAACTAAAAATATGCGAAAGACTTCTGTTTTTAAGAAAATATAAAGTAAATTGAATACTAATAAACAAACTTTTTACAAATATTTCTTACAAATGTCCTTCACTATCCCAAGGTTTGGCCTGGCATGTACAAGAGCTAACTATTACAACATAGACTGACAATGAAATAAATAATACAAAAACTCTAACATCTGCTAGGAAGAAAGTGCAGAAGTTAGTGTTGAATATCGTCATCCATCTAGTAACTGCAACTAATCTGCATCCAGTCTACACTCTAAGAAGGAATGTAGAAGAGTAGGGTCAGTACAACCACACGTACTGGTAGGCATCATCGGTCGACCGTGTTAGTTCATATAATCATAAAATAGAATTAAGAAAAATAAATCATGACATCTTTAATGGAATATAATTCAACTAAGGTTGTAATAATATTATTACTTTACCTATATAAGTTACAACATCCAACTACTCTTCCAACTCCATCAATATTATATTCGCTACTAACATACTCTAGCCTCATTAGTTCACACCATCAACCACAATTCAACGCTAATACATCACTATTCCTCTTTATTCACCTTATCTTACATTACTATTCCTCTTTATTCACCTTATCTTTTCATTACTCATATTCACAGGAACAAATCCGCAATCATACACAACCCACACTAAACTCTCGGGCTAACAACCAAATGCTCTATTATAATATTAAATAATGATAACTAGCCATTCTGGTAAGTTACGATTAAACACGTATAAATGAAGCAAGTCAACCAACATATAAGTAAGTACAAAGTTTCACTTTTTCAAATACATATCACACAATCAAATACCCAATGAACCAACAATACAACAATAACAAATCAAATAGTGCTCATAAACAAGCCACATAACTATCAAGAGTATCAACCATATTGTAAACATCCACAGACTCAACACAAATATGTACACACATGCTATGGGACTTATTTTTTCCCAAATAGTTATGACCTGCAGGGAACAATCTATGTTCATGTACCGTACCGGCGTGGCACCTGATCCAACATATACGTATCCATATCGGCGTGATACCCAATCCAACATATACATATCTGTACCGGCGTGGTACCCGATCCAACATATACATATCCGTATCGGCGTGATACCCGATCCAACATATACACATCCGTACCGACGTAGTACCCGATCCAACATATACACATTCGTACCGGCGTGGTACCCGATCCAACATATACACATCCGTACCGGCGTGGTACCCGATCCAACATATACACATTCGTATCGGCATGGTACCCGACCCAACATATACACATCCGTACCAGCGTGATACCTGATCCAACATATACATATCCGTACCGGCGTGATACCCGATCTAACATATACACATCCGTATCGGCGTGTTACACGATCCAACATAAACAAGTATTATCAATATCAAATTTACATAACCTCACAGCATACAATACATTGTACCAAGTTTACAAGTACACTTAAAGTCATAAGACAATTCCATCAAGTAAATTTTTAATAATCCTTTATACACGCATTGACAATCCAAACATCAACAATATCAAGCATGTCTAAATACCAATCAACAAGTATTCATATCATTACTTTAAGGAGTTATCATTATCAAACAAGTCACTCATAGGCACAATTCAATAAACCATCATTATCACCAATTTAGCCTCTCATGGGCAACAAATAGATATAGTATTTTTATCACTATCAAACCAAGAATATCATAACATAAATCACTATTTAATTCTTACGCATATAAGTCACTATTGGAGTCTTAACTACTCATTAATTATTTAAAATATCATTATCTTCTTAAATACCACAATTTGGGTTAAACATCACCACCTATAACTAGCACATTCATGCATATCATTATCCTCTACCTCTTTCCACATAATACAATCATCACACTAATTCAAGTCATCTATCCCTTAGATATTACTATGCTTATTAATATTCGATCTTAGCATAATTCTCCTCATCATATTATTGCACAATCATACAACTTAATACCATTACACTCAACTAGGTTCATCACTAGAACAACTAAAAAAATATCACGTTCATACTACATTTACAACAATCTCCTTTCGGGCACATAACACATAATATCATAAATATCACATAATCAATCAATAATATAGTTTTTGGAATTAAAGTTAAGTGCTTGTATCTTTATCCACCTCAACTCCATGCCCGTAGGCCTAGACATATTTTCTCTCATCAATTCTAAATTATGAAAATGTAAAATAACACAAACTTCTACTCATTAAACCTAGCCTACCTGGACGCCAAGTTTTTGAATGAAGCAAGCCGCAATAAGAATGCTATTCCTTTTCCTTCATGCCTTGGAATATTCAATCATCTAAAAATCAAGCAATTATAAGACTAATTAAATATTTACTCTTCAAACAAATATCTTGGGGATTCAGACTCACTAATTCTACCCTTAATTCAAGATCTACATCATTTTTCAAGGTCAGTTAGCCATTAAGTAGCTCTTTCAAACTTAATTCATCTCCATTAAAGGAGTTTTTATGCTAAAGGTCTCATCTTTACGGAATTCAAGGTTCCTAACCATCAAAATTCATAATCAAGTTTATGAAATTTATGTTAGGAATCTTTAATTTATAGTATAAAATCAGATCTAGGACATATTAAAACCACCCATGAGTATTTCCCAAAAGGATTCCACCATTGAAGGACTTTCTAAGGATTGTAAAATGTTAAAGGATTAAAAGACGAAGAAAATAATGAAACAAACTTACCTCAACAAAGGAATTTCACCTTAAGATTTGGAAAATCGGCTGAAGTTGATTTAAATACAATCAGAATTTTCGCTATAGCAAAATCCCATTTCAGCTCGGACAGTGTTCAGTAAAACAATCATAACTTATTACTCCGAATTCGGATTGAGTAACGGTTTGTTTCGTTGGAAAGAGGACTCACAGATCTTTGATTTTATAGGTAATGGGACCCCTAAATCCTTATATTCTATGAGATATGACCGTTCAAAGTTATCCCTAATAGAAACCCATATCGAAATTGTATCGGAAAGAAAGTTTTATACTTAATTTTGTGTTTAGGATATTGTATGACCTTAATTAATAGCTAAAGAAATTTCAAACTATATTATTGATATTAGAACTCATTAATAATTAAATTCATCGGCTTGAACTATCTACACACATTCGAAGGCTAAAATCTTCGTCGAAAAGTTTAAGGTAACATAATAAATAAAATATTGGCTAATTTGGACCCAAATTAATATTGAGGAATGAATTTATTACGAATAATTTAGTAACAGCGAAATGGATCGTTACAAGTAGTCGAAGGTCTGCCCGATGGTTGTAAAGGCGCGTTGAGAGGGGGCCACCGGTCTTGGCTTGCCGACAGTTGCTAATCGCGGCTAGCAGCGGGGCAATAGAGGTGTTGGTTGGAGAGGAGTTCCGCTGGTTGGAGATGGCGGATCGCTGGTTGTTATTGGCCGGCGGCGGTGCGGCATAGTGAGGGTAGAAGATCGAGGAGAGAGGGGGAGAAAAAAAGGCATGAGACTGAGAGAGAGAAAAGGGGATAAAAATATGATTTTTTTTTCCTTTTTTGTGTGTATGGTATGGATGTGTATGAGTTAAATAATTGATCCTCCCATTTTACTTATAATAATAAAATAAAAAATAATAAAAAATGGGGTCCATTACTAACCAACAAATAAAATATGCCCCTTTTAATTATTAAATAATAGTATATTGATCAAAGGGTGAAAGATTTGATCAAGTTACATCAATTGTCATCTTTTTTTAAAAAAAAATTGGCATAATTTTGACTTGACTAATTTTTTCCTCTGTATATTTAAAATAATTTAGTCGACTCACTTTTGCAGGTCGTATTAAATAACGTACAAAATAATGAATGCCGATGTATAATTATAGAAAAAACTATAAACAACAAATAAAAAATATAATTGTCTTAAAATAAATATATATTATGCTATAAATGATTAAAATTATACTATGCTATAAAGAATTGCAGTGTTATATTATGTACATATGTAGAGGACTATGCAAAAATATTAAAATAATAATAAACTGATAAAAATTTTAAAATTTATGAAATTAAAGATAATTATCAATAAATTATGTAAAATAAAAATATGACAATAAATGTGTAAAAATCTTTACAAAAATGACGATTATCAATAACTTATTAAAAATTATAAAACATATGTAAAAATTATATTTTGTGTCATTTAACAATCAAAGGCTAAAATGCGTTAATTTTAAGTTTGGAGGGCAATGACAATTATCAATAACTTATTTAAAATTATAAAAAAATATGTAAAAATTATATTTTGTGTCATTTAACAATCAAAGGCTAAAATGCGTTAATTTTAAGTTTGGAGGGCCAAAATTGGGTGTCAACAGTCCCTTGTTGGGCCAAGCTTCAAAAACAAAAATTTGATAGAAGCGTTGAAAGGTAAAAGACTTTCAAAGAAGCACAAGCAATCATTGTGCTTGGTTTGATTTGTACATAATATTCTTTAGGCGAGAGACGTCAACAACAACATACCACTTGGTTTAATAAAGCTCGCGGAGGATCCTGAGGCATTTAACAGCTATCCTTGGGGTTATAAAAGTTTCAAAATGATTGTCAAATATTTGTTGACTTCGTTAACGCCAAAGACAGTCAACTTATATGGCTTTCCATGGGCTTTCATGGTAAATATTTCTTTTATTATGATATGATTTTTTTTATTTAATAATGCTTTTGATTTATTGGCGTTATTTCATAGGCTTGGGTATTTAAAGTCATTCCTTATTTGAAACAAGTGAACTATCAGGAAGAGGTTTCTTGTCGAAGAATCCTGAGATGGTTGTCAGCCAAAACTGATAAAAATGCAGAATTTCTTGATTTCTTCAACCCCTCAAAGGAAGAAATAAGTCTAATTCTAATTAAGTTATTGTTTTAATTAATGATTTTTCTAAATGATTTCATCATCATTCTAATACATGTACTGATTTATTTTAGGTTGTCCATCCGTGGCTTGTTCTAATCAATCGAGAGTTGAAGATGTCCTTTTTTCTTACTTTATGGTCTGTGCAAACTTTATCGAACCTTAAGGTCATTGATAGAATAAAAAATAAATTATTTGGAGCAATAACCATTACAAGAAAAATAATTTTGTAGGGTGGGCTTATTGTTGTTAATGATGGTAGTTGTAGTGTGCTGCTGTTAGGGCTAATTATGCTCCTCTTATAGTTTTTGAAACAACAAACCGTTATGATTATGATCATACTGGTTGTACAGATTTTGCCCCTTCTAATAAATGTTCTGCATGCAAATGTCAAGATAGCAAGGCGAAACATGATGGAGTGATTACTGTCATACTCGATTTTTACCAAAGGTCAAAACGAGTACGACAGTATGGACTCAAAAAAAATAAATTTGTACAGAGTCAACACCTAATTTTTAAGGAAAATAAGTAAATCAATTTATTTATTAACATGTATGACTTGTATTTTAATCTACGAACCAATTTAAATGGTAGGTAAGGGTTCAAATTATTCTTAAGGGAAAGGATTAGGCACCTTTTAGAATCCACAAATGTGATTCCCGACCAGACTTAAGTTTATTAAAAGGGAAAAAAGAAAAATCAATATTTCTAAATGTAACTATAAAATGTATGTTAAAATAAACAATCTATGTATAAGGAATGTGTAAATTGCATTATGTTATCGTAAAAATGTGCAAAAAGTGTATGAAGATAAATGGAAGTACGTGAAAATATGCATGAAAAAAGAAATGAAAAGATTGAATAACGAAATTTTTATTTTTAAAGAAAAAGATTAAGCCGTGTTCTAATGTAAAAAAATATTAATTATTTGATTAAATATCTTAACAATTTAATTCTTTATAGTAACCGCCTAAATTTTGCCTAAGCGCGTGCTGAATGTAGTATAAATTAATGCATTCCCGCCCAACACTCAAAAAATAAATATTTCACTATAATTAATATTTCTAAAAGTGTAAAGGTAAAAACAATAGAAACATAAAAATTAAAGTCTTCTTTGAATGTCATTCCGATTAATATTAGCAGTAACATGTTACAAATAAAATGTTAATAACAAATAAATAATTATCAAAAAAACGAGAAGATGTGTGTTCATATATGTATAAAAAATAAAATTTTTCACTAAAAAGTGTGGGCTCGAATCAGATTTTAGGTACGTCATGGCTACGAAGTGGTTGCTCAATTCATTAACCGTCCTAAATCGTCTTGTCAAGATACAAATTATAAAACTTTTCGCGTTGTTATAAAAATTTCGTCATCACCTAAATTTATTCATTTATTAGGTATTTTATTTAAGTAAAATCCGTCTTTTTATTTGGAAAGACCTCGAAAATCGATGAAGAATTTCTTCATCGACCATATTAAATTAATGCTAACGATAACAATAAGTCTTGAAAAGATAAATTAATTAAAACAACAATTGAGACATCACAACTCAATAAGATAATCAAAACCAACACCGCAAATAAAATTTAACAAAAAACAAACTTAACAATATAATAATTAAATAAACCAAAGCCACCAGAAATGTAAAGCTATCAAAGTAAATTGTTAATAAATGTCAATACCAATAAAGAAACCACAAGTAAATAAAGTCAATAGTTCAAAACTAAGCCAAAACCATACGAAATAGAGCCATTCACCGAAAGAATATTATCAGCCACCACAAACTTTAGAATATGAAATAAAATATCACGAACAACTCAATAAAATAGACATAACAACAATTCAACAAAGGAATAAAATAAATTAAAATTACGATGTGATATTTTGCTGTGTCAGAGTATTATTGGCCAGATCTGTAAAGCACATGAGAAAAATTAAAGTGCAAAAAATGGGGTGAAAAATAAATTAAAATTATGATGTGATATTTTGCTGTGTCAGAGTATTATTGGCCAGATCTGTAAAGCACATAAAAAATTAAAGTGCAAAAAATGGGGTGAAGGGAGCAGTAGCAACGGTGTCATCACATCCGGCGAGAGGCGATGAGAAATAAGAAGAAAGAGGGGAGGGGGTGCAGTGGCGGCTGAAACTTCTTCGCCGGAGCTTCCGGCGGCGAGAAGATTGGATAGAAGGGAGATAATGAGTGGTGGAGAAAGATCTGAGGTTGAACTCCAGTGGTTGTTTGGTTGTGGTTTTGTGGCTGTTTTAGCGGTGGTGGTGGCTGTTGTGGAGTTCGCCGGCGGCTAGATCCGGCGAATCCCGGCAGGAAGAGGGGAGAAAGAGAGAGATCGAAGGGAGGTGCAGTGGTGGCTTGACGTTGGTGGTGTTTTTAGTGGTCGCCATCCGTCCGGTGGTCAAGTCCGGCGGCGACATATCGGGGAGGAGGAAGAGAAAGCGGCCGGAGTCCGTTCGCCGGAGCTCCGGCAGTGAGGGATAAATAGAGAGAGATGTGTATGTGTGTGTTGTGTGTGCGTGTATTTAAAAAAAAAAAAAAAAAGGCTAAATACATATACAGATCTGTCAATTATTTGATTTTTTTCGTTTATGCATCTCAATTAGATCATGTAGCTATTAAATCCTTACTTCTTCGTAAAAATGTTTTAATTGAGCACAATTATTAACATAGCACTGACATATTGTGGCATGTGTGTGAAGCCATAATTAATTATAATTTTATTTTTTTTAATTTTTTTTCAATATCAGCAACAATATAATTTTTCATTACACTGAACCTTTTTAAA
Organism: Capsicum baccatum var. pendulum; assembly: GCA_030864225.1. Classification (NCBI taxonomy): domain Eukaryota; kingdom Viridiplantae; phylum Streptophyta; class Magnoliopsida; order Solanales; family Solanaceae; genus Capsicum; species Capsicum baccatum. The sequence goes on from CM061560.1 coordinate 16,371,859, forward strand.
TTTCTTTAAAATTACATTGTAATTTTTCCATTTCAAAATTAAAAAATTACATTCAATTTCAAAATTAAAAAAATTATATTGAACACCTTTTTTAATTTTCATTAAAATTACATTTTTATTTTATTTTTTATTTTACAAAGCAAATTCATGACTGCAACATTAAAATTACATTGTAATTTCTTTAAGAAACCATAAACTGTAATTACATTGAACTTTTTTTTTTTCGACAAGTTTTAACAAAAAGTAATGGAGAAAGAGTCACTGAAATTACATAAATGAAATTTTTTTTGAATTTCGTTTTTCCAACACTGCAACAAATGGGTTTTCCGGCAAAATATTCGCCGGGAAAATAATGTATGAATACTGCAACACCATCAACAGTGCAAAATCTACACCATCAAAAAAATTCTTGATGCCATCGCGTTTTTCCTCAAATGCAAGAGATCTTTTTCTTAATTGTTGGGTGTTGTTTTGGTGGAAAATGGAGGAATAAAAGTGAATTTTAATGGTGGAAGAATAGAGGAAGAAGAAGACAAAGAAATGAAATTTTCTTTTCAAAAATAAATTGTTATTGTTGCTTGTTGTATATGAGTGTAAGTTGAATTGGTACTTTTTTTCTTGATTGTTGGGTGTTGTTTTGGTAAAAAAATGAAGATTTGAAAGTGTGGTTTAATGGTGGAAGAGTAGGCGGTAAAGAAATAAAATTATTTTTTTTTATGAAGAAAGAGTGTTTGAAAGAGAAGAAGAAGATATTTTTTTTTATTACGTATTGTGCTCAAAAATGGTTCTACAAAAATGGAGAACCATTTTTTTTTTTTAAACTTGTTGCTCAAAAATGGAGAAAGTAAGTTTGGAAGGGAATAGGAGGGGGAGGGGGGATCGGGTAGGGGCACTTGGGGGTGGGGTGTTAATGATTTTTTGAAAAATTATTTTTATAATTTTTTTAATTTAAAATGTCATGTGTCGTTATTTAATTTGCCATTTTGTCATGTCATTAGCGTGTGTGTTACACGCAGTCCTAATTTTTTGACACGTCAGTAAATTGGGCTCAATTGAAACCATTTGTGAAGGAGTAAAGGGTTCAATAGGTACATGACCTAATTGAAGTGCCTAAGCAGAAAAAGTCAAATAGCCTGTATATGTATTCCGTCTTAAAAAAAAAATAATTTATCAAATTTATTTTTTTCTTCCAACAAATTTCTTAAATTTTGGGTAGAAGGTAAAATAAAGTCAAAAGTCAGAAAAAAGTGATAAGATTTTGATTTGACCAATTTATTATTATGTGTATTAAAATAAATCGATATTATTTCTGTAGACTGTATTAAATAAGGTACAAAAATATCAATATATATAACTACAGAAAAATGTAAAAAAATATAATTATCTTTGAAAAATGTATTATGCATTAAATAATTAAAATTATACTGTGCAATAAAAGATTACAGTGTTGTGCTGTGTACGTATACAAATGACTGTACAAAAATATTAAAATACTAATAAATTGATAAAAAATTTAAAATTTACGAAATGAAAGATTATTATCAATAAATTATGTAAAATTAAAATATGACAATAAATGAGTAAAAATTTTAAAATAATGATGATTATCAACAATTTATTAATAATTACAAAAAAATATGTAAAAAAATTACATATTGTGTTATTTAACGATCGGGGAGCGCGTTAATTTTAAGTATGGAAAGCCAAAATTGGGTGTCAATAATTAATACTATTATTACATTAACTGCTTCTGTAAAGAAATTGACATCTAAGAGGGGTGTCATTCCATCAAAGAAGATTTCATATCCATACACTCCATTAGAGATTAAGGTGGCTAAGAGGAGAAGGAAAGAAATTTTCAAGGCATCATCAGCATCAAAAAAAGCAAAATTGCAACTCCTCTATCTTTGTGTTGCACCTTAGATCAATGTACAAAGGCCACAGGACAGCAGCATGAGCTGAAGAAGGTGAATGTATATCATCTTTTCCAACAAAAAAATAGACACATATCTATTTCAAAAGATGATACATTTGCTGTAAATTATCAAACAGATATATTCATCTATTGCAACAGGTTTCTAACCTGTTGCATCAGATGCATTATCTGTCGCAACAGTTATCCATCTGCTTCAGCAAATCAAATAGGTCTTCGTACTGTTTTAATTTGTATAATAGATGAGTCATATGTTTCAACAGATAGGTCATCTGTTCAAAATTATCGTACAACTCCTCCTTACTTGTTCGAATTTATCCCAACAGATGATTTATCTGTTGCAATAGATAGATAATCTGTTATATATCTGTGATTGGCATTGACAATTTTGACTTTTCAGGTGGATATCACAGTAGAAGCTACTGCTGAACAGCATAATATTATAGTTGATAATCCATTAACTGCTTTCAAATAAGAATAAAAAATGGAGTTTGCTAGTTTGGGAGAACGGAAGAATTACCCGTTTGAAAGGTTCAACATCTCGGACGAGGCTCCAAAAAAACTAACAAAATTGATCAACAATTTTTCATAATAGATTGTCGATGGGCTGTTAAAGCATCATGCCAGCAGGTAAATAAATCATTCTTAAAGATATTGATTTATACTATTCTTGTTGTAAAAACATGACATTAACACATATAAATCTGGTAGAAAACAAAATGACGAACACTACAAAGTGAATGAATTGGATCTTGATTTTGATATGTTCGACTTTGTTATTGCACATCCACGAATGAAGGATTGATTTTGTTTGATGTCACAGCCCCCAAACTTACTGGGATGATAAGGTTTAAATGTCATACATATTACTATTAATTAATACTTTATTTAATGGCATCTGTGTAATAATTTTATCGTCACGTAATCTGAAATATTTGATAATATGTGCAACACATCGATGTTATTTTTTTCTACCTTCGAAAGATGGCCAAGTTGCGAACACAAGAACAATACAGATATACGTTAGGCAATTGTTTGTACAGAGTTTACATCAATAATTCCTACGATAAGTATTGTCAACAACAGCCAAAAGTTTTTTAAATTGAGGAATGCTTAATCAACATCATCAAAGGTTTTAGCATTCCAGCTGTCTTACCTTGGCATTTGATCGACGAAGTGTACATTCCAATCAATTGTGGTGATAAATTTCATTGGGTGTTGGCTGTCAACGTTCTAAAAGGGAGCGCATCCGAGTTTATGGCTCGATATCAGGAAGGAGACGTTTCCACCGTCGTCGGAGATACAAAAGCTGGCCAAAATATTGCCTACTTACCTTGATATAAGTGGCTTTTTGGACCAAAAGGCTCATATTGATTGTTCGACGATTGAAGCTGATGCAAGTTCAGAAAGTGCTAATTGCATAATAGATTTCAACTTGACATAAAAAAACGTGGAGTATTTCAAGAGAGTATGGAAAGCCAAGAATCAATACAATAGAAGATTAACATGATATTTTAGGGTCCTTTTTAGTCATAATATGATGCACATTTAATCAAAGACATTTATGTCTTTTCATATATTAGCTTACCCTAGAAATATAAATAGAATATGAGGAGCATATTTTAGGGGAACTACATTTTTAGATTGAACACTCTTTGACGAGTTTGTGGGTTTATCCCTTTGTCTCTACATTGGATCTCTCTTGAATATCTTTTGGTAAAATTATTCATGTATGAGTTCAAGTCTATTCTCCCTTGAATTAATCATGTAATTGTTTGTTCAAATTAGAGTCACAAATCAACATTTGTTCATCTCTAGTTTACTTCAATTGTGGGATTATTCTTTCTTTCTTATCCCTTCTTAATTTCTTGATTATCTCTTGAATCTACATATCTTGTATCCCGTTTTACATCAATTGGTATCAGAGCAAGGTTAAAGAATTGTTCCTACAATTCTTAATCCTTAGTTTGTATCGTTTGAAAATTCTAAAAAAAATAGAAAATTAGAAAAATTGAAAAAAAATCGAACTGAAAATTGGAGAAATTTTTAAGTGGGCGTTGTTGGGTTTTGTTGGGAATAGTTTAAAGTGCTTGAATATCAAATTTGAGAGCATTTGAAGTTGATTTGAAGTTGATTTTGCCCTATTTTCTCTCATTTTCGCAGCTGAAAATTCAGCACTTTCTAAAGTACAAAAAAATGAGTTTTTCAGCTTTCTTGTGCAAATTTTACCCCCATCTTGTGGATCTAAGTTGTTTTGATCATGGGTAAACTATATTATTTTTCAATTTTGGTATCTAAGAACGAATTTGGGGTCAATTTTGGGTTCAAAAATTAGGCATTTTTCCTTGTGCGAATTTTAGTGAAATTTTGAAGTTTGAGTTGATTTCTTACTTCAAAAATTATTGGGTAATGCTTAAAAGTGTCTCATATTAATCGGGTAAACTTGATTTGAGTTGGGTCATCTTTTTCCAAACTTCAAAATTTGAGTTGGTTGGTTTATGGGTAAATCATATTGTATGACAATTTCTTTAGCTAGATTACATTAAGTATTAGTTCTACTCATGTTATCTAGTTATTTTTGTGTTCATATTTCATTTCGTGTCAATTTCTTTTGTGTTTTTCTCCTTTTAGTTTCATTGTGTGTTTAATTCATTCCTTGTCCGTTAGTGTGTTTTTATCCTTCTTTATTATTGACATAAACTCTACTCCGAATAAACACTTGAAAGCTTACTTTGAGTGGTGAGATCATTTGAGTGTGGTCATAAAAGTCTACGATCTTTGAGTGTATACACGAGCGGAAAGAAAATTGAGTGCCATCACTTGAGTAATACACGTGAGGGAGTGACTTGTGAGGCTAATTATTTACTAACCACTTTTATTGTCCTAATTATATCTTATATAGGTTCAAGGAGTTACAATGGGGGTTTGGATGTCAATGGAGAAAGGAGAACTTCATCTTATAATTCTACTTCTAGTAAGAGTTGTTGTGAAGTTTTTCATGATTATAGTGGTGTTTCCAGAAGAAAAAAAGAGCATGAGCTTAATGAAGGTTTGACTAAATTTGAAGTCATTGTGGAGGGGTATGAGAGTGGTTGCACATTTGATTGCACCTTAGGTGTAAACAAATTGTGTTATACCAACTTCATTGATCCTTCTTTGGTTGAGTGGTTGGATATACCTTGTCATATGAAAAGCTCACCATATAAATTTGATGAAAGTTTGGTTGAAAAATAGGTGAAGATCATTGTTTATCATGAAAGCTATCAAGGGGGTATTTGGTGTTATGTCTATCCTTTGTCTACTTGTTTGGTATGTTTAGGAGCTCCTTGGTTCAATCGTAACAAATTTTGATTTGATAGAGTTGGAAAAGTTTGTTGTTGTAGATTCGATGGAATGAAATCATGTCTTAACTCCTAAGGCCATTAAGGAATCTTCAATAACAAATGAGGAAGTCAAGAAAGTGAAAGTGAAGACTACTAACTTGAAATTTGATGTAAAAAGTCATTCCAATAATTCAAGTAGAGTCTTTGGAGCTTCTAGTGATACTAAGTTGAAAATTGATGTGAAGAGTCATCTCAATGACTCAAAAGGGATCCTTGGAGCCTATTGCACTCCTAATGAAATGAGTGAGCGAGAAAAGAAAAAGAGGAGGGAGGGAGTGAATAGTGATAATTTGAAAGAGAAAAAAAGAAAAGATATTTGGAATGAAGTGAGGGGGTGGCTACAAGCACAAAAGAAAAGAGAGTTGAATAATGACAATGAATTGTCACGAGAAAAAAAGAAGAGGAGTGAAGCAAATGAGAGAAAAGAAGATGAGATAATAGAAAAACAAGAGAATGTCAGTGAGAGATTTTCTTATTCTAATTCTAACCCTTTGAATTCTTGTTCTTTTAGTATTTCCACTTCTTTTATAGGTATTCTTGAAAAAGAGCACAAAGAGAACGACTCAACATGGAAAGAAATTCAAGAATTGAAAGAAGCAAGTCAAGTTGGAACTACTTCAAGTAAACAAATGAACTTAATTTTAGAAAAACAAGGTAAAAAAGATTTGTTAAGTGTTCATCAAGGTAAAAAGACTAATCCTAACTCTTTAGTTACGTCAAATGAATTTGATAGTGACTTGAGTGTGAATGTTAGACCATCTTTTGGTGAGGTTGATGATTCTTTACTTTGTGTCAATAGACAAATGAATAATGACAATACACTAGTTAAATATGATTGTGGAGCTAAAATTGTTATTGATTGTGAGCTTAAAATATTTCAAGCTAGTGTTATGTCAAATATGAAAACACATAGTGTTTCCTTAAATTCTTGTGATGAAGATGAATACACTTCTTCTTTAGCTATTCGAAACACTAAAAAAGTGATTGATGATGATTGTCTCTTTGCAAGTGAATTTTATTATAACAATTCTTTATCTTGTAAGGACATGAATGTTCTTGGTGGTAGTACTCTTGAAATGGAGCATGAGAAGTGTGATCATAGTCCTTTTGAGCTTCGAGAATGTCAAAATTTTAAAAATTTTAACAATTCTCTTTTTGGTGATTTTCAATTGAATAATTCATTTATTGTTGACTCATATGCATTTGATGAAAGTGATGATCCAAAACTTAAAGAATGCATGATTTGTGAAAATGATTCTTGTGACTTGTCTGAGGGTGTTAATTGTTTGGATGTTAGCAAGCTAACTCCCAAATTATTTGTTGAAAGTACTTCTTGTGTTGAAATGTCCTCCAAAATTGAAGAAAATCTTTTAAAGAATGGGAGAGGCACAAGTGATTTGAATAGTAAATTGACAGTTGCTAGCTTTTGTGTCAATTTATTTACTTACTCTAATCTTGTCTTTGCGGATATTATTTGAAATGAATTTTTAAATGCTTCTACAAGGAAATGTAACTATGATCTATTTGAAGCATTGCCAAATATCTATGGGCATAAATGTGACAATTCTTGTTTTGATGAGTTTGCTAACCTTGTTGATCTATTTGTGAAATACCATCAAGAGAGGATCTACAATGAGGTAAGATTATTTGGAGCATCTTCTTGGGCTACAAAAAGATTTGAGGTATATTTATCTTCTAAATCCAAGAATGATTTATTTGAATGGCTAGTGCTTATTTTTGGACTTTCTAAAGTCAAGAAGGTAAATTTCTATGTCTTTGACCTTTATAGTAGTAACTTTGTTGTGATTAGTGAGAATTCTTTAATGTTGCTATTTGATTCATGTTGTGAGTTACTAAGTGAGAAATACAAGAAAGTTTTGAGATTGATGTTTGTGCTTGATTCCGAAAATGCATACTTTTATTTAAAATTTGTGAATGATATTGTCAGTTGTCTTAATCATGTGGTTAGAAGAGTACAATTAAATTGTGAATTAAGGAACTATTTGGTTCAAGTTGTTGAAGAAACAAGTTTTAACTTGAAAGTTCTAATGTGTAAAATTATTAGTTTCTTTAATCTTTTTTATGATTGTGATATGTTTTTGAGTAAAGTTCTTGATATTATGTTTGAAAAGTTGATTTTTAGGGAACTTCATGATTCTTGGCTCTATCACAAAAATGTGTATTTTTGGGAGTGGTATGTAACTTACTTAAAGGATTATTTTTGTGGCTTGGGTACTAACTCCCCTCTATGATTTGCAAGGTTTTAATTCGAGGTCGAATTTTTTTCAACAAGGGGAGAATGATGCAAGTTCAGAAAGTGCTAATTGCATAGATGGATTGCAACTTGACATAAAAAAAAACGTAGAGTATTTCAAGAGAGTATGGAAAGCCAAGAATCAATACAATAGAAGATTAACATGATATTTTAGGGTCCTTTTTAGTCATAATATGATGCACATTTAATCAAGGACATTTATGTCTTTTCATATATTAGCTTATCTTAGAAGTATAGATAGAATATGAGGAGCATATTTTAGGGGGACTACATTTTTAGATTGAACACTCTTTGACGAGTTTGTGGGTTTATCCCTTTGTCTCTACAATGAATCTCTTTTGAATATCTTTTGGTAAGATTATTCATGTATGAGTTCAATTCTATTCACCCTTGAATTAATCATGTAATTGTTTGTTCAAATTAGAGTCACAAATCAATATTTGTTCGTCTCTAGTTTACTACAATTGTGGGATTATTCTTTCTTTCTTATCTCTTCTTAATTTCTTGATTATCTCTTGAATCTACATATCTTGTATCCCGTTTTACATCAGAAGCATACCGGGATAAAATGAGTAATCCATTTGATGTAGAATATGTAAAAGGAATTGCTCGACAACGCATTGGTAGCCTGTAAGTATCATGATTTAGTTTCATTTCATAAATTTCACAATGCTTACATTAATTGCAAGATATGGATTATCTGATTTTTACAAATGCAGGGATTGCAGTTTTTTTGTTGCTGCTTACGCCAAGTATTTGAGCAATGGATTACAAGTACCAAATGATGAACTTGATGTCGGATTACACCGTAAAAGATATGCTACTCTTTTATGGAAATACGGAGAAGCAAAAGCTACACAAGGGACACTAAAGATCCATGACGACCAAAGCCGAATTCCATAGCAACGGATGAAGAACAACTTGTCCATATTGAGCAGATCTTTATAGCTTGAGTCTGCCAAAGTAATTACCTGTCCTTAGGAATATTGGCACCAGAGGTTAAATTGTTGATTTATTTGTTGAGTAGATCATTTGTACCCATAATAATTTTTTTACATTGTCTATGAATTTAATTTAATCCGTGAATTTGAACTTATTAATTGAAATGGAATACTAGATTCAAATATCACAACAGATAATGCATCTGTTGCAACGGAGAATTCATCTGTTGCAACAAACAAAATATCTGTTGAAAATTATCAAACAGATTTAGACATATGTTGCAACATGTAGGTCATCTGTTGGAAATTATCAAACAGGTCTTCCTACTGTTTTGATTTATTCCAATAGATTATCAATCTGTTGCAACAAATAGACTATATGTTGCGACAGATTGTATATCTATTGCAATAGATAAACTTAGAAACATCTGTATAATGCAAGAGATAACCAACCTATTGCAATAGATAATCAATCTGTCAGAACAGATAGATTATCTATTACAACATATATACAATCTGTTGTATTATAAAAAAATTAACTTTCATCAAACATAAAAAATTGCCACTACATGTAAAGTGAAGTGGCTTGAAATAAAAAACTGTTATGGTGTTTGTGTTTCTACATTTTCTTCTTTATACACGGGCTTCAAGCATCTAGTTAGTACCCCATAAGCCCAGACCTCTTGCATTTTTGCCACAATTTCATCACGCAGAGCGACCATTTCTGTGTTGGTCAACAAACCTTCGATGTGTACAAGCGCGTACGGCCCACACGCGGCACCAGCTTTATTTTTTGGAAGGTCCGTGTCCTTGTTTTGACCTTCAAAATCCTATGCTTTCTTCGTCAACACTTTCACTGGCAAATGATCCATCAACTTACTCTGTCTCAACAAGTTGGGGAACAACTCCAACAGTGGCTGCATGTGGGTAAAAAAAAATCACCGTCGTCGTCGAAGACAGGTAAGTTGCAGTCATAAACCTTAATCTTTCCCTCCTCGAGTAGTATCTCAACAACGAGAAAATGTTTGACGTCCACGTTCATGACTGCAACAATTCTCTTTGCCTTGGTCTAGCTCTTGCCGTGTGGATATGGTCTCTTCCTTCTAGTGTTATACCCCATTTTAACATGGGTCAAACCGAGGTACAACATATTGGAAAACTTCTAATTAAATTAAAAGGAAAGTCGCCACCTAATTAGTCCTACGGTGAATTAGAACATCTATTATAAACTATGTGATTAAAGTAATTAAAGACTTCACTTTAAGGTCTACGCAACCTAAAATTCTAGGTAAGGATTCTAATTATCCTAAAAGGAAGGGATTAGGCACTCTAAAGGATCCGCTAACTATGGTTAACCGGCCAAACTTAAATTAGAAAAAAAAAAAACAAATATTAAATTAAGAAAAAATATAGATAAGGCATTAAAAAAATATTTTTTGTCTTTTATAAGATAATATATGCTAATTATTTATAAGAATAAGATTAAAAAGTTTTAGAAGAACCTCGTCATAAAACCTACTTTTCAAATACTGCCGAAAATAATTCTTATAGATCCTCATAAGAGTGATGCAACTTTATTGTTGTCAAAAGAAAAGTTAATTTTAAAATCATTTCTTTTAAAAAGATATACAAAATCTTTCAACTGCTAATAAAAGTTAGTTAAGAAAACATGACTTTAACTCCCTTTGAATCAAATTTTATGAAAATAGATTAATTACCCTACATTAAATGAATAGCTAAATAATATGCGGTTGTTTAAGCCTATAATAACTTGAGAATTTACCATTTATGAAAAACAAATAAGTAAAATATTTCTTGTTATTTAAGATTCCAAAAGAGTGGGGAAGATAAACCATTAAATTTGCTAATCATACTTAAATTAGCTTATATCAATTCAAATACGAGCAAACAAAGCACAAACTCAAACAACAATGTGCAAGGTATAAATAAGAGATCATAACGCGTGTACACATGGAGAAATAAAACTTAGAGGATGGGAAGAAGCACTAGACTGCTAACAGCTGAACTCTTTTAGCCATGGAAGGGGTATTGATACCAGGAGATGAAGAAGGCAACAATGTACTTTCCTAAATGTGTCTTAGGTTTTTTTCTTGTGTTGGGCCAGGACACTTTTGGGTCTGGTCATTGTGTATTTTTTGTTCATCTAATAAAAAGGGTTATAAGCCCGATTTTAATCCAAAAAAAAAGTACCTCATTCATATTGCTTATTGTTCCTCATTAAAGAAAATGAAGAGAAAATATGGCCAACAGATCAACATACCTCCTAAAGTGCGAGGAAGAGAATTGACTTCCGTTCACACCATATTCTTGTCTCTCATCCTATTGAAATATCGCGACAAAGTTTCTCGAGTGCTAGTGATCTCCTGCAAGAGCTAAAAAATTATTGAGCAAAATCAAAAAGTATTTGAAATATCTCGAGGATTGCATTTAATATTAAAGGTGCGAAATACACTTACTTTGTCAGCTAATTCATGACCACTTATAGGTCCAAAATATAAACCTTTATCATCTATATCATATGCAACATCTTCTCCTACTCGAAGTCCACCATTGAGGAACATATCTCTAATATTTCAATAACTTCTGATGTTAATTATGCCTCGTCTAGACGTGGCACCAGGGATTCACTTTGATCAGCCGTGAGAACTATGGGTATCATATGATGTAGGGTATATATGATTTTATTTGTAGTGTAATTGAGCGCTCGTCTTCCTAATTAAGAATAAAGATTAGAGAATTGTTCTTGATGGTAGAGCAGTATAAATGTGATGACACGGTTTTGGAAAGTACAAAAAATTCATCTCCTAAAATACACCATCTAGTGAGATATTCTAAGTACTTAGAAGACTCATTGAAAATAAAAAATAAACTCCGCCAACTCCGATGAACTTTGATAATGGCCGGAGGTACACCAATCTTAAATTCCGCTGTGCTATTGCTTTTTATTTCTTATATTTGGTATCAAAATGAAACAATACTTCTGCCGTGTTTGTTATTTCAGAATGTGCAAAATTTTAAAAATGGGTCTTGAATTTCAGATTTGATTTTTGAAATCTTGAATTTGAGATTCTACTTTTGAAATTTTTGATACATTCTAAGGGTAGAACTCGTACCAAAATAGATTTTCTAGAACGGGTATGTTTTCAAATCTCTTTTTGGTATTTGAATTATGATCTTAAAATGATTTTGTAAAATGGATCGCAATCGGGTCATTAAACTCATCTAGAGGTTGAAGATAAAGTTTTAATTGTAGTTGAGTATGTAAAGCGTACTGCTGCTTTAACATTTTATTTTACCTTTGTTTGTGTATTTGTGTGTTTACACAAACTGAAAAACTTTTATCTCTGATTATAAAAAAAGATAGCAAAAGTTATTTATTATGATGAGAGAATACATGCTTAAGTTATTTCATTTTGTGTATATATATTACTCTTTTATGTATACTGAAAAGTACTTTAATACGTGTATACTTTAGAATATACTTTAGAGTTTAAGTCTAATGATCTATATGATTTTATTGAATTAAGACTTAGCCACAACAATCTTGATTTAATAAAATTATATATTATGTGTGGGATCATATAAGAAAATTATAGATATTAAAATAAGGACTAATATCTAAGTGATCTATAGTTTTGTTAATTGAAGATTAGCCATAACATCTTCAATAGAATAGAATCTTTAAAATCAAGGATAACATAAAGAAATTTTAGTCAGTAGTATTTGAATTAGTTATGCATGATATGATAATTTAAGAACTTTTATTATTTTATGTAAACAATAATTTATCATAAATAATGAGTCTAATTGAATTAAAAATTTAACCCACAGACAATTTTATGTCAGTCGATTCAATTTTATATTATTTACCTCAAATTTGTTAAGTATGTATGTATGTATATTTTTGCAGCTATGCAACCTGCATTTTTTTTTATATCTGTGATATTCCTGAATTGAATGGTGAGAACCATAGGATCTGAAAGGAAAGAATTCTCCTTCACTTAGGGTGCATGGACGTTGATTATGCTATCAGAAAAGACAAACCACATATTGATGAAATTAACACTCAAGATGAGATTTCTCTTCATCAACAATGGAAGCGCTCTAACTGTTTGAGTGCTATATTCATTAAGACCAAAATTTCTGATGTTATTCGTCGTACTGTCAAACAACATAATAATGTCAAGGCATTACTGAAGACTATTGATGAATAATGTGAAACTTTAGATAGGGCCCTTGCTAGCACCTTAATTATGAAATTCTCGATCACCTGTGTGAGAGGTGTGCATGAGTCACATCATGAAAATGCGAGATTTTGTGGCTCAATTAATGACTCATGAGGTTGAAATGTCTAAAACTTTTATTCTGCAATATATTTTGAATACTCTATCTACACAATACGTCCCCTTTAAGATCACCTATAACACACATAAGGATAAATGGTTTATCAATGAACTTATGGTCATGTGTGTTCAAGAGGAGGGCAATTGTTGCGAGAAAGTGCATTCATGACTACTCAAGGATAGAAGTCTTATCAAGCCAATAAAAAATTGAAAGGAAAGACTCCACTTGATTCTGATATCAATAAAGAATTTAAGTGTTGCTTTTGTAGAAAGAAGGGCCAGATAGCAACAATGAATTTCTTTATTCTAGCCGGCATCCTTTGTTTTGTGCTCCGTTCTAACGCCTCCCAGAGATTCAAAAATGACGTGGCATGCCACGTGTAGTCGATTGTATAACACTTATATTAATCGGATGAGAAAAGGGTTTAAAATATCGTGTTTTAATGGATTTAAGGGTTTAGATGACAAAATATAAGTAGACGTGTCCACATTACAAACTCAGACAAGTACAAGGGTCCATCTGATCATTTCACCGATATGAAACTCAAAAAACTAGATACTTTTAATATGTTTTTATATTCACTCCTCCAAATATATAAACTTCATTTCAAAAGATTTACGGTTTCTGTATCCGGATTCCCAGTTAAAGTTTAAAAATTTGAATCTCGTCAAAATTCCAGTTGTGCCATATGAATTAGGACAGAGAGATCTGATCTCTTTCTTTTGAAACAGAGGATAGTGTAGAGCAATATAGGTATAATTTACATATTTCTATCTCTGATTAGAGTGATATCAACCTTTTAAGGACTTGTCTGGGACCCTGAGTCCTGAATTGTCCAAAATATATTGCTTCGTTTTAGCTGAGTAAGTGAATATGAAATGAATTTTGGCCTTATGTACTTGGTTATTGGCAAGGTCTGCATTTACTTGTTTTCAAAATGTGAAAATTCAGAGATGACAATTGCGAAGAATATTTTGTAATGGCACTATACATGATGATAGTTTGCTCATCAAACAACAACATCTGGAAGATTACACACTGTTGTCTTCTGGGAGAAAATATTTACGCCACATAGCCCAGTATCTTTCCATTTCTTCAAAATATTAGATTATTAAAGTTGTTGATGCAAATTGGATGCTATTCTCTGAAAAGCAAAAACTACAAATTCAAAACCTCTGAAATTATTATTGGGATTTACATTTTCCAACTAAGATAGAGTACTAAATTCAGTTGTATGTCTCACACTGCAAAACAACGCAAGGTAAAGTGCTGCCTAAATTCCTATAACAGCTTTGTATCATATTCTGGATATGCTTTCACTAAAATGGAGTTACAATATGTGAAATTTCCATTGCTTATATTGATTTTGTGATTTCTGATCACATGATAAAATTGTTATACCTAATAGTTCTGGAAAGCAAACTTACAACTTCAGAATTTTTGTTATATAAATAACATATCTAAAGTATATATTCAAAGAATAATGGAAATAAATAAAAGATTCATCCATAAGTAGATAATATATTCAAGTAGAAAATTCAGCTTGATGTTTCCTAAGTATTACTGTATTTCACAATAACCAAAGTTCTAATATAATTTTGCCTATTCAAGTAGTTATTTTTGTCAAACCTACCGAGGATCTAACAATGTGATTGTGATTTCATTTTTTGAACTGCTTGTCTGTGATCCTGATTTTGCTTCATCAAATAGATTTCGCTCTGTGAAATATCCCGGTTCTTTTGCTTTTGGCAGTGGACTCTCGTTAGTCAACATCTGAACCACAGAAAACATGCTTGGTCTATCATCAGGATGTTGTTGCACGCACAATAAACCCACTTGGATTGACCTTAAAACTTGAGAAATATTGCAAGAATCAGCTTGATGCTCGTCAGCTAGTCCCAAGGAGCGATCCTCTTTGTAAAGCTTCCATGCCTGTTTGAGTTTAGTTAGATACTTTGAATCATGACAAATTCTATTTTTATCAATAAAAAAGTTGTATGTAATACAGGTTATGCAGTGCTTACATGACCGAGAAGGTTAAGGTTGTGATCCTGATGGACAAATCCTCTATTTCTCTTGCCACTCACAATCTCTAACACCAGCACGCCAAAGCTAAACACATCTGATTTTACTGAGAAGATCCCATCAATTGCATATTCTGGCGACATGTAGCCACTGTGCCAACAAAACAACAAAAGAGAGTTAAAGAAGCAAAATGTCATATGAGAGTACATCGTATGATATTAGATTCCTTACTGTGTCCCAACCACATTGCGTGTTTGTGCTCCCATCTCATTTCCTGCAACACTTCTAGCCATGCCAAAGTCTGATATCTTAGGATTCATATCTGTATCTAGCAAAATATTGCTTGCTTTAAGGTCTCTATGGATAATTCGTAGTCGAGAATCTTGATGAAGATATAATAAGCCGCGAGCAATTCCATTTATGATATCAAACCGCTTTGGCCAATCAAGTAATTTGCTCTTTGTTTTATCTACAAAATAGGTTTTCTTGTTAGCAGCTTCTTTCATGTTTTGACTAATAGATCATAGTATTAATCACTTTTGCTTGTGTAGTAGGTTAGAAATCCAAACCAAATATGTATGAGTCCAGGCTTTTGTTAGGCATGTATTCATAGATCAACATCTTTTCTTCTCCTTGAATGCAGCAACCCAAAAGTCTCACAAGATTTCGGTGCTGAAGCTTGGCAATATAGATAACTTCGTTCTTGTATTCATCAAGTCCTTGCATGGAAGTCCTTGACAGTCTCTTTACAGCAATTTCTTGTCCCTCTTCCAGCGCTCCCTAGAAATGAAAAATGTATAATATTAGAACATAGATTTTACAAAGACGAGAATATTGCAGAATGAAAATAATCTCTAGCACTCTGATCTTGAGCATAAACTAGTTACCGTTACAACAAATTTGAACTGTATACCTTGTAAACAGGCCCAAATCCACCCTCTCCAATCTTGTTGTTGAACGAAAAGTTATTTGTGGCTCTTGTTATTGTTGAAAATGGGAACAGTGGCAGCTCAATATCTTCTCTGAGTTCCAGTTTCTTCTTTTTCCGTTTGTACCACAACAAAATCAGGATCAACAGAATTGTTGCCATCAACAATGAGAAAATCACCGCGAGTATTTTTGCCTTCTTTCTTGTTGAACCTGCCTCAGATTCTACAATCAATTTTTTGAGTCAGCCACTGTAAATCAAGACAGGCCTCTAAATTTGTATAGTACCATCTTCAAGTGTTGAAAAACTAAGTTAAGAGATACTTCAAGGGAAAATTCTTCAACAAGTTCTTACCTTGCTCTGAAGGATCCATCTTGATGAAAATGTCTTGTCCTCTTTCAGGCAGCTTTCTGATGTCAATTAATTCCCCATACCATAATAAGCAACCTTTGTCTCCATTGCTTATATCTAGACTTGAATAAGCTGTACAGGAGCAATCCCCGGAGCATACTTGCCTACACTCTTCGAGTGTCATCGTTTTATTGTACCGAGAGTGGTTAGTATCTGGCAACTTGATTCCAGAATATCTTAGAAATACATGTTCCTTGTTGCAATCTAAGGGTGTCCTCCGAACACACCCTTCTGTCCAATCTCCCTTTTCCCATTGTTGTGGATATTTAGGTACAAACTTCTCCAAACATCCACAAATAGGTTCACTATCTATGTCACAGCTCCCATACACACCACACAAGCTATATGTATCACAAGTGTCTGCAGGTAACCTGTAGTGAACATTCCATCTCTTTGTCTGATCCACCCACATGAAGCGTTGTATATCACCATTGCTACCCAGGACTATTCTTGATAAAACCGAGCTGTTATTAATGAGAGAAAAAATATAGTAAAGCTCATCCTTATTAAAAATAAATTGAAATGTATAAAGTCTGCTTTGTGTTAGTAGTGGTATGGGTGCTCCACTCCATCGTAAACCATTCCATGGTCCTATACGGTTTAATACATTTGCGCCACTTTTGGTTAGAACCTGTGGATATCCAGTAGGATCAAGGTTACGAGTGAATTCTCCTGGAGCTGGATCATTATCGTTCTTCCATGCTGAAAGGTAAACCTCATGGCCAGTTTTAAAATTCTTGCCAAGCTTCATATCAGGCAAATGCGTATCAGTTGGATAATGGAAGCTCTGCCATAGGAAATCCTCTGGATTGTTATCATTTGCATCTTTAACAACAAGATTCCCAGAATCTAGGAGCACTGCAACTGGATTTTGGACTGATCTTGAGGTGTTAGTGGACCATATACTTTCATTTTTTTCATTGAGAAGAGCAAGTATTCCTGGCGCGTTTACCTTCAGTTGTACTGAAGATGTATTGGTGAGTGGTTTTTCTCTGTTTGCAACCCATACAACTGTTTGGACATAAGGAAGAATTTGCTTGTACCATATCCCAATATATCGATTTGAGGAACCGCTGGGGCTGAAGAATCCCAGCTCAAAGGTTCCGCTGGATGAAACAATAGTTTCTCCATCTACGATGGACTGATTCGTAGTGATTAAGTCTGTTGTTGTAGCAGAAAAAATACTGTGTATAGAAGAGCAGAAAGTCAGTTGAAAAACTAGGAAGAAACTAGCTTCCATAGATAATGCCATGTTTCAACTTCTGGAAAGTGGCAAATGCATTTCTCAAAATTTGTATTTACTTCATAGTCTTTGGGATACGCCGTCATATTTTATTCTTGTTGAATAATCTTTAAAAATGGTGGCTGCTAGACTAGTATTTGAACTTTGTGAGGCTCTTAATGTCTCTTTGACAGTTTATAGAAAAACTCCATTCCCATTTTTAACAATTCAAAATGGGAATATAAAAATTTATAGTCAGTCTTTCTCCACCTGACTTTTCTGGATGATACCTATTCACAAATCTAGTCACTACTAACTTGGATTTTGGTTCCAAAGTTTGCCATACGACAACTTAAAGCACCTATGGACATTTGAAGTCAGACACGGCTTAGCCAGAATTTTTAATTTATGAGTTTTGATTCACATTTTGTTTGCTCACCAAGTTTTGAATTTATTACTTATACATATTAAATAAAATGGTTAATGTAAATATAAGGTTTGGCTTTGTCTGAAAAACTTACTGATAGGTTGGTAGTTGTAGAATTTGGAGTTTTTGTTAAATCAATACGTAGAAACACACCACAGGTTCACATAAACCAAGAACACCTATAAAGTAATGAAATTTGCGAGAAATAAGGTGCTTACCTTTATACGCCATTGAAACACGTAACCGAAGACAAACTAGGCTGAGTCTTCCTCTCCTTTAGACAACTTATGGGAATACGTTTGAAGTCAGGAGAGGAGACCTAGCCGTATATTTATAGGCTTAAAAGCCTTAACCTAGTACACCCCTATTATGGGCTCACAGGTCTACTAGTCCTACACTATTGTCAGCCCACACCAATACATGAAATGGATACACCTCATTATGGGCTCACAGGTCTACAGGCCTACACCATTGTCAAGCCTACACCAATAACATGAAATGGATGCAGACCCATATGAAATCCGCATGAATACACGGTTTGTGTCTTGTCTACCAACTAATAATATCAACCGAATTTATTTTAACATAATAAAAAGTTAATATTAAGTCCACATAAAATAAATAATTCTAACAGTTTTATGATGGACAAAGACGTTTTTGTTAGAACTTTCCACAAAAGAAAATCTTCAGTTATTGTAAAAAAAAAAAAAACTTTCTTTCTCTCTTTTTTTTTTTTTCGTTTTATTAATATTACCAAAGAGCATAACATGTAGAATTAGGAAGAAAATTTGTCCAAAGTTAGTAGCATAAAGTCTTGCCTTGCGGCAACTGAGCCAACCAGCTTATGACCAATTTCAGAAGCAAAGAGCCACCAAGTATTGTAGCCAAGAAATGCTACTATGGTGCAAATATAAAATTGTACTGTGTTTGACCAATGATTTTAACTTTTATACTTTGATAATATAATATGTACTATAAGTTATGCATTAATTTATATATTATTTTATACATAATAGAAGATGAAATAATTTATACATAAATGACTAAGCAGTATGCATAATTAGTTCTTTCATTATTAATACTTGTTTAACTCTACCCATCGACTATATAACCCCTCAATGTATATATTTTTTGACCAATGGAACTAATACACAAATGGAGAAAACAAGCCAAGAAGAAAGAATACTGTTGTTGTGCTTGAAGTGTATCCTAATTAAGACAGATCTAATAATGTGATCTTGTGGATTGTGACGGGATGATGAATACGATTTTTTCATTTAAATTAATTTTTATGTGATTCGAATTTTGAGTATAAAAAAAACTAGGTTAGGAAACACTTCTCTCTTAAATGAAACTTATACGGCATAAATTCAAATAAGTCGATATCTCAATGAAAATATCCAACGCACAATTTAGAAACCCAAGAAAAAGTCTAATAATGTGATGGTTATCTGTATTTCCTTGAAATTGCAATAACAGGTTGCTGCATAAGACTTCCATTACCTGATATTACCATCGAAGTAGACTTTTGAATTGTCAAACGTCATTATCCATCCATAGGATAAAAAAGTCAAGTGCTCATATTACAATGTGTGAATTACATTAAATGCATCTATAATATGACCTATTTACAAATATATTCCCTTATAGAAACAAAAAAGAATCATACGCTTAGCCTCATTATAAACTATGAATTTTCCCCCAACTCTATTGGTTTGAACGATCTTCATTTTAGAAGAACAACTAAAAGATAAGAGGGATTAAAATGGCAAATAGTGTTTAATTTTATGAAATTTAGGTGAGAGAAAAACGATACTTTTATATTATTCACTTGAAATCCTTATGACACATTTTTATTAGGAATAGAGAATTTATTTTTTTTTAAAAAAAAAAAAAATTGCGTATTTTCAAAACTCTTAATAGAAAATTATCACAATTTTTTAGAAGTAATATTCCATGATATCCAAACAAGCTGTTTTCCCTTTTTCATTTATTTCACTCTTCTCTACACCCAATGATCCAGGCGCCAAGCTTAAAGCCACAAATTTTGAGGCTCCACTTATCGGTTTAACACTCTAACTTACAAAACGACCATCTAGACGCTCCAAAATTTTCATTCCATCTGAGTGTCAGGTGTCCACGTGACATAGTGGCAACGAGTTTAAATGTTTAATCGTCAGTGCGACCAAGTTTAGATATTTAGACGTGCACCATCAAAGTTGCCAGCTGAGACCATAGAAAATGGTAGTAAGTAGTACTATTTCTTGTAAGAAGAAAAAGAGAATCTGATCCAATTCTTTTTGAAACTACTTTCTGGCTTTTCTTATCTGTTCTTCAGTCTATTACCACTGTTTTTGTCTTAAGCCAGGGGTCTATTCGGAACAGCCTCCTTACTCACCTTTCAGATAGAGGTACGGACTGTGTTCATTCTACCCTCACCGAATCCAACTTTGCGGGAATACACTGACTGTGTTGTTGTTGTTGCTGCTGCTTATCTCTTCTTTAGAAAGAAAAAAAAACGAAGATTATTTAGAGGTATCAGTTATATATGTATCTCTAATAGAGTGGTCTCACCCTTTAAGGACTTGTCAAATGTATGTTAGGTTGGTTTTGAATGGGGAGTGCATATTTATGTATAGTAAAAGAATGAGCAAGCTAATTTTAAAGGTGAATGCAGGTAATTGGCATCAAAAAAAGTAAACTTTTCAAAATAAAATCTGAATTATATAGTCAACTTGATGTTTTACTTCAAAATCTACTGTATTTCTCAACAATCAAAGTTCTAATATATTTTTCCTATTCATGTGTGTCACACTCTACCGAGGATCTAACTATGAGATTGTCACTTCATTTTTTTGAACTGGCTCTTCACAATCCTGATTTTTCTTCATCATATATGTTTCGTTCTGTGAAAAATCCAGGTTCTTTTGCTTTTGGCAGTAGGGTTTCATTAGCCAACATATGAACCACAGCAAACATGCTTGGTCTGTCTTCTGGACGTTTTTGCACACATAATAAACTGTAATGACCCTTACTGTCATTTTCTTGTATTTTCATATAATTTTAGTACTACCCAAATGTATCGTGGTTTATTTTATTTAATTTGACATTTGATAGAAATATAATTTAGTATCCTTCTAGAATATTTTCGATATAGGTAAAATTCTTTAAGTGATGATATATTGATATTATTTTATAATAGATTTTGTGATTTATTAATATTTTAAGCGGAATAGTAAATTTAGAAATGTTAAAATATTGTTATTATGTAGTAGAGGTTTTGTTAAAAATAATTCTCTATTAATTATGGTATATTCAAAATATTATAATTATTTTACCACAAATTTATGCAATATTCGATTATCTACGCAGTGTAGAGAAATTCTTAGAACCGTACATGTGGGGAAAGATATTTGGACAGCAACGATTGAATTTTTGTATCACTATTACTACCTAACATCATTTTCTTAATATATGCAAATTAACTTTGCCTTTTTTAAAAAGTGTAGGAATAAGTGACTTAGCAATTTATATATATACAGACGTCCATACTTGTTTTTCATCTCATCGGTTTTCTTTCTTTTTTTTTAAGAAAATTGGTTAGAATTCTTGGTTAGATTTGCAAAGTTGCATATAAGTTAATTATTTGAATCAATCATTCAAGCTCAGGTTCTACTAGCATTATTTGGAGGCTTCGTGGAAAGATATTCTAGCTTTGGCGTTCAGGTAGATTAGGTTTATCCTATCTTCAGATTGAGCTTATTTACTGAAAATGTTAACTACTATGTTAGCTTTGGAATCCTTGTAGATGCGTATTTTTTGGTATATATAAATTGTCTTATTTATGCGGATTAGGATCCGTTTTGATAAATTTTTGGAAAAATGATCTTTTAATATAATGTAACATCTATTACTTTGGGACATAAAATTAAATAGCAAAACCTTTAATTTATTCCTTTTTAATTAAGAATGATGGATGATTATTTAGACACTGACATTGTTATAATAAGGTATGGATTTTAATATTATCGGTGGGTATGGTTACTATGAGTTCCGGTTTGAGTCTGGCATTTGATTGTTATGGTTACTATGAGTTCCGGTTCGAGTCCGACATTTGATTATTATGGCCACTATGAGTTCCGGTTCGAGTCCGGCATTGAATTATTATGGCTACTATGAGTTCCGGTTCGAGTCCAACATCTGATTATGGTTGTGGTTCCTCTGAGTTCTGGTTCGAGTCCGGCATCTGATTATGAGTTCTATATATGTGGCCTATCATTATTACCCACTATGTCCGGTTCGAATCCAGCACGTGTCCTCTCGTTACTACCCACTGATATCGGTTCGAGTCCAATGCACATCTGGATGACTATCATGATTTATGGGGATCACCGTAGTTATAGATTAATTGTGTTTATTTTCATTACTTGTGTGTCTCATCGGCTTATGGGGGTACGGTTGTGTCACGACCCGAACCCGGACCTTAGCCGTGACGAGCATCCCGAACCATGAAGGTCCGAAATGCCCTTCTATATCTGGTGATCATGCACATCGTTCATATAATAAAAAGAATGCGGAAATACAACATACAATGGAATCATGGTCATAAGTCTGATATAAACTAATAGTGGAAAATGAAATCCAAAACCGTCTATCAACATCTGAAAACCATCTGCGAAATCTCTACTACATAACTAATAACAAATGTCTGAAAACTTGGACAAGGCCCCCAGTAGACCAAAATTGTAGACATGATAAATAACTAAAAGACATTAGGCCTTCTGGAATATAGAAGGCTCACCACTGAACTCTGCGCTGTTGTCCGAAATGTCTACTGCTTATTAAGACCCCTAGACTGAGCCTCAGAACCTGATAGGTAGGGGGAGGGGGGTCAATACAGATGTACTGGTATGCAGAGCAAATGCAAAATAATCATTTATATTCAATATATATGAGAGCATTTGAGTACAGTCCATAAATATATCACATAGTAAGAAATCGCATGGGCATTTTTAAACGACTCTGTAAAACCATTTGAACTCTGTGACACTCTTTGTTTAACTTCTGCGCTAGGTGGTATACCCTATCTGAATTCCACGGGCTATATGGAAACTTCCATTAACTCGGCAGCCAAGCCTCCAACCCAAGTGTGCCGCAAGGGTCAGAGTCTCTGAATTTACTACGCCACACAGCCGTCGCCAGCGTACAATTATAATATACCCGTATCGGCAAATACGATTTCAGGCTAAGAGTTACTTGAACTCAAGCCCTCTTCGGGTAACCACCTAACCCTCTTTAATCCCATTTTTAACTCTTTTAAAATCATGCATTTTCTGAGAACATATTCTAAAAATATACTCTAAAATCTCTTACTCTGTTATGGCATACATACTTATGGAATGAAACATGATGTTTGGAATGAACTGAATTCATAATTTATATGGATGGAATAGATTATCTCTTGGGGATGGCCATTCACATGAGACTTCGGATAGTAGGACTGGATGAAAAGGTAGAAAAACCACAGTAACTTGTCTGCCTAACTGTTAAACTAAATTACAGACTGAATTATTATAACGCCCCGAGACTGGGTCCCGAGGCGTCACACGGTGCTTAAGGCTACAAGTAGCCCCAAGCTAACCCTTTGAGCCTGTTACTTATTATACTTACTTACTTAACGATGAAACAGATGCACATTAATACCATTATCTCGAATAACCAAAAGATATGAACGAAACTCAAATATCTGAACAGTCAAAAATGCTAAAGAAATCTCAAAACACGGGAAATCTGACAACTAGTCTGACAAACCTCTACTAATCAACTAGAGAGCCATTGGGACAGGTCCCCAACTGACTCATACTCAATCGAAAAGAAATAAATAACTACTAAATATCTGTAATAAACGGTCCCCGAAACATGAGGACTCACCACTGCTGATGGGTAGGTAGGAGTGCTCGAATAGTCACTGATGAGGCTGAAACTGAGCACCTCAACCTACATTACGAGAATAGTATAGAACATAGACAAAACATGTGGGTCAGTACTTAGGGAAATGTACTAAGCATATGGGGGAGGATGCACTTAAAATAATGAATATCATAAGCTTTTATAGGAGACATGCACACTGTAATTGATAAATCACATAGCTTAAACAAAAACTTTATAAATAAAAGAGAAGTAAATGTGAGACATAAACTTATAAATTATCTTATTTTCGAAACACTTATACTTTGAAAAACTCAAATCTTTGATCTTAGAGAGAAAGTCGAACATTTAGTGACTTCAAAACTTTATACCTTTATGACTTTAGGATTGGGAATTTAGAGAACTTGGGAGACTCGATAACTTAGAGAGTTTCTTCTAACCGACATAAACCATGTGACCTACATGGAGTCCAACGTCTTACCCACATTGGGGAGAGCTATCCTATCCTAGCCATCGGAGTAGGACCTTAAACTTTAGTGATCACTGTCTTAACCCACTTGGGGTATATCAAGAACCTACGGGGGTACGTAGTTATGAGGCATGAGACCTTGAAATCAACCCCAACGCGGTGCTAAATACTACTCCCTTACTTAGCTTAGAAATTTAGAAAATCCACCTTAAAATCATTTCAGCAATGTATGTAGTGGGAGCCAAAATGCATCCCATTTTTCTTCAACTCAAAATGTGAATTTCTATCATCTTTATACTCAAAACTTATTTCTTTAAATTCTTTACAAATCATCAAAATCATAGTCTTAAAACTCATGCTTCAACCATAAGGTTAAACTCATAGCAATATAACTTGGAATTTCTCAAAACATGACAAGGACATGGAGTTTTGCAACTTTACACCATAACTTGACAATTTAAAATATTAATAAACATAATGATAACACAACTCAAGGCTTAGGCAAGATATAGTCTTGTAAACTCAAAATACCATAATATAGCATAAATTCTTTATGAAAGTTCAAAATACTTGCAAAAATACGTACTTTTTAGGCACAAGAACGAAAGGGTGTTCTTGTTCAAGACCACATACCTTAAAACCTTGAACTTTTGGATGACTTTTCGAACTTTGGGATGCTACTCACGAACTTTTGGGTGTCCCCCATAGCCCTCGTAATGGGGATTCCAAATATGTAAAAATTATAGAATTTCCACGGTTGAATCTCTAGCTATTGGGGTTTTTATGATGAAACCCTAAGGGTTGTTCTTGGTGAAATTGAGAGAAATAGAGCTTATTTTGGTGTTTTAGGGTATTAATCCCGTGTTAAAGAGGATGGAGGTGTGAAAATTTACCATCTCACCCTTAATGAGTCGGAGAAGAAAGGCAGAAAGTTGGCCTGGTGCGATTGGGCAGGCGACGCGTGCTATAGTCCACCGTTTTATGGCAGGCGTTGCCTGGCTTAGTCCACCGACTTGCCAAGCGTCGCTTGGCTTAGTCCACCGACTTTCCAAGCGTCGCCCGCTTAAGAGCGGTACTGAACCCAGAGCGACGCGGGCTTATAGCGTGGAGCTACTGGAATTGGAATCCAAACATGGTCTTAGGCTCGTCTAAAAATTCCAAAACTCCCTCGAAACATACTAAGACCTTGCCCCATTGCAACACAACAAAAATTTCAAGAAACGGAGGTCGGGAAGGCCGCGAATTAATTCAACGAAGATTCAAGGCTCAAAAATGACTAAGTGTTGGAACATTTAGCAAAATTTCTAAGTGTTAAGTTTTTCTTAGCTTTGTTTTGGGGATCTAACGTCATGGTAACTTTATGGGGTCTTATAATATCTCCCCCTTGGAAACATTCGCCCTCAAATGTCGCTATTCATGACAGAACGAAGAGAATAGAAAGGGTACACAGCTGAAGCACTTGGCTAAACTACTCCACTTTATACTAAACTTTTGGAAACTTCAAAGAACGCTTAACTCTTAAGGGAAATAACTGTACAACTGCATCATGATTAAAAAAGGGCTGAAATAAGAGAGACTGATACCTTCAGCTTGATTAGAACGTGCAAAAAAGAGGTGCGGGTACTTGGTCATCATATCAGCTTCATCTTCCCAAGTAGCACCTTCAACGGACTGATTCCGACATAAAACTTTGACCAAGGGAACTTCTTTGTTCCTTAGTCTCCAGACTTGGTGATCTAGAATATTGACAGGAACCTCATCAAATGAGAGACTATCTTGAACATCAGGGCTTTCTGAAGGATCTACAACAGAACACTCACCAAAGCGTTTCCTAAGCATGGAAACATGAAAGACCGGATGAACAGCTGACAATTCTGCAGGCAACTCAACTTCATAAGCCACTCTTCCAACACGATTCAAAATCTGGTAAGGGCCAACATACCGGGGACTAAGCTTCCCCTTTTTCCCAAACCTCTTCACCCCTTTCATGGGTGAAATCTTCAGGTACACTATATCATTCACTTCAAACTCCAAGTCCCTATGCCTCACATCTGCATATGACTTTTGGCGACTCTGAGCTGCCTTCAACCTCTCTTTAATCAACTTCACTTTCTCCATTGCCTCAAACACTGCATCAGGTCCAGCTATAGTAGCCTCACCTACCTCGAACCAACCTATGGGTGATCTATACTTTCAACCATACAGAGCCTCAAACGGTGCCATCTGGATACTAGCATGATAACTGTTGTTATACGCAAAATCAACCAGTGGCAAATTTTTATCCCAACTTCCTTCGAAAGCGAGAGCACACGCTCTCAATATATCCTCCAAAGTCTGTATGGTCCTCTCGGACTGACCATCAGTCTGCGGGTGAAATGCGGAACTCAAATAAACTTGGTTGCTAGACCCTTCTGAAACGCCTTCCAAAACTGAGAAGTAAACTGAGTACCCCTATCCGAAATGATAGACAAGGGAACTCCATGCATCCTGACTAACTCCCAAATGTATAGTCTAGCATAGTCCTCGGCCGAATATGATGTATGCACGGGCAAGAAATGCGCTGACTTAGTAATCCTATTAACAACAACCCATATAGAATCATGATGGCACCAGGAAAGAGGTAAACCAGTCATAAAATCCATATTCACCTCTTCCCACTTCCAAGTTGGAATACTAAACTTTTGCATCACACCACCAGGTCTTTGGTGCTCAACCTTAAACCGTTGACATATTGCAAACTTCACCACAAACATAGCTATATCCTTCTTCATACCACACCACCAATAGATTTCTCACAAATCATGGTACATCTTGGTAGCACCAGGATGAATAGAATACCGCACACCATGCACTTCTACCATAATCCTCTGCCTTAGATCATCAACATCGGGAACACACAATCTTCCCTACAATCTCAACATACTATCTCCCCCTTGGGAGAAAACCTCCACTTTTTGGTCCTTGACTGACTCCTTCAGTCTGACCAAACTAGCATCTAAGTTCTGTTTCTCCTTCACTTTCGAAACTAAGGATGATTTGGAAATACTCTGCACTAACATACTTCCCTCAGCGGAGTCGAGCAGTCTAACCCCCAGTATCGCCAAACGGTGCACATCACGAGCCAACTCTTTCTTAAACTCTTCAACATGCAATACACTACCCATAGACAACCTGCTAAGGGCATCCCCCACTACATTGGCCTTGCCCGAATAATACAACACACTCATGTCATAGTCTTTTAACAGTTCTAACCTCCTTCTCTACCTAAGATTTAACTCCTTCTGAGTCAACACATACTGCAGGCTCTTATGATCAATAAAAACATCAACATGCACACCATACAAGTAATGTCTCCAGATTTTCAAAGCGAACACTACGACAGCCAACTCTAAGTCATGGGTTGGGTAATTCTTCTCATGGTGTTTCAACTGCCTAGAAGTATATGCTATAACTTTACCCCTCTACATCAACACACAACCCAAACCCACTCTCGAGGCATCATAGTATACCACAAAACCATCTACACCATCATTCAAGGTCAACACAAGGGCTGAAGTGAGCTGAGTCTTCAACTTCTGAAAACTCTTCTCACAGGAATCTGACCAGAGAAACTTTATCTTCTTTTAGGTCAACCGAGTCATGGGAGACGTAATAGAAGAAAATCCTTCAATGAAACGGCAATAATAGCCAGCTAGACCCAAGAAACTCCTAATATCAGACGGAGAAATAGGTCTAGGCCAATTCCTTACAGCTTCTGTCTTTTGAGGCCAACTTTAATACCTTCGGCTGAAATAATATAACCCATAAATTCTAAAAACCTTAGCCAAAACTCACACTTGCTAAATTTGGCGAACAACCGGTGGTCTCTAAGAGTTTGCAGGACAATTCTAAGATGGTCAGCATGACCACCCTCACTTCGATAATATACAAGGATGTCATCAATAAACATGATGATGAACATATCAAGATATTACTTAAACACTCGATTTATGAGGTCCATGAAAGCCATTGGGGCATTAGTTAACTCGAAAGACATGACAAGAAACTCAAAATGACCATAACAGGTTCGGAAAGTTTTCTTCGGGATATCACACTCCCTTACTTTGAGTTGGTGATAGCCGGATCTAAGGTCTATCTTGGAAAAATAACTTGCACCTTGCAACTGGTCAAACAAATCATCTATTCTCGGAAGGGGGTACTTGTTTTTTACAGTGACTTTATTAAGATGACGATAGTCAATGCACATATGCAAAGAACCATCTTTATTCTGCACGAATAGGACAAGTGTACCCCAAGGAGATACACTGGGTATTATAAAACCTTTGTCTAAGAGATCATTGAGTTGCTCTTTCAACTCCTTAAGTTCTGCGGGTTCCATATGATAAGGAGGAATGGAAATGGGCTGAGTGCCGGGAAAAAAATCGATCCCGAATTCTATCTCTCTATCAGGAGGTACTCCTGGAAGATCTTCCAGAAAAACATCAGGAAACTCATTAATGATGCTAACAGACTAAATATATGGAGTCTCAGACTTAGTGTCCTTAACTCTAACTAAGTGGTAAATGCACCCTTTGGATATAAGATTTCTGGCTTTGAGATAAGAAATAAAATAACTCTTGGGAGGTACCGAACTCCCTGACCACTCGAAAATAGGATCATTAGGAAACTAGAACTTGACTACACGGGTAAGACAATCTATAGACGCATAGCACGAATGAAGCCAGTCCATACACAGAATAACATTAAAGTCAACCATCTTTAATTCTATCAAATCAGCGAATATGACTCTATGAATGTCACGCCTCAAATCCTATTATGGCGGACTGGCACCCGTAACCGCGGAGGCCCAGGAGAACCAGCTCATAACCTTATACATCCCATGCATACCTCTATGACAACCCAAAATTCGGACAGCATCATATCGCATATAAAAAGAAATAATCACCTGTATAAGCTCAAGCACACATATATATGTATATACAATACTTGGTCGTTGGAGCCATCACGTCTATTAACAAAACACCACCTTGACTGTACATTAGGTCTACAAAGCCTCTAGACAATACACAGCGTTTAACTAAGGTTGGGACACACCCCTCCATATAACTAACTTCTATACAATACCAAAAGTGACTGGATATGACACAGAAAGCCCCGAAGCAAACTGGAGCTCACCAAAAGCTGCTGGATATCCTAGCTCCTACTTGTGCGGTGTATAAGCTGAGGTAGCTTTGCCTGCAGCATAAAATGTAGGTCCCCCATGGGGGACGTCAGTACGAAATATGTACTGAGTATGTAAAGCTGTAGATAATCACATATGATATAGGAGCTCAATAGAAATAAAAGAACAAGTGAATAAATCGTAATAGGAGTGGACCACTCTTACTAGAACTTGTGACATCCTGTACATTGTATTTATTCAATCACTTTACCATCGTTCTTATCATATTTGTAATCATTACTGTACTGTACTGTGACCATTAGGTTGCCTCCAGTACATATCAACTGAGATCGACCCATGATAGGCTTATGCCCCTGGGATACCACCCATAAACACATAAATAGGGATCGACCCATGATAGGCTTATGCCCCTGGAATACCACCCGATAAGAGAGAACTTCCATCACTTAGTTCAATTAATCTTTGAGATTGTTATTTCGGTCGCCACCGTATTTTTGATACTTTGAAACAATGATACATCAATAAGAGACATATAAATAGACCATCAATGCAATAACAATGAATTAAGAACTCATTGGCAAATCAATGAAGTGTTTTGGAGTCATCAATGTCATAACAATGAAGTAGGAACTTATTGGTATATCAATGAAACATTTTGGAGTCATTAATAGCACATGGATCTTGTTTGAGTAACCGAATACCTTCTGACATTCATTAGTGCAATAAACATGTAAGATTTGGAAAACAAGTATTGGAATGTCTTGACATCTTGTAGGGTGGAAACAAGTCCATTGGTAACGTAGGACATCATACAAAACCATTATGGATCACATGTTACTGAATAACTTTGGAAACTTTCTTAATAGAACAATTGTTCACTTTCATGCCAAAGATATGGTATAGAGTATGCTTTACATACGTGACTGTCAACCTTCAATACTAGTCCCAAATGGACTTCCCATCTTTTCGAATTACTTATCTACAATGAACATATATAGCAATCTAGTATTAGCAACCAAACGTCACAATTCAATTATTTGAATTCACCAAACTAGTGAGTAGTAAGCCTTAATTACACCATAAAAGATGTCACTTTAACCCTCTTATACTCCAATTACATTCACATTCCATGCATATTCATACAACATCCTCCAATATCAAGTTTGGATTCATTTATCCTTCCAACCAATCCATTAAACCAAATTAAGTCATAGACATAAATAATCATCAATTCAATAGTATATCACCATATCCACCTTCCATAACTCAATTACCATATCCACCTTCCATAAATCAATTACCATATCCACCTTCCACAATTCAATACAACCAAACCATGCAAAATAGTCCATAACCCTATTTCCATTACCTTTCAATAACAACCAATACATATAATCCTCTATCACACATATACATATAGAAAAGAACAAAGGCAAACAATATTCATACCTTAGAATTCACCTTTTGATTATGCAATCCTGTTTGCACAAATAATAGGTGTCGTTCGAAGCTCTCGAGATGACAAACACAGTTATCGGATTACTTTAAAATTTCTACAATTGAATCAAAAGTAATTTTAAGGTCAAATTTGGCTAGGGTTTGTTCTTCCTCAATGATTGATGATGAAAATGAGTTTTTGAACTCATATACATGTATATATACACAGATTCCCATCCATAATATAATAGGAAATGACCAATATGCCTTTAAAATTTAAATAATGTCAAATCAGTCCTTTGGTGGACTGTTTTGATAAGCTAAATTAGATCGACCATAACTCTTTGCTCCGATATCATATTTGGGTGAAATTGGTATTGTTGGAAGGATAATTCAAAGGTCTTTCATTTCATATAAAGTAGGCCACCCAGTTCATCCTGTACAAGGAGTTATGGTCGTTTGAAGTTGACCCTAAAAATCTATTTTGATAGGCTAAAGTAAAATGAGTATAACTCCTTACTCCAACGTTGGATTTGGATGAAACCAATTTCATTGGAAATAAGACTCAAAGATCTTTATTTTCATAGGTCGCATATCTCCCAATTCATTATATTAAGGGAGCTATGATCGTTCAAAGTTGACCTAAAAATTCGGCTGGCCTTAGTATTTTGTGTGCAGGAAATTTTCCTGCACATTTACTATTCCCGAATATCCCGACCACCGTTTTATAGTTTCGAATATGCTCGATTATATCCGAAACCTATCCGTTTTCGGAAATCTTTATATCGTTGGAAAGATTATTCAATAACCTTCGCATGGAACCATCGACGGGCAAATTTCGGTATAAATAAAATAAAAAAAATAATTTCATATAAATAAGACCAATACACGTACTTGAATATGGGGTGTTAAAATGAAGGACTATAACAGGACACTTCTTGTACACCCTCTTAGCAATAATAGACTCTTCTACTAGAGTAGAAAGTAGAATAGGCTCAGGAATACTTTTGGGACTTTTGTCAAAATTCACAGCAACAAACGGGGTCACATAGGAAAAGCTTAACCACATAAACATCAATATGAAATACACGAAGCATACCAGTGACAACGTCAGGCGAATCCTCCTACTCCTGACAGGAAGGTAGAGCATAGAATCTATTTTGGCACTGACCGCCAGCAATGCTAGAAGATGAGCCCTGAGGAGGAGCTGGACAGGCTGTGAGAGCTGGTGCACTAGTGGCCTGAGTCTGAGGTCGGGTATCTCTGCTTCCCTGTCTAGTGTGAGGACACTCTCTAAGCCTGTGGCCTAACTCACCACAACCAAGAAAACCATGTTTCTCTACCAGACACTTACCCGAATGGGTCCTACCACACTTAGCACAAGGTGGAAAATTAGGCTTGTTGCTCACGCTCTGTTGAGACCTGGACATAGAAGATATGTATCCTTGCTCTTGACTACCTATAGGTGCAAGAGCATTGGATGAAGAAGGGGCCGGCATAGAAGAACGATTCTGAAACTGAGGGCGGTTCCCTCCCTGAGATCTAACCTGGCTATACTCGTGCTGATTCGATCTGGTCCTCTTGTTATTTCTCGCTCTGTCCCTCTCCTTTACTTTATCCTCCTCTATTTGCTACGCTTAAATCATAAGCCTAGATAAATCCATATCCTTGTTCAATATAGCAGTTCGACATTCTTTCAGTATAAAGCCTGACACACCTGTCACAAACTTTATCATACAAGTTCGGGCGTCGGAGGTCAAGTCAGGCGCATACTTAGACAGCTGGTTGAACTTTAAGCAGTACTCTTTAACAGTCATGGAGCCCTGCCTCAAGTTCATGAACTCTTCAATCTTCACCTCCCTCAACTCTAAAGAGAAGAACCTATCCAAGAAAGCATTTTAGAACACCTGCCAGGAAATAGGAGCCTCATACTCCTCTTTACCTTTCCTCTATGAAACAACCCAATCATATGAAATGTCCTTTAACCTATACGATGCCAAATCCCCACTCTCCTCTTCAAACATATGCATTATCTGCATAATCTTCCTTATCTCCTTAAGATATAGTTGTGGGTCTTCTCCTGCCTTAGACCCATAAAATTCAGGCGGACTCATCCGCATAAAATCACAGATTCTGACAGCAGCTAAATCACCTCCCTGTTGCTGTGGAGCTGCAGCCTGGTTAGCCTGAACAGTGACCGCTTGGTCTAGCGCTTGGAAAGCTGCCCGGAACTCAGCATGGGATACGTTCTCATTCAGGGGATCAGCGGGCTGAGGTTGCTGATCATTATTATTTCTTCGAGCTAAGCAAAGAAGCATTTTTTGAAATAAGAGAGCACGAATTATTAGATGGGAGAGACAACTTTAAGCATGATAGACTGGAAAGAAAGAAATGACTTATTCCTAAAATATTTCGTAGCCTCTTGCTCATAGATATGGTGCGCAACACACCGATGATCAAGACTCCACTTAACGCAGTTTGTCAGACTCCTTAAACCTTACGCTATGATACCATGTTTGTAACACTCCGAGACTGGATCCCGAGGCGTCACACGGTGCTTAAGGCTACAAGTAGCCCCAAGCTAACCCTTTGAGCCTGTTACTTATTATACTTACTTACTTAATGATGAAACAGATGCACATTAATACCATTATCTTGAATAACCAAAATATATGAACGAAACTCAAATATCTGAACAGTTAGAAGTGCTAAAGAAATCTCAAAACACGGGAAATTTGATAACTAGTCTGACAAACCTCTACTATTCAACTAGAGAGCCAATGGGATAGGTCCCTAACTGACTCATACTCAACTAAAAAGAAATAAATAAATACTAAATATCTGTAATAAATAGTCCCTGAAACATGAGGACTCACCACTGCTGATGGGTAGGTAAGAGTGCTCGAATAGTCACTGATAAGGCTGAAACTGAGCACCTCAACCTACATTATGACAATAGTATAGAACATAGACAAAACATGTGGGTCAGTACTTAGGGAAATGTACTAAGCATATGGGGGAGGGTGCACTTAAAATAATGAATATCATAAGCTTTTATAGGAGGCATGCACACTGTAATAGATAAATCACATAGCTTAAACAAAAACTTTATAAATAAAAAAGAAGTAAATGTGAGACATAAACTTATAAATCATCTTATTTTCGAAACACTTATACTTTGCAAAATTCAAATCTTTGATCTTAGAGAAAAAGTCGAATACTTAGTGACTTCAAAACTTTATATCTTTATGACTTTAGGATTGGGAATTTAGAGAGTTTGGGAGACTCAGTAACTTAGAGAGTTTCATCTAACTGACATAAACCATGTGAGCTACATGGAGTCCAACGTCTTACCCACATTGGGGAGAGTTGTACTATCCTAGCCATCGGAGTAGGACCTTAAAATTTAGTGATCACTATCTTAACCCACTTGGGGTATATCAAGAACCTACGGGGGCATGTAGTTTTGGGGCATGAGACCTCGGAATCAAGCCCAAATTGGTGTTAAATACTACTCCCTTACTTAGCTCAGAAATTTAAAAAATCCACCTTAAAATCATTTCAACAATGTATGTAGTGGGAGCCAAAATGCATCCCATTTTTCTTCAACTCAAAATGTGGATTTCTATTATCTTTTTACTCAAAACTTATTTCTTGAAATTCTTTAAAAATCATCAAAATCATAGTCTTAAAACTCATGCTTCAACCATAAGGTTCAACTCATAGCAATATAACTTGGAATTTCTCAAAACATGACAAGGACATGGAATTTTGCAACTTTACACCATAACTTGACAATTTAAAACATTAATAAACATAATGATAACACAACTCAAGGTTTAGGCAAGATATAATCTTGTAAACTCAAAATACTATAATATAGCATAAATTCTTTATGAAAGTTCAAAATACTCGCAAAAATATGTACTTTTTAGGCACAAGAACGAAAGGGTGTTCTTGTTCAAAACCACATACCTTAAAACCTTGAACTTTTGGATGACTTTTCGAACTTCGGGATGCTACTCACGAACTTTTGGGTGTCCCTCATAGCCCTCGTAATGGGTATTCCAACTATGTAAAAATTAGAGAATTACCATGGTTGAATCTCTAGCGATTGGGGGTTTTATGTTGAAACCCTAAGGGTTGTTCTTGGTGAAATTAAGAGACATAGAACTTATTTTGGTGTTTTATGGTATTAATCCCGTGATAAAGAGGATGGAGGGGTGAAAATTTACCATCTCACCCTTAATGAGTCGGAGAAGGAAGGCAGAAAGTTGGCCTGGCGTGATTGAGCAGGCGACACGCGCTCTAGTCCACTGCTCTATGGCAGGCGTCACCTGGCTTAGTCCACCAGACTTTCCAGGCACTACCCACTTAAGAGCGGTGCTGAACCCAGGGCGACGCGGGCTTATCGCAAGGAGCTACTGGAATTAGAATCCAAACATCGTCTTAGGCTCATCTAAAAATTCCAAAACTCCCCCGGAACATACTACAACCTTTCCCCGTTGGAACGCAACAAAAGTTTCAATAAATGGAGGTCGGGAAGGCCGCGAATTAATTCAACGAAGATTCAAGGCTCAAAAATGACTAAGTGTTGGAACACTTAGCAAAATTTCTAAGTGTTAAGTTTTTCTTAGCTTTGTTTTGGGGCTCTAATGTCATGGTAACTTTATGGGTCTTACAATTATACTGGAAACTTATACTTAATTGGATTATCTCTTCAACACTCTTTCTAAAATAGTTATAGCAGTATTAGGGAGCAATGAATCTTAGGTATGGGTTACAAAAGACATCCCACTGAGGAATCACAACAATGACACTACTTTATCGCATGGAGTATAAACATATAACTCATAAACTAGGATAGAATTACCAGGCCTTAGGCAATGCAACTTCTTACTTTCCAGCTTAGCACACTTCTAGAATATTCCCTTAACTATACTATCCCCTTCAAATACCATATACATTTGATTTAACTTATATAATTCTCATGAGTGTTGAAAAATCTTTCTACTAATGCCTACAGTAGCTTAAATTCTTTCACCGTGATCAAGCCTAACTCTAAATCACAAAATACACATGCCACCCAAGATACTATTCTAAATCATATGATTCAACCTTTCATGTCTTTTTAAAGATCACACCCTAAGCATAACGTGCCTTACCACTTCAATGAATAACTCTAAACTCTTACTATGGATTCGTTAGTTCACATTGCGTTCCTCCACTTAAATCTCAACATGTCATTCAAGCCTATCTGTATAACCACATATAAACCTCAAGTGATGCAAGTGTGATCACGTAGATGGACTCTTGTGGGTATGTATTGAAGTCATCTAAGTGTGTGTGCAAGAGAAGTGTAATTAAGGTCCCAAATACACACCAAAAATAGCCCACTACAAATACTAAAGGGACAGCCCACTCTTGAAGGGCCATTTTGAGCATTTTACATTCTATCTTGTAATACACTATAAATAGAACCTCTTAGGGTTTTAGTCTTAGTTTTTGATGAATATGAATATTTTATAACATAGAAATACAAAGTCCTCTTTCCTTGAGGCAAATTTGAAACTTGGAACTAGGTAACAACAAGAGGGTGAAATTACTTTTATTGTTTGTTTGCTTGGAAACTTAGGTCTTGAGGTTCATGAGTCCCTCTTGGTACAAGTAAGAACTTTATGTTTCTATTCATTTGTCTTAGGGTCCTTTCATTGTTAGGGTTCTTAGATTTGTGAATATTGTATGTCAAGTTACTATCCATTTTGTATCTTGTTATTGCGGAATCCAAATCTGGTTGTTTTTGTTTTCATATTGTTCATCAAGTTTTTGTTTTGTTTTGTGGCTGTTTTGGGTGTCAAATACACCTTTGTTTCTTATATTCTTGTTAGATTTGTCAAATCCGAGTGAGGTCTCCATTTGGTTCACGATTTATTGTGATTTGTGGACTATTTTAAAGGGTGTATTGGATTGTTTTATGGCTGTTTCGTATTCCTCTTGTTTGTCCCATATCATTTGGTATCAGAGCATGGCTTGATCTTTTTCCCACAAGATCAATCTTGGGATTGTTAGTAAACAAAAAAAAACATTCAAACTGGAAAAATCCAAAAGAAGAAAAGTTGTTCCGTTTTTGTGTTTGGACAAAAATTTTGAACTTTGATTTGTGAGTCCTTTTATGTGTTTTGTTGTTTTTAGTGTTAGTTTCTTCATCACTAACACTAAAGGAGTCTAATCTAAGTTTGAGCTATCATTGTTGATGTTGCTGTTGTGAACTTCACCTTGGCAGATTATTGTTGCGGATTTAAAGTTTGGACTATTTTGGACGTGTGTTGTGTTGTTAGTTCAAGGTTTAAACGTGTATTCTGTAGATTGTGTCGTGGATTTTAAGCTTGTAAAGGTGTTTTTGATGTTTGGGGTACAACTTGAACCATAGAACTTCAAGATTCAAAAGAGTGTTCTTGTTGTCCTTCATCATCTTCATCTATTGTTGGAAAAAAAGGTTGATATTTGATCTTGAAAGTTGAATAAAGAGAGTGTATATTTTGTTAGTCCTGAAAGACATAATTCTAAAACTTAAGACTCCTCAAGACTTTTACAACCAATTCCAACCATTCAAGGACTTTAACAACCACTTTTCAAACAACCTTCCATGATTTAAGGACCATGTCTTGAGGAGAAAAGTCAAGTCTTGCTTTTTGAATTTGAAAGAGGATTTCAAGACTTGTTTTCTATCCTTAACCAATTACCTCCAACTCCAAATTACAATGGGACAAAGACTTGAAATTGAAATATAAAATTGTAGAAACTGCAACCAATACATGGTTGCCACGTCACGTTTTTACTGTTCGCTGATAATTTTTAAGCTCAAACTTTGATTTCTTAGTTTCTAATATTTGTTTCTTAGTTGTAATTTGTTTATTCTATTACTAATTAACAAGCTTGTAATTATCTACTAGGTTTTAAGTTAGTTTTGGGTCCCTCTATTCGTGTCTACCTTCTTTATGTGCTTTTCTCTTTTGTAAATTCATTGTTTATTGATTCAAGTCCAAAATAAATTTTCTGTGAGTAAACTCAAACAAAAATATATTCCGGCCAAATACTGACTCATCTCTCAATTACTCACGAAGTACAAGCCGGCTTTCAACACTTGTGAAACTAAGTGTGAGGTAAAATTGAGAGTGAGAGCATGGTGAGGCTAATTTGAGCTAACAAATTGTTTGTTTGTTTCTTTTGTTGTCTTTCTTAGGTCCCATGGATGACGGTACTTCCAAGGCTTCCCTTGAAGATGTCAACCGAAACCTTGAAAGACTACGTCACATACTTGACTCTCCGAATCCAAAACCATTAATCCAACCTCCACTTGACCAAGGAATAATGGCCCGTCTTGAAACTATCCTCCGTGATTGTGAAAGACGAGAAAGGGAATGCATGCCATAAAAACCACTATATCAAAGGCTCCCTTGTGATTAGAACTTGTCAAACGTACAAGTGAGCTTCCATGACACATATCAAAGTAAAGACCGTAACTCATGCGAGTTACAAGGTAAAATACTATTCCCCACACTCTTACAAACTTGGAATGTTGTTATATGGCTAGTAATAGCCAAATGGGAGTAAATTTAGATTTGCATAGAGTACAAGTGCACGAGTCTTCCTTTTGTGATACTCTTGGTGTTGTTAGGAGTCATGATGACCAAGTTCTTGTTGTAAGTAAGCAAGCACTAGTTGATCCTATAGATGACAAAACTAATTCTTCTCGTAAGAATGATTTGTGTCCATCTAGTGCTAGCACTTGTGATTTGAATAAGGTTCCATTGCCAGGTAATAAGACTATTCACGCACTAGTTGACCCTTGTGAAAACCAAGGTGAGTCTAAGTTGGTATGTGAGTTTCCAACAACTAGTGAGGTTTTGAAAAATGATCAATTATATGACGATAAACTTGATGTGCTTGAATATCTAGAAAACCCGATTAGTATTTGTTCTTGTGAAGTTGGTTTTGAGTGTACTCCCTTTGTTGTCCATGATAATTTATGTCTAAGTAGGGACTACTCTCTTGAAGGAGAAAGTGTTGCATGCCTAGAAATGCTATCTACTCCTTATTCGTGTGTTTCCTATGTTGAGCTTGCTAATAACAATGAACTTGAAATTAGTAAGTACTTGCATGAGGACACCATAATTGGAGTTGACTCGTGTGACCCCTTTTCCTACCCTGTTTGTGCTCATGATATTTTCTATAGTGATATAGAGGGTATTCATAATTTTGAGGGCGGTACCTTAGGAGAAAGTAATTATGGACAAAAACCATGGCCATGGCTGCTTCGCCCTTTTGATCCTGGTACCATTTAGGGTGGGAAAGGATGACTCTCGGGCTACTTTTCTTTTATCTTGATGCTTGTCCGAGCCACTTCCTTTGTAGTATTTGTAATAACATTTTCATGATTAAAACAAAGTACCTGTGGCTGTACTTTAAATTTGTTCTGCCTTGGTATGGCATATTGATGAGTTATTTTTGCTAACCATAACCCCTCATGTCATGAGGATGTGTGATTTTTTGTCTTCTCTTGATTTTGCAAAGTACGGATTCGAGGTCGAATCCTTTTCCAAAAAGAGAGGATGATACGAGTGTGATCACATAGATGGACTCTTGTGGGTGTGTATTGAAGTAGTCCAAGTGTGCATGCAAGAGAAGTGTAATTAAGGTCCCAAATACACACCAAAAACAGCCCACTACAAATACTAAAGGGACAGCCCACTCTTAAAGGGCCATTTTGGGCATTTTACATTCTATCTTGTAATACACTATAAATAGAACCTCTTAGGGTTTTAGTCTTAGTTTTTGATGAATATGAATATTGTATAACATTGAAAGACAAAGTCCTCTTTCCTTGAGGCAAATTTGAAACTTGGAACTAGGTAACAACAAGAGGGTGGAATCACTTTTGTTGTTTGTTTGCTTGGAAACTTAGGTCTTAAGGTTCATGAGTCCCTCTTGGTCCAAGTAAGAACTTGATGTTGCTATTCATTTGTCTTAGGTTCCTTTCTCATTATTAGGGTTCTTAGATTTGTGAATATTGTATGTCAAGTTACTTTCCTTTTTGTAACTTGTTATTGCGGAATCCAAATCTGGTTGTTTTTGTTGTCATATCGTTCATCACATTTTTGTTGTATTTTGTGGATGTTTTAGGTGTCAAATGCACCTTTGTTTCTTATATTCTTGTTATATTTGTCAAATCTAAGTGAGGTCTCCATTTGGTCCATGATTGTTGTGATTTGTGGACTGTTTTGGAGGGTGTATTGGACTATTTTATGGCTGTTTCGTATTCCTCTTGTTTGTCCCATATAATCAAGGCAAAACTCTCATAAATACAAACTTTATACATTCTCTAAACCACTAATAACACAACTCCCATGCGCTACCCCAAGAACATACACACACCAATTCCCACTAACCAACCCATGTATCAAAACTTGGCCCCAAATCTTACTACACACTTATGGCCTTATCTAAAATAAACATACAATGATCTTTCATCAACAAGAAATATTCACTCATCACCACTATCATCACATAAGGAGGAGTCACTAAAAGGTTAAAACATAAGACCCTGAAGTATGAAAGGGTTTTAAACGGGACTTGACACTGAGGATGAGGAATAGCAATTCAACCTCAAGGATTTATCAAAGTGATCTGTATTGAGGGCATACATAGCTATAAGTTGAATCTTGCCGATCATTTGGCATAAAGCATGATTTATGGAAACTGAGCACCCTATAAGGCGTAAATACATGAGTCATGAGCTACATGACCTCAATTTGGAGTTCATAACATACGAAATGTGATCCCGACTACTTCAATGAACTGAAACTCATTATCTTAGAACTGGAAGAGTACATGAATCTCTATCATATGCATGAATCATGACCTATAATTATGGAACTAAAACGTGAGGCATGAGTAGGTATAGGGATAACTGAAAAAAATATTGAGTTAAGAATGAGTTGAGCTTCACCCTTACTTTCTGATGTTCTATATCATACTGACATCACTACTAGAATCTGAGATCCTGACTTGGTTATTCCCTCTATCATCTCCCCATTAGCCTCAAGCCATCATTTTTAAGTTTGAGAGATCCCTTACTAGACTTTAACTGAACTACACTTACTGCACTCTAGGGTCTGGAAAATGACCATACATGCATATCATAGAACTTAACCAGAATGACTACCCCTAAAAGTGGAAAACCCACTGTCAATACTACCTTCTGAGATACACTCTATCTTTCTATAGTCACTAATAGTCATCACATAATACTTGAACACTTACTAACTTCGAATATTCATAAGTATCCCCATATTTGAAGTGCACACCCTTTAGCGCTTCAACTCTTATTTCTAATAGTTCAACCTTCAAAACTCAACTTAGCTTCTAACAATTAACATAGATATCACCAAGCCTTTAATGAACCACTCTACTTCTGTCATAGCCTACCAATCTAGCTACTTCAAACTTATATCCCTCTACCATGAGAACTAAGATCATATCAAAAGGATCAACACTATCAAACAAAGCTCCTTAACTTGGCTATTTAGAATACCATATACCATCTAACTAGTCTTTTCCCACCTAACAACTCAACGGTACCACTAGCCACATACAACATGTAATAGCCTTAGCAAAATACCGCAACCTTATATTACCTTGGGCATACTTCGGCATCATACATACAACATCATACTTCATTACAGATCAAGTAACTTAAGCTCTTGCGTACACTGCTCAAGCCTATTAGATCACTTTCATAAAACTGGTATCGTTACCCAAGCAATCATCACAACTACTTTAACGGCCATCAACTGTGCAAACTTAATGTATAGTGCTAAACATAATTTACAACACAACCTTACACGCAATTCTCACTTAGGAACTATGAATTAAACATCAAGAAACACTAGTACACTAGAACTTCATAACCACAATAATCGATTATGACCTTACATTTTCCTTGTCATAATCCATTAG
This sequence comes from Capsicum baccatum var. pendulum, assembly GCA_030864225.1. Classification (NCBI taxonomy): domain Eukaryota; kingdom Viridiplantae; phylum Streptophyta; class Magnoliopsida; order Solanales; family Solanaceae; genus Capsicum; species Capsicum baccatum. Next base: position 16,413,804 of record CM061560.1, read on the forward strand.
CATGTACTATTTCAACATATCAAGCCTACTAATTTATTCCTACAAAACATGCATAATTAACCTCTTGCCACTATTTACCACTACACCATTTAAATTTAAGCCTAAAGTCTAGCATCAATCATCTACCACGAATGAAGAATGCAACATAATATACTAGTCCATCAAATTGGGATATTCTAACCAAATACCTCAAAATCTACAAATACCTTTTTCACTAGTACTAGTTTACAACTACCAATGAAAAGAAGGTCAAAGGGTAAGGTCATATAATAGACATGATCAACCTTAATCTTACAGTATAACCCCATAAAATCTTATCTACTTACACGGCTTTCTTACATCAAACTTACTTATCCCAGGGGGCATTTAGACTACCTTCAAATTCCCCATTTTGAAAAGAAAACAAATAACAATCTAAGTAAAACACTTCCTATGCTTACTACCATACAATCCACAAATGGTACTATCACATTAGTCTACCACCACAAAATGGTAAATCATTCTCAATCAACGGTTATTTGGCTATAAATATTTAGTTACACAAAATTCACCCTCACTCTGACCTCTAACCTTGTGACTTAATATCACCAACTTCTTGGTCTATTTTCACTACTAATAGATCATGACACCGACACTTTACAGTTTCAACAAATACAAGGACAACAAGATGAACAACCAGTTGCTAGTGAATCAAAATAGGCCTCACACGGCTTCACTAGACTTTGATTTTTGTGTTTTGAAGAAGAAAATGAAACAAATAATAAAGCAACTATGCTAGTGAATTGAAAGAGCCCCACACGACTTCACTAGACTTTTTGTTTTCAACAACACAATGATATCAAGATTACAAGAGATAAAAACTTGATACACAATATTCAATGACCCAAGAATACACATATTACTCTTGCCTTAACTGAATGTCTCATAAGAACGAGGACAAAATTTTAAACCAGGGAGCTCCTCTCCAGTCCTTTGTGTGAATTCTAAAATTTCTGCTAGTAAATCTGAAAGCATTATATGGGAACACCATAGTGAGGAAAGAATTAGGATAACTTTTTTTTCATATGGGTAACACCATAGCACGAATTAGAGTATGAGGGAGGAATATTCTGACTCTATAGCACGAACTAGAACATGAAAAAAGAGAAACATTCCTAAATACCTTTTAGCCTCCTGCTTATAAGTGTGGTTCGCTACACACCCATAAACAAGACTCTACCCAATTCAATTTCGCAGACACCGTGGTATCATAAATCATGCTCTAATACCAAGTTCGTCACCACCCAAATCGGGTCCTTAGCCGTGACGAGCATCCCGAACTATGAAAGCCTGGAATGCCCTTCTATATTGGTGATCATGCACATTGTTCATATAATAAAAAGAATGCAGAAATACAACATACAACAAAATCATGGTCATAAGTCTGATATAAATTAATAGTGGAAAATGAAATCCAAAACCATCTATCAACGTCTGAAAACCGTCTGTAAAATATCTACTACATAACTAATAACAAATGTCTGAAAATTGGGACAAGGCCCCCAGTAGACCAAAACTGTAGATATGATAAATAAATAAAATACATTACGCCTTGTGGAATATAGAAGGCTCACCACTGAACTCTGCGCTATTGTCTAAAATGTCTACTACTTATCAAGACCCCTAGACTGAGCCTCAGAACCTAGGAGGCTGGGGGAGGAGGGTCAATACAGATGTACTAGTATGCTGAGCAAATCCAAAATAATCATTTATATTCAACATATATGAGAGCATTTGAGTATAGTTCATAAATATATCACATAGTAAGAAATTGCATGGGCATTTTTAAAGGACTCTGTAAAACCATTGAACTCTGTAACACTCTTTATTTTACTTCTGCGCTAGGTGGTATACCCTAAAATTCTAAATTCCATGGGCTATATAAAAACCAGCATTAACTCGGCAGCCAAGCCCCCAACCCAAGTGTGCCGCAAGGGTCAGAGTCTCTGAATCTACTATGCTACACGATCGTCGCCAGCATACAATAATAATATACTCGTATCGGTAAATACGATTTCAGGCTAAGAGTTACTTGAACTCAAGCCCTCTTCGGGTAATCACCTAACCCTCTTTAAGCCCATTTTTAACTCTTTTAAAATCATGTATTTTTTGAGAACATATTCTAAAAACATACTCTGAAATCTCTTACTCTGTTATGGCGTACATACTTATGGTATTGTCATACCATTGACTTACAAGTCATATATCTGAGCCATATTAGCTTATTATAAATCTCTGTCTTTAAGACATAAGTTTAGGACCACCATATCAGTAGAATAATTCGAGAAACTCTTTCTTTAAAACTCATGTAAACACAAGCAAGAAAATTTCTTTGTCAACATTTCAACAATACAAGGTGGTCCTGTCAAATTACTCAATCTCATGCAAATCTTTCTCTTTAATACAAAAAGCATAATTATATCAAGAAGCTCCCTCTCATTGTCTCTAAATCATGCACAAATTCTATGATATTGAGAAAATAAATTTCAAACCATGATTCATGCTTTTCGATCAATCACCATAAGATCATAAACATAAGGTTATCATAAGAGAGGGATTCTATTATTTGTGCTCTCAATCAAATCTTTGGTTTCAAGTTTCATACATATACTTATATGTGTAAATCAAACATAATAAATCATGGATTTCAAAACCCCTTTTGACAAATTCATACTTGATGATCTTTAAATCATAATTGAGTGTTTTCAATAAGCCCATGTAGTTTTAGGATAAACCCCACGCACCTCAAAGTAGGTGATTCTTGAAGCCTATGGTTTGGGAATTCCAAATCGATTTTCAATCAATTTTGAAAATCCACGATTGAATTTTGAGTTTCTTGGAGGAGAAGTATATGAACTAGGGTTTTTGTTTTGAGGAAAATCTTGAGAATGTCGTATATTATGCTTGTAGAGGTCTTAATGTACTGTTTGTACATTTTAAGAGGCTTGAAAAAAGACAAAATTACCCTTGTTAACTTTCAAACGAAGCTGAAAAAAATAAAACTGGGAACCCGATTTTATGGGCCACCGCGACGCGCCACATTGCGGTGGCTCACTGGAAATTGACGAATGAGAAATTGGGATCCTTCACGATGTTCCACTATCGCGAGGTCCCACTAAAATTTGACAATTGCTAATTAAACCCTCTCTGTGATGCGCTAAACACCAGAATGACGATGTTTTACGATTGAAACTTAAAATAACCATAATTTCTTCACCGAGTGTCCATTTTGGACAAATCTTATATCGATGGAAATATTATTCAGTCATTCACATAATGAAAAGTTGAAATATAAGGAATTCCACAGGAAAATAAATATAAATCATTCTAGAAGACAATGTTTGATACTTTAAGGACGAAATTTAGCAAGAAAAACTTTGGGGTATTACAGATTTCTAGCTTGAAAATGCGGAATGTTATAGGTTGGGTTAATTTTATTCTTTAGTGTACCTATCGGGCTTATGGGGGCCCAACTAGGTTATGTTGTATGCCTAGCGGGCTTATGGGGGCCCAGTTAAGTTATGTTTGATTTATCTATTATTGTTGTATTATTATTTTTCGGTATCGCATACGTTTATTCCTTTACAATCTTAGCATAGCTAGGTAGTTGTTTTACTTTCCATCCCTATTTAATAATGACTCAAATTATGCCCTCGCATTGTAGTTATACCTTTTCTGTATTGTGTTCATTCGGTCGATGATGCCTACTGAGTACCCGTGATTTTGGTACTCATACTACACTTCTGTATCTTTTTTTGATGCAGATTTGGGTATTAGCAGTCAACGTTAACGTGGTTCCTAACTTCCAGTACTAATTCAGAGCAGGGTGAGCTTGCTGTCATCTGAGGCTGATCCTCCTCTATCTATTCCAGTTAGTCTTTTGCACTCGAGACTACTTGTGTATATTGTATACGTTTTTTTTTTATTTTTGTCTAGAACTCTGGGTATATGTTAGTAGTGGATCTAGTACCGACCTTACCAGGTCTTGGGAGGGATTCTTTTGTGCATTTGGCAATTCTCCTTCCCATATTTTAGTATATGAGATATGGTTACTTTCTGGTTGTTACTTTTTATTTCTATTGCTATCATTATACGCGACCTTTTCTGATTTTTGCCTATTAGCCATTATCTATTATTTCAGGCTATGGCTTAGCTTGACTACTAGGGGGAATGAGGCAGGCGCCTCACAACTTGAGAAATCGGGTCGTGACATAAACCCACTTGGATTGATCCTAAAACTTGAGAAATATCGCAATAATTGGCTAGCTGGTCATCAATTAGTTCTAGTGACCTATCTTCTTTGTAAAGCTTCTAGGCTTGTTTGAGTTTAGATCAAGGAATCATGACTACATCTGTTATAAAGAAATAGTTATTTGTGTAATGCAGATAAAAGGGTGTTTACATGACCGATAAGGTTAAGGTTGTTATCTTGAAGGACAAATCCTCTATTTCTCTTGCCACTTACAATATCCAACATTAATCTGCCAAAGCTAAACACATATGATTTTACCGAGAAAATCCCATCTACTGCAAATTCAAGGGACATATACCCACTATGCTGAAAAAACAATAGCAAGAGAATTAAAGAAGCAAGATGTCATATAAGAGTAATTTATATGATATTAAGGATTCTTACTATGTCCCAACCACATGGCGTGTTTTTGCTCCCATCTCATTTCCTACAACATTTCTGGTCATGCCAAAGTCTGAAATCTTTGGATTCATTTCCATATCTAGTAAAACATTGTTTGCCTTAAGGTCTCTATGGATAATCCTTAGTCGAGAATCTTGATGGAGATACAATAATCCATGAGCAATTCCATTTATGATGTTGAAATGCTTTGGCCAATCTAGTAAGTAAACGTGGTTCACAAAAGTAAAAACTGAACACAGTGTTTTTAAGTGAAAAACACCTGACTCAAGAAAGGTGTAAAAAACCACAGCCTGTACCTCTACAGGATTTAAACCCAACTTCACTATAACTCTTGAGCCTCAACAATCAACAACATTACAAAACTTCTTATAAACTAGGAATTAAAACTTCTAACTCCTATAACTACAAAAACACAAATCTTCGCAAGATAAGTGCCCCAAGTCTTCGAGTTTCGTAACTTGAAGACACAATTCCTAACTCAGTTTATAGAACATTGAGACTAGAACAATGACTCATTACAACTCAAGAACCTACCTATTACAAACAGTCTAAGACTTGCTAAGTAAGGGACCAGGTTCTTCTTCAAGTAAGTGAAAGATTTTGCTGATTGTAGATTGTCTTATCAGTATGTGAGTGAGTTAATTGAATCCAGCTTGTCGTATATATGCACACCTTCTGATACAGTCCTTTTAATCTCATCTTCTATCTTCTTTAGGACTCTATCAAGTAACTTCACTTCTTGTTGCAGCCGTCTCTCTCTCTTCTAGATTAAGTAGGACTCTTTTGCTTTATCCTTTAGCCTTGTAGACTCCCTGATCAATTAAACTTCAGAATGCGACAATTACCTTCTTATAGCCATTGAAACAAATCTGAACATCCCTTGCTTATCCATTCTTGTCCTAATGTTTTGACAATCTTGTAATAATTTCAATATGCACTTCATATGACAGAAGTAGTTTCACTTGTGTGGAACAGCTTGCACAACATATTTCACTCACATGTCTATCATCAAAACATCTCATGCCCTAACAAATTCCCCCTTTTTGATGATGACAAACATAGCAGCACAGCATAATAAAAACCTAACATACTCAAAAAAGAATTTAAATAAAAGAATCATAGTAGAATGAAACAGGCTAGCCAAGTTGAGTTATAAGTATTGTATAATCTGTTTTTCCCCCTTTTGACATCATCGAAAAGTTGAGCCATCAAGTGAAAATAGTTTAATAATTCATGGCCACTGGGGCTATCACTAAAACAAGCAAAATTCAGAGCAAGAGACAACTATGCATTGAATTAAAAAGAAGTAGATCATGGTAAGCAAAGAGGTCCATTTCACGCACAAAAAATAGATACAATTATTATTACCCAGTAACAACAAAAAAGAAAAACAAGTTGGACCAAGGGACAGCAAAGAGAAAAGTCTTAAGGGATGAAGAAGGATTTTAATTGGATGAGGTAGAGGGGATAAGGGATGTCAACTTCCTAATAATATCAGCATTCTCAGTTCGTTCCTTTGCCAAAGTGGCTGTGAGGGAAGAAATTTAAGCTTCAAGGACCCTCTTTTCATCTTCATGAACAACCTGGGTAGCCTCCAATACAGCTTGTGCAACCTTTAGATTACCCTACTTTGCCTCTAAGCCATTTCACAACTTCAGCATAGGGCTGTCTGTACTTCTCATAACACAGGTAACATAGCATGGTTCACATGTCCAATGACATCCTTAGTAGAGGAAGGTCTATTGGAATCTCAAAATCCAATAGTTCTATCAAGGTAAGATTAAGGAAACTTGCAACTATTCGTTTTTCCTATCTAGGCAGGATCATTTTGTGGACTATATCAAAATAAAATTGATAGAGAGGAAAATTGATAGAGAGGAGACATCTCATTTTTCATCACCCTACGATGAGAAGGAAGAAAGGGATTCCTAGAGAATCTCATGGAAATATCAAGAGCTGAAGGAAAATTATCAAGAGGAGGCCAAGATCCCTTCACATAATGACCCCAACCCCCAGTAGGAACATTTGGAATTCTACCCAGATCAGCAAGATAAAGATTAATGGTTTTCCCATGAATAGTGGTTGAGATCATCTCCCCAATTGCAACTCTATTTGTATAAAATTCATGAACTTCATTTTTACCAAACCTCCTTTGATGATCACCTGACACAAACAAGTATGACCACTCCTGAGCTCTCAATTTTGAGACTAAAGTATCCACATCAAGACCCCCAAAACCAGTGACAACTCTACCCCTAGCCATCTTGTATTTCTAAAAATGTAGAACATGATCTGACTGAGAAGCCTTATCAACAGAAGTATCAACATCAATATCAAAATCAGAATCAATGGCAGTAGGAGGAACAGGAGAAGTATCAGGAAGAAAGTCAGAATCTGATTCAAATGAGTCAGAAGAAACAGGTTTGGGTACTTATTTCTTTGGATGTGAGGTAGACTTTGAAGAATATTTAGAGGGAGTAGGACCTTTTCTAGTAGATACTTTGACAGTAAAAGCTTTGACGGTGGATTTTGAGGATAAGGAGGCTTTGGAAGTGGGTTGGAAGGCCAGTTAACGAGGGAAGGAGGGCTTGGAAGTTTTAGCTATGGTGTGCTTCTATTTTCTTTTGGAGTGAATAAGAATATCAGGAGAGGACCACATAGGGGTGGAGAAGTAGTAGGGACTACCCATTTATTTTTACTTGCTTGAAGTGTCTCTTCCAAATAAGCATCTTCCTATTGTTTTTGTCCTCGAATATGTGGAGTTAGAGGTGAAGGGACGATGGGAGAAGACTTTACTAGAGTATCTACATCAATATCAATGGCGACAGAAGATGGTTTTTATTTTAGAGTAGATATTGACCTTTGAGAGATAAGGTCAGCAATGGGAATGTCATCTCGATCAAGAATCTGAAGAGAAACTGGAGGTGGTGGTAAGGGTTCAGATAATGGTGAGGGTTTGGAAGAAGAGTAAGAGAAAGGGTGTGGTAAACTCTTGAAAAATGCAAAATTGGATAATTTGAGAAAGATTTAGGGTTGGATGAGTGAAAGTGAGGTGATGTTTGGATGAAGAATAATTTCTGTTGAAGGATTAGTAGCAGATTCTGAGGAAGAAGAAGAGGAGGAAGATGCAATAATTTGTTATGATTTGCAAAGATTGAATAAGAAGTGGATATAGAAGAAAAACCAAGAGGGGTATTTAAGAAGGAAGAGAAGAAAGTTGAAATATGAGGGGACCGTATTTTGGAGAAACGTACTGATGTAGGGGTTCTGTGTTGATGGGAAACGTCTGTCAGCCTTTTGAAGAAGATAACCTTTGGGTTTTGGCGGTTTTAATCATAACAGAAAGAACCATGTAGATAACCTGTTTCTTTTAATGCTACTATAGGAAAATAATAATCATACCTGTGTTCTGATTAGTCCATAAATAATCTTGCCTTGATGGTCCAGTCTATCTGCAAAAAACAACACATATCTGAGTCACTTTTCTCTAAAATCTAGGAATTAGGATACACAACTAAATATGTAAGACTGAATTAATCAACAATCACTAAGGCATAGCATATTCTAGTCAATCATTGGGGGAGATTTATACAATTTTAATCATCCCCAAGACTAACCTATTTTTTTCAAAGTGTTCTCTACTCAAAGTCTTAGTAAATATGTCAACAATTTATTCCTCAGTCGAACAAAACATAATTGATATATGTCCTTTTTCAACATTGTCTCTAAGGAAGTGATGGCGAATATCAATATGCTTAGTTCTCTTATATTGGACAAGATTTTTGGCTATGTTTATAGCACTTGTGTTATCACAAAAAATGGGAACACAACCTACATCTACCCCAAAATCCAAAAGTTGTTGTTTGATCGATAACAAATGAGCATAACATGACCCAGAAACAACATATTTAGCCTCAGCAGTAGACAAGGCTACTGAATTTTGCTTCTTTGTGGACCAGGTAATCAAATATGATCCCAAGAAGTGTGCCATACCTGTAGTGCTTTTCCTGTTCACCAGATATCTTGCATAATCAGCATCAGAGTATCCTACCAAATTAAAGTTACTACCTTTGGGATACCACAAGCCAAGATCACTGGTTCCTTTCAAGTATTTGAAGATTCTTTTTATAGATTTCAGATGTGATTCTTTTGGCTTAGCTTGAAACCGAGCACACAGTCCTACACTAAACACAATGTTAGGTTTGCTTGCTGTGAGGTACAATAAAGACCCTATCATATCTCTATACATCTTTTAGTCTACATCAGAACCTATTTCATCCAGACCAAGCTTTGTGGCAATAGCAATAGGGGTACTTATTTATTTCGCCTCTTCCATGGAGTATCTTTTGAGGAGATCTTTAGCATACTTATGTTGATGGATTATTGTCCCTGATGGTGACTGTTTTATTTGTAGACCCAAAAAGTAATTCAGCTCCCCTATCATGCTCATTTCAAACTCAAAACTCATGAGTTTAGCAAACTCATAAGTCATATTCATGTTGGTTGAGCTAAAAATAATGTCGTCCACATACACCTGCACAACTAATAAATCCTTTCCACTAGTTTTTAAGAAAGGGGTATTGTCAATTTTACCTCTGGTGTGCCCATGCTCTAGTAGAAACTTTGATAATCTCTCATACCAATCCCTTGGTGCTTGTTTCAACCATACAAAGCTTTGTCCAGCTTATACATATGATCTGGAAACTCTTTCTCTCAAATCCTGGTGGTTGCTTCACATAAACCTCCTCCTTGAGAATACCATTCAGGAATGCACTCTTTACATCCATCTGGTACAAAATAAACTCCATGTAAGAAGCAAAGGCAATAAGAAATCTGATAGCTTCAAGTCTTGCTACAGGAGCAAAGGTATTGTCAAAGACAATTCCTTCTTTTTGGTTGTATCCTTGAACTACCAATCTTGTCTTGTTTCTTGTGATTGTTCCATGCTCATCCACTTTATTTTTGTACACCCACTTAGTCCTAATTACTGATCTATATTTTGGGAGAGGAACTAAGTGTCATACTTTGCTTCTCTCAAATTGATTCAATTCTTCCTGCATAGCTATAATCCAATCAACATCAAGCAATGCTTCATTTACTTTCTTTGTCTCTATCTCTGACAGGAATACTTTGAATGCACACATACTTCTCAGTCTAGACCTTATGGTGATTCCAGAGGTGAACCTTGGTACTTGTATCCTTTTAGGATCAAGCCAAGTGAGCTACTACTTCTAATGTTCTAATCTGAGATAGTTGGTGGATCAGTTCCCCCTATCACTATGCCTTCAGCTTCAGTTCCCCCTATTGAAGTGCCCCCATGTTTAGCTGTTTCAATTGATGGAACATGTTGTGTTACATGTTCCTCAGTGTCGTTTCCTTCCTGCAGGTTATTCTTAACATAGGATTCATCAAAAATCACATGTATGCTTTCTTTAAAATGGTTATTTCTATTGTTTAAAACCCTATAAGTCTTACTATGAAGTGAATAACGTAAGAAGATTCCCTCTTCACTTTTAGTATCAAATTTTCTCAAATTATCCTTACTATTATTTTGTATGAAACACTTACAACAAAAGGATCTAAAGTGAGAAATGTTAGGCTTTCTACCTTTTAGTAATTCATAGGGAGTCTTCTCTAACATGGGTCTGATCATGCATCTATTTATGATATATGTTACAGTACTTATTGCCTCAGCCCAAAGGTTTTTGGCAACATTTGTTGCAAACATCATTGTTCTAGCCATATCTTCCAAGGTTCTATTCTTTCTTTCCACCACTCTATTTTGTTGTGGTGTTCTAGGAACTAAGAAGTTATGATCTATACCATTTGATGAACAAAAATCTAAGAACTTTGCATTCTCAAATTACGTACCATGGTCAGACCTTATGGAAACTAATGAAGTGCCCAGTTTCTTTTTTATTTTCTTAATGAAGATTTCAAAGACATCAAAGGCATCTTCTTTAGAGGCTAGAAACAAAGTCCAGGTAAACCTGGAATAATCGTCAACAATTACAAAAACATACCTTTTTCCACCTCTTCTTTAGTGTCTCATTGGTCCACACAAGTCCATATGAACCAGGTCAATACACTTGGTAGTGCTAACATGGTTCTTTGACTTAAAAAAAGATCTTACCTTCTTTCTCCTTACACATGCACTACATAACTTTTCTTTATTAAACTTGGGCTAGGGTAATCCCAATACCATGTCTCTAAAGGAAAGTATGTTCAGTTGTTCCAAACTTGCATGTCCAAGTCTTCTGTGCCAAAGGACGGGATCAGTTTCTATTGCACTTAGAAAAGTCAACTCAGGTCCTGGTATTGCCATTATGTCTTCTTTGTATATATTTTTGTATCTCCTTGCAGTAAGCACAATTTCTTTAGTATCCATCCTTTTGACTTTAACCCCTGCAACAGTAAAAATCACTTTATTACCTTTGTCACACAATTGTGAGATGCTTAGCAGGTTATGCTTCAATCCTTTCATAAGATAAACATCCTGCAATGCTTTTGACTCAGATGAGCCAATTTTTTCAACTCCAGGAATGATTCCCTTTTATCCATCATCAAAATAAACTCCTCCTCCATCTATTTTGGAAAGTGAAAGGAACTTTTTCTTGTCACCAGTCATATGTCTTGAGCAAGCACTACCTAAGTACCAGTGCCTTTTGTTTTCTTTCACTTTTTCCTGTAAAAGAAATCAATGGTTAGACTTAGGAACCCAGACAAGCTTGGGTCCTGTTTTGTTAGTAAAAGGATGAATTGAATTCCTTCTAGTCCATACAGGAAGCAAGTAAGCTGACCTGTTTCTCTGACCAGCTTTAGTGCTTATTTTCTGGGTTTGAGAAAATTTAGTTGCCAGATTCTGACTTCTAGATCTGGTTTTGCCAGCCACAGGACATTCAGTGGGAGGATGTCCAAGATTGTCACAGCTATAGCAAAAATCTTAAATATTATCATCTTTTTAAAAATAACCTAAATCTGCTTTTTCATTATGATTCCTTTTACCCAGCCGATGAACAATTCTAGAAGAGTTTGTCCACCTGTTTGCTCTTTCCAGATCCAGTTTTAGTTTAACAACTTCTTGACTCAGCTTATTCATCTTTTCAGTCAACTCATGGCATTCTTGCTTGTACTTAGTTAACTCAAGTTCAACATTTTCTTGTTCTTTACTCATGTCCTTTTTTCCATATTCAGTAAGAGTCAATTTAAGAACTTCAGACTTAAGATCATTATTTGAGGACTCAAGCAATGTGATTTGTTTCTTATGAGTGCAACTTTTTTTTTCAACAGTATGTTCTCAAACTTTCAAGTCAATGAAATTGAATTTTAGACTTGCAAGACTTTTGAACAATTCATCCCCATCAGAAGTCAATTAAAGCAATCATCAAGGAAACAAGTTTAGTTTTAGAAAACAGATACAACTTTTCTTTGAGTTTGAGTATACGTAGCTCAGAAGCACCATCTTCTTCTTCAATGTTTGAATCTCCAAAAGCCATAAACGTTGTCTCATCAACTTCATCATCATCATCAGAGTCGGATCCCCATGCAGCTATCATAACATGTTCTTCCTTTTCCTTCTTCTTGGCCTTTTCTTTTTGTTCTTTTTTAGCCCTTTCCTTCTCCATTCTATTTCCCAACTAGGGCAATATCTGATCTGATGATCAGTCTTACCACACTTGTAACATCCATTTGTATTGTCATTGGAATGTTTCTTGCTACCTGTTCTCTTTTTTTTTTAAACAATTTGCTGAAGTTTTTAGTTATGAAGGCAACTTATTCCTTGTCCATCTCAATCTCTTTATCACTATCAGAAGCCTTTAAGCCCAAGATTTTCTCAGAAACCTTTTGTTCACTAGTGCCATCAAATTCCATTTCATAGGTTCTTAAGTTCCCTACCAGTTATTCAAAGTCATACCTGTGAGATCCTTATTTGCTTTCCTGATTGCAGTGACTTTAATATTCCATTTGGATTTTGGTAGAACCCTCGGAACCTTCTCTACTTATTCTTCCTCATTGATGACTTTTCCCAAGGAGTTCAATTCATTTGTTAGAGTAGTAAGTCTTATCATCATGTCATGCAAGGATTTATTTTCCTTCATCTTAAATGTTTCATATTCATTAAAAAGAATAGAAATCCTAAATTTTCTTACCTGAGAGGTACCTTTATGTGCATTGACTAAAGCATCCCAAATTTGCTTAGCAGTGGTACAGGTAGATACTCTATTGTATTAAGCAGGTCCTAAACCACAAACTAGGATGTTCTTTGCCTTAGCATTTTTATGTAAAGCCAAAAGATCATCAGGAGTAAACTCACTCCTCACTTTCTTGACTTGTTCACCATCTTCTATATTCATAGAGATAGTAGGACCATCAGCAATCCTATCCCATAATTCATAGTCTTCTCCTTGAATAAACATCTTCATCCTGGCTTTCTACCAGATGAAATGAGTACCATCAAATAATGGAGGTCTAGTAATGGATTGACCTTCACTGTGACCAGTAAGAGGTGCGGAATTCATCATAATGACCTAATCTTAGGTGCAAACCCTATTTAAGACAATCGTCTCTGATACCACTTGTTAGAGTACAATCCTTACTGATTGCCTATCTGTGAAACGAGTAAGTAACCATGGTTCACAGAAGTAAAAACTGAACACAGTGTTTTTACTTAGTAAACACCCGACTAAAGAAAGGTGTAAAAAACCATGACCTGTACCTCTACAGGATTTAACCCCAACTTCACTATAACTCTTGAGCCTCAACAATCAACAAAATTACAAGATTTCTTGTAAACTAGGAATTAAAACTTCTAACTCCTATAACTACAAAAACCCAAATCTTCCTAAGATAAGTGTTCCCAAGTATTCGAGTTCCCTAACTTAAAGACATAATTCATAACTCAGTTTATAGAACACTGATACTAGGACAATGACTCATTACAACTTAAGAACCTACCTATTACAAACAGTCTAAGACTTGCTAAGTAAGGGACCAGGTTCTTCTTCAAGTAAGTGAATGATTTTGCTGATTGTAGATTTTCTTATCAGTGCATGAGTGAGTTACTTGAATGCAACTTGTCATATATATGCACACCTTCTGCTACAGTCCTTTTTAATCTCATCTTCTATCTTCTTTAGGACTCTATCAAGTAACTTCACTTCTTGTTGTAGTTGTCTCTCTCTCTTCTAGATTGAGTAGGACTCTTTTGTATTATCCTTTAGCCTTGTAGACCCCCTGATCAACTCAACTTCAGAATGCTACAATTATCTTCTTATAGCCATTGAAACAAATCTGAACATCCCTTGTAAACTCTCCAACTCGATATAGTCCTTCTCCTTCCCTTAGAGGTATCTGTGACTGGATTCTTTAATAACTTGGGTAAGTAGGATGTCCTAAGTCAAGACCCAGTTGCTCTTCTTCCTTCAGTTTCTTTCCTTGAATAATGGTCGGTTCAAAATTTGGTCCTGTTGTTTACTTCTTTGTATGAAAACACTTTGTGTTTACATTTAAAGGGGACATGATGTAGACACCTAATTTTGTCCCTTTCGAAGTTTGATTTTATCCATTTTTAGCTCACCTTACGACGTACCCTCACCCATGTAATTATATCCCACAAAAATACAAAAAAATAATAACCCTTAACAAAATTCCTAACAAATGTTATCTTGTTTTAATCCTATCCTAACAACCTACTCTTACCCACCCTCATCTACCCTACCCACCTACCCTACCACTAGTCTCACCCCTTTTACACGTTTCTTAGGCCATAATAGAAGAGGAGAAGATGGACCTGACCATTCAAGAGGGACCCACATAGAGAATACAGAAACCATTTTTGTTTTTTTTTCTTCTTCAGGCACTCATGAAAAGGACCATACACACCTCCATTCTCTTCCTTCTTCAGACTCTTACCATAAGCACACCGATAAAAGGTATATTATAGTAAAAAGAGAGAAAGAAAAAGCAGGACCTCGATTTTTCTCTACACACAAGACCCATTTTCTTTTTCTTCGATACAGTAATGCACAGATAGAGTAACACCAGTGAGAGGGAGAAATCAAGAAATGAGGGAGATAGAGAACGAGAGATGAGAGAGAGAGAGAGATTGTGAGATCAAGAGTGAGAGGTTAAGAGAGAGAACAGAATGAAGAAGGCCCAAAACAGAAGAAAAAGGATAAAAAATAAATTAGAAAGGGGAAGGAACGATCTAAATAGTGAGCAGGTAAGAAATTTGGTTTTGTTTCAAGTTTTTCTGACTGAACCTTGCCCGGAATCGATCTTCAAGTTCAGTCGATCTATATATAAAAGTCTCAAAATTTCTTCATTCTTCTTTGGGTTTTTGAGTGGGTCTGGCCGAAAACTTCAAATTTCTCCGGAAAACACCTAAAAACAATCATTTAACCCCATTGGAAAACACCAAACTAGCTATCAAAATCATTAATGGTGCTATGAGTCGGGTTTGGGTGATGGAGGTCATTGATTTTCATCATGAAGCTTGAAATAGACTCAGTTTGGTTGTTGGTATTTGATTCGAGAAGTGAGGTTTGTTCAAGTTAGTTCATGATTGAGGTTTCAATTGATTTTCAAATCTATTTCAGGGTCAAATTCGACACTAAATGGGATTTTGTTCAAAGTCGGTTAAGTCAAGGTTTCCAATCTGCGAAACTCCTTCGTTTGATTGAATAAAAGTGACGTTAAGGTCCATTCTTTATCTCATTCTCAATTAATTTTTAATTGCGTGATACTTGATGAGTAAATTCATGGTATGTGGATTTTATTTTGTTGATTTTGATATATTTTGGATCGTCATGGTTGGTTGTTGATATCAATCGATTGATTGTCGTGAATTGGAATAATCAAAGAACTTGGACTTGATTTGGGGATAAATCTCAATTTGTGGTGGTACCGAAAGTTGGCTAATTCGCAATTTTACTTAGTGTATTTAATTTTTCATCTTGATTGATTTTGATGTTGTTAAACATAGTAATAGCATGATAAGTCAGAAGTAATAGAAAAACGTAGGTTGGGTAGGCAAAGTTTAGGATTTGTGATTGTTGAATGATGCAATGTTTGTGGAATGGTTTTGATTTATGTATTGGGATCTATTGTATTTATTTGGCCGAGAAATGCCCTGAGAAATTTGTATTGATTTGTTCGGGGAATGCCACGAAGTATCATGTACTTGAAGACGATGCAAGATCAAGGCCCGGAACGTCGGGTGGATAAAGCAATGGAGCGTAGTTTAGGATTAGTGTAGGGTTACTTTTTAGCACCCTTTTATTTCGGGTTGTAATAATTAGACTGGACATTATATTTTTGGATCTGTTTTATTTGTTTGTTTGTTTGATTGTTTTTGTACTATTTTGTGTGGTTTATACGTTTTATAGTATCAAATTAGCCGATATACTCTACCAAGCGACCGTGGTTGAACCACGAGATCGAGGGGTTCCTAACACTTTCCGCTCGGCCAACAGAATTCCTTAGGTGGAATTTCTGTTCACAAACCAGTCTTAAAGAGTCAAATCATTTTGAAAATAATTTGCCAAAGGTGACTTGGCACACCGGATTATGCCAAGTGGCGACTCAGAGTTTTTTAATGTAAAAATAATCCTTTTTTTAAACAATCTTTATTTTATCACTTAATAATAAAAACCCTTTCAAACCTTAAAATCTTATCTTTTCGATTGAAAAGGGGGGGTGACAACATTCTTCAATACTACTAAAATTAATATGAATATCCTGTATTGTTGCGACATTCTGGAATTTGGAAATCAAAAATTAGTTATCAGTCATACAAAAGTGACGCAATAGTTATTTCGGAAAGTATAACTTTCTTAAAATTGGTTGGTACGATAGCAATGAAATTGGATATAGACGAAGTATGTAAAAAAATTAAAGTTAAATATGTGGTTGAAGGAAATTCTTCTCCAATTGTCATTAGGAACGACAATAGAGTGAGGAGTTTACGTTGAGTTGAAGAAACTATTTTTTTGCTTTGGTTAATTTTCCGCTTTGTATTTCGACTTTCAACAAATCCATTACCAAAGCAAAACGATCCGAAAAAAAAGTATGATATAAAAGTGTCAATTTTATTTGTTGATCTTATAATCTATAGTAATATGGTTTTAGAGGCTTTGAAGAAGTTTATGTTCTAAAGTTGGGTTCTGTGCCATTCTAGTAAACTATTGAATGTATAATATGTTTTTATACATTCGTTACAAAGTATAATTACATTGGTGCCATTCTAGTAAACTTACGAATGTATAATATGTTATCATACGTGAAAGTCGATGTATAATGAAACTGTGCCATTCCAGCAAACTTACGAATGTATAATGTCTGTTTATACATTCGAGCCAATGTATAATGAAACTGTGACAGTCCCAAAATTTGCATTTTGTATTGAAATTTTAATTTTTAAAATTTTTATATGATAGATTGACTCGGTGTTAAAAATTTGATGCAATTGTGTACTAAATTATACAATCATCATACATTCACCAAGTCAAAGGTATACACAATATCATAATATATATATAATCAGAATGTATAATGTGACATTATACAATCTGCAGACATACATAAAGTAAAAGATATGCACAATATCATAATGTATAAATAATCAAAATGTATAACGTGACATTATACAATCATCATACATTCACAAATTAAATGGTATTCATTATCCAGACATTCACAAAGTAAAAGGTATGCCCAATATCATAATGTATATAAGATCAGAATGTATAATGTGACACTATACAATCTGCATACATTAACAAATTAAATGGTATTCAATATTTATGTTCCTTTTCATGTACAATATCCCTCAAAAAATCCTCTCCAATCTGTATTTTTGCAATCGCTCTAACATCCAATCCAAAAAGCACTTCGAACAAGGTGCTCACCTCCTCTCTCAAGCTAAATCTGCCTCCGCAGCAAAACACCCAGTATCAACATCAAGTTCTTCTTCGTCGTCTTATTCCCTTGCTAAATTAGAGGAAGAGCAAGTCGATTTAGTGATATCGGCTTATTTTGATGTCTCTATTGTATGCAATTGAATTACAGGAAAAATTAAAATAATTTTTTATTTGAAAAAGCTGGAAAAAAAAGAGCAAGAGATGGCTTGATTTAAAACTCTCAAGATCAAATTAGCTTGATTCTAGGCGTAAATAAAGGAACACAAATATAGAACAAAAAAAGGTGTGTAAAATATGGAGAAAAAAATGTTATTTTTGTATGTATGAGGAGATGAGAGAGAAAATAAAAAATAGGGGATTTTAGTAATTAGTTTGGGATTTATGTAATTACTTTTTCAATATGGGATTTTATTTAATAAGGTAAAGTTACCTTGTGTATATATGTAAATTTTTCTATATTTACCGACATTAAACATTAAAATAGGCCCAATCAATTTCTTACATGCACACGAAAAAATTAAAGTAAAAATTACCTATACAACGACATGTTTACTGATATTTACCTAAAATCTTAACTTTTAAAAAAAATAAATCCCACTTTTTAGTCTTTGATGATACATATAACTAATGTTAGATACATTTTACAGATACATTTAATAATTAAATTGATTTGCTTAATTTAAGGGATGTAACGGCTAAACTAGCATTAATTTATTAATTAACCTAACTAATGAT
Organism: Capsicum baccatum var. pendulum; assembly: GCA_030864225.1. Taxonomy (NCBI): domain Eukaryota; kingdom Viridiplantae; phylum Streptophyta; class Magnoliopsida; order Solanales; family Solanaceae; genus Capsicum; species Capsicum baccatum. Next base: position 16,432,152 of record CM061560.1, read on the forward strand.
GATAAAAACTCAATAAAATCACACGAAAAAAGGTAAATTGTTTGTTATTCCACCTTTTTAAATAAAATCTCTTCCATAATCAGTTTCCAGATAGGAGCTATTCATACGACTTTTTTTTTTGTTTCCTTGATTTTGTTTGAAGTAATTGCAATGAATATTTCAGTGTTATTATGTCATTCTGACGTTTGGATTAACGATATAAAGTACGAGGGCTATAAGAGTGATGAAATCATTTTTAGTGAACATATAATGTATGATAAATTGATTTCGGTCATTGCTGTAATACTAAAAATTAATGAAAACAAAAAAAAATAGAGGCTCGTTACATAGTTGATAGTAATGTCGCACCATTATTGATTCGCAATAAGATGGGTGTACACTTATTTCAGTTATGGTAAGGTATGCCATTGAGCATTCCTTCAATTTCTATGCAAAAAGATCTGACAAAAAAAAGGTTTGTATCTTGTTTAACTTTTCAAAAGTAGTTATTTGTCTCTTGTTTATTGAATTATGTCTCTAACGTAAAATTGATTGTTGTTTTACTTAATTCTGTTTTTGTTATGTTAAGTAGGTCAAGATACATATTTGGCCTAATTAGATGCATTTTTTCTTCATCTTGTATCTCTGGTTATGATTGTGTATATATATGTATCTCGTTATGTTTAAGTTTTAGTGATATAAGTATACCAAAGATATATATATATTAATAGTGTTAAAAAAATATATTGTGCACAGTGTTACATGTATGTATCTCTCGCTAATTTTTCAGTACGATAAATAAGGATATGAAGAAAGAGTTTTGTTGCAACGGAAATGTTGTGCAGGATAAGGAGCCTGGCAAAGTGATACAACTTCAAGGTGATCAAAGAAAGAATGTTTCTCATTTCCTTATGACTGTTGGTGTTGTCAAGAAGGATCATATCAAGATTCATGGTTTCTAAGTTGTGTGGACTATTTGGGGTTTGGAGTTATTGAAGCATAGTAATATATAAGATGTTTACATTTGTTGTTCCAAGGGGTTGGTCTATATGGTTTAATGCCTATGAGATCTTGTCATGGAATTCTTTCTGAATTTTGGTTGTACTCTTATTTCAGATTATAATAAATTTGATTTTCTTGAACTAATTTTGTTGTGCTTATCTTAATCCTGATTCCTGACCTTGCATAGTTCTTACTATAAACATGATGAACATAAATGACTAGAGATTAGTGAATCTTGAAAAAAATTCATCCTCTCTAAACCTCACTTGTGAAATTATACTTTTTACTCGTGTTAAGAGCTCACTCATGAAACTACACTAGGTATGTTGATGTTGTTGTTGAGCAATAATTCAATCACAGTGAATTGATTTAGGATATGGTATGTTATTTTTCTTTTCTTGGTTAAATCCAAATGCTTAAGCAATTCAGATGTCTAAGCAGAATTTGAAAAAAAATGCTACCTATGTTTTTATTTATGTTCTATTGTGCGAAAAAATTAAAGAACTTGTGAAGCACAGACCTTAATCACTTTGCTTGAATTGATCGAATTTAGAAGAATATCTCGTGTCGATTATCACAGTAATCGTGGCGATTTTTGACATAATAATGCGAGATTTCACAGAATTCAGACTAGCGGAAAGTAACCAACACCTTTAGACACATGACACATATTGTTCGCTATGTGACTCATATTTTTTTTTTTTGAAAGCTTGCAAATTTAAAATCGTGCTAGATTTCACCTTGTCAATTGCCTATAATAGGGACCACATAATAACTTTAGAAGCTTTACTATGTATTAAAACAAAATTATGTCCAAATTTATCCAACAATTAAGAAATGAACCAGCTAAAACTTCATTCCTGACAAAGTTGTTGGTTCTATCTTTGTTGGCACGCACCGAAGAGCAGAAAAATAGAAATGTTTCAGATAGTTTATTCTGAGTTTGGTAGTTCATTAGCAAATTGAAGCTGATTAATGCTCTTACTAAAATGAACACAGAACTCATTCAACATAAAATGTGATGAAATCTTCGACAACTGAAATACTTTATTCACTTAAGAGTGGCCCAAATAAACACCTTATAAATCCCAAATTGATGCAGTTTACACAAGGGAGAAAAAAATGCGCCACAGGAGAATATAGATACACTCAATAAAGATCGTCTTAAATGGAGAAGATCATAAATGTACATATTTTCTACTAGAGAACGATAAAACATCTCAACTAGCAATAGTTTCTTATGCATACATGCATGCCTAATGGTTCTTACGGAAACAACACAAGAGCTCATAGTTCATATTTTCCAGATAACTCTTCTGAATTGACCGACAACCTCTTTAATCTCATCTTTAAACTTTAAATTGCAAGAACTTTCAAATCTTAGAGGATACGGTGGAATTTGTTTATAACGTACCTCAATCCCTGAAAAAATAAAAAAAATCAAAATAACAAAAAAAACAAAAGCCACATACATCTATAGTAACACAAAAAAATAGATACAAAAATGTATAAACAGAGAAACAGAGATACAAGATAATACAATATATATATATATCTTTAAGTTTAATAACATGTATCTTTTGTATGAATATTTCACTAAAACGTAAAAAAATAAGAGATACATATAAATGCATAAACAAAGAATCAGATATACAAGATAATAAAATATGTATCTTTAAGCTTACAGACATGTATCTTTTAATATGCTTATTTCAATAAAACTTAAAAAACACGAGATACATATAAATGCATAATCGGATAGCCATAGATATGAGATAATAAAATATCTATCTTTAAACTTATAAGCATGTATCTTTTGGTATGCTTATTTCAATAAAACTTAAAAAACACGAGATACATATAAATGCATAATCAGATAATCATACATACAAGATAATACAATATGTATATTTAAGCTTATAATATGTATCATTTGGTATGATTATTTCAATAAAACTTAATAAACACGAGATACATTTAATTGCATAAACAAAGATACAAGAAATTAAAAAACGTATCATGTATCTCTAAATATGTATCTCGGCCTAATACTGCCCAGATCTGAACATGCAAGTATCTTTGGAAGCTCATCACTAGAAGTAACTTCAATAATTGTTCTTCTTTTAGCAGGAATTTTAACTCCGGAACTATTAAATTCTCTTTTCTTAGAAACATGCAATTCTTTTTTCTTAGCCTTTTTTGCATGCTTTTCACGCAATTTCTTCATCGTAGATGGATTGTTTCTGTGCTTGAATCTATTTTCATTAAAACCATCAGAATCATTGTCAAAAACAAAATTTACAACTTCTTCAAATTATTTGATATTGTCTAATTGAGAGATTCTACCACTAAAAGACAGTCTTGAATCTCTGTTCATTATGTTAATTCAAACGAAATAGATTGAAAAAATTGATAATCAAAGACTTAATTAAACAATATTACCGAAATAATACTTTATAAAAAACGGTATCAAGGATTTGCTTTTTGCAATGAAATTTTAACAGATGATAAGAAGAAAGTTTACATATGAAATTAGGAAAAAAAATTATCTTAATTCAAAAGTTTGAAAACGAGCAAAATTGGGATGAAAATCGCGCCACAAATTTCAGCGTTGAATGAGGAAGAAACGGGTACTTTATTTTGGTAAAGATCTATCGGCGTTTAAAGAGAAAGAAACAGGTACTATATTTGGTAAAGTTATATCCAATAAAAAAGAAGTTTTTAACATGTATCTCAACTTTTAACTACACAAGGTAAAGTACTAAATGTTGGGATATTTGTAATTTTTGTAAAATGAAGGAATTTTTAGTAGTTTAGTAACTTAAGTTGTTCTTTTATAAATTTTTTCCAAAATTAAAAACATGTGAGGTTTTTACTTTATAGTGTGTCATAAAATAGTGAAATTTAATCATATAATTTTCACACTCATGTGCCAGGTGATACGAAAAAAAAATGAAATTAATTTCAATATATTTATTTGAAATGCAGGAAGCCTGCGGAAATGTCATTTGCAGACAAGTAATGTTTTTAAATAAAGTACTTTATCCGCTATTTACATAAATTATGATAAAATTGTTTCACTGCAAATAGTAGATGGATAAAATTACTCCAAATTGATTAGTGTAAAGGCAAAGTTGACAAAAATAATGAAAAAAATAATTGAGTTAGAGACGATCAAAATTATCAAATCCCTTTTTCACGTTGAATGTCCATTAGTAGGAGGTGTAGTTTTGACTCGTTAAGATAATATTAACGATTTGTTTTTTCTCCATAGTAATAATTGAGAGCAAAATTGAATCATTTCAAGTGGTACTAAGGTGCAAATTTGGCCTATTTCTTCGATCATTCAATGCATAGCATGTACAAACTAAAATATATAAATATTTAATTTTAAATAAGACATTTAAAATTTAGAACCCGTCAAGACTATTACTGGTCATCTACTTGGGAAAGAGTTATTCTGAAATAATTAATTCTTGAATTAGCTTTCTCAGGTTTAGTTAATCCACCATATATATGAGATTAACTTATCTCATCATTATAGTATAAATAATATGAGAAATCATCTTTAGACTAAGTTATACCTTCAACCAAAAATAAGGAAAAATAATTCAATATTTTATTTCGAAACTATTATATCTTATTCCTTAACTAAACGACCCCTTACAGATTTGTGGGAAATGATCGATCCTTAAAAAGTGCGACTTCAGAGTTTAGACTAAAGAGTTTACTCCCTGCATTTCAAAATAATTGAATTATTGAGGTATAACACACCATTAAGGAAAAAATTTTACAACATAAATTGTGCGTTTCTTTCCACTATTACCCTTTTCTTAAATTACTCTCCTAGAAAATGTAAAGTACTTAAAAAACTCATTAAATGAAAGGATAAAATTGAAAGAAATTTCCAACATGCCTCTTGAAAAATGAACAATTCATTTATTTTGAACATTGAAAAATAACTCGACAATTCATTTATTTTGAAATGGTGGGAGTATTTATTATGAAATGCCATGTGTGTGCAATGTTAAAAGCGTAGCTGTGGTGGAAAAAATGTTGTTCATACCAACCATGTTTTTTCAAACATACAGATGAATTTGGCTGAAAACCAGCTTGAAAAGAATGTGCAAGTTTAAAAACAAACTTCTAACATCTTTAAAAAATTGCATTCACATTTTCTCATGTTTGGTAAGTCAAAAACTTGGAAAATACTCTTATAAAAACAAGCACTTTGAAAATAAGGAAAATAACTTCCTTAATAAAGGTAGAGAAAATAAGTGCATCGTCTCCTTCCTCTTCTCACTCTTTCATGGAACACATTTTCCTCCCTACCGTACGCAACACAGCGTAAGTCTACACTTGGTATATATGTCCAATCAACTTAAAGAAAATTCGAACTAACCAACGTAGCACATGCCGGACATGTTTGAGCCTTTCAAAAACCGGTTTAACCAATAAACCGAACCAAAAAAATATATTATTTAGTCTGTAGACAATTTCTACCCTGAACTTACACATGTATCCTAATTTAACCTCTGTAAATATTGGTTCTACAAAATTCAGCCACCAAAAAATGGCAGAGTACTCCCTGAGCAAATATAGATGCTCAGCCAACACCAACCTTGAATATATACCATAGAAAAGTAAAATTATTTTAATGATTGATGAACTGCCTTACTTGAAACTCTGCATGGCACTGCGGCTTCTTGTGATGAAAGAACCGCCAATGCCTGCAAACTTACGCCCAAACACATTACCAAAACCAGAGTTCTCATTGCTCCTCTGTTCTGAGGTGAAAACAGTATTGGAAACCTGAGGAGTGATTTCACTTGACATTTCGACTACATCTGATATACCTCCAAGTTCCTAAAGAGACGAAAACAAAAGGGATTTAATTTCAGAACCGTACAGCCATGGTTAAAATGTTAGAACTTAAAAGAAACTTATTACTACCTTAAGGCCAGAGGCAGATATGGCACCGTGCAAAGGACGCTGCAAAATTTTAGAGGAGGATTAGTACTTCTATGACACAAACACCTTTAATAATCTCTTTTGTTGAACCCCAAAATTGGAAACAGCAGGTTTCAAAGATAATTGAGACTTTTTGCTTTCATCATGGTGCAAGCCAAATAATCACACCCAACAATCTATAGCTAGCATATTCCCTATAGCTCCAACTTCTGAAGTATTCCGATTGTTCATATAAGCTACTTACAGATCTGGGAAGGACCCAGTGTCATGGTGTATCCAGTCGAAGCTGAGTTACACTTTTGCAAGTAAAAACATTGCCTCTATAAAGCTAATTAACTCTTAAATGGGGCAGACCTAAACGCTGCAAGAACTGACCTTCGGAGATACACTTGAAGCAGATGGAGATGATGGTTCGACTGATAAATTTGGAGGCAAAGACCCAGCCTGCAGAAAAAATTAAAAAAGCAAAACATGGGTTATTACTAGGCAGCGCATAGTTATCACAAGATTGGCACGCAAAAGCAACAACAACAACAACATACCCAGTGTACTCCCACAAAGCAGAAAGAAATATCACACCACTAGATAAGAAAGGAAACAAGACACCCATAAGGTAATACTATAAACTAGCTATTCAAAATCATAGACATCACGAAAACACCACGAACAAGAAACTACAAGAAACTACAGATACAAATACAAACAATGCACTCTTCCCTACTATTACGGAAGTATTCCTACCTACTATCCCTCTACCCTAATCCACATCTTCCAAACCTTCCTATCAAGGGTCATGTCCTCCGTAAGCTAGAACTGCTCCATTTCATGCCTAATCACCTCCCTCCAATATTTCTTTGGTCTACCTCTACCCCGCCTAAAACCATCCATACACAGCCTCTCACACCTCCGTACAGGAGCATCCGTGCCCTTCCTCATCACATGCCTGAACCAAGATTGGCATGCCAAAGAACTAAAAAGATTGTTATGAAAAGCAAAGAAATCGATCTATAATGTAAATTTGCCAGGACTTTGCATCTATTTATACAAAGCCTGTCCAGAAGACTGAAGATATCCTTTGACTAATCATAACCAATGTGATCCTGCAATATAAGTAGGTCATTTAACTTTTCTAAATCCCGGGGAGCTGGATACATAAAAAGACAAACAAAAGAAGGAACTAGGTCTACAGCACGATAAGCCCTTCTAACTATAAACTATCGACCCAGCAACGTGAAAATAGTTTCACAGTTTACCTGTGCTGAGGAAGCTACAGATGGTAATTCAAGAGCAGCTCTAGATGAACTAGATAGAGGTGCCTACACATTGAAAACACAATAGTTAGAAGAAAAACATAGGGAGAGGATATCAAAAAATAAGACAAGTCATACCTCAATCTGCTCCTTGGCTCTACTAGTTTCAATGCTCCTCACAAAAGCAACCAACTTTCCCACACCATAGTTTGTTTCATTCTACATAGATCATAATACCACCATGACTATAATATGGACATAATTTAAGCTAAATCAAAATTATGAAATTAGCAAGCCAATTCAAATACCTGTCTCCCTTCAATTCTCCTAATTTTCGTCTCCTGTTCATTTAAGAAAAAGGTGGTTTTCAGTTCCGCAAGACAGTCAAATCTTGCTATCGAAAGGTAGAGTTGTATAAAGCCCTAATGTAACTAAACAAGGGAAAATTCATATTTGAGCAAAAACCTTCTGTGTAAGAAGGAAGCTTAATCGGCAAAATAAAGAAAACAAAATACATATGGAAATGCTGATGAATAGAAGATCTTCTCACCAGTGATTGGACAACAAGATGAACTGACTGGACATCCTCACCAAATGTTCTCACTTTTCCTCGAATCTTAGAAACCTAAACATTTAATGATGCTGCATCAATTACAAGAAATCTCAAAGCTTCAACTTAACTAAAGTACAAGCCATTAGTGGCCTACCTCATCTCTCGTTGCAGCAGTATTATCCACACAATCGTCAATTTTAGAATCCACGCGGTCAATTCGTGAAGTTAAATGGCGCTTTGTCGCCTGGAGACATAAAGGAACAACATAAATTTTAAGGAGACTACACATAGCAGAAAAGGTGAAGTATCACATAGAAGACAAATATTACAGCCGGCAGGCAAGCAATGGCCATAGTCTTAATAGACATCTCTCCAGTACATTTACTAACTATCCTCCACACCAAGGGATAGAAAACGTAAGTACACTGGACCTAAACCTTGGGCATCTTTTATGTGATAGAATGACCTGAACTATGCAGTTCATTTTTCTTCTTTTATTTTACTTTATTATTTTTTTATTTTATTTTATTTTTTTTGGGGGGGGGGGGGGCAGTTTCTGAGTCATGAGTCTAACTGTAGAAAATTCTTTAATGGTAAAATAATCGAGGCCCGGGCAGTAATTCATGTTTAGTATGGCATTCATAACCCCTGGAACTACCAGATGAATAATTTACAGTCACAGCTACTTGTACGTTCCCTAGTGCAATATGCCCAACGTAAAATTTAGTTTTTAAGAATAAAAAAGTCCCAGATTTAGTGTAGGCCGCAGGGACTTCGTACTTTTAGAATAGTATAGATAAGAACGGTGAATCAGGATTTAAGAACTTACAGAAATAAGAACAGTAATCAGGATTTAAGAACTTACAGAAATAGATGTATATACGCTCTCAAGCTGTTTGGACACACTACCACATGCATCAGATAAGCTCCGCCTGGTCGCGAACATTAATTCAGGAAGCTTCCAACCCTACAAGCATGCAAGTCAATTCTAAGGTGCAGACATTAGCAAGAAAGAAACTCGGAAGAAAACATTCAAGCCAATGGCATCCAAACTAGAAGGCAAATAATTTAACAATTAATCTCAGTCTCATTTACCAATATGTGTGTGTGTGTGCACGAAGATTTGACTAAAATCATATACCTAAGATAGGTTATGGCAATGGCCTTTCGTTTCAACAATTTGTAAGGCATATTTTAGAAACAACTAGCCTTTCGGCACGTGAGTTGCACGTGGTTCCCGAGACAGTTTGTAATAATGATTGGGCATCACTTGGACGTTGGATCGTAAATATTTTTGTCAAATAATATCAATATTATTCATAACAAACTAAGTATATTAAACAATAAAGTAATTCTTTTTAAATTTGTGAATGATCAACCTCGATAGTTGAGTTGAGATTTGATTTGTTTGCTAACCTCGAGATAACCTGATATTGCCTAAACCTATCATGTTGAATTGGATATCTTCTAAACCTATCAAGCTGAACAATCAAAGTTTAATTAGAAAAAAATTAATTCTAAGTTTGATTTTATGAGATTGAATCACGTATTAAGTGTATCTCACCCAATACTTCTTTTAGATAATTTTCATAGAGTACATTTTGAGTAAATTTCATCCATGGTCATTTAGCTTTATAATTGCAACAGGGTAGCAAGAATGGAGCAAATTATTTCATAAAAAAATTCCAACTTTCGAGATCAGCTAGTAAATGCAGAAGATCTAACTAAAACCATGTAAACATACAATGGGAACAAATATATCTTTCATGTGAAGGGAGGACTAAGCTACAATTATAGACGCTCCCAACACTTATAATCCAATCTACAAAACCAAGGAATACAAATGAAATTACCAGCTACAGGAGAAAAAAGAGAATTTTTCAGTTATAATAAGCCTCCTCATTAGAATTCTCAAAAGCCATGTTAAACGTGTAGTGCTTCGATCAGTGGTTCCACTTTGTCAAATGCCATCACATTGAGAATAAATAACATTTTTGTAAGGCCTATTCAAAGTAAGACCTCATTACTAACTCATCCAGTAAATGAACATTATGGTTCAAAGATCTGTTCTACCAAAAAATTAAGGTAAAAATTATTATGATCAAGACACAATACATAGTTTAACTATTAATACTAAAATTTTCAAGGAATTTTAGTTGTTCAGTTGGTTGACTGCCTAAAATTTCACCTATGCAATTTTAAACATTTCATTTGTTTATCATGCAATAGTACCTATTGCAACATTGTGCACAATTCACACCAACCTCATTATAGTTTCTGCATAACTTTGTAATTAAAAGTTTTACCTCAATTGTTGGTTGATCGTATATTCATGGGTAGGAAGATTGATGATGATTGCCTCAAAAATGAAGACCATTATGCTCCGATAACGGTGGCATGTTAGAAATTAGGTAAGCATGATGCTTTTACTACTCTTAATACCATTTAAACTAAATTTTCTTAGTCAGTAATACTTCAAAATTAAAATATAACTACTTACAGTGTTTGAAAGATTTAGAAAACGAATGTTTTCTACTATGTACACAAAAAGTAAACTAATAGGGTGAACTTACAAATCAGTTTTACAGCTGATGAATATTGTTGAAGATGTAGCAAAAAAATACATGGACAGCATTGTAGCAGCACCAAAACCATGAAGATCAAGCACAAAAAGGTTAAGAAGTGTGAAACAAAGTTCTTTAAGAAAAGAAGAAGGAAATTTTGGAATCAGTACTACATTGAAAATACAAACAAATGCCAAGATCCCTATTTAAAAGGATAAAAGCTGCGCATTATAGGCAATTTGTTCATATATATGCACATATATTGGATAATCATCCTGCATATGTAATCATAGAATGATACAAAAAAGAGAGAGAGAGAGAGAGAGAGAGAGAGAGAGAGAGAGAGAGAAAATATATGGAATGTTAACCTGTTTCAAGAAAAAATGGGAGAATGGAAAAATATATGCAAGGAAAACTTTATATATACAATTACAAGTAAAATCAGGATGATTAATGGGTTGTTATCCATGAAAAGTTATTATGGATTTAAAACTCCGGGATATAGGATGACAAAAACTGAAAAGTGACTAGTCGGGTTATTTGTATGGAACGAATGGAAGCAACTCTTCGCATGTTTGAAACCGGCCAATAAGGCTAAACTTTGAAGAATACTTAGGGAAATAATAGGGGTAAGCTTTGACTACTACTTACAATTCGGTCATGCCGGAGAGAGATGTGTCTGACGGCTTGACAAGTAGAAAAGATGGGCATAATGTTCGAAGTAGAAAAGATGTTGAATTAACTTCTACTTACAATTCGTTTTTTCCAGAGGATATTGTCTAATTGTTTAAGTTTCGTGACTTAGCTGTTAGTTATTCAAATTCACAGAGCCAGCGAAGTAAGAAATTATCCGGATGGGATGAAGTTCATAGAGAAACAGTAATTGGGTTCTAGGTATATGGCGTGAGGGAATTTATTTCTACTTATGACTCAATTATTCCATAGGCTGATGTCAATGGCAATGTTTAAAGTATAATAGACGGGCAAAAAATTTGATGTAGAAAAAGATGAATGGGAAGTAACTTTCAACTTACAATTTGTTACCGGAAGAAGAAGTCGCGTGCAGCTTTTGAATATTGAACAGATGGAAAGAACACATAAAGTGTAACAGATGATGGTGAAAGGTGTGGCATCAAGAACTTGTTTGAAGAAGCGAAGTGGATAAGGACAAAGTTTGCTTTGGAATTGAGTGGAACACTGAAATTAGAAGACGATAGTATGGATTCTTAAGAATTAAATCATAAGTTTCCAGAGAAGGTGGAGCTTGTTGAGGAATTGCAGTTGAGATACTTTTGTTAGAGGTAGTAAGTACTTGTAGCTTTTCACAAGAGGTCACAATTAACAGGGGAACAACAAAGAAATTTATGAAACCAATGAAACTATGAAATTTGACAACAAAAATTCAAAACAGAGCATGAATGAGTAGATTCAATTAAGATCGTAAGACACAAGCAATTACAATCAGAGAATTTAAAACCTTGGAGAAATTGAAAGAGAAGGAAAAAAATACGCATAGCACAACCACATCATTGTATTGAATCTCTCACTTCGAATTAGCAAAATTACCTATTAATAGTCTCACTATGAATCAGCATAATTACCTGTAAATAGTCAGATTAGGTGGCACATCTCTTCGCATCAAACCATATCTGTTGGTAAAGGATGTGTTTTTTCATTGGGGCATGGTGCTAAGCATTTACCGCTTGGGTTTTGTTTTCAGTAGTTACATCCCTTTGCAGGGGTTTGTCATTTTCTTAAATTAAAAAAAACTAAATAAGACTTTGTTTGATTTTTTAGGTTGGGTTTGAGTTGGTGCTTTTAAGATAGTATAGATAAACCCTTGCGAGCAAGGAAACAAACTGTACTCAATCACTCCATTCCTTGAAATAAGGATGGTGTAGTCGATCATCAAATGGAGGATAGTTACTTAAACAACAACAACAACATACCCAGTATATTCCCACATAGTGGGGTCTGGGGAGGGTAAAATATACGCAGTCCATACCACTACCCCGACGGGGGTAGAGAGGCTGTTTCCGATAGACCCCCAGCTTAGGACCAAGGACCATCCTTCATACCAAACACGCCCTAAATATAAAACAAATCCAAGCTGAATAAAAAACATAATTTTTGCATCCAACATTATTATGACAGAGAGTTCTATCTAGCAGAAATTAATAAAAGGTGTTACCTTCCACCAAACATAACCATACCCCATCACCACAATAACAATGATCATAGTATATCTGCTAGAACCTGAACAGAATTTAAAAAACAAGTTAAATGCGTAAAAGACAATCACAAAATTTCATTGGTCAGTGGTCACTGAAAGAAATAATGCTATAACTGAAGCAGAATGAAATTACAAGTGATGAGATATGAATTTGCAAGGCATGTGGTACACTGACAATGAGATCACAATTTGTCTCGACAGATTAAGAAAATGACAATAGATGTCCTAAGATACTACTGTCATAGTGGTCCTATTCTTTCCACCTGAAGATGGAAGAATATTTAATTGCTTCCACATGCAACTAACAATCTGCAGTAACAAAAACCTGATCCACTTGATGTCACGATTGTAACAGATCTATTGGAAGCCAAGAGTTGCAGATCCTGCCGTAAGCTATTAACCTGCAAAGAAAATCACTGTCTGTAAAAAAGACTTTTTGTTTTCAGAGCAGCAGGTATGTTGATATTAGAAATCAATTTAACCACTATTTTTTGTCAAGGAGCAAAACATTGATTGCTTATAGAAAAGGAGTGATAATTTTAAAGCAACAACACAAGGCACAAATAATTACTTGCAAGTTGCAACACTCATTAGTATACTTTTTCTTTTAAGATGCACAAGCATAATATTGAACAATATATAAGGATGTTTTTGAGGATAAGGAAATCAAAAAAAAGGCTGTTTTAGTTAATGTAAGCTATATGATCTCCCAGCACACGATAATGTTAAATTTGATGAACTGCCAAACCCAAACCCCCAAAGTAAATTCAAGCTTGACTACGAGTAGCATATAAGTCAAGCTCCAATGATAACCAAACTTCAAATAAGTCTATCATGTTAATCAAATCACTGCATTAGGAAAAGGCATGAAGTGATATTTTTGTCATGGGAGAGTTGTTATAAGAGAGGCATTGGAAATGAGAGAAATTTTAACTTCAAATGCTAAATAAATAACTCTTGGTTCAAAATCACAGTGTCCACAATAATAATACCATTATCTTCAATAATCACAACACGCTGGCAAAAGAACCCAAGAAAAAGATTAGTCCTCGACATGTACAAAACCATGGCTTCTCATCCAGAAAGCAATGATATATTGGGCTTAGATTAACTTGGGGAGATAACTTCCTTCATAATAGCCTACATCTATATCAACAAAAAAAAACTTCCACAATCACTTAGATGCCTGGCTAGCTTGCAGGCTTCTGTGATCAAAGGTTCCTTGCAACATATGTTTGCCAGTTTAACGAGATACTCCACGTATGCTGATTCATTCCTTTCTTAACTTCCTTCATAATAGCCTACATCTATATCGACAAAAAAAACTTCCACAATCACTTAGATGCCTAGCTAGCTTGCAGGCTTCTGTGATCAAAGGCTCCTTGCCACATGTGTTTGGCAGTTTAACGAGATACTCCATGTATGCTAATTCATTCCTTTCTCATTAGAACATCTATTTGGACTTTTCCCATGTGCACAACCTACTTTCCGTCCTTCAGTTAGTAACCAAAATTTTCTCCTAGTTCTCCTCTAAAGTTTAGTTCCAAAATATAACCAGCAAAAGAAAATGCTAAAGCTTTCTATGCAAATCAAAGGTTGTCCTAATCTCCTCTTTCGGACTCTTATATGGGCCTTACACCTACTGAAAAATAACTGTCTATGGCATAGCCCAGATAGTAAAATCAATCTTCTATAACACATGCCTTCTACCTATTCCACCAAGAAACTTCCCAACAGATATCCGCTTGTCAAGGATGACAAGCAAACTTTAGCTTAAAAATAAATTTTAATCTTCTAAGTCCAGCACAATCATATAATGAGCAAACTAAGAACAATCACATATTCCAAAGACGAGTAAAAACCCTATGCACCTAACATGGACAAGCAAGAGGAAACTGCCAAACCTGCTGCATCAAAGAAGCATTGCCTGACTTTGGAGTTGACCTGGTTGAATTATCTTGTCGAATTTGCCTCCAGGCGATCTGCAGTCAGAGCACACTCTGTTACATTTAGCTCATTTCGAATAACGGAACCAGAGACCTCAATACACTAAACTGTGAATAACAACCAGACCTTAAATGCACCGGAGAAAATATCAGGTACATTTGGCAATCGTCCTTCCTTAGCAAGTACTGACCCAACAATGCCTGCACAAAATATGAGATGAGTAATTCAACACCACCGATACCCTTGTTTTTACCTTATTGACTTTATTGTTTTAGAATATCAATGTTAGTTCCTCCAGCAAATATTATGCAGAACAAAAGAAAGTTGCAACTCTTGCAATTCCCTCAATAGTTCATTCTTCCAATGTGTACACTTCAAAAATTGTATAAAATCACTTTCATCTCCTGCAGCTATTCTCCTTCTCTCTTTTTTCACATCATACCTTGTTTTCCAAAACCTCTACTCTTCTACTTTGTTAAGGCATGAAAGATGCCCAAAAAGTAATAGAGGGCTATTGCTCCCCGGCTAGGGAATGGGTCGATATATTATGACCTATATGGTAGATACCTTCCCTTTTGCATTTTCACACAGAGGTTGTTTCCACATCTCAAACCCGACAAAGCAAGTCTAATTTTGCACCAAAAGAGGTTACAGATGTTCTATTTAAAGCTTATATTTCTGAGTCACAAACTTTTCTAGCATTAATGTAAAATTGCTGAAACAATAGTCACAGTAGCACTTCCACCGCAAATAGGCATCCACTTAGGGGTTGTTTGATAGTTGGTTAGAGTTATGCAAGTATTAGTGATCCATGGAATAGTTATGAGGGAATCTATATATTACGTTACGCAGGAAATGATTATTACATCTTTTATCCTGCATAACATTACACATCGATTCCCTCATAACTTACACTTGTATTAATTCTGCAGATGGATAAATTGCAAAACAAATACTCTATAGTTGTTTCTGCCGATGTGTAAACTTCAAAAGCCATTACTAGTGTTGAATTTTATACATAGCAAAAGAACGCTACCAAACATGGTAGTATTACCTATGCAAGATACATTTAATATTTGAATAACTCCCCTCCTAACCAGCTACCAAAGGAAAGCAAAGAACGGTTTTTCCTTCATTACAGGCGCAGTGATAAAGATACAATTTTTCGTAAATAGGCTTCTAATAAGAAATTAGCTCATTCATTACTTATGCACCGACTTTGTTTTTCGTGGCGTCAACTTTACCTTTATATATTCCTCGTCTAGTCTAGTCTGGATTGTGTTTCCATCTTTTTATTCGTTCATTACTTACCTTTTTCGACTTTCCTTTTTTATAAAATGTGGTGCCCAAGCCAGAAATACCTGCACCTCCAACCAACAACAGGTACCAGGTAACTGTCTTTTTTCCAATAATGGTGTCTGGGCCAACTTGCGCGCACCTCGACCAAATCAACAGAATACCTGCCCTGCCGCCTCCCACCAGCAACATGTACCAGGCAACTTTGTCCACCAACTATCCACCTAGGCTAGAACAGATGGGAAAAAATCACCTACGTTTTACCTTTGTTGGGAATTGAACTTGAAACCTCATGGTGCTCAACCCAACTTCACCGCACCACTATCCACACCATTGGGTGCTACTTTTTTCGACGTTTTTAATCAAATTCGTAATTTTTTTTTAATTCAACCATTAGAGTTTAGAAAACCACTGAATTATTGGCAACTCAAAGTTGTGAATAGCTCAACAAAAAGAGTTTTGAGTTTCCGGATAGATTAACATAATAAGAGGCACTAGAGGTAAAAAGTAAAATTGTAGGAAGAGTAAGTATGAACAAATACTAGAGAGATATGGATAAAAGGAAGGAGGAAGAGAGAGTACGAACCAGCACCAAGGAGAATAGTGAGCTTGCCTAGAGGGAGCGCCATCGGAATCAATAATCAAATCATTGATTTTCCATCTGAGAAATTGCAGTGTGTCAGTGAGGTGATTAATTACAATTGACAACTTGGAGAACAAGCCACACGATGAACCCTACTTTTGTGAGTTCGAAGCTTATTTTTAGGGGAAGAAAAAAAAATATTATATTATATTATATTATATTAATTAATTTTAGTTACTATTATTAATATGACTAGAGCAAAATTCACCTCAAATAAACCTTCATAAATACCATGAAACTACCACCAATGATTCTTTTTCTACAATCCAATGAGACAACAATCGATCATCGGAATTTATTTGCAGAAAAAAAACACCTCAAACTACATCAAAATTAGTTATAATTCAAAAAAATAAAAATTACCAACCACCAATCGATCCAATCAAGTCATATACTCTGAATAATCAGCAAAAATTTTCAAGTGCCAATTTTTAAAAAAAAAAAAAAAAAAAAGTACCATAAAACTTAAGGGCATCATCACCATCTAAAGAAAAACTTGAATTAGCTCAGGAACATATATTAGAAATGCCAAAACTGAATATACCAGAATATAGCAAGGGAAAAGAGATGGAGAGAGTCCGTAATGGATCGGAAGAAATGTGAATTTTACAAAGGAATTGCTTGAGATATTAGGGTTTGGAGATTTGGTGTTATTATGTTTTTCTTTTTGTTGCTGTTTGCAACTTATGTTATTATGTTTATACTCTTCAACTAGACTAGCTTTTTTTTTTGGTTACTTTTCTTAAGTCCATATATTTTGATGACCTAAATTAATTTTTAAAATAAAAAATAAGGACAAATAATATAAATTCCGGAATTTTGAAATTTAATTGCAAATTTTTTTAATATTTAATAATTATTAAAAAAATAATTTTGAGTCTATCGATACATAATTAGCTTTGAATACATTTAATGAAAATACATTTTTCTTTTATAAAGCTACAATAATTAGCTCCCAATATATTTTTTCCATTTTTTAATCTGTTGAGATTCATAATACATCCAACGAAGGTGTATTTTTTCTTTATAAATGTACATAATTAGCTTCTGATATATTTTTTTCAATTTTGAATTTATTGAAATTAGACCCCACCAGGTGGGAATACACTGGGTTTGTTGTTGTTGTTGTTGTTGTTTGAATTTATTGAAATATATAAAATACATCCAACAAAGATTTATTTTTTTCTTGTAAAGATACATAATTTAGCTCTCCATATATTTTTCTCGATTTTGAATCTGTATAGATACATAATTAGATTTCTGATACACCCAATGAAATTACATAATTAGTTGAAATTTTTGTAATTACTTTATAAAAATGAGAATTTGTGTAAATATATGTATGTTTATGTTATTTTTTCATAAAATACTATATGATGTTTGAATTAGTTTGTACATGTCTTGGATTGATTTTATAGGTTAATTGTCATCTTCTATCATTTACACGAGGATAATTATGTTCGTTGATATTAAATGTGACCTATAATAGTGGTGGAGCACATATGTAAGGAGCCTAAATTGTTTTTTTTTTTTTAATGAAAGTCAATCGATATTCATTCGTTATAAAATTACTAAAGGAGCATGACTCATGTCAGCACGGGCCCAACATTAAGATATTATTTATTTTTTCAATCTTGATATATTATTTAAATAAAAAAATAATAATAAAAGGATTGTATTTGTTTTTTAGGATTCATCCGAAATCTAGCATGATTTCAACATATGTTATTTTAATATGTATTTAGATAATTTAAGTTGCTAACTATTTTAATTTATAATATTTTTTATATAATTTAAAATTAATATACGTTTCTTGTCCAAATTTTTGTGGCATTGATAGTCAATTATATTTTAAAAATAATTTAAGTTTTTAATTATTGTAATTTATAATACTTTTCTTGTATTCCAATTTCAGTGACACTAAAATAATTTCAAGAGCCGACCAAATAATTTATATCTTTTAAATTTTTTAAGTTGTTAATTATTGTGATTTCTAGTATTTTTCATGTAATTTTTTTGAAATATATAACATATTAAATTATTTTTAGATATTTTAAGTTGTTAACTATTATAATTTATAATACTTTTTATGTAATTTTTGAATACTATATGCTACTCTCCTTGTCAAGAGTTTTGTGTCGACGATAGCCAATTATATTTTTTAAATAATTTAAATTTTTTACCATTGTGATTTATAATATTTTTTTATTTCAACTTATGAGGCACAATGCTTAAATGACCATAATAATTAATTAGGGGCGATATAGTAAAATGTAATTATTATTGTTTATTATTTATTATTTTTATTATGTGTATGTGTTGATTCAAGAAGAATTTGGAAAACATTTAGAAATATGTTGAATGTTACAAATGTTAATAATCCATTTGGTGCTTCTTGATTTATCTACATTTATCTCTTGTGTGTTTTTACTCTTTTGTCCTTTGAGTATATGTAGTAATTTTTATTTTTATTTTAAAATTCTATGAAAAAAACTATTCATAGTATATATATATATATAGTAAAATCATGGATTCAATATTATTAATTTTTCAATACATAAGTGGCTCATAATAATTAATTGTTGGTGATACGTTAAAATCACGATTGAAGTCGCAAAAATTAGTCATTTTAAAAAAATATATATATTAATTATTGTTAGATACAGTACTTTTATTTCATTTTTAAATAATATATGTTGTTTTATATCTTCTTCTGTCTCATCCCAATTTATGTGGCACTAATATAATTTGATAGTCAATCAAATATTTTATGTTAACATATTTTTTTATTCTTATTTTTCTAATACATAAATGACTTACAATAAGGAGTGATATAGTAAAATCATCGTTATTGGATAGTGCATTTTATTTATCTGTCTCAATAATAAAATTTTACTATATATTTTTCTTTATTTCTTTTTAACTTGATACATATTGACCCAACACAAATTCTAAGAAAATATTCATTAGAAATTTATTTTATTGAATTAAATTTATTAATTTTGTACTTTAAAAATTTAAAGTTAAGTTTAAATATTAGTATTTCTATATAAGAAAAAAAATAATTTTAAAATTTAAATTTACTAAAATAAATAAAAAAATTAATTTTCTATTATATAGAAGAAAATTTTGAGAGTTTAATAGAACTTTTATCTATTTTAAAAAAACTATTTTAACTTGTTAATTGTTGTGATTTATAATAATTTTTAAGTAATTATAAAATAATATATTTACTCCTTGTGTCCCAATTTACGTGGCTTCGATGCGACTTTGAGAATAAACTGAAATTTTTATATATCTTTTAAATATTTTAAGTTATAAATTATTGTGATTCGGGGTAACAAATTAGTTTTGAACATGATAGACAATTAAATAAATTAAAATTTTTACTTCCAATATATAGTTATAGTTAATTAATATAAATTAATAGAATGTATTAAATATTTAAATCATTACGATGAAATAATAGAATTATTATATATTGGGGCATGATATGTAATTAAGTGGAAGTGAAAGGGTTTTTGGTAATTGCATGACTGGTGGTCGAAACCACCTCTTCTATACAATAGAACTAGAGGAGCATGACCCGTGTCAGCACGGGCCCAACATTAAGATATTTATTTATCTTTTCAATCTTGATAAATTTAAATAAATTATTTTAATAAAAGGATTGCATATGTTTTCTGGGATTCATCCGGAATCTAGCATGAGTTCAACATATGTTATTTTAATACGTGTTTAGATAATTTAAGTTGTTAACTATTTTAATTTATAATATTTTTTATGTAATTTTCAAATTATTATACGTTACTTTTCTTGTCCAAATTATTGTGGCATTGATAGTCAATTATATTTTAAAAATAATTTTAGTTTTTAATTATTGTGATTTATAATACTTTTCTTCTATTCCGATTTCAGTGACACAAATATAATTTCAAGAGTCGACCAAATATTTTATATCTTTTAAATTTTTTAAGTTGTTAATTATTGTGATTTCAAGTATTTTTCATGTAATTTTTTTTTGAAATATATAACATATTAAATTATTTTTAGATATTTTACGTTGTTAACAATTTTAATTTATAATACTTTTTATGGAATTTTTGAATAATATATGCTACTTTTTTTATCCAGAATTTTATGTCGACGACAACCAATTATATTGTTTAAATAATTTAAATTTTTTATCATTGTGATTTATAATATTTTTCTATCTCAACTTATGTGGCACAATGCTTAAATACCATAATAATTAATTAGAGGTGATATAGTAAAATCACGACTGAAGCAGCTGAAGTAGAAATCAATCAATTTTTTATTTTTTTTGTTAATTATTGTTATTTACAATACTTTTTATTTTATTTTCAAATAGTATATGTTTCTTTATATCTTCTTCTGTCTCGTCCCAATTTATGTGACATTAATATAATTTTGATAGTCAATCAAATATTTTATGTTGACATATCATTTTCTTATTCTTATTCTTATTTTTCTAATACTTAAATGAGTCATAATAAGGAGCGATATAGTAAAATCATCGTTCGAAAGACGAAAATTTAATTTAAAACATTAAGAGTTTATTTCGTAGTTTATGTCTATTTTATTTGTCATTAAATATTATTTATTTTCTTAATACCTAGATGACTCATAATAATTAATTATGTTATTACTATAAAAATTAACATAATTTTATCATATCCAAAAGTAATCATTGATAATTCACCGGAATAGTATATTAATTAAATACGGGATGCTATATTTGCATGTGCAAAATATGATATTATTAAACATTATTGGATAGTGCATTATATTTATCTTTCGTAATAATAAATTTTTACTATATATTTTTCTTTATTTCTTTTTAACTGATACATATTGACCCAACACAAATTCTAAGAAAATATTCATTAGAAAGTTATTTTATTAAATTAAATTTATTAATTTTGAAATTTAAAAATTTAAAGTTAAGTTTAAATATTAGTATTTCTATATAAGGAAAAAGTAATTTTAAAATTTAAATTTACTAAAATAAATAAATAAATAAAAATATTATTTTTTATATAAAAGGTAATTAAAATAATATAATTGATTTACTTTAAATATTTTGTTGTAATTAATTAAGATAATTTTTTATTTTGTCATAATTTATGCTGCACCAATAAAATTTTGAGAGTTGAATAGAACTTTTATCTATTTTTAAAAAGGTATTTTAACTTGTTAATTATTGTGATTTATAATAATTTTTACATAATTATCAAATAATATATTACTCCTTGTGTCCCAATTTATGTGGCTTCGATACAATTTTGAGAGTCAACTAAAATTTTTATATATCTTTTAATTATTTTAAGTTGTTAATTATTATCATTTGCAGTACTTTTTCTTTTATCTCAATTTATGCGGCATTGCTAAAATAATGAGAGTCAATAAAATTTTTATATGTCTTTTAAATATTTTATGTTATTAATTATTGTGATTTGTCGTAATAAATTGGTTTTGAACATGATAGTCAATTAAATAAATAAAAAAAATTACTTTCAATATATAGTTATAGTTAATTAATATAAATTAATAGAATATATTAAATATTTAAATCATTATGATGAAACAATAGAATTATTATATATTGGAGCATGATATGTAATTAAGTGGGAGTGGAGAATTTTTTTGGTAAGAGTCAATAAAACTTCTATATGTCTTTTAAATATTTTAAGTTATTAATTATTATGATTTGTGGCAACAAATTAATTTTGAACATGATAAACAATTAAATAAATAAATAAATTTTACTTTCAATATGCAGTTATAGTTAATTAATATAAATTAATAAAATATATTAAATATTTAAATTATTATGATAAAATAATAAAATTATTAGATATTGGTAATTCGACCACCTCTTCTATATGGTTTATGATTTTTGGCACAAATAAGTCCAATAAGTAAAGAGAATGCTTCCTCTGACTGGGAATTATTGGGCTGCGAAGGGGTTGAGTAGTCCAAAATTCTTTGGGCCTCGTTGGTCCCAGATCGGGCCCATGTCAATATCTTATCTTTTCATACGCTAATTGATATATTAAGTAGGTGTTCGGACATGAAAATTACAATTTTTTTGGAGTCAAAGTTTAGGGTTATGTTTAGCCATAATATAAATTGGAGTTGTTTTTGAATTTTTTTGGAAGAAGTAAAATTGAAAAAAGTAAAAAAACAAGTTTCAGTTGTTTTCATTTTTACAAATACAATTTAAAATATATCTAAAATACTTATGGCCAAACACACAATTTTTCTAAGAAAAGTGAAAATTCCTGTGGCCAAACGTCCTAAGAAAATATTTATTATTTATACCAATAGAATTTTGAGATAAAAAATGGCAAAATAGACATAAGTACTTAATATACACACTGAGATAAAAATGGCACCATTTCATCAAAGTGATTTTAGAAGATATTTTTGACTATATAAAACAATTGTTTCATTCTATTTACAATCGGAGAAGTTTAACTGCTTAATTAAAAATATGGAAGGTTAAAATTGAATGTCAGCACAAGTGTTATATTGTAATATAACACAATCTCATTATTTATTTTTCTTTTGAGAATTAAAAGTGATTAATATAATATAACTAAGGCCCGTACTAAGTTTGAATCCAAATTCAAGATAGAAAAATAAAATATTAATTTATATCATATTTTTATCTTATAATTAATATTTTTTAATGAAATATTAAACATGCCTTTTTGATAAGTATCCATAATTATTTAAGTTCATAATCGTATAATTGAACAATTAAAATTAGAGTATTGTTTTTGATAAATAAAGTATTGTTAGAGAATTAGATATATTAAAAATTAACATGATATAAAGTATATAAATACTTTTTGAAGATAATTATATAAATAATTATGATTTGACAAAAATAATAAATCAAAAAATACGATACTTTTATGAATTTGTTAGTATAGATAAAATAAATTTATTTTGATAAAAAAACTTTTTTCCTTCCTATAGAATGATTTAATACAACAAATATTTCCATGACTTCAAGTTTAGATTACAATAACTATAACATTAATTTAGAGCCTTAACACAAATTAACTTAACAATAATCAGTAAGGATATTAAATAGTAATTGGGTTACAGTAATACATTACTCATTTACTTGTCATATTTATTTTCTTACACACTCTTTAAAGAATGAACTTTTTGTTCCATTTTAATTATTAATTTACCTTTTTCGTGACCACTAAAAAAAATAATAAATACAAGATATTATTGTTGCCCTACTTAGTACTTTAAAAAATTAAAAAATTAAAAATTTCAATGGGTTAACCAAAAATTATTGCAAATTTTAATTTTGTATTAAAAATTATTTTGGCATAACTTTTTTCAAGTTAAAGTGATTGTTTTTAATAAATAAAAGAAGTTTTAATTAAAAGGCAATCCAATAAATAGCAAGAAGAAGCCAATTACAAAGGACCAAGTGGAGATGGCAAAAATGAAAATATATAAGAAAATAAAATCATGAATATTCTATAAATTTGACATGTGTAGCAACTTTACTTCACAAAAGAAGTGAAATGTCTAAAAAAATTCTCGTAAAGACTACCAAATTTTGTGATTCTCCCTTACATATAAATATGAAAAAAGGATATGGGCTGGCCATTTACAAAAAAAGAAGAAAAAATTACATATTATAGGTAAAATACTATATTAATTACATGATATGGTTACTATGTTAAAAAATTATAATTTATAGTTATTTGGTAGTTAAAAATCAGTTTTTTTTGTGGGCCCTATATACAAATATATTAAGATTTGTATATATCAATTTCTCTCTCATGTATTTATTTTTGGTATTTTCTTTCTATTCTCTCTCTATCATATTGGCTAAAAAAAAAGGCAACAATGGAATATCAAAACACAAGATTTTTTATGATATCTTCTTCAACCGTTTTTTCTTAACTTTCTCTCAAAACCACTCTAATATCCTTGATTTTAAATTAAAGAAACGACAACATTGACAACATCATAATACATGATTATTCAAGAGATCTTCTTCAATTTTTTTCTACTTATTTTTCTCTCAAAGTCACTCTAATATCACAAAATATAATCCTTGATTTTTCTGTGATAAATCATTTTTGCGGAATTTCCACCACAGAAAATCAGCTTAGGATATTTATGTCAGTTAGTCGTTAAATTTCTTCGTTATTCATCTATTTTACAAAAAAAAAATAGAAAAGGGGGAGCACTCCCCCGTTTTTATGATTTCTTCGTTTTTGCGATATTTTATTTTATAATATAATTTTTAATATATTACGTAAGTCACTCCCCTATTTTATTTTTTATTTTGATGGATGATTTATCAAAAAAAAGGAAAGAATTTTGCATCTTCTAGCAAGGCGGAAAGAAAAAAATATTTTAAGGTATCTAAATCTAAAAGGGGGAGCAATGAAGTTGACAATAATTATGAGGTATTTTTGTATATATTCTCGTGAAACAGAATTGTTGGTCAATATACATTTTTATTTTAATATATATAGATACGTATACTTTTTTTTTTGTAGAATAATACATGCATATATATAGTGTTAGAGTGTATGTATGTATCTACAGTTTGTATTTTTGATATATGTATATACAATTTACATATATGTATATACAGTTAACTTGCCCATATACCTTTTGAAGAATAATGAATATGCAGATACATACAGTTTTAAAGTGCATATATGTATATACATTCAAATTTATTATTATGTAAAACATTCAAATTTGTATATACATATATACAAACAACAAATATACAAATAATAAACATATATGTATATGTTTATTTCGTTTGCATATACTTATGATATACAAATATGTAAACAACATATATATAAATATTAAACAATAATTTTGATTTGAATATATGTATATTTCGTTTGCAATAAAGTTTACAAACAACATTCAAATTTGTATATACAGATATACAAACAACAGATATACAAATAATAAACAACAATTTTGATTTGAATATATGTATTTCATTTACATATATGTATATACAGATATACAAACAACTGATATACAAATATCAAATTTATGTAAACTAAAATACAGATATACAAACAACAGATATACAAATAATAAAAACAATCTTTGTAACCTTTAAAACAGATATACAAATACAATTATACACTTATGTTAACAGATATATAGAAATTCAAATATACTATTAATAGATATATATAAAAAAAAAATATTAAAAGACTGTCAATGTGTATATTATAAAATATGCAGTAGAGTAATGAATGAATATATCACGCAAATTACAATTACAAATGAGATTTAGAAAGAAGAAAAAAACTAACACAGACAAGGATTATAACCTTTTAACAACTTTTGTGGAAAAAAAACCTTACGAAAATAAAAATTGAATACGAAAATTGAAACCCAAAATTACAATTGAAATTATTACATACAAAAATGATAGTAATTACAAAATTGACAATTTGAAAGTGTTTGAACTTTATATTGTGCATTCAATTTTGAAAATCTAATTCAAACCAATAATAAAATCGATTTTCATTATGTTGAAACTGAATCAATTTTTATTGCGTATTAGATTTAAAAAATGATTTCAGTAAGTAAATTCAAGTAAAAAAACAATCTGCGTAAATCGTATATACCAGAATTTTGTATTCTCCTGTAGATCACAATTTTTACTACAAAAAAATTATCAACTTCTGAGGGAGTGATTAACGCACAAATTCATATTTATTGATATGTTATATTAGAGAAATAAATAAAAAGTTAAGGACACTTATTACATTAAAATTTCCTTTTTTATCTCTTTTTGTTGTTATGGACTTTTTCTTCTTTTTTGTATATATATACATAAAGTTGTCATTTATTTTGTCTATGAATTGTAATATTAAATTTTAGACTAGAAAGTTAGTTATAGATACTCTAATGAGACTATATGTGAATTTTCGCCTAAAAAAATGACTCATAATTGAAAAGGTTGACAATGCTATCCAATCGGCCCAGTTTAATTTCTCTTTTTAGCCACTTGACCCAATTGGGCACATGCAGTCTCTATACTTAATTGATACACTTTTATACTATATTGATACACTTTTTATAAAAGAGAAAGAAAATTATATGCAAGCACATGCATTCTCTGTACCTAATTGATACTCTTTTATACCACATTAATGCACTTTTGTACTACATTGATACACTTGCAGTGCCCATATACTCAATTGATACTCTTTTATACTAGATTGATACATTTTTAGAATGCATGTAGAAACTATATAGAGTCGTATAAAATATGTATCTAAATAATAATTGTAGTTAAAAATTGTATAAAATGTGTATTATATAGTTACTCTTTTGGTTTATTATATCGAACTATGGAGGTGAAACACATCGACTATTGTCTAAAACATGTTTGTAGTTTAAGTTGGACAAAGATTTTTTCTAGTTCCCTTGACCTATATTACATCGCTTTGTTCAATCGAATATTAATTTGTCACGTTTGTAACTAATATAATTAGATTAATATAATTAAAAGACATGTATAATTGTAACTGCTTTTAAAAGTTCAGTTAAAAGACAATTCTAAGGTAAAAGTAACAGTGAGATATAAAAAGAGAGTAGAATATTTTAAAAAGAAAGGGAAAAAGGAGCCAAAAAAAGCATGGATCATTAAAGATGAAAAGTGGGCCCAGTACCCAAAATGGAAAGGGCCGAATTATGTTTTAGAATTGAGGGGAATACGTGGAATAGTGACAAATGTATCCCAGCTTCTTACGTGCGTCCATCCCTTAATGGCTATTTACTGAGTTTTTAAATTTAGGTGCTAATTTTATAAAATTATTTTAGTTTTAGGTGTTATTTTTATCCTTTCCCCTATAATAAGTATATATATTGGTTCGGGCCATGAAAGCTATGGGCTGCTGGAGAAACTGTTAGGTTGGTCCATAGGCCATTCGGCCATGGATATGGGAAATCTTGTACTGTCTTCGTTTAAAAAAAGAACGACCCACTTTAACTTGCCACAAAGTTTAAGAAAATAAATAAGATTTTTGACTCTTATGATCTTAGATTAAAGTTGTGTCAAATGTATCAAAATATCTTTTAATCTTGTGGTCCTAAACATATCACGTGGAAAGTTGAAATTAAAGTATTGCCAAAAAAAAAAAGAAAAGGGGTCAATTCCTTTTTAAACGAATTAAAAAGGAAAGTGATTATTCTTTTTTAAACGGAAGGAGTACAATTTTACAGTTGGACAACTTTTGTGAAAGTATGAAATAATTCATTCTAAAGTTTCTAATTCATTTTCTTCACTCCGCTGCCATTTAAGGCTCTAGAATTGTAGAAGACCCTAACACTATCACATAAAAGATTTTCCTAACATATGAATTTAAGAATGGCCAAATGAGTTTAATTATACTGTGGTGGAGTGGTAAATATCTTTTATTTTTATTTATAGATTTTCGATCTAAATTTTGGAAAAGGAATCTCTATTCATAGGAAGCATTTCACTCTCCAGGTGAGATCTTCAGACACAAATTTAAATTAGTCGAACCTAAATTAAAGTGGATATTTGATCCCTAAAATGGAACTTTACATAAGCAACAAGAGCTAAATACAATTTCTACTCAACAAGGCTTCCTACTTAGTTGTGGCAAGAAAGTAAAGTGATGGAATTAGGAATGCTCATTAATGGTTCCAAATACATAAGCAATTAGTAATTGTGTTTTATATTTAGCTTTTCAACTTATTTAATACGTAATTTTTTTTAAATACAAATACGATTGACCTATTAGCTAGCTTGGTTTCAAAAAAGCTCCATCCAAGAACACTTACAATTACTTAGACATTGACCTAAATCATCTCGCAAAGTCAGTCAACATTAACCTAAAAGCAACTAAAAAGTAGGACTAGTGGAAGTAGTGACTAGCCTTATAGTTTTTGGGGCTTACTTTCTAGCCTCATTAAAACTAATGACTAGCATTATAGGTTGTTGGGTGGTCGAAAAATTACCACAAATAAGTAACTTTGCGACATTAAATACAATTCTCCGTGCACCAGACATGTGATTTACCGAATTAAAAGGCTGAGAAATTTTGAAGAGTCAGAGAGAAATATTAAAATTATTGAATTCGACTAAATCCATCTTTACCCCTGCTGAGAACTAGTTATTTCCACATTAAAAATCCAACGAAGAATTTCGCAAATCCCAAAACAAAAATACAAGAGAGAAAATAAAAAGAGATAAATACGGTTGTAGACGGAAGGGACATTTCGTCCGCATCCGCTCCAACTTGTCTTTCCACAGCTCGAACACTTGACCTCGTAACACATGATTATTTTTTTTGTTTGTTTGGGAATTAAGTAGAATGTTTTTTCTACTAAGATTTAGAGAAAATTTTTAAATCTTATGATCTTAAACTAAAAATATGTCAAATATACTAAAATATTCTTCAATCTTGTGGTCTTAAACATGTCAAGTGGAGAGTTAAAATCATTTTACTGTCAAAATAAGTTATATTTGAAATTAGAGATAAAGCTAGGATATAGGAAGGATGCAATCCCAGCTGTCTAAGTTCATTGGTTTTGCAGAGTAAATTCTCCAGATGGTCACTCATGTTTGAAAAAATGCCTATAAATATCATTTTTATTTCATTTAGGACAAGAATATCACCCAATTTATTTTCCTTAAAATATACTTAACACCTTAAAAACTTTCTCTCTTCTACTTGAAATGTAATGTCATTATTTTTTTTATTTTTTTTATAAATAGATCTATTTCACTTATCAAACTTATTTAATTAAAATTTTATCCTAATTCTTTTTTCTTTTAAATTACACATGATATATTAATCATTGAAGATTAATTTAGTTACACAAAAGCTTGAATTATTTTATTTGATATGTACTTTTTAAAGTTTCTTTTATTTACTTATTTATTTCACAACTTAATAATATTTAAAACTCAAGTACTTATAAAATTTGGTACTCATTTAATTCCTTATTGTTATTTATTTTATATATTAAAGATTCTTAAAATGTACAAGAAATAAAAACGACAGATTTCATATATTTTAGACATTAAATTTGTTATTTATATGAAAATAAAAGAATAAAATTCATTTTTTTGGATTATACAAAAGAATTTTTGGATTAATATAATCCAAAGATATTATATTACCTTCAAATATAGAGTAATAGAGAGTAAAAGAATATAATTTGTTATTTACAAACATTGATGGCAAACCTACGGTATATTTTGTTGCCAAACAGAATTCAATAAAAAAAAATTAATATATATTATTACCTGAAATATTTAATTTGGACATAGATTAATTGCAAATTTTTATGCAAGATGATTTTTGATAAATATAAAGTGAAAAGTTGATTTTTTTTCTTGCAAATTTTTTTACAAGTTATTGTCCATAAATAAATCGAGTAAATCCGTAAAATGAGACATAAAAATTTAGAAAAAAAATATATTATTTTTAATTTAGTTTTTTTTACTCTTTTTTGTGATCATTATAATTATATTTTATTTGATTATACAATTAAATGCTAATTTATGTCCGTACTTCATTCTAAATACATCAAAAACAAAGAATAATTGATTGAGTAATATTTTAAAAATTCTTTTAGAATAGTACTGAAGAAGGTATCATTTTGTTAATATTTCTTAAAAAAAATTACTTGTTTCAAGACTACATAATTTTTCTTTCGTTCAAAAAAGGGGATATTATTCTTTTATTCTCATATAAATACCAAACTTAAGGTCTAAAATATGAAATTCATCATTTTATTTCTTTTACGTTTTAAAAATTTTTAATATATAAAATAAACGACAAAAAAAATTATTGTACCAATTCTTATAAGTACTTGTATTTTAAAATTATTATTACTTGGTGAAATAAATAATTAAGTAAAAGAAATTTTGAAGAGTACATATCAAATAAAATAACCTAAACTTTTGGTGTAATGAAATTAATCTTTAATGATTAATATATTATGTGTATTTAAAAAAAAAGAATTAGGATAAACCTTTAGTTAAATAAGTTATACATTTATAAAAAAAATGAAATTTTAATGACATAATATTTCAAGTAGGAAAGAAAAAGATTTTGAGGTGTGAGTATATAAGATTTTGAGGTGTGAGTATATTTTAAGGAAAACAAGAAAAATTAAATGATATTCTTGTCCTAAATAAAATAAAGTGATACTTATAGGTAATTTTTCAAATATCGGTGACTATTCAGGTAATTTACTATCCATAATTTGCCTCTTAGTTCTTCTCCCAATTCTTAGCAAGTCCATCAATATACAGCGAGGCCAGCAAGAGAAATCGTTGGCCCATGAGACTTTAAGTTGAAATAGTAAGGACACTTGCAGCATAAATATTTCTATATTATAGAAGAGATAGTGGAACCAGCTCTTTATTATTTACCGTTTTATCTTTAATTGCTCCGTAATTTATTATATTATTCCTAATTAATTATTATAAGTTATTTATATATTAGAATTAATAATATTTTTATTATATTACACATAATTAATTATTATAAGTTATTTGTATATTAGAATTAATAATATTTTATTAAAAAATAGATATTTATGACGTTTGTTTCAACTATTTTTATCGTGATTTTACTCTATCATCCGCAATTAATTATTATAAGTCATTTATGTATTAAAAAATTAATAATATTTAATTGAAAAAAATAGATGACATGTCTGCCTATGGTTTCGACCAGCGCTTCATCAATTACTATATTACCCCTAATTGCTCTGTGAATTGCTATATTACCCCTAAAAATTATTATAAGTCATTTATATATTAGAATTAATAATATTTTTTATTATATTACCCCTAATTAATTATTATAAGTCATTTTACTATATTACCTCTAATTGCTCCATGATTTAATATATAATCTCTGGTTAATTATTATAAGTCATTTATATATTGTAATTAATAATATTTTTTTATTAGTCATTTATGTATTAAAAAATTCATAATATTTAATTAAAATATTGATTTCGACATGGCTGCTTCAAGAGATGCACCGTGATTTCACTATACCACCCCTAATTAATTACTATAAGTCATTTATGTATTAAAAATTAATAGTATTTAATTAAAACAAGAAAAATATGCGTTTATGACATATTTGTTGCAGTTGCTTCAACCATAATCATCTTTGAGAAGATGATCCAAGACTTTATTGTTAATTGAAGTATTTTTTGTTTCAGTTTTTGTATGAAATATTTTTATGAATATTAGTTCTACATCTTTTCTATATTTTGTAACAGGTCTCAATCTTATCATCAAACTATTAAAATAACTCGACTACACGACACATCACACTTTCTTATCATGTGGAAAAAAACTATCTTATAAAACTTCACTTCTTAGCGAGTACCGTCAAATAGTTATACTTTAAAAAGTTATCTGTTTAAATCAATATACATTTATGTTTTTATTTCATCAATATCAAATATTAGTGCTAAAAGATGTCTATAGTATTGAACCTGTGCTGACACGGGCCATGCACTTCTAGTGAGGTGGTTTCGACCACCTCTTCATTTACTATACTACCCCCATCATTTATTACATTACATCCTGATTGCTCCATAATTTACTATTTATCCCTAATTAATTATTACAAGTCATTTATATATTAGAATTAATAATATTTTTTATTATATTATTCCTAATTAATTATTATAAGTCATTTATATATTAGAATTTCTAATATTTAATTAACATATAGATATTTATAACGTTTGTTTCAGCTGCTTTAACTGTGATTTTACTATATCATCCTTAATTAATTATTATAAGTCATTTATTTATTAAAAAATTAATAATATTTAATTCAAAAAATAGATTACTATATTAACCCCTATCATTTACTATATTACCCCTAATTGCTCCACAGTTTACTATATTATCCCTAATTAATTATTATAAGTCAATAATTTTTTTATTATATTATCCCTAATTAATTATTATAAGTCAACCATCTCTTCATTTACTATATTACCCCTATCATTAACTATATTACACCCTAATTACTCTGTGAATTACTATATTATCCCTAATTAATTATTACAAGTCATTTATATATTAGAATTAATAATATTTTTATTATGTTACCCCTAATTAATTATTATAAGTCATTTATATATTAGAATTAATAATATTTAATTAAAAAAATAGATATTTATAACGTTTGTTTCAGCTGCTTTAACAGTGATTTTACTATATCATCCCTAATTAATTATTACAAGTCATTTATTTATTAAAAAATTAATACAATATTTAATTAAAAATAGATTATTATAATACCCCCTATCATTTACTATATTACCCCTAATTGTTCCATAGTTTACTATATTATCCTTAATTAATTATTATAAGTCATTTATATATTAGAATTAATAATATTTAATTAAAAAATAGATGACATGTACGCCTATATTACCCATAATTGCTCCGTAATTCACCATATTACCCCTAATTAATTGTTATAAGTCATTTATATATTAAAATTAATAATAATTTTTTTACTATATTACACCTATTAATTATTATAAGTCATTTAGTTTCGACCACTGCTTCGTCGTTACTATTTTACCCCTAATTACTCCATGATTTACTATATTACCTGTTATTAATTATTATAAGTCATTGATATATTAGAATTAATAATATATTTTTATTATATTACTCCTAATTAATTATTGTAAGTCATTTATATATTAGAATTAATAATATTTAATTAAAAATAGATATTTATGACGTTTGTTTCAGCTGCTTTAACCGTGATTTTACTATATCATCCCTAATTAATTATTATAAGTCATTTATTTATTAAAAAATTAATAATATTTAATTAAAAATAGATGACATGTCTGCCTATATTACTCCTAATTGCTTCATGATTTACTATATTATTCTTAATTATTTATTATAAGTTATTTATATATTAGAATTAATAATATTTTTTTACCATATTACCCTTAATTAATTATTATAAGTCATTTATATATTAGAATTAATAATATTTAATTTTAAAAAATAGATATTTATGACGTTTGTTTCAGCTGCTTTAACCGTGATTTTACTATATCATCCCTAATTAATTATTATAAGTCATTTATTTATTAAACAATTAATAATATTTAATTAAAAAGTAGATGACATGTCTTCCTATATTACCCCTAATTGCTTTGTGATTTACTATATTACCCCTAATTAATTATTATAAGTCATTTATATATTAGAATTAATAATATTTTTTTTACTATTTATCCCTAATTAATTATTATAAGTAATTTATATATTAGAATTAATAATATTTAATTAAATCAGTGTACATTTATGTTTATATCTCATCAATATCGAATTTTAGTGCTAAAAAATATTTATAGTGTTGGGCCCGTGCTGACACTGGCTATGCACCTCTAGTGTTTATTACAAAACGCACTTCAAAATATATCAAATAACAATATTTTTTTCTAATATATCACATATTATTATCGTAGCTGGATTCAAAATTTAAAGTTTATATGAGTTTCAAGTAACTTTTACTCTTAGAACAAGAGACTTCTTTATTACTATTAGGTTTCTAATACATAATCTTTATATATTTAATAGAATTATTTAGATAAATCAGGGACTACACGAAAAATATTGAGTTATTGAGTACCCCTCCCATCATCCTAGATCCGCTCCTGATTATTACACACAATATGAAAACTTTCAAGTTGATATCATTTATGAATCTCTGATTAGTAGAAGGTATATATCTTATACAAAAACTGCATATCTATTAACATTAATTGCTGACCTTGTAATTGTATGATGAGGCTTCTTAGCTTCTATTTATGCTCACACAAAAAAAGAAAAATAAAAGAGAGAGAAAATATAAAGACTAGATAAAATTTCCAAAAATAAGAGAGAGGGGCTTCTTGTATTTTTAGCTAAATGGGCCTCATCTTGGGCCATATCGAGGACTTCAGACCGATTTTACTGTTGGATTTGAAATTGAATCGGCCCGTTTAACCAGGCCCGGATCCAGACCAACTCACAAACCGATTAAAAGTGTCGGGACGATTTCAGATTGACCCGGCCAGGCCTCGTTAACAGATTTAGATGAGAATATTCTTAGGAGAAAACTACTTGAATGACATCACCACTAAAAGTTAGGCCTATATTGTTACTATAGAATAGCTATCGCAATGTTTAGACCCATTACATAAGTCATATGGTGATATTAATAAACATTGTCAACCAATCGTTGCCATTACGTAAGAACCGTTGGCACAGAGTGGGTAATACAACAGTTTTATTTGGCCGTTGTGATATACTTTCATCATTTCTTTTTATATATTTTTTTGGATTTGATCAAACCCTTAAGTCCTCACTCTTAGAAAATTAAAGTTATTTTATCAAGAGTAAATACATAATTACTCCACTGCTGTTGGTCGAGATTTTAAAAAAGACACCTAAACTTTGAATTCGATCTATTATCTCACGATTTTTACTTAATCCGTTGCAAACACACCATTTTGACCCTCTGTGTGTATACACGCGCCACAGACGCGTGAAAGGGCTCGAATTTGACTTTTTTGACCAATCAAAAGCTGTCGCATGTAAAATAATTGATTTGTAATTTATATTTTTCTTTAAAAAATAATATTTATTTATTTTATAAAATTATTCCTACCCCTCTCTGCCCCCGTTCCCCCCACTCTCACCCATTCTTTCTTCTTCAACTCAATTCACCACTAAAGCTTCCATTGAAGTTTTTTTTTAAAAATCATTAATTAAAGCTCCATTTTACAATTAAATTATATTATTTAATTACCCACCATTTCTTCTTCAACACAATGTCTTCTTCAACACCTTTAAAGCTATTCAACACAATGTCACCATTAAAACTCCTCCATTGAAGTTTTTTTTTTTTTTAAAAAATCATATCATTAAAACTCCATTTTTCAGTTAAATCATATCATTTAACTATCTTTAAAACTCAATTCAATCATACAACTTTCAATTCAATCATAAAACTATTTTTCGAAGTGATTTGAACAAAAAAAAAAAAAATGCATGCTGACGGAGTGTGGGAGGGGCTTGGGGGAGATGCTGATGGGGGTGGGGGTGTTGGACGGGTTTGGGGGTGGGGGTGCTGAATGGGGGTGAGGGTTGAGGGGAGCTGCTGATGCGGGGGGAGAGGTGCTGGATGGGGGAAAGAGGGGGTGGGTGGGGTGTTAAATTAAATAAAAAAGAAAATTTTATTTAAAAAACTATGAAATTAAACGTAGTTGACACGTGGCAGCACCTGATTGACGTGTGTCTTCACTCATTTTGTTGTGACTGAGATTCAGCGAAAAATGGTGCGTTTGCAACGAAATAAAGAAGAATCGTGGGGTAATAGGTCGATATTAAAGTTTAGGTGTCTTTTTGAAAATCTCAGATAAGATCAGTGATGTAATTACGTATTTACTCTTTTATCAATATACCCTGAATTAAATAAGTACTTTTTTAATCTTTCAAGATTAATTATAGGAAGATTTTGATCAAACTATTTTTTAAAGATTAAAGATGCAC
Source organism: Capsicum baccatum var. pendulum (assembly GCA_030864225.1). Lineage (NCBI taxonomy): Eukaryota > Viridiplantae > Streptophyta > Magnoliopsida > Solanales > Solanaceae > Capsicum > Capsicum baccatum. Next base: position 16,468,232 of record CM061560.1, read on the forward strand.
TTATTTAGAATTATAAGCACGACCCAAGAGGATCATATATAAAAAAAAATGGAAGGAAGATTATTTTTGGCAATTGTTGTTTTCTTATCGTTACGGTTATTATTCCCCCTGATTTCCCCCCTTGTTTCACTAAATGCTCCAAAATGTATATACTTTTATAATTTTTTTTTATTTTTCCAAAAATAATAAAATATATTATTTATTTTTCTCATATATATATATATATATATATTGTGTCTTCATCAGTACATAGAGCCTTAAAAATTATCGTTCTGTTGCTCATTACACAAAGTCCTAATCACAATGTGTCTTCAGTATATATAAAATCATCGTTGATATCTTTAGTACAAATTATTATTGATGACACTCAGTTTAATATTACATCATTGACTCAGAGCCTTAAAATTGTTGGTGTGAATTTGTTGTAACGCCAAAAATTGCTGCTTAATTGATACATTGATCGCCTTCACAAAATCCTAATTCTTGATTATTCTTTTTATTTTCTCATGTATGTTTTGCATTTTGTTGCATGTTCTTCCTAGTTAAAAGTGTAAAGTTACTTATATGAACTATAGATTTTGACTTGAGAAAGAAATCAACGCCATAGCTTAGAAAGAACTATATCTTCTGATTTTTTTCATATTTCTTTAAATTAGTGAGGCTTAGCTTTTTGTATCAACGTTTTTGTAATATCTAATTGCTACTGTGACTGCTCAAGGTTTTTGACTCCTACTTTCTAAATGATTGTTTTGGAAAGAGAACATAATCCTAGAAATTTAGTCAGTGGGATATATATTTTAGTGGTTGAACCAAAAAATCCGTGTCTTGAAATTTCATGTGCATGTTTGCATTGCCTCCTAGAGCCCAAATATATAGTTAGTTGTATTTTGGATGTTAATTAATTCATAGTGATCCATCCCATCGTTACCGTAATCCCCATGTCTTCCTAGTGTTTTTTTTTTTAGTTTATGGGTTCTAAAGCACAATACTTTTTGCTTATTTGTTCAGGGGCGGAGCCAGGTAGGGTTGAGGCGTTCATTTGAAGCCCCTTTAACGTAAAATTATACTGTATGCACTGTTAAGATTTTTTTTTTTTTTATGTATATATTGGAGGAAGGTGATTAGGCATGACATGGAACAGTTACAGCTTATGGAGCACATGATCATTGATAGAAAGGTGTGGAGGACACGAATTAGGATAGATGGTTAGAAAGTAGGAGTACGTCCATAATAGAAGGAAAGAGTGTGTTGTTTGCATCTGTGTGTGTAGTTTCTTGTAGTTTCATGTTCGTGGTATTTTGGTGATGTCTTAGATTTTTGTATAGGTATTCTATAGTATTACCTTATGGGTATCTTGTTTCCTTTATTATCTAGCCAGACCCCACTTTGTGGAAGTACACTACACTGAGTATGTTGTTGTCGTTGTATATATACTAGATGTTGAATCCTTTAGCTTTTTTGTAGGATTATTTTTCATATATTAAACCCTTTAGCGTAAATCCTGGCTCCGCCACTATTGATTCGCTGGATATTAAATAATGAGAATTTTACATATATACCGACATGTTTACCCTTAATTACTAAAAATTCCGACATCTTTCAAAATCTCTTAAAATCCCAACATTTGATACAAGTTAATCACATTAGATACATGTATCTAATATGATTAACCTGTATCATACATTAGATACATGTAGGGTTATATTAGATATATGTAGGGCTAACTTGTATCTCAGAAATAATCCCAAATATGAAATGTTAGGATTTATATAATTTTTCAGAAGTGGAGGGATTTTTAGAAATTTTGAAAGTTATGATGTTTATTTATGAAATTTTTTGTTAAATAATTTCCTAAATGTAAGTATAGGTCTGAGAGATTTAAGGCTGGCTCAGCCCATGTTTGATGCATTGCTGCTTTTGTCAATGCTTGTCATTTGGTTTAGTTAGTGTCATATTTGAAGGTTAAAACCTGCTCCTTCTATTTTAATTTGTTTTTCTGGTTTTGACTTGATACGAAATTTAAGAAAACCAAGAAGGCTTCTGAATTTTGTATTCTTAAATTAAAGATAGATAGAATGTATTAAAATGCTCTTTAATCTTGCGGTCTTAAATACGCTGCGTGGAAAATTGAAATTAAAGAGTGTCAAAAAAGAAAAGAGGCATTCTCTTTGAAACGGAGGGAATATAATTCACGCAATACAACAACAACAAGAAGAAATCCAATATATTCCTACATAGTGGGGTGTGGGGAGGGTAGAGTGTACGCAGTTAGAGGTCGAGAGGCTGTTTCCGATAGAACCCCGGCTCGAATATAATTCACGCAATGATTGAAGAAAATCAAATCTTGATTAATTTGGTGATGCCCCATTGTGGGGTTACTAGGATAATAGTAATGAATTGATTTTGGGATTCAAAAATTCTGATTTATGTTTGCGAGGGATGTGATTGTAACGTCTGCAACGTGTAGAATGTGGCGAGAGGCTTGTCAGAAACACCTCCATACTCTTTCATTCAATTCTCATGATTGGCCACTCTATCGAGACCTTAGTACTAGTAGGCTGGAGATACTGATTACTCAGACAACACGCTTACAAGGTTTATCGATATTGATGAGTTCTCAGCTTCCATCGTAGTTGCTTGGCTCATGTATACAAGAGAATCTTTGCAATGGTTGTTTTACAATGTCCGTACTACTCCAGAAGCTGGAAATGTTGGTGCTTTCTCATTATTCTGTATCAGGAGTTGAACCGAACTAGCAGAGGTTCCTTTGTTTGAAATCCCTTTCGTTAAGTTATGTTAGTATTTCAGCATTGGATCTGAATTTGTTGCTGACTGCATCTCTAAAGATTGAAATTTTAGCCCTTGTGAATCCCGAGATCGCAATGTCAGATGCACAGGTAACTGTATTACACTAAAGAGCATCTACATTGAAGCGATAAGTTTGGATAAGTTTATATTGGAGGCTGACAGCCTTGAGAATCTGCACTTGAGCTTTTTGAGCTCATCGGAAAAGGAAAGGAACTTTGAAGTATTTCAAGATTGATGATGTTTGCATTATACATCTTGATGTTGGTGACGCTGTCGATAATCTTGAAACTGTAGATGTTAGTAATTTCACGATAAATTGGACCAAGTTCTATCAGATGATTTCGAAATCATCCACAATGAGAAGTCTCAGGTTATGGGACATTGTGTTTTGACGAAGAGGATGAGATTGTCGATGTGGAAACAATTGCACTTTGCTTCCCGCAGTTAAACCATCTTGCAGTTAGTTATGACTTACGGGAGGGAATTATTCACTATGGTTTACTCAGTGGGTTGCCGGTCTACTGCAAAGATGCCCTAATCTCACTAAATTAGTTATTCATGGTGTGGTTTCAGAGACTAAAACACATGAAGAGTGTCAAATGTTGGCTGGCTTTACCTCATCTATTGTTCAGCTGATGAAGCGATACATGCACGTAGATGTGCAGTTTGAATTTGAGTAGATCAGAGTCATATGTAAATGTGGAATATTGGGCTCAATCAACAATATCAGAGGCATGTAGAAAAGGTATTTAATTGAACTTGAAGCCTTCGCTTCCTCTTGTCTTCGATTTTTGTTGCTGTCTATTGTCTTTTATACTCCGACTGTCGCACTATTTTGTTGTAGTTGCTGATCCTTTTTCTTTCAGAATGCTTTGTCATGATTTCTTCACTTCCGTTATTTTTTTCATTGATGTGCTTTGTTATGCTTTTCTTTGAGCCGAGGGTGTGTCAAAAACAACCTCTCTACCTCCCAAGTTAGGAGTAAGGTCTGCGTACACTCTACCCTCCTCAGACCTCACTTCTAGGATTACACTGCGTAGGTTGTTGTTGTTGCTTCTTAATGAAATGGTGCAGATATGGAATTGTTTCCTAGTAAAGTTTGTTATGATTTTGCGACTCCACTTCAACTGCTTCTAAGTAATAATGAAAATAACATAAAACTTTAGTAAATAGCCTTGCATCCATCGTGATGATCATAATCCTTACCATTGGATTGACCTTTTGAAAATTCTTTGTTTACTTGCTATCTCTTTAATAATGACAATTCATATTTAACAATGGACATGATAGCATCCTCTAGGAATTCATTCAATTTTACACTTCCTCTTGATTACTGTCAACCACTCTAACAACTTGATGAAATGCGCACAGGTTCAAATCCCAACAGAGACAAAACCAGTCATTAGGTGATTTCTTCTCATCTTTCCTATCCTTGATGGACAGAGTTACCAAGTACCATTAATAAACAACAACAGCATATCCAGTGTAATTCTACAAGTGGGGTATGCAGACGGTAGGATAGGATCTACCCAAACCTTACCACTATCTTTGTAAGATAGAGAGGTTGTTTCAGATAGACCCTCGACTCAAAAAGAATGTCATCGAAGCAAAATTGCAAAAAAAAAAAAAAAAACACATAGCACGATACAAAGCAAATAAAACAACAAATAGTACCACACATTGAATAATAGGAGACTAGCAATTATTAAATACTACTACCAATAACGAGAAGGGGAAAAGGAGGAGGCTAACCCCCTACTCTCCCATAAAGTGTCACAACACCCGGCGTCCTACTAACCTTCTATCTTAAGACCTCCGAGCCTCATGTCCTCAGTAAGATTGCTGAGCCAAGTCCCTGTCTAATCACCTCCCCCAGTTCTTTTTCGGCCTACCTCTACCTCTTCTAACTCCTTTTACGGCCAACTTCTCACACCTCCTAAGTAGCGTATCTCGCATCTCCTCTTCAAGTGCCCAAACCTCCTCAGCCTCGCTTCCCTCATCTTGTCCGCCACGGAGGCCATTCCCACCTTGTCTCGAATAATTTCATTCCTAATCAGAACTCTCCTAGTGTGCCCACGCCATCCATTTGCACATCCTCATTCCACTACCTCATCTTTTGGATGTGGTCTTTCTTAACTGACCAGCCCTCTGCCCCCTACAACAAAGTTGGTCTAACCATCACTAGTAGAACTTATCTTAAGCCTTGGTGACACAAAATAGCTATTGATCATGTGCTATAAAAACAAAAGCTATCTATCGTACATGTATATGGTGTTACGGAATCATGGCCAAGCTTCTCTTAGTAACACCTCTTGTGCTCCCCACTCCCAGAACCCCCAAAAAGATATATAAAAAAGAAAGGCAGCCCGGCGCACTAAAACTCCCGCTATGCGTATGGTTCGGGGAAGAGCCCCACCGCACAGCCTTACCTAGCGTTTCTGCCGGTGGCTGTTTCCGAGACTTGAACCCAAAACCTCCATGATACCTTTTTAAAAAAAACAAAAAACAACAAAAACATTCACTATTACTACTACATCTCAAGGCCAAACTAGTCGGTGTCGACTTTATGAATCTTCACTATCAGTGTTGTTCGTTTTAAACTCATCTCAACTTGGCATTCAATAGGTAAGTTCTTGAACACTAGTTCGAATAGTCGAGTACTCGTATGTCTTGGTGAACTCTTCATCTACATGACTGTATCTTCGACCAGCATCGTATTTAGTTACCCATCATGATACTCGTTTTATCGCACTTTAGTATCAGATGTGCTAAAGTTTGGGACTCTCTTCTGTGTTTTACATTGAAACTACAGTTAGTTTACTACAGGAACCCATATTCAATGTGTATCTAGTGTTGCTGCAGTATCTTTTTCATCGTTCGTTTTGTGGAAGGTCTATCGGAAACAACCTCTCTGCCTTGTCAAGGTAGGGTAAGGTATGCGACTCTGTGTATATTCTATCCTCCCCTAGCCCCACCAGCGGGATTACACTCTTGGTTATGTCGAATGTACACTTGCTATGTTTTATGTTGTTCGGACCCTCCAGAAATGCAGCCGGGTGTGAGACGGATCCTCCAAGGTTAATAGTACATTTTTTGAGGATCTAATACGGGCACGGTGTCATTTTTGGAGAGTCCGAGCAAAATAGGCTTCTCAGTCTCTTGGAGATCAGACTCATCGAATTAAATTGAGAAAAGGGTCAAATTGACTTCTCTACTTTAAAAAATGTATAAATAGACATAAATATCAATCTTTTTGGAAGTAATGACACTCTCTCCCATTTTTTTAATTACTGTACTCTCTTTCCGTATTAATATACATAGCATAGCCAACATATACATAATATTCTATGTCTATGTTGGGACTTTTGTAATATGTTTAGGGAGTTGAGATTTTTTGTAATATTGGAAACATAAGTTGTGTAACTCAAATCGATGTTAAACCACTTATTTTTTTAAAATAAGATATATCTTAATCTAACCCGTCTATTACACCCGCCTCAAAAAAAGACAACAAATATGCCCCTCCCTTAGTTCTGTTGCGAAAATCTTACCAACAAATCAGACGGAGGTATATATTTGTTTGTATTTTTTGTGGGTTAATCGGGTCGAGTGGGTTATTTGAGTGTATTTTATTGAAAAGTTTCATAAGAATGAGGATAAATTTGGCTCTAAAGTGGGGTAAATTTAACCTCAAAGTATGATAAATAATGTATTTAGCCAATTTTTTAAAGTAAATGGATAAATCTGACCCTTTTCCCAACTAATAAATTAATGATCTATTTTATGACAGCACTGTCATTGAGTTACTTAGATTTTGGACATCATCTCTCTCTCTAAAAGCTCAAGGACCTAACGTTGTACAAATATGACCCACTTGTTTGGAATTGAGGAGTATTGAGCAAACACGACCAACTTGTTTGAGATTGAGGCGTAGTTGTTGTACTGATACGACCATCTGGTCTATCCACATATTCGAACTTTATCATGTTGTGACTCGACACAAGTTTGACTTCATTTTCGGTTAACTATGAATACATGTTAGTACCTCTTACCAGAACATGTATCAAATAATTCTGTCTACCCATCGGAAAAAAATCACGCAACCTTTGACTCTTCATGGTTTTCACCCCCTTCGACTATCATACGTTTTTGTCCTTTTATTCCTTATAACTTATCTATTAATGCAGTTGATATTGTAGTTGTGGCTGGAGAATAGTAGTTAGATTTAGTTGAATTTTGATCATTTCCAAATTAAGGATATTCAAATGACAAGTTGAAGTTTCAATATCAATACTATATACATAATCTGATAATATTATCACTTGTAATTAAAATAAAATAAAAAATATGTGGTTGTGATGGTGGACTGATCTCTTTGTTTTTTTGTTTGCTTTATTGTAATTTAGAATTAAAACTTTATTCTATTCAAAGTATTGTTTATGTTTATGTGGTATGAATAAGGATATATAGCTACCCAAATATTAAAATAGGGTGACAAACATTTAAAAAAAAATGTGTTAGAAGCTTTGCATCCTTCTCATTTTTATAATAGTTCAAATAATTTGTAATATATAGTCAATCATTCATTCTATTAATTAATTAGAGAATATGCCATTTCTATTTAATTCATGTTATCTCACACAATACTACAACTATAGTATAAATAATTTCGAAATACCTAATCCCAAAATACGAATTATTTCAAATATAAAATAAAATACTCTTACAATTTATTTCGATATTATAATTCTTACCTCACCCCACACCAACCAAACGATCCTTTTTGATTGAATATTAATTATCTTGATATTCAGTCATGTAATCGACCATTGATACTTATATGGAAGGTGGGATGCTTCGTGCACAAGATTGTCCATTTAATTATCTTGATAAATAATAACCTCTTACAAAAATTAAAAATTCAAGCAATGTTCAAAGTCACAATTTTGATTAGTTCAGGGGATTAATTATTTTTACTAAATAGTCAAAGCCCATATGCATGAACCATGTGGCCTGCAATGACTTGGAAGGACTTGTTCTTCTTTTCAGTTTCCCAGCCAGATACTTTTATTGAAGTTCGATTAATTTGAATTCATGTCGGAAAATCTCAGTATAGGCATTAAAGGGTTTTTTATTAAAGGTGACTCTATATTATCCTAAACTCGAACTCGAGACCTCTGATTAAGGATGGAAGAGTACTTATCACGCTACTGCAACCGTTGGTGGTTTGGAAAGACTTGTTCTTCTTTTCGGTTTCACACCTTGTGTCCGATACTTTCACTGGAGCCCGACTAATTCGAATTTATGCCGAGGAGTCCACTATGGGGGTTAAAGTGTTTCTTATCATAGGCAATTATATATCCTAAACTCGAACTCGAGATCTCTGATTAAGGATGAAGGAGTACTTATTACTTTACTGCAACTATTGGTGGTTCGGAAAGACTTTTTGTTCTTTTCAGTTTCTCACCTGATGTCTGAGACTCCTATTGGAGATCGATAATTTGAATTTGCGCCGGAAAGTTTCACTATGGAGGTTAAAGTGTTTCTTATCAAAGGCGACTCTATATCCTAGACTCGAACTCGCAACCTCTGATTAAGGATGAAAGAGTACTTATCACGCCACTGCAACCATCGATAGTTTGGAAGGACTTATTCAAAGAGTAAAAATTTAAACAAGAATCACTCAAAAAATCCACTTTTACAAGTGTAATTTTTGGTGTTTTATTTGGAATATTTGTACCATGTAAAGTATAGTACAAGATTTTGAATGAGTAATTAATATTTGAAAAACTTGAACTACTTTTGAGAATCAAAAGAAAAACAATCATCAAGTTATATGTGGGGGAGAAAAACTCCCCTTTTCTTTGAATCTTTATTCAAATAGCCAATTGAATGTACTATTTATTTATTTTAATAAATATACATAGATTATATACATATTACATACATAGTATATATAAATTTTACATATATTATGTATTTAGTAGGTTATTTTTTTAGTTAAAATAAAGGTCGAGTGGACAGTTATTTAAGTTAATTTTTCCTTTTTTTTCTTTTCCAATTAGGAGAGGATGGATTTTTTTTCTTGTTTCTTATATATTGGGACTCGATCATGAATGAACAAGTTTTTATATTGACTGTCAATATACAATAATATTCATTTTTTATTTGAATTTGAAAACGACAATGTGAATAAATTTATACGAAAGAAGTTGACTACGTCAACTAGATTGAAATTGAGGCGTAATTATTGTTATTGTTATCTGATTTTAGGGTAGAGATAGTTTGGGAAGATAATACACAAGTACCTCCCTAAACTATAGCTGAAGTTTCTATGTCACACTTAAACTTTACGGAGGTCTTATTATCCCCCTAAAGTCATTTTTAATGTATTTTCGATTTTTTTGTTGGCATGGCTGCCAAGTAGCAGAATATTTTTGTGTTCCTTTTGTGCTGACTTAGCAGGTGTGTCAGCACAAAAAGTACAGAAAAAAATGAATTTAAAGGGGTAATAAGACCCCCAATAAAGTTTAAATGTGTCATAACAACTTGGGGTATAGTTTGAGAGGTTACTTGTTTCTTATCTCATAGTTTGGGTAAGAGGCTTTTATATTTGGATTATCCATTAGGTTGGATAAGTTAAGATGCAAGATTGAGATTAATGAGAAAAAAAAATAGTGATTAATCAATTAGGATATAAATTTTCAATTATACCTAACATGATAAGCAACTAATAATACATATATATATATATATATATATATATATATATATATATATATATATAATTAAGTGACTAATTTTTCATGCTTAAGTGACAAGCAAAGACCTAATTAATCTAATCTTACATGATTTATAAAAATTTGATTCAAACCAATAAATTTCAAAAGCTTAGAGAAGCAAGCAAAGCATAAACATGTGCACACACTATTTTTTTCAAAATTTCTCAAAAGGAATTTTCAAATTTTTCCACTAGCTAATTTTTTTTTTTTGTGTGACCTATAATTTACGAGTTTGAGCATTACTTTGAAAAAAAAAATAAAGCAAATTCTCGATGGACATTTCCGTCGGAATGCCATAGTGAATATTGAATTTTTGACGTACCGATTTCAAACAGATTACGTCAGAATTATGCTAGTGTTGTAATAACAAAATCGTGGAATCAACTATTAATCTTGTATTAGAATAAGTTGCCTACATCTCACATTCTTTGTGAATACGAAATATTTTATGCATCTCAATATTTATACTTTCCACAATGGAACATTTAGGTTTGAGCTTATTCATGGTGAATAAAAAGGTATTAGCACTCAATTGCATGCATACCTAATCCATTATGGAAACCTTTTGTATAACCAATGATTGGTTTTTAAGAAGGAATATTGGTAGGGGAACACTAGCTAGCTAGTACTAGTACAAAGGTGGTTGATGAATAAAACATTATTATAAAAAAATTGTATATTCCAATTTCCAACACCCCTCCCCACCAAAACTAACTTATCATGGGTCCATCACTATATTTATATCCCCTTTCTCTCTTTTTTTTTTTTTGATATATATATATAAATTATAATCGGAGACTGGTCCAATTTCCTACAAAGATAGGCCAGCAGAGGGAGAACTAGACGTATCTTGCTAGGTAAAGACAAATTAGAATAGATAGCTAAACTCACGAATGAAATCAATGGGATATATCATTATTGAAAAAGAATGTTCAAAATTCAATCAGATTAATTTATTGTCTTAATGAAAGCAAAATATTTTTTTTTGGATGAATAAGAGATTGTTACTCAAGATCATAAAGAGTAATTAAAGAATCAAAGTTGCACATGTTTGAAGGTTAAAGAAAATCTAGTTCTTAATAGACAATTAGAACTTACATTATATATGGTAGATATTAGGATGCAATCCCATTTTTTATGTGCAAAATACATCTAATGACAATTTTATTAGTTATTATGGATATCGGACACTGAATGAGAAATAAAAGAGAGAGACCTAATAGGAATGCTTCCTCCATGTCAACACAATTTTCGACTATTTGAAGCTCCAATATAGGTTCGAGCTATGGAAACAACTTTTTTGCAGAAATATAAAGTAAAATTATATATAATAGACTATTGTTATTTGATTCTTTTTTGGACTTTTAGCATAGAGAAAAATTAATACACCAAGCTATAATTTGAAGCTCCAAAACAGATATCGAACCACGTGAGAAAAAAAAAAAGATTAACAACATTTTTTGGCATATAGAGGCAAACACCATACCTATTGTTGTCCAACAAAAAAAAAAGATCCCAATTAATCATCAATAATGCTCCCTCTGTTTTATTTTATTTGACATTTATTGACTTGACATATTCTTTAAATTTTAATTATAGCTGCATGTTAATTCTTCCGTTCCATTTTGGTTGGCCATTTTACTAAAAAATAAATATTCCGTATTAGTTGATCATTTATTAAATTAAGATAGAATTAATTAAGTTTTTTTTCATTTTACTTCTACAATTAATACTATACATTAAATGTGAATAACTTCAATTTCAATGTCCATTGCTATGCCAAAAAAATATCATTAATATGAGCAAAAGATAAAGTAATAAATTTAATCATTCAATTTATGATTTCTTAATCACAATGTAAAATGGAATGTGCCTAACTAAAATGGAACACAGGGAGTACTAAACTAGTCTTATTAGTGATACTTGAGAACTCTAAATTTACCTATTACTGCTATTTTATGAGGTTATTTAATACTAAAAGTAGGGGAAAAAAATATAATAATATTTTTTTGATTTCATAAGTTGAAATAGTTATTTTTAGATAGAGATCAAGTAATACTAAAGTGGTGAAGTCCCCCAAACAAATTTCTAATTAAGGGAAAAGAATCTTGGGTTTTAGGTGATGACAAGGTTTAGATGTTGACCTATCAACAAAACAGATAATACCAAACAAATCCATTTCAAACTCCCCTCTAAATTAATTAATTTTACAACACTAGTTGTTGTGCCTTTTCCATTTAAACAAGTTTTGGTTTCATAATAATTAGCTAATAAAACCAATATTTTAAATTCTCAATCCATTTTGTAGGGAATGTTGTGGAGGAATAAATTTATTATTCATCAAGTATGAATTTTGGTTCTCAAACTCTCAATAATGACACTCCTTTTTTAAAAATTTTTGCTCAAGAGAATATACTCAGTTCATAGATATTTAAAGTAATTATTTTGCAAAAAGTAAAATAATTTTTTTTAATCAAAGGCCAAAAAAAAAATGAAAAATTTCAAATTTTAGGTGCCCAAATATTTCACTTCAATTCAACTTGGCCTTAATAATTGTTACTATGTTGGAAGTCAATAAGAACTAAAATTTAAATCAAGGCATTGAAGGGGAGCCTTGGAGTAACTGGTAAAGTTGTTGTCATGTGACCAGGAGGTCACGGGTTCAAGTCTTGGAAACAGCGTCTGGCAGAAATGCAAGGTAAGGCTGCGTACGATTCACCCTTGTGGTGGGGCCCTTCCCCGAATACCCGCACATAACGATAACTTTAGTGCACCAGAATACCCTTTATTTAAATCAAGGCATTAATATATCTTTCGTTATGTGTGGAGTTCGAAAAAAATCAAATCATAAAAATTTATTATACGAGCTTTATTTATGAAATAATATAGTAATTTCCTGGGAAAGAAAAATTTGTCTTTATCTTTATACAAAAATAATTTATGTAACAGAATTTGGTTGTATTAGAAATATTTTATTATTGTTTTGGTTTAATTTGTGTGGCTAGTACTTGCAAGGTTGTACAAAAAGTGGCCAATAAAAAAACACAGGCGGTTATTATAGAGAGCAAGTGGAGTAGGAGTCACTTGTTCTAGTGGCCTCCTATTTTCTTTAAGAAAAAAAAAATTGTTTGATATTCATTTTGAAGTCCAATTAACTTGAATTCACGTTGAAAAGTATTAATAGCTCCTCTATGTTACTATTTTCTTTCTATTTTATGTGATATTATTTGACTGCAAGAATTTAAAATAAAATCACATTTATAATCGAAAACAAGCTAAGTTTTACAGATTAAGTTTTGGTTAGATCGGTTATATTGTATGGGATGGAATGTTTGTCGGTTATGAATTTGCATATTCAGAAGATGAAAGGTGCGTAGATGATGATGATGAGGGTGAATGTGTGAACATACTACAAGAGATAAAATTAAAAATGAAAATATCTTGAAGAGTAGTGTAGATTGCCTCACTGATGAGGTGTGAGAGGTCGACAATAGCGGGCATCAAGAGAGATAGAGGTAGGTCGAAGAAGTATTGGGGGAGACAATTAGACAAGACATAGTACGTCTTGAATTTATCGAGGACATGACCTTAAATAGGAGAGTTTTTAGAGATTCCCGATTAGAGCAAAAGGTTAATTGATGGTTTAGCATTCTCTCTCTTTCGTGCGGAATAAGTTTGGTGGCCGTACTTGAACCTTCTTTCTCACAAGTGCTATTAGCACTATCCTCGTAGTTTCTTAGTACTTCAATTATGTTTCGATTATCACCAGGTGTGTATGCCCACGTTTCGAGCATCACAGTATTTTGTTGTTGCTACTGCCCTAATTTCTGCATTTCTTTCTCGTAACTACTTGGATATGCTTTATTTAAATAGAGGGTCTATCGAAAATAGTCTCTTTATATTTATGTGGTAGGGATGTTTCACGAGATTATTTTACATCATCTTCTATAATGGATAGTAATTCATCATTTTAGTATAAATATTGAGATAAAATAATTTTAGCATTAACTAATACCTTATAAGTACCAAGTATAAAATAAGATTAATCTTAAATTTTATTTTAAAATTATTATTTTTATCCACGAATAAAATAATCCATAGTCCCTTATAAAAATAATTCTGTTAGGAGCATTACCCAGCCTGTTATAGAAAGATCAAAAAGTGTATTTGCTATGCCCACAAGAAAGAGATACACAGTAAGAAAAAAACACAAATTCTTTTAAATTCTTTGAACCCTGTTGAGTCTTGTTGGTGGCTTCTATTTTTATTATATACAATAAAAACAGAAAATAGAAGAAGAGCTATATATATATATATATATATATATATATATATATATATATATATATATATATATATATATATATATATACATGCTTTGACAATAAAGATTTGATCTTTTTAGCTTCTTTAGTCCTCTTTGCTTCTGAGGAAGAGTTGTATATTTTTCAAGAAAATCCTTAAACTAAGGTAAAACATGTAGTTTTCTTGTTTTTGTTTTCCTCTTAAAGCTACCATCTAATCTTGAAATTCTTTTTGGGTATTTTTCAAATAAACTTTGGACCATGTTGGTGGTGGCTTCTATTTTCATAGATAGGATTTTTGTTTTTAAATTTTTAACGAGCTCTCGCCTTTTTTGCTTCCTTTGACGACTCAAACTCATCGTTAGAGTTGGAGGATACTTATCATTCGAGCAACTCACATAGGAGAAGCTTTAACAATATAAAGATTTGATCTTTTTAGTTTCTTTCCAGTTTTTAGTCCCTTTATTTCTTATGAGCATTTAGTTTTTTTTTTTCAAGAAAATTGAGGTAAACCATGTTGTTTTCTTGCTTTTTTTTTTTTAATTTTCTCAAAGTTGCTATCTAGTCTTGAATCAAATTGCATATTTCTCAAAATGATGGATTTTTTTTTATTATTATTATTTCTAATATCAGGGAAGATCAAGAATGGTCTGAAAATTAGTTGTTGTTTGCATGGAGAATCAAAGAGGCACAGCAAGTACTTTGTCAGCTGATCATCATAACATGCCTTATAACACAAGCCTCATGTATCATTCCACAATAAAGTAAATAAATTCTTTCATTTTTCCTTTTTATTTTAATTGGAGGGTAGCCTCGAGTAGCTGGTAAAGTTTCTTGCCATGTGACTTGGAAGTCATGAGTTCAAGTCGTTGAATCAACCTCTTGCAGAAATGCAAGAAAAGACTGCGTATAGTAAAAAAATCCTTATAGTACAACCTTCCTTGGATTCCGCGCATAGCGGAAGTAATTTTAGTGCACCCGGTTGTCTATTTTTCCTTTTCTTTAATTATGAGGATTTTTTTAAAAAATATTTAAGAGTAAAGTGTCTAGTACCCCGAACCATGATCAAATTTTTTCACATCAACATAAAAGGGTGACAAAAGTACGTTAAAATTGAGCTAAGGGATAATAGGATCTCTGTGAAAAAATTGGAGTGTGTCATAGCAACTTTGGTCATAGTTCGAAAGAGTACTAGATGCTTATCTGACTATTTAACAATTTTTAGAACATGTTTTTTGTTTTTGTTTTTTGGTGTTGTAGTAGTAATCAAGAACCATCATCAACTTTTGATTTTGGGGAGTTGGAAGAAGCAATTGTTCTACAAGGAGTTAAGATGAGCAATGATGAGTCTATTAAATCATGTATGTTTTTTTTCTTTTCTTTTCTTCTTCTACCTTCTTTTTCTGACTTTTAGCAAAGTGTAACAAACTCATGGGCAAATATTTGGTAAGACGAGTAACAATTTTCAGTAAGGAGGTTTAAATCAAGGGAATTTAAAATATATAAAAAAATAAAGTAATAATTTTGACCTAGTATATATAGTTAATTTTTCGACTAATGGGATCGAGGTGAACCCTTTTTCTTTTTTTGCCCCTAACTCCGTACATGTTATGATATATTATGTAATTTTCTATCGAAGAAATTTGGATAAATTTCTTTTGCATCTAACTCTGTCAAAGTTCATGAGATATATATAGTATATTCTGTCGATGGGATTCGGATAAATCTCTTTTACTTTTAACTCCGTCTATGTTGATGGGGTATGTTAATTTTCCATCGAAAAGGTTCAAATAAACCCTTTTTGCCCCTAACTCCGTCTATGCAAATGTGGAGGTATATGCAGTGTAATTTTTCGTCGAAAGGGTTTGAATAAATTCTTTTTGCCCTTGTAATGTATGGAGATATATACACCATAATTTTTCGATAAAAACATTCAAATAAACCACTTCTACCCCTAACTCCATCCATATTTACGAAGATGTATACACTATAATTTTTCGACAAAAATATCCAAATAAACCCCTTTTTGCCCCTAACTTTGTCCATATTTACGAAGATATATACGCTATATTTTTTGATAAAAACATTCAAATAAACCCTTTCTGCCCCTAACTTTATCCATATTTATGAAGATAAATACACCGTAATTTTTCAATAAAAACATTCAAATAAACCCCATCTGCCCCTAAACTCTGTCCATAGTTACGAAGATATATACAATATAATTTTTCAATAAAAATATCCAAATAAACCCTTTCTGCCCCTAACTTTATCCATATTTATGAAGATAAATACACCGTAATTTTTCGATAAAAACATTCAAATAAACCCCATCTGCCCCTAAACTCTGTCCATAGTTACGAAGATATATACAATATAATTTTTCAATAAAAATATCCAAATAAACCCTTTCTGCCCCTAACTTTATACATATTTATGAAGATAAATACACCGTAATTTTTCGATAAAAACATTCAAATAAACCCCATCTGCCCCTAAACTCTGTCCATATTTACGAAGATATATACAATATAATTTTTCAATAAAAATATTCAAATAAACCCCTTTTTGCCCCTAGTTGGTCCCATGCTCATTTTTTTAGGTTTGTGGGGTTGGTGACAGGGGCGGAGCTACGTGTAAGTTAGGGGGTTCATCCGAACCCCCTTCGTTGAAAAATTATACTATATATACACGATTAAAATTATTTTTATGTATATATAGTAGATGCCGAACCTCCTTCGATTAGATCGTATGTTCACTTGTGAACCCCTTGCTGAAAATGCTGGGGTGTTGTTTAAGGGAGAAAGTGTGTTTGAAAATGTCAACAAAACAGATAGACTTATTGCCATTTCTAAAACAAGAATCATTTCATAGGCAAAATACTTGAATAGCATGGGATTACATAAAAGGAAACTTGAACCCTTTTGCATGATTTACTGACTCCATAACTTCAGTTACTAATACAAACAAAAAGAAAAAATAATTAAAGAAAAAATGGAAAGTCTTTTTGTGTACTTTACTTTTGTTTGGTTCTTTTTTTTTTTTTTGAGATTTTGCTTTTTTTATTTTGCTATATGTTTGCAGCTTTATATGAAGCAGCCACAAACAGACCTGCAGCAACTTTGGAGATGTTCCCTTCTTGGCCTACTAGAGTCCATCACACCCCAAGAGTACTATTTCCTCCTTAGCTACTGCTTTTTACTATTATCGATCTTAACGTAACTGATGAAGTTGTTGTCATGTAATCAAAGTTCATCAGTCTAAGTTGTGAAAACAGTCTTTTATAGAAATACAGAAATAACACAGAGTACGATTGGTTTCTGTGGTCCTATTTTCTCTTGAACGACGCACATAGCAGAAACTTAGTACATCCTGCTTTATGAAGAGAAGTCTTCTAGCTCGTTTTAAAGTATTGAATAATTGCTGAGGAAACATATGCATATTTGATTTCTTTCTATTAGTTTGTTTTTAAGTTAACCGAATGCCTATCTGTTGTATTTTTGTTTCTTTCTCCGATGTGATGGTCTGGGTAGATGATTATATACCTTGAAAGTTCAAGTTACACATTAATATTTATCGTATTAATTACCTCAACGAATACATCCTTTTTTTTTTTTTTACACTGTTAGTGCATAGAACTTAAAAATGTGTATTTGAAATATTTTATTTCTTGCTATGATCAATTCGTTCTCAAGTTAACTGAATGTCTATTTGCTGCTAGTTCTGTTGCTTTTCTCAGGTGTGGCGGTCTGAGTAGACGATTATATACCTTGAAAGTTCACGTTACACATTAACATTTATCATATATATATTTTTTTATACTGTCAGTGCATAAAAGTTAAAACGCGTATTTGCATATAGGGAAGCTCAAAATCAAGAGGAGAACAAAGTAGTGATTCAGGTTCAGCACTAAACACAACAATTTCAAGTAAAGGTGAAGCAAATTTGGAGCCAGAATCTCCTATTAGTCAACAACAACAATTTCAAGAAATGGCAAGTGATAGTCCAACAACAGGAGTGTCACATACTGAAAAGGTTCTTTTATTTCTCATTTAGTTTTTAATATTATTACTGAAGATAAGCATTCAGTATCTCCCGAATTATGATCAAAGTTGTTACGCTATACTTCAACTTCACGGGAATTCTATTATTCCTTGAACTCAATGTTAGCATATTTTGTCACCCTTTTATACTGACATGATAATTTTTTTTACATAAAATGAAGTCCACGTCAAAGGTGTCACATCAGCTAAAAGGTTGACAAAAGGTGTCATGTTACCTAAAAATATTGATAAAAATACCCTAAAATTTAGTTAAGAGGCGTAATAGGACCTTGGAGTGTGTAGTAGCAACTTTGGTCATAGTTCGAGAGATACTAAATGCTTTACTGTTTTTACAAATTTGAATTCGTACCGCACAAGGTCCATTGAAGAAAAAAATGCTTTCTGTTTGGATCTTTTTATATCGAGGTCTTGAACCTTAATCTTGTGTATCTAACTATGATTTGGCAATACTCTCGATGTCCTAAATTAGCTGTCATGTTTCAATTTTTAAAAGTTAAATTATGTAAATTTTGACTGATGTTTTAAAATATAATTTTTCATAAGAAAAAAATATAACTTATAATATTTTTCTGCATAATTTTTTAAATTATAAAATATTCCTATAAAGTTTTTGCGATCTCTTATTGATTCTCTCTGACTTATATTTCTGACAAGAGATGTGGAAAAAAGAGCATCTTCACAGTAACTATATATTTTTCGTCACAATTTATTTGTCATATTTTTTTTAAATTCATTTGTAAAAAAGTAATTTTTCTTTTTTAATAATTTTTTAATTTTAATGTTCAGTGCATATTTAAGAGCACAAAATTAAAAAATATTTTAATATATTTAATATATCTTTAATTTAAGATATAAAATTCAAAAAACATTTTTACTTTTTTAAACTCTATATCATATTAAAATAAATCAAACAAATTAAAATAAAGAATACTCCTATTATTTTTTTCTTTTCAAAAAATAATTTTATTTTATGACTAACTTTTATAACTGTAGTTTAAGTTTTAGTTAACTCCTTGTCCATTAGTCCTTTAATCTTTTTTGGAAGCATAAAAAGCAATTCCAGGTGAGTAATGGATTTGCTCATGTTAACATCATCACATATATATTTTTTATCTCAATTTATGTGGTATCAATTGACTTAATATAAAATTTTAAAATACAAAGATATTTAAAATTTGTGATCTAAAATAATATATTAACATATTTGTAATTTTAAATTATTTTATTACTGATAAAAAAATTAAAATTAAGTTGCTTGTAACTATGAAAATATGACACTATTATAATAGTTAGTAATGGTAATGCCTTAACTCTGATATGTCCTATCTCAAACTTAAAATCATAAGATTTAAAAGATATTTTAGATATGTTATATATATTTTTAATTTAAGATATTGAAATTTTAAAATTTCTCTAATATTATATATTTTAATTTGTATTTATAAGGAATAAAACTAAACCATATAAAATAAAATGATATTTTTTCGTTGAACAAGTAGTTATACATCACCTTCAGAAATTAAAAAAAAAATGTCTATAGTCTAAATAGTGTTTAAATAATTACAAATTTGATTTTAGTCAAAATCAAAAAGTCTACCAAAAGATCCTACCATTTTTGACACGTTATACCTCTAAAGTAAGTAGTAGTACTACTTAAATTACAAAAAGTAAACTTAAAATTTAAAAAAGGAGAAAAATTCCACATAATTATTTATAAAAAAATGTAATATAATTTACATTTGTTGCTGATGGGAGATGGTAATTTATCTCGTTGATTTAGTTAAGGTGTGTGAAAGCTAGTACGAGCGCCACGATTATAAATAAAAAATAATAATTTACATTAAAAGGATAAACAACATAAATCTCGACAGTTTAGAGCTTAATTACTGAAAATTTTGATATTTTGTGTAATTACTGAAAATTCCAATTTTAGATCTGTCAGAATATATAATTAGCTTCCGATACATTTTTTTTCTTTCTAAAGATATATAATTAGCCCGATACATTTTTGTTTATTCTGGGTCTATCGAGATAGATAATCTGCTCTTGATATATCCAATAAAGATATATAATTAATTAAATTTTTTTATAAGAACAAATATTTATATAAATATAATAAGTTAACGTATATGTTTGTGTTATTTATTTATTTTTACAGAGAAAGGGTGCTGGTTCAACTTCAGATAGAGTGACTGATGCTAAGGTGGACCTCATAATTATTTATTTTTGCAGTTTTTTTTTTTAATAAAGTAAATTTTATTAATCTTTTAAAAAATATTCGTTAAAATATTTTTTTTTTTAAATTTTGTTAATTGCAGACTTTGAGACGTTTAGCTCAAAATAGAGAAGCAGCAAGGAAAAGCAGACTAAGAAAAAAGGTGAATACCTTTTTTTATGTAAAAATATCGTTTGTTTGAATATTTTTTTGACTATCTCAACAAATTTATACATAATTATAAAGAATATATAATAGTAACAATAACGATATAATCAATATATGTAATTTCAGTGTATACTCGGATCTTAATTAACTTTATCTTGCGAAGATAGTAGAGAAGTTATTTTTGAAATATAAATCCTCGACTCAACATATAATACAACACTTGACCATTATAATAACATGTTATTATAGAATATTCTAACTATATATATTCTATATTAATTATTTTGTATTTAGAATAATTGATATTAATTATTTTGTATTTTATAATAATTGATAATTTGATTTTAATGCAGGCTTATGTACAGCAGCTAGAAACAAGTAGGATGAGACTTGCTCAATTAGAACAAGAACTTCAAAGGGCTAGATCTCAGGTTTGATTAATTATATTTGAAAATGTCTAATTTTTACTTTTCAAGAATTTTTTTTATTATCTTTCTAATGTTTAATAATTAGAAAATATATATATTTTTTTTAATTTATAAAAATGACTTACGTCGTATCAAATACGTATTTTTATTTGTGTCAACCAGGGGCTTTTCATGGGAGGTGGTGCTGCTGGTCCCAACATCAGCTCTGGTAAAGTTTGAACCTTTTTTTAAAAGAATTTTTTTATGGACAGTCCAATAAAAATGAAAAATAAAATAGTTAAAAAATTTATTGTTTTTATAAAAAATAATATATCAAATTATCTTTGTATAATTCGATATTCGACATTTGAAACGGTTATTGTTGAGCGGGTGAATAATTTTTCAATCCTATTAAAGGTCCTAGAACCAAATAGTCAGTCGGATTTACTTTTTACTTTTCTTATCTATATACATCAATTGTAATATTATGTTCATAGTCCTACCATCGGTTACTGTTTGCATTTTCTGTATGATTTGCAGGTCGTTATATTAGAGCCAGACTTATATTATGTGCACCTTTGAATTTCATTATTGGCACAAAATATAATAAGATGAAAATGGTCAATCTTCGAAATGACATTTAAGATAAATAGTAACAAAGTATTTTTGCAGTTTTGACAAATAGGGTAGCACCAAATATCTGAATTTTCAGAACTATAAGTTTCAGTCAAGAAGAGGCATTTTTTTCAAGTCAAAGTTTGTGATTTCTTGGGTTTCTGAAATTGGACTGAAGAAAAAAAAGTACCATTTGATTTGACCATAGATTTTTTTTATTTTTTATTTTTTTGTCACCCTTTGTGTTCTAAAGGACATTTTATTATGTACAGACTAACCCAATGCATTTATAGATGGATTTATATTGCTCGAATTTTTTAAAAATGTTAGTGGATCTGTATTGAATTCTTCGAGATATATTATACTTTTCGAAGATTCAACACATATCAAACCACATTTTTAAAGAATTCAAGCAACAACATAGGCTCATCAAATTATATATATACGTATAGGAGATTGGAGGGGCTAATTTCATCTATGGTCACTTAACTTTGTATCAATTACGCAAAAATTACTTTTCTTTCATTCATTTCATCCATGGCCATTTAACTTTGTGTCTGTTACACAAAAATCACTTTTCTTTTATCCATTACATAAAAGTCACTTTATTTTACTACGACCATCATAAAAGTTACTATGACCAGATTTTACAATAATTCCACCGAAAAAATGATGTGGCAACCTTAATTAGCTCTTAATTTTAATTTAAGAGAATATAATGTATTACACATATCTTGATCTTTTTTATATGTGTCCAACCGGATTTTCCTTAGGGATTATATAACGAACAATATCAATTTCTTAATAGATTAGGCTACCTAATGAAGACTATTTTCATTAAAATAAAAAAATTAATTGATATTTTTATAAATAAAATTGTAATTATATATTCTTAAAATCCTCTAAAGTTGAGACATGTGTTGGTAAATTATTTTTTTCCTCTAATATTATGTCATATAGTTGATAAAATTATTTTAGGCCAAAATACCGAGTAATTTTTTGCACCCACGTCGACTCCTCCAAATTACACTATTTTGAAGATCCAACACAGACCTAATGACATTTTTTTGAAGAATTCAAGAAACGTCGTAGGCTCATCAGTACACACACATATAGTAACCAAAAATTATCGCACAAAGGCAGGGGATAAGGTTCGTGTACATTGGCGGAGTCATGATCTTTACTAAGGGAGGTCAGAAGTAAACATACGAACTACCCGAAGGGAGTTCAACGTCAACTATATATATATAAATGATAATTTTAACTATGTATGAATAATATAATTTTCCATCGAAGGGGGTTCAAATGAACCGCCTAATCAGCTAATGGTAGCTCCGCCCTATCCGTGTACGCCCCACTTTTTGGAATTATACTGAGTATATATGTTACTGTTATCATAAATTTATCAGATCGTAAACGCCCTTAGCGAAATTCCTGATTTAGCTACTGATATATATCAGGTGGAGCAATGTTTGACATGGAATATTCAAGATGGTTAGATGATGATCAAAGACAAATATCAGAACTACGTACAGCATTACAATCACATTTAGGAGATGTTGAACTTAGAATAATTATTGATGATTACATTGCTCATTATGATGACCTGTTTAGACTCAAAGGAATTGCTGCTAAATCTGATGTCTTTCATCTCATTACTGGTGTTTGGGTAACCCCTGCTGAGCGTTGCTTCCTTTGGATCGGCGGTTTTCGACCCTCCGACCTCATCAAGGTAAGGATTTATCAGAAATAACCTTTCTAGCGAGCTAGTTTCGGTTGATATGAGTTGTACATGTGTTGATAAATGAGTAGTCAATGACCGACCTAAACTTGAATGGTTTGTGGACGAATCATGTTGTCATCATGACGGGCTAATTTTGTCGCCCTTACTCCTTAACAATAGTCGATATAAATATATTTTTTCGAGGACCTATCAGAAATAACCTTTCTAGTTAGCTAACTAGTCTCGGTTGAATGAATTGTGTCCATAAATGAATGGTCAATGACCAAACTAAACTTGAATGGTTTGTGGGAGAATCATGTTTTCATGATGGGCTAATTTTGTCATCCTTACCCATTATAATAAGTGGCATATTAAAATTTTATGTATTAACAATAGTCGATATAAATATATTTTATCGAAGAAATAACCTTTCTAGCTAGTCTCAATTGAAATGAATTGTGTTCATAAATGAGTGGTCAATGACCAACCCAAACTTGAATGGTTTGTGGACGAATCATGTTCTCATGATGGACTAATTTTGTTACCGTTACCATTTTAATGAGTAGCATGTTAAAATTTTATGTATAATTAAACAATAGTCAATATAAATATATTTTATCGAGGATTCTATCAGAAATAACTTTTCTAATTTCAATTAAATGATATTATAATGGGTCAGGGCGACAAAATTAACCACTGAAAACATGATTCGTCCAACCCAATCAAGTTTAGGTTGGTCATCATTAACCACTAATTTATGAACAAAATGATATTATACAATCAGGTCACTTGTAATTAAGATAAATATGTATAGATAATTTTTTAGAGTAAATCATCTAATACCCTCTAACTATGATCATATTTGCTATGATACACTTTAACTTCACAGGGTCCTATTACCCCTGAATTTAAATTTAGTGTCGTTTTGTCACTCTTTTTAGCTGATGCGGCACCTTTGATATAGGCCCCATTTTTATGTAATAAAGGTGTCATGTCAGCATAAAAGGGTGACAAAAATACGCTAAAGTTGAGTTTAGGGGGTAAGAAGTCCCATGTGAAGTTGGAGTGCATCGTAGAAACTTTGGCCATAGTTCGAAGGGGTACTAGATGATTATCTCTAATTTTCTAAGACAAACATATTTAATTAGTGACCTAGTGAAAATAATAACCAGCAATATATAGATATTGGTCAGACTCTTTAAAAATTCTTTTATACTGACGGTGTATATTTATTATCTCAGATGTTGATTGCAAAATTGGACCCTTTAACACAACAACAAGTTGTTGGGATTTATAGTCTTCAACAATCATCACAACAAGCAGAAGAAGCACTTTCACAAGGCTTAGAACAATTACAACAATCTTTAATTGAAACAATAGCCACTGGTCCTGCCAATGATGGTATGCATCATATGGCTATTGCATTGGCTAAACTTGAAAATCTTGAAGTCTTCCTTCATCAGGTAAAATAAATAAATTATAATTGATATTCACTTAGTCGATTTTGAATTAATTTTCTTAATCAGAGGTCACAGGTTCTAGTTTTAGAAAAATTTCTTGTAGAGAACGTTTTTCTCATTTAATAGGCCTTACCTAGTTTTGAATCACGCATTATTGATGAGATAAGCATTCAGTATCCTTCCAAACTATGGCCAAAGTTGCTACGACGCATTCCAACTTCACAGGGGTCTTATTATCCCCCAGAACTCAATATTAGTGTATTTTGGTCTTCCTTTTGTGCTGATGTGATACCTTTATTACATAAAATAGGATCCATATCAAAGGTGTCTCGTCATCTAAAAGAGTTGACAAAAAGTGGCATATCAACAAAAATGTTTGATAAAAATATGTTAAAATTTAGTTCATTAGATCCTTGGGACTTGTTGTTTTTTTTTTTTTTTTTGTTTTTTTTTTGAATAAAGCAAGTGGTTATTTTAGTTATAGCCTTTTTATGATAAAATAATTACCATAAATTTGAACTAATGAAAGGCTATTTTTCCTTATAGAAACCTAGGCTTTTGACTCTTTTAATCACCTTTAATTTGTCTCCCACTAATTTATTTGAACTTTATAAGTTTTATTTGACCTTTATAACTTAGACATGTTATGCCAATGTCCCTTCTAAGGTGATTTTGGGAATTTGGGCTTGATTTGATGGGAAAAAAAGATGATTTTTTCAGGGTGGGGGAGGGAAAAAAAAAATAATAGCGACATACTCAATGTAATTTTTTGAGTAAAATTTGAGGAGAATGGTATGTACGTAGACGTTATCCTTACCTTATGAAGGTAGAAATTTTTTCGGTAGACCTTTGGTTATACTAGCAGGATTGGACCTATATGTATTTATTTAGTGCTTCGACACCTGTTAAATCCGATGTAGATTAGATATAATTATGTAAAAAAATATATATAAAAATTGCTATAAGCTTAAAAAAAACACCTAGAAAACCAAGAAGATAGTTGAAAGCTTTAATATTCAGGCGAAACCTTAAAGCTTTCTGTGTCTATATGTGTGTTCGAATTTCACAAGCACCCACGACCCTTAAATCTCGAGTCCACCATTGTATATTAGTAGACCTTTCATATCTATGGCATATAAATCAGATTGCATATAACTTGACTAATTTTATGAGACACATGTTTCGGTTACTTTCAAGACTTCATGGCTTTCCATTCACTTCATTAACAATTATGTAACAAATTTTTTCTCTTATAATCTTTTTGTTATAGATATCATCACTTTAAAATCTTAATTTGCACTTTACTTTCTTCATACTATATGACTAAAGATTCCAAAAGGTACTTTAATTTAATTTGTAGGTAGTTATGTCATAGCTTTTCTCACTTTTTCAACCTTGTAAATTGGTCATTTGAGTGATCTTTTCAACCCTTAAGAAATGGGATTTTATTTTAAAAAGGAGAATCTAAGCTACACTTTTTAATCATGCTTATATAATTGAAATAAAAATAAATTAAGGATAAGAAAAATAATATGTTATAAATATTCCATTGATGGACATTTTTCTTTTTGTAGGACTACCTTTTTACCTACTAGAGAGTAGAGAGTAGAGAGTAGAGAGTAGAGAGTAGAGAGTAGAGAATCCTTCTCAGAGCAATTGATTTGTATAAAAACTATTTATAAAATTAAATCATATATTATAATTTTTAAAATTTTGTAATGATAAATATCAAAACCGATAATCTAATAAAAATAATAACATGCTATAATGTACAACAATACTATAAATTGGATTTGGGGAGTGGGGGGTGGAGGTGGGGTGTATGCATACTTTACCTCTATTTTGTGTGATATATAAAAGCTATTTCTGATAGACTATCGACTCAAGAAAAATATTTCTTCATCAAAGTGTGTGGCCTAATGATCAATAACGTGAATCGAGCACCATGAGGTCTTAGGTTTAATTCCGTAAAATACTAGATGATTTTTTCTCACTTGTTTAAAAATAGATTTGACAAATCCTTTTGAAAATGACCATTACCTAGTATAAAATCTATTTGATTGTTTTGAAAGCAAATGTTACATAGTTCCACTAAGGTGTGTAATCAAACTCTTAATACATAGTCCCCACTTATCAATAATTGGTAATTTAATGCATTTAAAGATGCCTTTCCCTTGGATTATGGCTTTGATGTTTTGTTATTACTTGTGTTTTTTTTTTTTAATAAAGTACTTTAAAGAGAATACATTATTATTGCTATTATTTTTCTCTAGGTCCACTTTACAATTTGACATCACAACCAACATGCTTGATTTTTCATAATTATTATTGTATTTGGAATAACAAAAACAATATGTTCATGTTTAATATCATACGTGGGTCTGAGGAGGATGGTAAGTACATAAATCTTACCGTTTATTCAGGGTGAATAGAAAAATTATTTTTGATAGATTTTCAGCTCAAATAAAATATATTAAAGCAGGTTTGAAAAAAAAAAAATACATGAGCAACGATGAAGAATGCACATATTTATTATTCTATTTGATATTTTATATTAATGTTATTTGGATGTTTGTTTCTATCTGAAAATGATGTATTTTCAAATAAATTCCCTTGCAAGAGCTATCAATAAAATTAAATAATCATCACTTCAACATATTAGTCCAAACCATTGAAAGAAACATTATTACTACTAACCAAATAATTGGAATAATCCAAATATCTTATAGACAAGACAACTTATTAATTAAGAAGGGTTTCAAAATTTCAACCATGTTGTGCATCTTCTATTGATTCTTTTGGTTTGATTAAGATGTTTCTATTATTATTATTATTATTATTATTATTATTATTATTATTATTATTATTATTGTTCTTGTTATTGTTGTTGTTGTTATTTATAAATAACTCTCACAAATAGCTAATTTTTAGTTCTTATAATCGAAAGAAAGATAAATTTCACATGTGAAACTCTGAAATATTGTCACAAAATTTCGCGTTTATTATATATATAATGAAATTTTAAATTCTATAAGTGAAATTCTTGTAGTATCAAATAAAACTTCATAACAGTAACTATTTTTTTAAGTGCAGAGCCAAAAAGTGGTTAATGGATGCTACTTTTACGTTTAATTTTTGTCACTTATTTTTGCATGAAACTTCATAACAGTAATTATTTTTTAAAGATAGGATCGAAAAATAGTGAGTGGATTTGTTTCTACATTTTTTTGAGGATGTAATATTTTTGACTTTTTTTTTTTAAATTTTCATATGAATTTAAATTTGCAGGCTGATAATTTGAGACAGCAAACACTACACCAATTGTACAGAATATTGACAATAAGACAAGCAGCAAGGTGTTTCATGGTGATTGGTGAATATTATGGTAGACTAAGAGCCTTAAGTTCACTATGGGCATCACGTCCTAGAGAGTAAGATCAAAAACCTCGATATCTGATACTCGTTTTGAAGTTCGGTTAATTTAAAGTGTGTCAGATAAATTTCACTTAGAGCTAGGTAAACTGCTACCGATTAATCGGAATTCGGTAGGAAGAGTCTTACTTTGAAGGTAACACGCTTTCTGTCAGTGTCGGAGCTAGAATTTTCACTAAGGAGTTCATGAGTGAACATACGAACTAACCGAAGGGGGTTCAACATTACTATATATACATACAAATAATTTTAACCATGTATATATATTATACTTTTCCGCCGAAGATGAACCCCCTATCTCACGGGTAGCTCCAACCCCTGCTTCCTACCCATGGGCGGAGCCACCTTTCATCCGGGGGTTCAACTCTCTTTGACGAAAAATTATACTTTTTTACATGGTTAAAAAATATTTTTTTATGTGTATATAGTAGATGCTGAACCCTCTTCGGCTAGTTCGTATGTTTACTTCAGAACCCCATAAATGAAAATCCTGGCTCCACCATTATTGTTGCCTAAAGCGGCTCAACTCCCATAACTCGAACCTAAGACCTTATATTTGGTGTTTGGTTCCGCTCAAGCCCGCATGACTTAGCAGAATTCGATTTAGGGAGTTTCACTTTAAAGGTAAAGCGCTTTCCATCAAAAGCGGCTGACTCGAATCCAAGATGCTTTAAAGGTAAAACGCTTTCCATCAAAAGCGGCTAGACTCGAATCCAAGATGTTTGATTGTTAAGGACGGAGAGATACTAACCGTCTCACCACAACCTTAGATCGAGAACATATCAATATTACTTATCTAAAGTTCACTAGTTAGCTTCTTATGTCTATAAGAGTGTATTATTAATGACAAAATCAAAAGTATAGAATTAAAAAAATTCCAATATAAAAAGGTGTTCCTCTTCTTAAAATATACTATATATTCTTCATTTCAAATTATGTGAATATATTTGATTGAAAAAATATGTCATAATATTTATCTGATTATAAAGCGCTATTGTATTTCTTACTTATATAATTAATGACTTTAACTTTTTTTATTTTTTTAGGACCATGATGGCAGATGACAACTCTTGTCAAACAACAAATGAGTTGCAAATGATACAACAATCACAACACCATTTCTCAAATATTTGATGATCATTATTCATTCTTATATTAGCCAATTATAGAGATCTTAAAAAGTTTCTTGATAATATTAATTAATATTACTCTTATATTGTACATGTATAAATCAATTTTATTGTGCACAAGGAAGGTTATCATTAGAGTAGCACTTAAAACATTTAAATAGCAAAAAAAAATGTCAGAAATATTGCTCGCACACTTCAAAAAATATTTCATGTTGATAGGTGGCAAAAAAAAACTATATCTTAAATTGTTTTAGCCTAATAACTTTGTATTAATTCGATGATTAAGCAAGACGAATATGAAATGACAGAGTGATGATGTGGAGCTCGACTTAGTTATTTTTTTATGATTTGATTTTACTACTACCTTGCTCGTAATTTTGGAGATGCGTGCCATGGGCGACGCATAATTATCGATCTCCAAATAAGTCTATGAGGTGATAGATCATGTGAAATTTTTTTGAGGAGAATATTATTGAGTAAGCGGATAAAATCTCATATCGATAAATAAAAATCGAAAAGAAATAAAATAAAATAAAAAAGAGTAAAAAAGTATTCCCGAACTATGATCAAATTTGTTACGACACACTCCAACTTCACGAGGGTCCTATTATCTTCCTGAACTAAATTTTAGCGTATTTTTGTCAACCTTTTTAGCTGATGTGTCACCTTTAACGTGACCCCATTTTATGTAATAAAAGTGCTACGTCAGCATAAAAAGGTGGCAAAAAATCCTAAAATTGAGGTCGGGGTAATAGAACCCCCGTGAAGTTAGGGTGTGTCGTAACAACTTTGGCCATAATTTGAGAGTACTGAATGCTTATCTGAATTAAAAAAAAAAATACATTAATATTTTTAATGATGCAAGGTCTCTTTGAGAAAACTCGTATAAACTCGACTCAAAGCAAATAATACCATGTTATATTAAAAGTATTTTTAAATCCTTCTTGCCCAATAAACTTGATACACACCTAACAATATTTTTAAAATATTCGAACAATATACAAATATGTTAAAGAATATTATATTTGAGCACCTTCATATCATTGAGAAAGAAATTAATTAGGAGACAAAGGGTGTGGGTTGTTTTGGCGGTGGGTTAATAAAAAATTAAAGACAAAAATATAGGTTGATTAATTGATCCTCCTTTTTCCTATTTATAAATTTTGCGAAGTAGTTGGGGATATTATATTATTTTTGATATTATAATTTTTTTTTAAAATCACAAGGGACAACTTAGCAACATGAAGACAAGTTGGATTTGCATTATATGTCTTTTTGCAAATGAAAGAAAGACATGTCAAGTGGTGCATTGGTGGGCTGTCCCATTTTTAATCAGAAATCTCGAGTTTGGGTCCTGGATATGAAAAAAAATTATGTTGGAATCGTCACCTCTAGAATGAGCCCTACAATGCGCGACTCGAATTAGTTGGAATTCCAATGCACGCATCAAACACCGATAGGAAAAAAAAAAGATATATCTAATTGGCTTTGCTCTTGGTGTGCATGAAGAGGTTATCAATGTCCCAAATAGTGAGGGAGAGGTAAAAACTTACACGCACCCGATGTATACTTCAAGCCAATACATGCATGATATGTGTTTGGATTTAGAGTTCATGTTACTTAACCATGATTAATTATTAAGTATTTTACTTAATTAAATCACTTGATCATGGTAAAGAATATTAGTTTGGTGTATACACCGCATGCGTGTAAGTTTTTACCGTGAGGGAGAGGCTAGATAGAGAGAGAAAACTTCATTGGCTCTTCAATATATATCTACTATATATAAGTAATATAATAATTTTAATATTTTATATAATGTAATTTTATGACGAAGGGGTTCGAATAATCTTCTTGCTTCCTTAGCTTCGCCTCTGGTAAGGCTCGAATCCAGAATCTTTGTCTGCTGTGATACTATCTTGAATTATGTCATCATAAGTCGTTAAGTATACTTTAATTTACGTATTTATGTTCTCAACACATGAATAATCCAACTAATAATGGAGAACTTGTAAATATTTTTTCATTCGATGTCTTGTATCGATTTTTGTACCCGATTAGTTATACCGAAAAGTTTCAATTTGAAAGGTAAACACTCTTCTACCAAAGACGATTTCAGTTGTCGCGTTGAAGGACAACTTGTATATATTGACATATAGATGAAAATTGAAAGAAAAATAACATAAACATACACCTTAATTTACCATATTTATACAAATTTTCACCTCTACAAAGTAATTACAAAAATTTCAACTAATTATGTATTTTCGTTCGATTTACCAGAGTAAATTATGTATCTCGACGGGCCCAAAATCAAAAAAGGTATATCGAAAGCTAATTGTGTATCTTTATAAAGAAAAAATGTATCTCGGTTGGATGTATTATGTATCTCGACAAACCCAAATCGAAAAAATGTATCGAGTGCTAATTATATATCTTTACAAAGAAAAGAATGTATCTTCGTTGGATGTATCGAGAGCTGATTATGTATATAGACAGATCCAAAATTAAATTTTCAGTAATTATGTAAAATACGGGATTTTCTGTAATTAAGCCACAAACTATCGGGATTTATGTTGTTTACCCAATAACCGCCCGGCCCAACTTGATTGCTAATTGGGCTAATTGAACTAGTTGGATCTTAATGTCCACCTTGGCAACCCAGCCCATAATTTGCACACAACTATTCACTAGTGTATATATTGCTAAATACTAACAAATTTTTATACGTTTCATCACATTTACTTAGGTTTAAAAAGTAACTTACAAATAGAATGCGAAAATAACTTTCAAACCCTTCTAGTCTTTACAATAATATCGAGATCGAAATAAAATTCTAGTTGAACTATGAATAAAAGTAAATATATGTGGTACGTATTTTTGTGATTATGGTGAAATATCTTAGGAATTGGGAGGACGACATCTCTTTGGTAGATCCTCAGTTTAAAAGAGAAATTATTTGACGCCTTGATAAAAAAAAATGTCAATATATTAAGATGAAAAACAAATGAAGCAGCACATAGTAAAACACATTAAAACTTGACGATCTAAATTTCTGTTTCATCACATTGATTAACTTAGGTTTGAAAAGTAACTTACAAGGTGAAGGTCAACATCAATATCAAGATTCTATCAAGAACTTTGAATCATTGTCAATGGTGGATGATGATGGAGAAAAAATAGGCAATTATCATGACTCCGCGAAGAAAGAAAATCAAGAAATCTATCATGATAAACGCGGTGGATGTCAATATCAAGATTCTGTAAAGAACTTTGGCTCATTGTCAATGGTGAATGAATCGGAGAAATTAGGGTTAAAGAGGCATTGGAGAGAAGTTGAAGGTAGGGTTTATGTGCCAGAGAGTTGGGGACATGAGGGTTCATTGAGGGAATGGATGGATTGTTCTTCTTTTGATACAATGCTAGCTCCAAAAGGAATAGAATTAGCTCGTAAAGCCTTGATGTCTCAAGGTAAACGAGCACGTTCAGGTTCAAGTTCAGGTTCAACTTCAACTTCAACTTCAACTTCAAGAATGCTCGAAATCAGAAGTAGATAATCATGGCAGATCATACTTACGAAAGGAAAAAAGATGTCTCAAGGAAAATGAACGCGTTCAAGTTCAACTTCAAGAATACTCGAAATCAGAAGTAGATAGTAGTGACTCATGATGTGTAGGATGAGTATGTTGATATTGAGTAAGTAAGGTTTATAAATTTGGATATTTCAAAAATAAATGCTTATTTATGAGCTTTGAGCTATTAGGTTTGTAAATTTTTTGTTTGTTGGAGTTTTATGGTTAATTTTGGAGAATTTGTATCAATCAATGTCTTATTTTCCAATAAAACAAACCAGAATTTAGTTATTATCAATTTATTACTAAGTTTTTTTTTTTTTTTTTTGTTCTTGTTCTTTGAAAAGAAAAAAAAAATGGGGTAGAGAAATGGAGGAGGAATTATAAGGTGGATTTGGTTAGAATTTTTTGGGAGGCAAACTATGTATTAAGCTTTTCTTTTTTTAAATTATCTTTCGTCATGTTTCACTTTAAACGATAAATGTTTCTAATCAAAATTAACTTCAGTTTTAAAGTTTTAACCTAAGAAATTTCACAAATTTACCCTCATATTTTGACTTGTAACACATAATTCCTATGGTTTCAAATTTACAAATAGGAGACGTACATATTACAAACAAATACCTCAAGAAATTAATGTTTAAAATACTCCCTAATTTAACTATTGGGAACATTGAGTAAGTTTTATTCTACTCTATTTTGCACCTTACAAGAAAATAAATTATTGCACCAATATACAAAAAAAAAAAAAATTCTTCTTCTTACTTAGGAAAATGTGAAATTAAATTTCCTTCAAGTTTTATTCTACAGCCTTCAAGAAAATAAATTATCGCACCAATATAGGGAAAAAAAAATTTCTTACTTAAGGAAAATGTGAAATTAATAATCTGTTTGCCAAGCTTATTTTTTCACCAAAAATGCTTATTTTTCTAAAAAAAAAAAAAAAAAAACTTATTTTGGAAAAGTAAGGTGTTTGACCAATTTTTTGAGAAAAAAAAAAGTACTTATGGGAAGAAGCAAAAGTTGTTTTGGAAAGGCTAAAAAAAAATAGTTTCTTCCTAAAAGCACTTTTAAAAAAATACACTTAAAAGCAATTTTAGAAGCTTAGCCAAACAATAATTACTGCTAGAAGTGCTTTTAAACTTATTAGTCAGACACAATTTTTCCTATTAAAAGTACTTTTTAAAAAAACATTGTAGAAATAATCACATTTCAAAATAAGCTGATTTTAAAAGCGGAGCGAAACAGGCTATAAATATCCTATGAACAATTGCAAACCTACAAACTATTTCATTGTTTTGTTAGTGACCCAACTATTTCTTTTCCAC
The DNA here is from genome assembly GCA_030864225.1 of Capsicum baccatum var. pendulum. Lineage (NCBI taxonomy): Eukaryota > Viridiplantae > Streptophyta > Magnoliopsida > Solanales > Solanaceae > Capsicum > Capsicum baccatum. The sequence continues at coordinate 16,502,240 of CM061560.1, forward strand.
TTATGAGAATTCCTAGTTTCATTTATAGTAAGGTTATTTAATGCTTGTGGATGCATGATCCTCAGGATAACTTAGTGTAAAAATACTCTTTCATAATGTCTATTTTTCAATTACAAAACGAAAAGCGATGATCATCGTCTAATTTTTCTCCTTCTATCATAAGAACCAAATGGATATGGAGTTATCAATCGTCGTACAACAAAAATAACATCCTTAATATAATCTCATAAGTGAAATTCGATGAGCGTAATGCGTACGCTAATCTTACTCCTATCTGTATCTCTTAGTGCCATGACTCCTAATCCCATCATTTGGAGATATATAATATCCAACATGCTTATAAGATGTTCATGTCCATACACATGCATTATTTTTGACTCCATATTTCACTTTTTTTTTTAATTATTTATTTATTTATCATCATGTGTTTCTATATCTAACATAGAAAAAGAACACGTCATATATATACTTCAACCACAAGAACTTTGTTAAGTTTCCTAATACATACAACAAAAAAGCCAAACATTGAAACCCCACAATTTGGAAAACAATAAATTAAGAAAGTATCAAAAAATTGGAAGTCTTAAACGTGGGTAACATTTCACAATGAAAAGTCCCCCTTTATTATAAAACGTACTTCAAGACTTCCCCCCATATTACTAACCTATTGTTTGATTCCACAATGAAAGAAAATCAAGAATCCTCTCATAAAAATCAAGATTCTATCAAGAACTTTAGATCTTTGTCAATGGTAGATCACAAAAAATCAAGAGATTTTTTCGTAGAAGAAGAAGGTCCATTGAAGTTGAAGAGGCATTGGAAAATAGTTGGAGGCAGGTTTTATGCGCCAGAGATAGGGGTGTCAAGTGGGCCGGGTCACGACCCAGTTTGACCCAGCCCGGTAAGCCCTAGGGCTTTAGGGTTCCGGATCCCGGGCCGATTATTTTGTTAAAATGAGCCCGGCTAACTCGGCCCAGACCAAGCCCAGTCCAGGTCCACTGGTTAATCGGCCCGGTTTGACCCGAAAAAATAAAAAAAAATAAAAAAAATATTTTGGATTTTGGGCCAAATTAGCCGTTGGCCCAACGGCTATATAGCCGTTTTTGGGTCCAAACGGCTAGTTTGGGCCCATTTATTAAAAAAAAAAAACTTTTAAAAATATTTTTTAATCCCAAAAAAAAAATCTATAAATACCTTACAACTTCAAATCATTTTTCACACAATTTTTCACTCTCTCAAATCTCATTCTCTCTCAAATCTCAATGCTCAATTCTCAATTCTCAATTCTCAAATATTCAATATATTTAATTTCTTAAAGTGTTCGCTTTAATTTTTTAATTTTTCGTTTAGAAAGTACGAGCGGAAGTTTCTAAAGTCGCAATCTTCGGATACTTCAAAATTTAGTATTGTCGTTCCATCTCTTACGTTTAATTTTTATTTATTGTATTAATTGTTTAATATTTAATTTTATTATATTTGTGTATTTTGAATATTTTTAGTTTAATTTAATTTATATTATGGATAAATTAAGAAACCTCGCTACTAAAGGTGTTTAAATTTTTTGTCCCGGAAGTGGTAGTGGTAGTAAAAAGCGAATTACTAGCGGTAGAGGTAGTTCAAGTAATATACCCGTGTACCTTCGCCTCCGATATCTCTTGGTACACCTTTTGAGGAAGAAATAGGTGTAGGTGCTCACGATATGGATTATGTAGAAGCTCAGGAAAATTACGGTATAGAAGAAGAAAATGAAGTAGATGCGGTTAATTTAGACGAAGATAATGAAAATATTGCTGAGACACCCGCAGTAGGAGATGCTAACGTTAGATCTGAATCAGTTAATCTCCCTTCCCGTCCTCCCAGTGCCCCAAAACCTCGTAAAAGAACTAGTATTGCATGGCAATTTTTTGAACGTATATCAGATATTGAGGTGCAATGCAATATTTGTCAACAAATATATAAGCATAGAAGTGGAGGCAAGCAAGGGGGTACGGGTACGTTAATGAGACATATAGCTGAAGATCACAAAAGAGAGTTAAATATTGCAAAAGGTGGTGGGGATGTTGGGGGTCAACGCAAACTAGAATGGACCCAGCAACCGGTCACGTAGCGAAAAAGTATAATAAATTGAGGGACAAGGAAGAAATAGTTAAAATGGTAGCTGTGGGTTGTTTGCCTTTTAGTTTTCCTTTTTCTGATGCCTTTATTCGTTATATACAAGCAATTTATAATCCTGTGTTTAATGGTATTCCTAGAACTACTTGTCGGGCTGATATCTTTAGACTCCATTCACAATATTATTTTTATTTATCAACATTGTTAAAAAATATTCAATGTAGATTGTCCCTAACTTCTGATCTTGGTCGTGCTGTAAATAAAAATGATTATTTAACCGTTACTTGTCATTGGATGGATAGTAATTTCAAGGTGTCAAAAACGTATTCTTAATTTTTTATATGATGAAGATCGTAAACATACTGGACAATTTATTGCTGATTTTATTGTTAAAATTGCAGGATATTATGGTATCGAAAATAAAATTTTATATATTATTTTTGATAATGCTTGTAACAACAAGACTGTTATAACAAAAATAAAATCTACGCTATCTCAGCCCTTGCCTGAAATTTTTCATATTAAGTGTGCATGTCATATATATAATTTAATTGTAAAAGATGGTCTTGACTTTTTTGAGCTTTATATTGAAAAAATTCGTCTTGCCGTTGGTTTTATTCAAGGAAATAATCGTAGATCGAGAATTAGAGAATTTAAAGTTAAATGTCAAGAAAATGAACTTACACCGATTTTGATGCCTGAGGAAATTGATACTAGATGGAATTCTACGTATGAATTTTTAAAAACTTGTTATAAATATAGAATTCCTATTACACTAGCTTTTAACCAACATTGCGGTTCATTTGCTGATCCTGCTGCTTGCATGCTACATAATTCTAATTGGGTTGTAATTAATGATCTTGTTAAGTTTTTAGAAAAATTTTATGTAGCTACGGTTGAATTTTTCGGTGCTTATTATCCTACTGTTTGTAATATTTTGGCATATATATTCGATATTTCTGGTTTGCTCAAATAATATAAAAATAAAGAAGGTTATAAAGAAGCTGTTGGCGCCATGTTTACGAAACTTAAAAAATATTTTTTCCCGATTCCCCCTATTTACTTGGTTGGTGCTATGCTAAATCCGTGCATGAGATATAATCATATGTGTCACTTTAGTACTCTTATTTATACTAACTTAGAAATAAATACTAACCATGATTCTGAACAAGTACAACCTGATTTGTGGACTGCTACGGCTGATGCAAAGAATTACATAGAAAAATTATATAATCACTATGCTGATTTATTTGATTTAGCCGTACCTACAAATATCACTCCAACTGTCGCTCCTCATCCTCCCGAGGACCCATCATCTTCTAAAAGGCCGGCACATAGTGGTTTTTCTGATTCGTTTTATGATTTAAATTGTTGGAACAGTGTTGATAAGAGAACTTACACATCAACTTATCGAGAAAAGCTGAAATATTATCTTCGGACGGCACCAGAGGATCGCAGACGACGAATCAACACGTTGGATTGGTGGAGGAGTGATGAAACACAATATCTTGTGCTTTCAAGATTAGCTAGAGATATCTTGAATGTTCCAATGTCAACCGTTGCATCAGAGAGCGCCTTTAGTCAGGGACGACAGCAGCTTGGAGACAACCGACACTCATTGGGAAGCAATGTAATGAATGTTCTAGTTTGCCTCAGAGATTGGATTAGAGCGGAAAAAAGAAACCAAGGAATGGAACCGGAGCCAAGCGACGAGCTGAAACTTGAAGAAATTATGACTTCACGGGAGAACTCAGCAGAATCAAGTCCAATGCATGGTTTTGCCCCCGTTGACTTCGACTATCCTATGCAGGTTCCCATTAATATTAACATGAATGAGTTGGAAAAAATGATGCATAATTTATAGATTTTTCATTCATGTAAATTATAAATTTTGGATCATTTTGCAATCAATAAAATTCCCCAAATTCATTCACTCCTTAATCCTTGTTTTTTATTTTTTTCATTTAACGATTTAAAATTTTAAATTGAATTTCTAGTTTTATACTTTAGATTAAAAACTTACTTCTAATATATTATTAATTTACTACCAAATAATATTAATTTATTATATTAAGTAGCATATGTTTTGTATATTTGTGCATATATCTTCTATAGAAATGTATATTTAATGTATACATGTGTATATGTTTTATAAATTAGTATATAACTATACAAATATATATTGTAATGTATATATATTGTAGTATATCTCATTTAAAGTATTACATATACATAGAATAGAGTGTATATATGTGAATAGATCATCTATAGACGTGTATATTTAACATATACATGTGTATATGTTTATAAATTAGTATATAACTATACATATATATATTGTAATGTATATATATTATAGTATATTTGATTTAAAGTATTACATATACATAGAATAGAGTGTATATATGTGAATAGATCTTCTATAGACGTGTATATTTAATGTATACATGTGTATATGTATATAAATTAGTATAGAACTATACATATATATATTGTAATGTATATATATTATAGTATATTTCATTTAAAGTATTACATATACATACAATAGAGTGTATATATGTGAATGGATCTTCTATAGACGTGTATATTTAATGTATACATGTGTATATATTTTATAAATTAGTATAAACTATACAAATATATATTGTAATGTATATATATTGTAGTATATCTCATTTAAAGTATTACATATACATAGAATAGAGTGTATATATGTGTATATGTCTTCTAAAGTAGTATATATTAACGTATACATGTGTATATGTTTATAAATTAGTATATAACTATACATATATATATTGTAATGTATATATATTATAGTATATTTGATTTAAAGTATTACATATACATAGAATAGAGTGTATATATGTGAATAGATCTTCTATAGATGTGTATATTTAACGTATACATGTGTATATGTTTCATAAATTAGTATATAACTATACAAATATATATTGTAATGTATATATATATTATAGTATATTTGATTTAAAGTATTACATATACATAGAATAGAGTGTATATTAGAATAGATCTTCTATAGACGTGTATATTTAACGTATACATTACTTTATGTTTTATAAATTAGTGTATATATTGTAGTATATACTTTTTTTAAAGTAGTACATATATATTGAATGGTGCGTATATATGTGTATATATCTTCTATAGACGTATATCTTTAAAGTATACAAGTGTATATGTTTTATAAATTAGTATGTAACTATATATATATACATATTGTTGTATATATATATATGTATATTGTAGTATATATTTTATTTAAAGTAGTACATATATATTGAATGGTGCATATATTTGTGTATATGTCTTCTAAAGTAGTATATATTAACGTATACATGTGTATATGTTTTATAAATTAGTATATAACTATATATTGTAGTGTATATATATATATTATACTATTATAGCATATGTTTTATTTAAAGTAGTACGTATAGTCATATATAATTATATATTGAATGGTACGTATATATGTGTAATTGTTTATATATTTTTTTAAAAATATATATTGTATATTGGAGTGTATATAGTGTATATTGGAGTGTATATAGTGTATATTGGATTTTTTATTTATTTTTTAAATGGGTTTGACCGGTTTTTAACCGGGTTTGATCGGGTTTTGGTGGGTTTGACCGGGTTGGGTTAAGTGGGCTGGGTTAGAGTGGGTTTTAAATTTTTTACTGTTTGGCCCGGCCCGGCCCGACCCGGTTAACGTCAAACCCGGCCCTTAACCGGCCCGCAACCCGGTTAAAATGGAAGGGCCGGTTTCGGGTTGGCCCGGCCCAGCCCGTTTGACACTTATAGCCAGAGATATGGGAACATGAGGTTTCTCTGAGGGAATGGAATATGGATTATTCTTCTTTTGATACAATACTAGTTCCTAAGGGAATAGAATTAGCTCTTAAAGCCTTGATGTCTCAAGGTAAACGAGCACGTTCAGGTTCATGTTCAGGTTCAACTTCAACTTCAAGAATACTCGAGATCAGAAGTAGATAGTCATGGAAGATCATACTTACGAAAGGAAAAAAGATGTGGATTTCTCCAAATGATGGGGCTAGCTAGCTAGGAGTTATGACACCCAAAATAGGAGTAAGATTAACGTACACCTCACGCTCATCAGATTCACTTATGAGATCACGCTGAACATGTTATTTTTGTAATATGACAATCCATAACTCCATATATCGGTTCTTATGATAACAACAACAACAAACCCAATGTATTCCCACATATAGTGGGGTCTGGAGGGGTAAGATGTACGCAGTCCATACCACTACTTCGAGAGAAGTAGAAAGGCTGTTTCCGATAGAACCCCGGCTCAAGACAATCACTTTTCAATTTTGTAATTGAAAAGTTGCTATTATGTATGAATGTATGGGTATATTTTTATAAAATTTATCTTGAGGATATTGCATCAACAAGTTGTAAATAAACTACTATAATGAAGCTAAGAATTCTCAAAAGTGGAGATGAAATAGTTTTTATTTTTGTGATTTCTCACTTGATTTTCGGTATTCATATTGAAGCTCGATTCGTGCCGGAAAGTCACGTTGAAAGCTAAAGCAATTCCTAACAAAGACGATTCTGCACCTAATTAAATCCCAAAATCGATACTGAGTACCTAATATCAGGGCAAAATACAATTTAAAAAGAAAAGCTTAATGTGTAATTTGACCCCTAAACTTGTAACAATATCCCTTAGACGCACTCCTATCTAACTTTAAATTAAGACGTACCTCGTTTAATTGAGGAGAGTTTATTCCTCCATTTTTAATTTGAGGTCAAATTTGGACCCAACGAATGAATGTCTCTTTAGGTAGGGAACATTTTACCTTTTATTCAAAGCATGATTTTCTGATGCAAATCCAAATTAGTTGGGCGCCCTATAGCATATACTGGATATCGAGTGGGGAAAAAAGAGAATGATAACATGGCAAATGATCATTTAAAAAAAAATGTTTAATACATAGTTTGCCACTTTGCCTCCCAAGAAATTGTAACGAAATCCACCTTATAATTCCTCCATTTTCCCTATCCCAAATTTTTTTTATCCTTTTCAAAAAAACAAGGAAAAAAAGAAGCTTAGTGATAAATTGATAACCAAACTCTGATCTGTTTTATTGGAAAATAAGACATTGATTTGATACAAATTCTCTAAAACTAACCATAAAACTCCAACAAACAAAAAATTTCCAACTTAAGATCTCAAAGCTCATAAATAAGCATTTATTTTTGAAATATCATAATTTATGACCTTACTTAATTACTCAATATCAACATGCTCATCCTAAACATCATGAGTCACTACTATCTACTTCTGATTTCGAGTATTCTTTAAGTTGAACTTGAACGTATTCATTTTCCTCGAGTCATCTCTTTTTTCCTTTCGTGAGTATGATCTATCATGACTATCTGCTTCTGATTTCGGGCATTCTTGAAACTGAAGTTGAACCTGAACTTGAAAGTGCTCGTTTTCCTTGAGACATATGTTTTTCCCTTTCATAAGTATGATCTGTCATGACTATCTACTTCTAATTTCGAGCATTCTTGAAGTTGAAGTTGAACCTGAACGTGCTCGTTTACCTTGAGACATCAAGGCTTTACGAGCTAATTCTATTCCTTTTGGAGCTAGCATTGTATCAAAAGAAGAACAGTCCATCCATTCCCTCAATGAACCTTCATGTTCCCATTTCTCTGGCACATAAACCCTACCTCCAACTTTTGTCCAATGCCTCTTCAACTTCAATGGACCTTCTTCTTCTTGTCCTCTAGTTAATTTCTCCGATTCGAAGAAAGAATCTCTTAATTTTTTGTGATCTCCATCATCTACCATTGACAAACATCTAAAGTTCTTGGTAGAATCTTGATTATTATGAGAGAATTGTTGATTTTCTTTCATTGTGGAAACAATAGGTTAGTATATGGGGGGAAATCTTGAATTTTTATAATAAAGGGGGACTTTTAATGTTATGACCAATGGGTGGTGAAATGTCATACACGTTTAAGACTACCATTTTTTGATACTTGCCAAATGTGGGGTTTCAATTTTTGGCTTTTTTCTTGTATGTGTTAGGGAACTTAGCAAAGTTGTTGTGGTTGAGGTATACCAAATTAAAAAAGTTTAAAATGGAGTCAAAAATAATGCATGTGTATGGACATCTTGTAAGAATTGTTGGATATTCTATTTCGTGACTCAGTATGAGAGAAAAAAGAAGATGGGTTGGTTTGGTGTGGCTTAATTATTAGCCAAGATCATCATGTGTAGGATGAGAATATTTATATTTAGTTAGTAAGGTCATAAATTACGATATTTTCAAGAATAAATTCTTATGTTTTTAAGCTTTTCTTGTTTAATAATTGTATTCCGTCATGTTTATCATTCTCTTCTTCTGTTGTTCCATTTGCCGCATGGTACTCGATATCCATTTTAGAACCTGACTAATTTGAATTTATACCTACAAGTCCAACTTAAAAGCATATTGTTTCCTATAAAATCATTTCCACAACTTAAATAAAGAGATACTGCACCACCACCTTGACACCAAAATCTGCCTCAATTAAACAGTAAATGTTCACATCAAGCAAAATATCCAATCAGTGGAGGGGTTTCAAGTAAAATTTTATAGTTTGCACTTTGCTATTATAACAAGTATAAATAACATAAATACCAATCCTTTTGAAAGTAATTACACTCTCCCCCACTTTTTAATTACTTTACTCTCTCTCCCTATTAATATACATAACATAGCCGACATATACATAACATTCTGTGTATATGTTGGATTTTTGTAATATGTTTAGGGAGTTGGGATTTTTTGTAATATTGAAAAAATAAGTTGTGTATTTGTGTAATTTTCTGTTGTAACAATACTACCACAAAAGTTGATACCCAAATTAACATCCATCTCAAAATTTGTGTTCAAATACTTCCATATAAAATGCAAGAAAGTATCTTTTTGGACACAATAATGATTGTGTCAAACACAAGCCAAGATGACATACATTTCAAGTTGGTAACCATATTTCATTCAATGAATTTCCTCCAAAAACTACAGGCAAATATGTAAAAGAAAGCCAGCAATGGCTAATTAGCAAAACGATTATTGAAAGATCGATAACAAGTACTTATGTCTCTTGTCTGATGAAATACACTTCATACTGGAAATTTATTCATCGACAGGCCTCTGTCCCAAAACTGAAATATCCTCATAGCGCTTCTGTATTTCACGATAAAAAACTCCCAGTTAGAAATGGATGATACCAAAAGATCAGAAAGAGTTAACTATCTATGTCGCTTGGACTCTTCAAAAATGTCATCCAGCATTAGCATAGACTGCTAAGTATTAAGAACTAAATATGAAAGTGGAACCAGCAATGTCAAGAATATAACAGCAAGGTGTGTCGAGCATTTCTAAAAGCTATTCATATCAAGTAAGGTTCAGAAACAGCCTCTTTCCACCCTCCCCAGGCCCGACTTTGTGGGAATACACTGGGTATGTTGTTTTTTTGTTCTTGTCGTACTAAATATAACATAAGAGAGACCTACTTAATGTAAGAATTACCATAAAGGTGAATAAATGCAATCCGTACATGATTGATGATATCATTGTGCCCATCACGGTTACAGAACCATACATGAGATTGATCTTCCTCTTACTATAAATGTCACTGTTACCAGTATTGGCATGTAGAATAGGACTCACGTTGTCCAGCTTATCATTCAGGAGTCGTTTGGTTAAAAACAAGGTTATCCCAGGATTATAATCTCAGCTCCTATATGGGATTAGATAATACCGAGATTTGGATATTAAATTTATGTCGATATTAACTAATACAAAAACCAAAAGGAGGATAAATGAAATCCCAAATTTATACCCGTATTAGTATCCTAATCCAGGTAACCAAATGACCCTCATTGTTCGATTTGGTTTACTATCGTAATGCTTTTTTCAGAACCCATTGTCATTCTTCACTTTTCCGGAGGCAAGGTTGATTCAGTATTTTGACTTTTAGGGTATAGTTTTGTTCACAAGTCTTCCACTGTATTAAGAGTTCCTTATGTAGAGACTTAATGCAGTTATTGACTGATTACACTGAAGCAAATAGAAACAGGCATTTGACGAATTCATATGGAAGATATCATGGCTTTCACGGTGTTTCCTACCGTTCTCCTCTTCTTCCTACTATTTTTTTTCTTATTCCTTCTCCCTACTATTTTTTCTTCTCCTTCCTTCTCGTCTTTCTACTTATCAGTTTCTTCATCTTCTACATCACCGTCATCGTATTTCTCTTCTTATTCTAGATGTTAATTTTCCAAGTCATTGAAGGAGATTCTGCAGAAAATTCAACAAATTAAGAAGTCTTTGCAACAATTATCTATAAAATGATTTGCAACTCAGTATTTGTTGAGCTGTTGCTACAACTACAATTATTGAAGTTGCTGGATTTTATTGCAGAAAGTAGAGGTGAAAATGCAACTCAGTATTTGTTGAGCTGTTGCTACAACTACAATTATTGAAGTTGCTGGATTTTATTGCAGAAAGTAGAGGCGAAAAGTGAGGCAGAGGAGGAAACGAAGGCGGAGAAAGTGGAGGATGAAAAGTGAGGCGGGGCCGGAGAAAGCGGAGGATGAAAAGTGAGGCGGAGCAATCTTGTTGAAACAACCAACGCAGAATGTGGTAGAAAAAAAATAAAACTTTCTCCATGGATCTTCACGACCAAAGCAGAAGACAACGACGATGAAGGGAGAGTGGAGAAGGGAAAAGGAAGAAGACGAGGAAGAGAATAGGGCGGAAATTTAAATTTGAAATTTGAAATTTGGAAGTGGTGATGGGTTCTTTCTAGAAAGACTCGAAATTTTAATCTAACCCTCAAGGTTTTAATAATTGTAATCACACCCCAATTTCTTTAATTATAAAGTCACCTTTTAAAAATCACGACTTAAAAGATCCCGTTATTTAAATCTTCTCAGGCAACTCATAGTTCTTGAAGACATTTTTCCCAAGTTTTGAAATCTAACCATGAAGACAGATACCAGCTCTTCATATCCCTAATAACAACAAGACATTCTTGTTTTGTCAAAGATTACCAACTGACGAAAATGTGTCGTAAAAATGATGTCATTTTTGCAACAACAACAAACCCAGTGTAATTACACAAAGTGGGGTTCTAGGGAGTGTGGGTGGTATGTACCTTATCCCTACCTTTTGATGTCATTTTTAAAATAGAGGAATTCGGAGAAAGACAACAACAACAAACCCAGTGTATTCCCACCTAGTGGGGTCTGGGGGGATAAGATGTACGCAGTCCATACCTCTACCTCTAAAGAGGTAGAAAGGCTGTTTCCGATAGACCCCCGGCTTAAGACACGAGATACCGCACAAATACATAGTAAAGCACAGAACAAGATTTCATAACATAAATACGACACCCATAAGTAATAGAAACAGAGAAAAGCACACAAATTCGTAATAAAACATGGAACAAGGTACCATAACAAGAATAATACCCCCACCAAGTAATTCCCTACACTAGCGACCCAAACTGACCCTAGCCTTCTGCCCTAATTCGCGTCCTCCAGATCTTCCTATCTAGGGTCATGTCCTCGGTAAGCTGTAACTGCTCCATGTCCCGCCTAATCACCTCACCCCAGTACTTCTTCGGCCTACCCCTACCCCGCCTAAAACCATCCAACGCTAACCTCTTGCACCTACGAACCGGGGCATCCATGCCCCTCCTCATCACGTGTCCGAACCATGTCAATCGGACCTCCCGCATCTTATACTCCACTGGGGTCACACCAACCTTCTCCCTGATAATCTGATTCCGAACTCTATCCTCTCTAGTCAGCCCACACATCCAACGCAACATCCGCATTTCTGCCACCTTCATTTTTTGGATGTGGGAGTTCTTAACTGGCCAACACTCCGCTCCATACAACATGGCCGGACGGACTACCGCCCTGTAGAATTTGCCTTTTAAGCTTTGTCTCCACACCTCTAATTTGTCATTCACACCCCCTCGCATCTCATCAATCAGAACTACATCATCTGCAAAAAGCATACACCAAGGCACCTCCCCTTGAATATTCGCGTCAACACATCCATCACCAAAGCAAACAAAAAGGGACTAAGAGTAGATCCCTGATACAATCCTGTCAAGACAGTGAAATGCTCTGAGTCTCCTCCCGCCGTCCTCACCTGAGTTTTCGCTCCGTCATACATGTCCTTAATTGCTCTGATATACGCCAGCGGGACTCCACTCACCTCCAAGCATCTCCAAAGCACCTCCCTGGGGACTTTGTCGTATGCCTTCTCCAGGTCGATAAACACCATGTGCAGGTCCTTCTTCCTTTCCCTATACTGTTCCACCAGCCTCCGTACCAGGTGAATTGCCTCCGTCGTCGAGCGGCCAGGCATAAATCCAAACTGATTTTCTGAAATAGACACTATCCGTCTCATCCTCACCTCGACCACTCTCTCCCAAATCTTCATAGAGTGACTCAATAACTTAATCCCCCTATAGTTATTGCAACTCTGGATGTCACACTTATTCTTATAGAGAGGGATCATGGTACTCCACCTCCAAGCCTCGGGCATTTTTGCCGTCTTGAAGATTTCGTTAAACAATCCAGTCAACCACCTTACACCAGCCTCTCCAACGAACTTCCAAAACTCCACCGGTATCTCATCTGGCCCCGTCGCCCTACCCCTTCGCATCCTGCGAACAGCCTCTCTAACCTCTTCTACCTTAAAACGTCTACAATAACTAAAATCCCGACACCCCTCTGAGTGCTCCAGCTCCCCTAACACAATAGCTCTATCCCCTTTGTCATTCAAGAACCTATGAAAGTACGACTGCCATCTATTCTTAATGTGGCCGTCCTTCACCAGCACTGTACCGTCCTCCCCCTTAATGCACCTCACCTGGTCGAGGTCAAGACCCTTCCTCTCTCTAGCCTTAGCGAGTCTAAACAACTTTTTCTCCCCTCCTTTCCCCTGTAACCCTGCATACAAGCTCTCAAAAGCGGCCGTCTTAGCCTCTGTAACTGCTAACTTAGCCTCCTTCTTAGCTAGCTTGTACTCTTTCCTGTTCACCCGCTTCTCTTCTTCGTCCTTACTCTCAACCAACTTATCATACGCCTCTTTCTTGGTCCCCACTTTCTTCTTAACCTCTTCATTCCACCACCAATCCCCCCGATGATGCCCAGCCCGACCCCTAGAAACACCAAACACCTCAAAAGGATAGAAAAGAAAAGAAATGCAAACAAACTACTGGAGTACAAAAAGAGACCAAGGAGATGAGTTAGCAGTCGAAAATCTAGATGACTAACATTGGAACAAGGGTTCACATTCCAACCAAGACGACAATAGGTTTAACTCGACACATCTGCCAAAACTTTGAAAAGCAAGGTTATTCGGTACTTGCACCTATAGCAGATAGCAAGTACGAAATGAAAGAGTTTAAGTGCATAATTGTCCAGACACCAGTGTCATGCAAGAAAGAGAAGCAAGTTGGAATATAGGGAAAAGAAAGACGATTCAGGAAAAAAAGTATGAAATCAGGTGAATGAAACTTTTTTTGTGTGATCAAGCACACGCATTTCATATTATAAACAAGGCCATTAAAAGACCGTATACAAGTGGTATACAACTGGTGAATGAAACTTGTAAGCTGATGAATAATAGATGACATAAAGGTGGAAGTAGAAAAAGAACCAACTGGGAGGGAGAGGGACAGAGGGAGAGAGAGAGGGAAAAGAAAGTAGTGGCAGGAGGAACAAAAAAAAGGGCAAAATAAACAAATGAAATGGAATACCCGAAATGATAAAGAACGGGGAGATGTTTAAGCAATTACAAGACAAAAGAAACGAGGAGCTCAGCCTATAAGAACAGGAAAATTAGATAAGAGCCTAAGAATTTTGGTAAAAAGAAGATTACAAAATCAGGTCTGGATAATAGAGAAGAACAACTCGGGAAGAAGTGTAACAAGTGATAAATATGTAGTAACATAATAGATGGTTTTCAGTTGAGGTTATGCATTCTTAAGGGTGTTTATATGGGTAGAGATCGAGAAGGGAAGAAGTTTATTTTCCAAACCTCAAACAGAGACCCATGATAGTTTCCAAATTCATCGAGACAGGCATTTAAAATACCATCTACGAATTATTAGGCTATAGCTTTGGGGGAATCCCATTATTAAGAACAACTCGGGAAGAAGTGTAACAAGTGATAAATATGTAGTAACATAATAGATGGTTTTCAGTTGAGGTTATGCATTCTTAAGGGTGTTTATATGGGTAGAGATCGAGAAGGGAAGAAGTTTATTTTCCAAACCTCAAACAGAGACCCATGATAGTTTCCAAATTCATCGAGACAGGCATTTAAAATACCATCTACGAATTATTAGGCTATAGCTTTGGGGGAATCCCATTATTAACATCTTACTTTGTTTCACAAACTCAAGTCTACGAAAAAGATGCAACATAAGTCATAACAACAATAAAGGACCCTAAAGCACAACATATTTTAAACAATCAGAAAACACCCCATGGAGAAATGGTCATTCCCTAGACATATATGCAAGTTAGCAACCTGACAACATATCCCAAGTGCAGTCTTATTCAGACATGTTTCTTAACTGAAAGATAACAAGATTGTCTCTACAACTATACCATAGCGAAAAGCACAGGAATACAAAAGACAAACCGATAGATAAGATTCATAAAAGCAACAACAACTCAGTCTCAAACAAGTTGGGTCGCTATATCAATTAACACTTCTTCATTTAAGCTGATTTCATATCCTTGTCGTACTAATAAAACAAGATACACAAGGAAAAAAAATACAATAAGATAGGATTGAAGATTGGATAATTCAAACATACCCCAACATTGTTCTTCTCCCAAAGCTTATGAACCCCATAGTCCACCGCCTGCAACAACATAACCAGCAAGAAAAACATCAAAATAAGTCATACTTATCTCACTGTGTTGCTCGGACTCTTCAAAAATATTGACAGGTGCATATCCAATACTCCAAAAGTATTGCCTTTTGGAGAATCCCACATGGGTGGTGTACCACAACAACAACAACAATACAACGAGCAATAAAAACATCAAAATGGGTCACACCCATCTCACTATGTTGCTCAAGCTCTTCAAAAACATCGACGAGTGCGTGTCAGATACTCCAAAATGCAATTTGGGAGAATCCAACATGGGTGTGGTAACAAACACCACAACCACCAAGAAAAACATCAAAAATGGGACACACCCATCTTACTATGTTGCTCGGATTCTTCAAAAATGTCGACAAGTGCATATCCAATACTCCAAAAGTATTACATTTTAGAGAATCCCACATGAGTGGTGTACAACAACAACAAAACAAAGAGTAATAAAAACATTAAAATGGGTCACACCCATCTTCTATATTGCTTTTAAATCTTCAAAAATGTCGATGGGTGAATGTCGTGCATGCCAGATACTCCAATAGTAGTGCATTTCGGAGAATTCAACATGGAAGCGATACAACGACGACACAAAAAGCAAGAAAAAATCAAAATGGATCACACCCATCTCACTATGTTGCTCAAACTCTTCAAAAATATAGATGGGTGTGTGTCCAATACTCCAAAAGTAGTGCTTTTTTGGACAATCCCATATAGGTACAATACAACAATACAACAACACCATCAAAATGAGTCAGCGTGGAGTCAGGACCAGCTTGCATACACACCGACTAAATGCACAAGATACCTACCACCTACCGCCAGCAATACCTCTGTCCACCAAGACTAAATCAGATGGTGAGAAATCACCCCGTGTTTTTGCATCAATTGGGAATTGAACTTGAAACCTCGTGGTACTCAACCCACTTCATTGACTACTAGACCACACCCTTGGGGGCAATCTAAATTCAAATTCTATATTTGTCTAAGGAAATTTACTAAATATGTTCAAATTATTGATTTCGAACCCAATCAACTAGAATACTAGAATACCGACGCATAAGAGTTGAGACAGGGATCACATAGTTGATAGCTAGTTGTTAATAGTTTGTAGCTTAACTTAATTAGTTCAAGTTAGTTACAAGTTGTTAGGAGTAGTTAGTTGATGTGGCAGTGGTAGCTAGCACTGACTCTGACAGTCTGTATATATACTGATGTACTGTTACATTGAAGAATAGAAAAACACTTTACACATTTCATTCTACTCTATCTCCCTACTCATACTACTACTTCTAGAATCTTCTTCTAAACACCATTGTTGAGAGCTGTGCAGTGCATCAACTAACATGGTATCAGAGCTAATGAGCTTGCAATTCCGTTCATAGAATCAATCCTATTTTCCCTACTTGAATTGTTCATCTCTTTCTGCTCGTCTTAGATCTGTAAAATTTGTCAATGGCTTCCACTACAATTGAGCTAGGAGCCACAGTTGACGCCAATCATCCTCTGTATTTAGCCCCAGCTGATACCAGTGGTATATCCCTAATTTCATTCCAGCTGACAGGATCAGATAACTATGCCTTGTGGAATCGATCGATGCGCATTGTGTTATTAGGTCGCAACAAACTTGGAATTGTTGATGGAGAATGGAAGAAGGAGAAATTTGATAAGAAATACTGGCATCAATGGGAACGATGCAATGCAATTGTGTTGTCCTGGTTAATGAATTCAGTAGCCTCAAATCTGATTAGTGGCATTGCGTACAGTCTGAGTGCTCACACAGTTTGGGAAGATCTGCGTGAAAGGTTTGACAAAATTGATGGTTGTAGATCGTTTAATCTTCAGAAAGACATTTCGACAATCAGTCAAGGTATCTCGTCTATCTCTACATATTACTCTAAATTGAAGGACTTATGGGATGAACTTGAAGCCCTAATTCCAGTGCCTAGTTGCGATTGTGTCAAATCTAAGGATTTTATTGCTCACATGCAACGACAAAAACTATATCAATTTCTCATGGGACTCAATGAGTCATATATGCAAGCTAGAAGTCAGATACTTATGATGATACCTCTACCAAATGTCAATCAAGCTTATGCTATGTGAATTAGTGATGAAAGCCACAGGGTTATGTCTACTAGCTCTAGTGTCCTAGGACCTGCTCTGGCCTTCTCAACTGCTTTGTACTCTAATAAAAGTGCAGGGTATAATGAAGGTTACCACAACTCCAGGAAGTATTCTCCACTGCAGTGTGATGTTTGCAAGGGTAGAGGTCATACTAAGGAAACTTGCTATAGAGTCTGGTTATCGATTATAAGTTCAGGAAGAAAGGGGGAGTTGGCTGCTAAAGCTGATACTGAGACTTCCAAACTTTTACTCACTCTGCATCCATAGGATACAGATGTGATTTCGAGATGTCCTGCTCCTGTAACCTTTGATCCCACCAGCAGCCTGACCTGCACATTTACAAAAGAACAGCATGACAAGGTCATTCACATGTTGAACACCTCCAATCCTTCCTCAGTACCTTCTGCTAATATGACAGGTACTATCAATTCTAATAAACCAGTCTAGATTATTGACACAGGAGCAACAAACCAAATGGTATCTGATCTTACTATGTTGAAAGATGTTAATCATGTCTCACCTTCTACAACTAGACAAGTATATTTGCCTGATGGTAATATTTCTTCAGTCACTCATATTGGTTCCACTCCTATCTCCTCTAGGAGCTTTATTACCAATGTTCTTTATGTCCCTCAATTCAAGCATTGCCCGATTAACTAAAGAGTTGGGTTGCTATGTGTCCTTTTTCCCTGATTTCTGCCTCTTTCAGGATCTCTTCACCGGGAAGGTGAGGGAGATTGGTAGATTGAGGGGTGGCTTGTATTACCTTCTGTCACAAGAGTGAGGATGTTGATTAGGGGTGTGCATCGGTCGGTTCAATTCGATTTTATATGTTATTGGTTCGGTTTATCGATTTTCGATTTTTAAATATGTAAAACCAATAACCAACCAATAATATATTTTCTTATCGATTTCGGTTTATTGGTTTTTGGTCCTTAACGGTTCGATTTTCGGTTTAACCAATAAGAAAATACTTATAAAATAGAAATAGTAACAACTAACATAAACGAAATCTTAGTTACCGCCAAAATCCTACGCAATGCATTTTAGTTAACAAGAATCTTCAAACTTGAATTGAATGTTAGTTAGAAAAAAAATTAAATCCTAATTGTTGGAAGCTATAAATGCTTCAAGCTTTTCAATACGATAATAGCCGAGTTTTATATTGTGCCTTTGTAGCCCTAAATAGGTTAATATTTTGTGAAACACTGATTTGTGAATAAGTAGTGCATATAATATATATACATACACATATCTATCTATCTATCTCACTCTCTCTCTATATATAGAGAGAGAGAGCTATTTATATATATAACTTAAATAGGGATAAAACAATAACTTAGTGTATCCTTATTAGGTTATCGGTTTAATCGATAACCCAATAAGCTAAAATCAAAACCGAACCGTTTGCCCAATAAATTTTTTTACAAAACCAATAAAAAACCGTTAACCCAATACCAATAACATTTTTATCGGTTCGGTTTATCGGTCGGTTCGGTTTTTCCACACCCCTAATGTTGATAAAGCAGCCATGAGTGCTTCTGTGATCAATAAAGATGTGCACAGGTGCATCTGCATACTCCAAGACAAGGCTCTACTGATATTGGGCTATGGCACCAAAGACTTGGTCATGTGTTTTCCTATGTTCTTAGACATTTATTTTCAGCTTCTTCTGATAAGTGTCTCACTACTTTGAATCAATGTGTTGTGTGTCCTCTAGCTAGACAGACAAGATTACCTTTCTCCAATAGTACTTCCACAACTAGTTCTTGTTTTGATTTGATTCATGCTGATGTATGGGGACCATATAACACTGCCACATATGATGGTAATAAATACTTTCTAACCCTTGTTGATGATTTCTCAAGAATGACCTGGATTTTCTTGTTGAAATTGAAATCAGATGTTTGTGTAGTCCATAAACAGTTTCTTGCTTATGTTAGAAACTAGTTTTCACTCAAGTGTGAAGATCTTTAGATTTGATAATGGGACAGAGTTTATCAATTCAGTTTGCATCTCTCTATTCATTGACTTAGGCATTGTGCATCAGACTTCTTGTCCCTACTCCCCTCAGCAGAATGGTGTAGCTGAGAGGAAGCATGGACATTTACTGGAAGTTACCAGAGCATTAAGATTTCAAGCTCACATTCCCATTAAATTCTGGGGTCACTGCGTACTTACAGCAGCCTACATGATACGAGTACGATCGCGTAGATGGACTTATGAGGGCGTATGTTAGACCAGAGACTTGGTATGTACAAATGAAGTGCAAAGGAGCACCTAAATGGACACCAAAACCGTCCATACATAGCACTCCAAGTGCGCCTATTGAAGCATTTTGACTAAGGGGTCATTTTGGACATTTCACACCTTTTTTTGTAACCTACTATAAATAGAATAATGTAGGGTTTTAGTCATTAGTTTTTGTTGATTATGAAAGTGTAACACTTAGAAACATCTCTCTTGAGAGAATGGCCCTCCTTAGCCGAAATTGTAACTAGGGAAATCAAC
Organism: Capsicum baccatum var. pendulum; assembly: GCA_030864225.1. Taxonomy (NCBI): domain Eukaryota; kingdom Viridiplantae; phylum Streptophyta; class Magnoliopsida; order Solanales; family Solanaceae; genus Capsicum; species Capsicum baccatum. The sequence goes on from CM061560.1 coordinate 16,521,968, forward strand.
TTGAGTGTGGAATCACTCGTGTTGGATTCAAGCTTGGAAACGTTGGATGCTTGGGAGATCGAGGTCACTCTTGTGCCAACGTAGGAGTTAGGTATTCGTTGTGTGTATTGTTAAAGGTCCAAGAATGGAATAGGCTCTTAGGTTTTTAAGATTACACCTTCATTTTGTCTAACTATCTATCCTCTTGTTTGTTGTAATCGTTGTTTCTTGTTTTTGTTAATGTAACCCGTGAGGTGTTGTTATTGTTACCACTTTGTTGTTGTTCATCTTGTCTTCATATTATTGTTGTTGTTGTTTTGGTGTGATAAACACCTTCTTCATTCCATTATTGTTGTTGTCATTGTCGAATCTGAGTGAGGTCTCCAATCGGTCCAAGAATCCTTTTGATTAGTGGACTATTTGGGGTGTGTTTACTGTTCCCGTGGTTTTTATTGTATCATTTGGTATCAAAGCATGGCTTGATCTTGTTCCCACAAGATCAATCTTGGGCTTGTTAGTTGAAAAATCAAAAAAAAATTATTAAAAAAAAGTTGAAATCTGAAAATTCCAGAAAAATAACAATCTGTCCATTTTGTGTTCTTGGCCGAAAATTGTGTTCTTGTTGTGTATTGGCCAATATTTTTACTTGTCTTTGTTGTCTCTAAGTGTTAGTTTTGTTCCTCACTAACACGTTGAGTCTATATTTTAGATTTGAGCTTGAAATATTGATGTTAATGTGAACAAAGTGTGGCCGATTGTTGTTGCGGGTTCGAGACTTGAACGTGTGATGTGTTGTTGGTTCAAGTTTTGAACGTGTATTGTGGAGATTGTGTTGTGGAATTTAAGCTTGGGAAGTTGTTGTTGTTGTTTAGAAGGTCCAACTTGAACCTTAGAACTTCAAGACTCAAAGTTTGTGTTCTTGGTGTTCTTCACCATCTCCATATATTGTTGAAAAAAAAGTGATTGTTGATCTTAGAAGTTGAAGAAAAAGAGTGTGTATTGTGTTAGTCTTGCAAGACATAGATCCAAGTTTCAAGGTGTAGTACTTGTGACTCAAAGACTTTTCCTACACACTAAAGACTTTACATCACTTCTCAACCACTTTTCCATGAAACAAGGGTCCATGTTTTAAGGAAAAGTACTACAAAAGTCAAGTCTTGAAATTTGAAACTTGAAAAAAAGGCTCCAAGACTTATTCTTCCCTCCTTAAAACAAATTTCACCAATCCAAATTAAAATTGGTCAAGACTTGGACTTTGAAAAATAAAAACTGTAGAAACCGTAATCAATACGTGACTGCCCCATCATCAAGTTACTGTTCACGCATCAAATTTTGGCTCAAATTTCAGATTTTCTTAGTTTCTTTTTATTGTTCCGTAGTTTCATTTGTTGGTTCCAATACTAATTGGCAAACTAGTACTCATCTACTAGATTGTTAGTCTTTGTGTTCGTTCATTCGTGTTTAGCATTTGTTGTGTGCTTTTTTTTTCTCTTTTGTGAATTCGTTGTGTCTTGTTGGTTCAAGTCCGTAAACAATTTTTCTTTAGATCAACTCAAACGAAAATCTATTCCGGACAAGAGTAGACTCGACCCTCAATCACTCGCGAAGTACAAGCCGACTTTCAACACTTGTGAAACCAAGTGTAAGGTAAAAATCGAGAGTGAGAGTGTGGTGAGGCATTTTTGAGCTAAAAAGTTTGTTTGTTGTTTGTTGTTGTCCTTTGCTTTAGGTACCATGGCCGCCACCAATCTCGATGCCATATTTGATCACATCAATGATGATATTGAAGAAATGAAATGGCACGTGGAAAGGCTACGCCAATTGTTACCTAAACTTATCCCACAAAATCCAACTTCCCTTGTCCAAACACTGTGTGCCGAGAGCTTCCCGAAGGAAGAGGTGGGCTGCCCCGACCCACACCAAGGTAAAGAGGAGATTGAAACATCTTTGGTACTTGATAGTGAACTTATAGAGAGTGAAGCACTTGTTAGTTCCAAATCTGTCCGTGAGATAGATCATTCTCTCTTTAGGTTTAATGATTTGTTTGAAGATGATATAAACACTTCTAATGAACCTAGTGGTGAAAATAATGGTATAGCTTTACTTGAAGGCTATAGCTGATATGCTAACCCACTATAGTGTGACAACATTCCTCCTAAAGATGAAAATCTCTTCTTGGAAGATGACAATACTCTTATGGGCAAGGAATGTGTAGTCTCGGAAATGAGTACTGTTGGTGTTCATGATGATCAATTTACTCTTAAATATAGCTCACTACTTGGGCATGTGAATGAAGTGCTTAAAAATTCACAAGTTAGTGATGGTGTCTATAGAATTGATCTTGATAATGCGCATGACTCTTTGAACATCTTGTGTAGTAAAAGCATTGCGATTAGTTTTGTTCATAGAGATCATGTGTATGAAAATATTTTTGTGTGTGAATGTGGGAGTGACATTCTAGGGGAAGGAAGGGCTAGCCTCGGCTTAGGCCCTTGGCTAATTCTTCCATTTGATCCCGGTATACCATCTTAGGGTGGGAAAGGATAACTCTCGGCCTATTTTCATTTTGTTTTGGTATTTATCCGAGCCACTTCTTTTGTCACATTTGTACTAATATTTTCATGTTTAATACAAAGGACCCGTGGATATACTTCAAATTTGTTCCCCCTCGGCATGGCATATTAATGCGTTTATTTTTGCTAACCCTAACCCTCGTGTCATGAGGATGTGTGCTTGTTTATCTTCACTTGATTTTGCAAGGTATGGATTTGAGGTCAAATCCTTTTCAAGAAGGGGAGGATGATACGAGTACGATCGCGTAGATGGACTTATGAGGGCGTATGTTAGACCCGAGACTTGGTGTGTGCAAATGAAGTGCAAAGGAGCACCTAAATGGACACCAAAACCGTCCATACATAGCACTCCAAGTGCGCCTATTGAAGCATTTTGACTAAGGGGTCATTTTGGACATTTCACACTTTTTTTTGCAACCTACTATAAATAGAATAATGTAGGGTTTTAGTCATTGGTTTTTGTTGAATATGAAAGCGTAACACTTAGAAACATCTCTCTTGAGAGAATGGCCCTCCTTGGCCGAAATTGTAACTAGGGAAATCAACTTGAGTGTGGAATCACTCGTGTTGGATTCAAGCTTGGAAACATTGAATGCTTGGGAGATCGAGGTCACTCTTGTGCCAACGTAGGAGTTGGGTATTCGTTGTGTGTATTGTTAAAGGTCCAAGAGTGGAATAGGCTCTTGGGTTTTTAAGATTACACCTTCATTTTGTCTAACTATCTATCCTCTTGTTTGTTGTAATCATTGTTTCTTGTTTTTGTTAATGTAACCCGTGAGGTGTTGTTATTGTTACCACTTTGTTGTTGTTCATCTTGTCTTCATATTATTGTTGTTGTTGCTGTTTTGGTGTGATAAACACCTTCTTCATTTCATTATTGTTGTTGTCATTGTCGAATCCGAGTGAAGTCTCCAATCGATCCAAGAATCCTTTTGATTAGTGGACTGTTCGGGGTGTGTTTAGTGTTCCCGTGGTTTTTATTGTATCACTACATTATTAATAGACTTCCTTCTTCTAGTCTAGGTAACAAATCACCTTTTGAACTCCTTCATAATAGGAAACCTTCCATTCATCACTTGAAAGTTCTAGGGTGCTTATGTTATGCCAAGGTTCCCCTTCCTAAGGACAAGTTTTCTGCCAGAGCTCAACCTTGAATATTAATGGGATACTCAAATACTCAAAAGGGTTATCTTCTTTATCATTTGACTGATCATACCTTCCTTGTTAGCAGAGATGTTTCCTTTAGAGAAGATGTCTTTCCCTTCCAACATTCCCAACCACACCATTCTCCTATATTTGCCGCACCCGAATTTTTCCCTACTGACACTCCTTCACCTACTGATCATACCTCTCATACCACTTCTCCTTTATCTGGTCACAAGGCAGTTCCTTATCCTTTGGCTGTTGTGCTATCTTATGACCACTTGTCCAGCACTTATCAGACTTTTTTTGCTGGGACTTCTATTGTTGAACCATCCACCTATGCTGAGGCTTGTGCGGACCCTAGGTGGGTTGCAGCTATGCAGCAAGAGATTGCTGCTTTGGAAGCAAACAACACATGGAAGGTAGTTTCTCTTCCTGATGGCAAGCATCCTATTGGATGCAAATGGATATAAAAAGTGAAATATCATGCCAATGGGGATGTTGAGAGGCTCAAAGCAAGGCTTGTAGCCGAAGGCTTTAGTCAACAAGAGGGCATTGACTACCAGGAAACTTTTTCCCCAGTTGTAAAAATGGTCACTGTGAGGACTATTTTGTCTATAGTTGCTGCTTAACATTGGATCCATCAAATGGATGTGTACAATGCATTCTTACAAGGGGATTTGTTTGATAAAATCTTTATGGAGTTGCCTCAGGGCTTCCAGAGTCGGGGGGAGAATAGATCAGTTAGTTTGCAGACTTCTCAAGTCCTTGTATGGACTCGCCCCAAGGCAGTGGAACTCAAAACTGACTGATGCACTACTGCCTATGGGTTTCAAACACAGTCACTATGATTACTCACTCTTCATAAAGAAGGTAGATAATGAACTTGTGGTCATATTAGTATAGGATCTTCAAGATGAAAGACTTGGGAGACTTGAGATACTTTTTGGGCATTGAATTTGCTAAATCAGATAAGGGTATACTAATGCTCCAAAGAAAGTACAGTTTGGAAATGATTTCTGAACTTAGAATGGGTGCAGCTAAACCAGTTGGTACACCTCTTGAACTAAATAGCAAGTTAACAACTCATGAGTTTGATTCTCACATCAAAGTGGCAGGAACTACACATGATGAGTTACTTCCAAATGCAGGTGAATATCAGAGATTGATTGGCAAACTATTGTACCTAACAATTACCAGACCTGATATAGCTTATGGGGTCCAAACACTGAGTCAGTTTTTGGCTCAACCAAAAAGGTCTCATATGGAAGCAGCATTAAGAATAGTAAGGTATGTTAGGAATCATCCTGGCCAGGGAGTGCTATTATCCAGCAACAAGAAGAAAGTTTTGACTGCCTATTGTGATGTTGATTGGGCTGCATGCCCGAATTCCGGAAAGTCAATAATAGGGTATTGTGTCAAATTAGGAGATTCATTAATATCATGGAAGTCAAAGAAGCAAAGTACAGTGTCCAGAAGCTCTGCAGAAGCAGAATATAGAAGCATGACTTCCACAATAGCAGAAATTATATGGATAGAAGGACTATTGAAGGAAGTTGATTATGAAGTGAGTCTACCAGTTACTCTTTATAGTGACAGTAAAGCAGCAATTCAAATAGCTGCAAATCCAGTGTTGTGTTTCAGTGTTTCATGAGAGAACAAAACACATAGATATAGATTGTCACTTTATCAGGGAGAAAATAATTCAAGGGTTGGTCAAAGCTGAATATGTACATTCATCTGACTAGTTGGCTGATCTTTTAACTAAAGGCTTGGGAAAACTGCAGCATGACTACTTGAACTTCAAGCTAGGAGCACTAGACATCTTTGCACCACCCAGCTTGAGGGGGAGTGTTGAGACAGGCATCACATAGCTGATAGCTAGTTGTTAATAGTTTGTAGCTTAACTTAATTAGTTCAAGTTAGTTACAAGTTGTTAGGAGTAGTTAGCTGATGTGGCAGTGGTAGCTAGCACTAACTGACTCTGACAGTCTGTATATATATACTGATGTACTGTTACATTGAATATATATACTGATCTACTGTTACATTGAAAAATAGAAAAACACTTTACACATTTCATTCTACTCTATCTCCCTTCTCCTACTACTACTTCTAGAATCTTCTTCTAAACACCATTGTTGAGAGCTGTGCAGTGCATCAACTAACAATAAGCTTCAAGTTCTATCTAAGAAACATCATAATGAGTCAAACCCATCAGCAATATTGCTCGAACTATTCAAAAATATCAACAGGTCCACCTCAAATACTCCAAAAAAACTTCTGTATTTCATATAAAATCCGACGCGGATACAGCAACAATTTTGCAGAATCCGAAAAACATACCCTATGTATTATCATTATTATCATCAAATCCATTAAAACCCAACCAACATAATACTCAGATCCAATCAAAACACACCCAAATCTACACAAAAATGAACAACAACAGCTCAATATATTCTACGCAGACCTTACCACTACCTCAAACCACAAAAATGAATTGTTTAATTGAAAAAATGGATTCAAAAAGACTGACCCGTTCGGCAAGTAAAGCGCCGGCGATGACAAAAGTAACATAGACAGGAGTACGACGCATAACAACTCTGTAAAATCCTTCAAGAATACCACCACCACTGCTTCTTCTAGCTGCTGATTCCATTTTTTATACGTAAATGGTTTTGCTGAGATCTCTCAATTGATGACAAAAATGAAAAAAAAATGTGAATGATTTATTTGCTTTGTGGTTTGAGGAGCTACTGTATGTATATTGTTAACCTAGCTCGACCCGGTTCGGTTTTTTGGATGGGTTTGTGTTAAACCGGTTGACTTTTTGGACCGCTGTTTTTCTTTTACTAAGCCCAGAAAATTGAGGGTAAGATGACAAATAAATAAGTGTTGAAATTAAAATTGGTGAGAAGCTTGACCAATTCAAGTTAATTTTTTTTTTTTAATTAGTGATTAAGGTAAATTGAGGTTAAAATGTATTTTTTAAAACTTTTAAAAAAATTTAAAGATACAAAATAAGAATAATAAAAAAATATGGGTCATTTGTCAATTTTTTTAGAATTTTGTTCAATATTCTCTCTCTAAAACAGGGAGAAAACACGATACAACATCTCAACATTCTCTCTCGGTTCTCTCAAACACCTCCTTCGCCATTTTCGTCTTCTTGTGTTATCATCACCATCTCCGTTGCTATCTTCGAATTTAGATCTTCAAGGTAAAAAAATTTTTTTTTTTTTTTTCAATATGGTGGGTTTCATTCATTTATAAGAATGTGTTGATTTTGAAAAAATAGGGTTAGATTTTTGAGATTTGTGGTGTCCTCTTTTAGTTTTTTTCTTTTTGAAATGGTTAATCAAGACTATATTAAAAATTTAATAAAGATTCCTCTTTTGAGTTTGTTTAAAATCTTTAATTTTCCACTCCAATTAACTTGAAAATAACCTAAATTCTTAGATTTGTTGAATAACTTGTTCAATTGATAGAAAGATGAAATCTTTTGCTGTAATATTGTTGTAAAAGTGTAATGTTTGCCTAAGTTTTGAATTGGGTGAGTTCAAGAATCAATTCAATTAACAAAAAACTTTATTCTTTAACTGTAATTTTACTGTGAAATGTAATAATGTCTAAATTTTGAGTTGGGAAATTGAAAAACTTGTTTAACTAGCAGAAAAAAATGAATTTTTAAGTCTAGTTTTATTATGATTTGTGAAGTGTGACATTTTGATTCAGTATAGAACTCCGAACAATTTTTAATCTAGTCATTTTTAAGAGAGTAAATAGGAAAATCTATTTGAGACTTTTCATCTAGTTAGTTTAAGCAAATAAGCAATTTTGATTTTGAAGTGTTCACGGTCTTCTTTTTCTGCAGCCAATTTCTTATCTGCAAAATAATGCATCTTTGTATTCTATGTAAGAGAAAAGACATCATTCCCCCCCCCCCCCCCGACAAACTTGTCCGCTTATCTTACTTTAGCACCTAAACTTAACTTTCATTTATTTACCCCTTTAACATCTTTAAAGTGTATTATTTTCACCCCTCAAGCTAACGTGAAATTTTAAAAAGAAAAAAGAAAAAAAAACATGCTTTTTAATTTAAAAACTGATATGGCCCAACTTTTATTTATATATATATAATAATTTTTTTTTATAAAAAATCACCTTATTCATCTTCTTCATACCCTCCACCCCCATTTCTTCATCTTTTTCATACACCACCCCCATCCCACCCCACCATAATTTTTCCTCTCTAAACCTGCCATCACCAGTCCCCCTCCTCCTCTAACCACCAATTTCACCACCACCAACCCCCCCTTCAAACCTCCAATTTCTTCTCCTTCAATTACCAAATCTTTCACCCCCACCTCCAATTTCTCTTCCTTTCAACCCCTTTACTTAAGATCATTAGAAAAGAATGAAATTGAATTTTCAAAATTAAAAGTTATCTTTATGGATTTAAAAATTTGAAATAAATTAAAATTGAGGAAAAGTTATTAGCGGCGGTGTTAATGGTGGTGGTAGTGTTAATTTTATGCGTATATTCTTTTGTGGGTTTGTTTTAATTATTTTCTGGTGAGTTTTGTCAGAATGAAGAGTTTTGAATTAGGACGTGATGATGCTATTGTGTTGTTATTTCTTGAATTGGTGAAGAGAAGAAGAAGAGTAAGGGTGGTAATAAAAAGAACAAGGGCAAGAAGAATAAGGGTGGTGCTCGCGGCAGGAAGCGCCATTAAATATGGGGATAAATTGAAAAAAAAAATCTTCTTATTGAGGTTTCATGCTTTAAATCCTAGTGGATTCTGGTTTCTGCTAAATTTTCTGGGGGCTAAACTGACAAGTATAGTTTCTAATGTTGTAAGAATGTAGTACTATATTTTTTGTTCAAAGAAAAAATGGAATAGATCTTCCATATAAATTAGTACGGACTACTAAGAAATACGATTCCATTGATATGATTTTTGTTGCTATGCTATTAGTACTTGGCAACAAAAGTTTGCAAATTCAAAGGGGTGGGCGACGTGGGTGGGTGGGGGAGGGGGTGTGAAGAAGAAAGAAAATGGAGGGGAAGGGGGTTGCCTTTTTTATTTAATATATATATATATATATATATATATATATATATATATATTTATATATTTATATAAATAAAATAGTACATATATATTTTTTATTTTTATTTTTTCTTAGAAAAATAAATAAAAATAACGTGTGGGGGATTAATTTTTTTTTAAGAAAAATAGTAATTTCTTATGTGGCAATGATGTTGCTCCGACGTGGCATCGACGTGGCGTTGATGTGTAGGCGAGTGTAACACACTCTGCGTTGTGAGAGTGGTATTCAGTCTTGAGGGGTGAAAATAATACACTTTAAAGATGTTAATAGGGGTAAATAAACAGAAGTTAAGTTTAAGTTATAAAGTAGGTTGAGAGGACAAGCTCGGGGGAGGGGGAGATGATGTCTTTTCTCTCCATGTAATGAACAATCACTAAATTCTATTAGTATCATCAACTGAAAGATGAGAAATTGATCTAGAATAGTAGAGATATTAGTCACTTTGCTCTAAAGATGGATTTTCCAATTAACAGTAACTATTAGTATCATCCTTATCATTTATTGCAGATTTATTGTAATTATTCATGTTAACTATTTTTTGTTGGTGATGGTTACAATAGTTAATGATTTCTATTTTATTTCATGTGGTGTAGATTTAATGGCTCCAAGGAAAAGAAGAGCAACAATTTCTATTATTTCTAAAAATACAAGAAGGTGAATTAGTAAATAGAGACAAATAGAAGAAGAAAAAGAAGAAAGCATAAGATTGGAGCAGTCTATAGGAGAAGATGGAAGTACAAGGTTGGAGAAGTCTATAGAAGAAGAAGGAAGCACAAGGCTGGAGAAGTCTACGGAAGAAAAAACGAAGAAACAGGTGAAACAGATGCTTTTTCCACTAATGCAGATGCCTCAAATGATAAATCCAAAAGTAATGAAAATCCAGAAGGTGAAAATAGAGGATTCGGGGATGAACTGAGAACAAAACACCGGCACGATACACCTATCTTGGAGAAGGAGACATATCATACTGTCGAGTCCTCTCCGGCTAGTCCTTCACCTAATACCTCACTTGTCAAGCCTATTAGGTATTCGTATTACAGCTTTGAGACACTGATTGAAAGGTATCCAAGTTTGATGGGCTCTGTTAATGTTAAGTCTGGATTGGGTAAGTCTTTTTCTGAGTTTAGAAAGATTTTAGAAGTTAAAAAATTTAACGAAGTTCTTTAAATCTTCGATTTTTGGGAAGTACTTAAACTTACCTAACAATATCAATATAAGATTTCAAATGAATTTAGTTTACCAAATTCTTCAACATAAAATTATAAGTCATAGAAAAGAGGAAGTTTGGATAAACTATTGTGGCATGCCGGTTTATTTTGGCATAAAGGAGTTTGCGATCATCACTGGCTTGAATTATCATTTACCAGTTGTGTATGGTGAAGAAAAAATGTCAACTTAGACGTTGAGAAGGAGACAACAAATTATTGATTTGGTGGAAAAAACTTACAAAGATAAGGAGTTGATTGAACACATCAAATCTGAGGATGTTCGTAAAAGTGTAAAGAAGTCATTGTGCTTGCTCTATTTTGTGCATAATTTTCTTTGTGCAAAAGATTTGAACATGAAACTTCCGTCTGAATGGGTTTTGCTCTCAGCTGGTAGAGATACATTTTCTACCTATCTATGGGGGCGTGTAAGTTATGATCTTACAATTGAGTACCTATTGAAGGCGGTCAATCTAAATGTGAAGATCTCCAATCTTTATGGCTTTCCATGGGCTTTCATGGTAAATTTTATTTTATTTCATGTTTCATTTTTTAATTATTTTTGGGTCCATTTATTATTCTGAGCTATCTCTCTTAATATCTTTATTTTATGTAGTGTTGGGCATTTGAGGCTATTCTTTCCCTTTGAAAAAAATTCAAGGTTTTTTCAGAAGAAATGTCTTCATTGAGAATTCTTAGATCGCTTTCGGCAACTAATAATATATTTGTTGAGATTAATGAGTTGTTTGACCCCCCCAAAGACTCGGTAAGCATCATCTTATATTTTTATTTTCGTGTTGCTGTCATTCTTTTCTTTGTCTGATTTTTTTCATATAAGCCTTGATTTTGCCTAGTGTTGTTACTGTCACCTTTAAATATATGTTATTTTCAACAAAGATGCCGACCTTATGAAATGTTGTTTCAGTGAACCTTCTTTATTTTCCTTCTACTTTTGGGTATGCATTTGTATAGAGAAATCAGTGTTGATATCAGTCCTTTTTAACGTCTTCTAATTGTTAGGTAACAACTTTGTCTGGTCTAGTATAATGGTTGCATCTATATAAGTCAGTTTTCATGCTAGTAGGAATTTACAAAATGTTTGACTGTTTGTTCATTTAGCTTCCTGTATAGTCTGTTTGCCTTAAGAGAAGAAGTTGTTGCATTCTTCATATCTACAACCCTTGTTCTTTGTGAATCATTAATTTCTTGCTTTGTCTTAAGCTTTGTTAACTTGACAAAAGCTTGGACAACTGACTAATGGAATTTTGGATCCATCAAACTGATGTCTTAAGAGGTAGTAATTTAAGAGTGTAATTTAGATTTTATAGTTATCAAACGCAATGAGATAGTAATTTGAGATACACTAGATGATCAATTAAATGATTGCAAATGTAATCAATAAAAACTAAGTTAAATGACCGCTAGTTGATTGCATTAATCATATTTAATATACATAGAGTGAAATTAGTCTAATCAAAGAGCGTAATTTATAGATTTGATTGTGATCTTAATTGAATTTGCTACCGCAAGTTAGTTAGTTGCTAGAAATTTCATAACAATTGTTGAAACATGGTACAACAAGTATGTTAGTTGTTGAATGTTTCACAACAATTGCTTAAATGTGCTACAACAAGTAGTTTAGTTGTTAGTACGTTAGTTGTTGAACATTTCACAGCAATTGCTACATTATAATACAACAAGTAAGTTAGTTGCTGAACGTTCCACAACAATTATTGCATTATGCTACAACAAGTATGTAGTTAAATGATCGTTTTAATGATAAATAGAGTGATATTAGTGTAATTTAAAAGTGTAATTTAGATTTCATAGTTATCAAATTCAATGAGATTGGAATTTGAGATACACTAGACGATCAATTAAACGATTGCAAATGTAATCAACTAAAAACTGAGTTAAATGACCACTGGTTGATTGAATTGATCATATTTATTGATGATTTAATATTAAATAGGGCGATATTAGTCTAATTGAAAAGCATAACTTTAATTTTATAGTTATTAAAAGTAATTAGATAGTAATTTAAGATATACTAGATGTTCAATTAAACGATTGCAAATGTAATCAACAAAATCTGAGTTTAAAATTTACCGGTAGTTGATTGCATCAATCATATTTAATGATAAATAGAGTGATTTTAGTCTAATTGAAGAGTGTAATTTAGATTTTATAGTTATCAAATGCAATGATATAGTATTTCAAGATACATGAGACGATCAATTAAACGATTGTAAATGTAATAAATTAAAACTGAGTTAAATGACCGCTAACTGATTGGATCAATCATATTTAATGATAAATGGTGTGATATTAGACCAATTTAAGAGTAAAATTAAGATTTGATTGTGATTATAATTGAATTTTTTACAATAAGTAAGTTAGTTGGTACGACTTTCATAACAATTGCTGAAACATGGTACAACAAGTACGTTAGTTGCTGAATGTTACACCACAATTACTTAAATGTGCTACGAGTACGTTAGTTGCTAAACATTGCACAATAATTGTTGCATTATGCTACAACAAGTAAGTTAATTTCTGAACGTTCCACAACAGTTTTTGAATTATATTACAACAAGTAAGTTATTGAACGTTTCAAAGCAATTGTTGAATTATGTTACAACAAGTATATTGGTTGTTGAACGTTTCATAACAATTGTTGTAATCTGCTGAATCTTCTAGACAGTATAACATATAATTTTTTGAAAACTGAATAACAAGAACAACAATAAGATCAAACTTGTTCACAAATAATAACAATAGCAATAGATGTGTTCACAAATAATAAAAACAATAAGATCAAATGTGTTTCTATGAAGCATTTCACTCGGAGCATATAGTCTATCTGTGTCCAACCCTTTTGCATATGGAACATTTATTTTTCTTGGTTGAAAATGATTCTCCGACTCCTTTTTTCCTTTTAATGGCCTTCTTCTAACCTTGTCTGGCTCAACAAATGGATGAGATATTTTCCTCTCCAAAATCTCAATTGAAACTTGCCAAGAATCTTCAGATGGAACAGGTTTAATTTTCTCCACATAGGCCATAATGTATTCTTCTACCGTATAATACAAAGAGGAGTATTCATAAATTTGTCTCCAATAGTCTTCACCATATTGACACCAGAGCACTGTCATAGCATGTGAACAAGGTATTTTATCAACATAAAAGACTCTACAACTGCAAGATTTGCTTTGCAAATCAACTGTTGCAATAGCTTTATGACCGGTGACAATATACTTATAGTTGGCAATTTGATGGACTAATAGCTTGTTTCCCAACTCAATATTTTCTGCAATGAGTGGGACAATTTTGGTTCCTGTATTAAGGAATATCATACTACTCTCATGAAATATCTCAGCAAATTGCTTGTTTATCGCATCAAATAAAGTTGTGATGGGAAATTCTCTTTCGTCTAGGGGTGTGCAAAAATGAAATCGATCGATGAACCGAACCGATAAAAATATTATTAGTTTATTGTTATTCGATTATTGGGTTAATGGTTTTTTAGTGGTTTTATAAAAAGAAATGGGTTATTGGTTCGATTCGTTTTTTTCTTGTTGGGTTATTGGGTAAACCGATAACCCAATAAGAGTATATATTTATATATATATATATTTATATATATATATATATATATATATATATATATATATATTTCTCTTTAATTTCTACAAATTAACAAACATATTATTTCAATTATACAAACTTTTAATTTCTCCTAACAACATTTAATTCAAACTTAAAGATTCTTGTAAATTTAAACACATCATGTAGGATTTTTGATTGCAACTAAGATTCGTTTTTTTTTTTATGTTAGTTACTACTATTTCTATTTTATGACTATTTTGTTATTGGTTAAATCAAAAATCGAACCATTAAGGACTAAAAATCGATAAATCAAAAATCGATAAAAATATCTTATTGACTTGGTTATTGGTTTAGCATATTTAAAAATCGAAAATTGATAAACATAACCGATAATATATAAAATTGAACCGACCGATGCACACCCCTACTTTCGTCCAGAAGCACTGCATTAATCGACTCAGCAATATTTGTCGTCATAATATTGTACCTGTAAATGTAAGTCTCAAATTTTATTATTATAACTGTATGTTTTTAGCAGTTGCTGTATTTATTTCAACAGTTTTGCATTATTTTTGGAAACAAATACAACAGTTACTGAAATAAGTGTAGCAACTACTAAAGGAATGCAATAATTGGTGAAATATACTACTAAACTTATCAATACATTAATCAAAACGTGCAGTTATTTATAGCAATTGCTATATTTTTTTTTATCAGTTGTACTTATTTTAAAAGTTGCTGAAATATATGCGACAATTGGTGTACAAAAACTACAGCAGCCGCAGTAAAAAACTACAGTAGTTTACCAACTATCAACAATAATAAACTGGTAAACTATACCTATTTCTTGGAAAGAATGCCCTGCTCCATCGGTGAAATCCAACACGTTCAATATGTATGGCGGCTCCTGAAACCATATCTCTTATTTGATTGAAGTGATCACTAAACACATCTACATTGTATGCTTTTGTTGCCTTAAAAAAGTGGTGGACAATGCTTCTATTATGAAAATATTTTCGAATATTCTCTCCAAGGTGCCTCATGCAACAACCATAATAAGTTGAAGGGAACACAACTGAAATCATCTTTTCAATACTTGGATGTCTGTCAAAAATTATGCACAATTCAGGGGTATCAAGTACAAAGCTGCTCATTTGTTCAAAAAAATTATTTATAGGAAGCATCACATTCAGAGTCTACTACGCAAAATGCCACTGGAAAAGTATGATTCTCTACATCTCGTGCAACAACAGACAACAACACTCCACCATACCTACTCTTCAAAAATGTCCCATCTCTCATTTGTGCAAAATCAAGAATTCAAGCTCCATATGCCACAAAAGAGTACTTGAACCTGTCATTTTCAGCAACCTCCATTGTCGTCTTACTTCCCGAATTTGATGTCCTAAGCATATGACTGTATGCATCAATCACTCTGTATCCATGCTCATGTGTCCTTCTTACCAAAGACTTTGCAATCTCGCTACCCATCCAAATCTTCCAATAACTTACCTTGCAGCCCAATTCAATATGGATGGAGTTCCTTAAATCTTTTGTAGATGGACCTTTAACCTCAGAATACCTATCGTGGAGGTATGCTCCAATAACTTTTGTCGTGGCATGTGGATTATGACTTGTAAGATGTTCCAAACCATATATGTGCAACTTTTCATACTTTCTAATATAAAACCTATCACAACTTTTTAGGTTCACAGCTCTCAGCCACCACTTGCACTCGAAATGTAAACATTTATAGCAGTACACAAAATTGAAGTTAATCACATTCTTCCAATAACTTTTGCTGTGGCATGTGGATTATGACTTGTAAGATGTTCCGAATCATATGTGTGCAGCTTTTCATACTTCCTAATATAAAACCTATCACATCTTTTTAGCTTCACAACTCTCAACCACCACTTGCACTCGGGATGTAAACATTTATAGCAATACACAAATTAAAGTTAATCACCTTCTTGATTCTAAAATCTTTCTTCACACAAGCAATTTTCAACGCAATATCTAATTCTTATTTATTCTTAAATGACATACCATTGTAAAATCCTATTTCATCATCTCGAGCATGATTATACTAAGTTGATTGTGTAGTTGTCATTGTATTACTGTCAACTTTGATTGAAGGAATCTGTTGGCCTGCAGTCTCTTTATCTGAAACATCCACATCCATCCAACCACATTCATTATCTAACATTTGTTGGTCTTGAGACAAATTATGATTCTCCGTCAATCTATCAACCATGTATACCCTTAAAATGGGTTTGAATTCATCTTCTAAATAAGTACTCAAACTACGTTAATCTTTTATTCTAAAAGGAGTAATCTTTTGTTTTTCACCATAACTGTACATATAAGTGATGACAATATCTTTCAACTCATAATTTTATTCACAATAAGTAATGATTTTATTCGCAAAATCATCATATGCGACATCTCGATGCACAATCATCGCTATCATCTTGGCCATTTTTTTATTTTTTCAACGGCAAATGTAACGATTGTTTGACTCAACCCATTCGCCGCGACAATCAATCTCTAATGCTATTTTGTCCATCACTAATGATCTTGAAGGTACCTAAAGATATTATGATTTAGAACAAAATAAATTGATCATG
Organism: Capsicum baccatum var. pendulum; assembly: GCA_030864225.1. Taxonomy (NCBI): domain Eukaryota; kingdom Viridiplantae; phylum Streptophyta; class Magnoliopsida; order Solanales; family Solanaceae; genus Capsicum; species Capsicum baccatum. Next base: position 16,538,225 of record CM061560.1, read on the forward strand.
ATAAAAAAGAAAAAAATTGCACCAAAATATCACAATTGTTGTAATTTATTCAGCAACTGCTTCATTAGTTGCAACAACATATACAAAAATTGCTATTCATTATTCGGCAACTACAACATTCTGTTTCATCAATTGCTAAATATATTGCAACAAGTACTGCAAGAAATTTAGCAACTGCTGAAAAGATATGCAACAGTTGCATGATTAATGAAGCATTTGCTAAATAAATATTCAACAACAGTTGTATATTATTTAGTAGTTGTTTTAGTTGATGAAGAATTTGCTGGATAAATTACTCAACAACTGCTATATATTTTTTAGTAGTTGTTACATCTGTTTCAACACCTATTGCAGCAGTTACTGAAATATATGTTGCAATGACAAGTTCAACAATATAAAGTTCGAACTCAAAATGATAAAAAATCACCTCTTAAGTAATTCTCAATGCTGCACAAACAAAATTTAGTCCAAAATTGAGAAATTTTTTCCTCTCAAGAAGAAGAAGAAGAAAAACGCAGAAGAAATTGTTGAGAGAGAAAGGAGGAAACGATCTTATTTTATCCCCTTTGAGAAATTAGGGTTTCAGTTAAAATTTGAATTAAAGTGTAAGAAATAAAACTTGCGGACTTATTCAAAACAAAGTCAATTATTATTAAACTCTAATTATAAATTTGTCACTCACACTTAATATTTAAAACTTGAGTCACTCTTTTTAATTTTCAACACTTTTTTTGACACCCTTAATTAAATAGCCCTACTAAGTTGAGAAAATTGAAGAATGGGTGTCTTTTAAGTCTTAAATAAAGGATTGGTGACATTGACCAAAAGATAGAGTCAAACATTATTAGAAAACTTGATCAAGTTAATTGTGGACTTGATTAATATTTTCAAAACTTTCTAATCTTTTCAAAAATACAAATAAACTCAACCCACACCCTCTTCAATTCAAATCAACCACTCTCTCCTCTTTCTTGACAACTTCTCTCAACTCTCTCCCAACCAACAGTTTTGCAAAATTTCTCCCTTCTCCCCCCGATGACAAATAGTTGAGCTTCAAGTTCTCCTCTTTAATTCAATCAACCTGTCTCTCAACAGCTTCTCTAAACTCTTTCCCAACTAACTATTCTGCAAATTTCTCATTTCAATCCTCGGCGACTTCAACATCTAACTATAAATACTTGGGCTTCGAGTTTCTTTTCGACTTTAATCGACGTGACAGTCTTGCTCTCCGGCTACAACAGCTTCGAATTTTTCATCGGTCCTTTTCTTCTTTCACAGGTAAAAATTTATGCCTTTTTAGTTTTGAAAAAAATGAAAAACTTGAGCCAACTTATTTTATAGTATTGGTTAACAATTTTAACATTTATTGCACTAATTTGAAATGCGGTCTGAATAAAATCCTAATTTTTGGTATTTCTTCTCTTCTCTTTTCGAAGTAAATTATGATATTTTGTTGTTTGTTGCATTTTTTTGAAGTTTGATTTTTATTGTTTGTGTTTATAAAAACAAAAGGACAATTTGATTTGATTTGTTCTGTTCTTATTTTTGGTAAAAATGGTGAAATTACTATTTTTTGTTTAACAAAATTGTGCTACTGTTTTCTCCGATAGATTACCCATCTGGTGCAACATATTAACTATTTGATGCAACAGATTTATCATATGATGCAACAGATCAACCATCTGATGCACCAGAGGAACCATTAAATTACAATTCTGATGCAACAGATTAATAATCTGATGAAACCGCTTTACCATATGTTGCAACAGATTAAGCTTTGGATAAAACATTTGATGCAACTAATTACCCATCTAGTGCAATGGAAGAACCATCAGATTAATGATCTGATGCAACAGATGAACCTCCTATTGAATAAAATCCCTACCAACTCTTCTTACAAGAAAAATTCAAGACTTGATTTTTCCAATTGATCATTCATCTGCCACGATAGATGACCCTATGTTGGAAGAAATCTAAATAATATTAATCGTTGATAATTGTTCCAATAGATTACTCATATGTTGCAACAGATGTCTGACCTATTGTACAAACCATTCATCTTTCTCAATAGATGAGTGATATATTTTGTATTGTCGCAATAGATTACTCAGCTGTTGCTATAAATTATTTAACTGTTCCAACAGATCACCTATATGTTGCAATAAATAATGTCACAATAGTTGTGTGATCTGTTGAACAAACCATTTATTTGTCTTAAAAGATGAGTGGTATATTTTGTATTGTTGCAATAGATTACTCATCTGCTGTAACAGTTTGGTTATATGTTGCAACAGATATACTACCTGGTGCAACAGATCACTGATCTGTTGCAATAATTATTTTACTATTTTGCTTGTTTGATTTACTGTTATTCTTCTTTAACGATGCATTAATCAACAATAATATATTATTTTATGTTCATGTTAATTTTAGATAATATGGTTCCCAAAAGAACAGAAACCGAATCAAGTCCAAGTAAAGGAACAAGTGAAGCAGCTAGGCTACATCCACCACTTTATAAGCTTACTTTACAAGTGTTATCTCAATCGGGAGCAGAATATGATGAACACGGGGAAGAGGAATATTTCAAAAGAGATGATACAGATGCTAATAGGCCTTCCACCGAAGACCTGGTCAAAGCTTTCAGCATTAATCGTTATCCTGTGAGAATGCAGTGCGATGGTGCCGCAAATTTAATGGGTTATTTCGTGGTTAAGTCAGCCATGGAAAAATCTTTTGACGCCTTCAGAAAAATACTTCGAGAACAAAAATTGGATGTTTATTTCAGGGACAGCTGCTTTGGGAAATATCTTGATTTGCCGGAGGACAAGAATGCTCTCTTCCAAATAAAAATGGTATATGAACTTCTCAGGCGTAGGTTTATGTATGAAAACAAAGATAAGATGGATGAGGTGTGGATAAATTACTGTGGCATGCCTGTTTGTCTTGGTTGGAAGAAGTCTGCCATAGTTACTGGACTAAAATGTTATCCTCCTTCTCAAGTTATACCTATTCTAACCCAAAAAAGCACCCCGCACATCCAAAAAAGGCAAAGGCAAGTCGTGTGATCATGATGACCTAGTGTCCATTGTTGGTCCAAGCTTCAAAAACAAAAATTTGATAGAAGCGTTGAAAGGTAAAGGACTTTCAAAGAAGCACAAGCAGTCATTATGCTTGGTTTGGTTCGTACATAATATTCTTTGGGTGAGAGACGTTAACAACAACATAAGCCTCGATTTAATAAAGCTCTCCGAGGATCTTGAGGCATTTAACAGCTATCCATAGGGGTATGAAAGCTTCAAAATGACTGTCAAATATTTGTTGACTCCGTTAGCGCTAAACACAGTCAACTTATATGGCTTCCCATGGGCTTTCATGATAAATGTTTCTTTCTTCTATTATGATATCATTCATTTTTTTTTACTCAATAATGGTTTTGATTTATTGGCGTTATTTTATAGGCTTGGGCATTTGAAACCATTCCTTATTGGAGACAACAAGTGAACTACCAGGAAAGAGTTTTCTGTCCAAGAATCTTGAGATGGTTGTCGGTCAAAACTGATAAAAATACAAAACTTCATGATCTCTTTAACCCCCCGAAGGATGCAGTAAGTATAATTATAATTATTTTTTTTTCTTTTAATTAATGTTTTTTTGAATGATCTAAACATCATTCTAATATATGTAATGATTTATGTTAGAATGTGCATCCATCGCTAGTTTCGACCATTCGAGAGTTGAAGATGCCATTTTTTCTTACTTTACGGTCTGTATAAACTTTATCGGACCCTAAGGTCATCGATAGAATAAAAATGGAATTGTTTGGAGCAACAACCATTACAAGAAAAATAATTTTTGAGATTGGGCTTGTTGTTGTTGATGGAGCTGTTGGTGGTGGTAGTGGTGCTGCTGTCGGTGCTAATAATGCTCCTATTACAGTATTTAAAGCAAACCATTATGAGTATGATCATACTGGTTATACAGATTTTGTCTTTCCCAGCGAATATTCTGCATGTAAATGTCAAGACTGCAGGGCGAAACATGATGTAGTGATTAATGCTATTAATGCATTAACTGCTTCTGTAAAGGAATTGACATCTAAGAGGGGTCTCATTCCATCAAAGAGGATTTTATTTCCATCTGCTCCATTAGAGATTAGGGATAAGAGGAGGAGAGTGATTTTCAGGGCATTATCAGGCATCCGAAAAAGAGAAATTGCAACTCCTCTGTCTGCGTGTTGCACTGAGCAACGTACAATATCCAAAGGAGAGCAGCACGAGCTAAAGAAGGTGAATATATTATTTGTCTTCCAACTGACAAAACAAACAGACACATATCTGTTTCAATAGATGACACATCTGCAGAAAATTATCAAACAGATATATACATCTGTTGCAACAGCTGACTAACCTATTGCACCAGATACTTTATCTGGTGCAACATATGTCTCATCTGTTTTAGCAAGTCAAACAACTCTTCGTACATCTTTTATTTGCACCAATAGACGACCTATCTGCTGCAACAGATGATTCATATGTTGTAATAGATGGTTCATCCATTGGAAATTATCACACAGGGTCTTTCTCATGTAAAAATTTGTCCCAACAGTTGATTCATTATTACAACAAAAATATAATATGTTTGGAACAATTTAAAATGGAAGAAAAACATATTTAATTTTCTAGAAGAGATGAGTTATCCTTTTACGTTTTGTTGTATCTCCGTGATTAGCATTGACCAATTCTGGATTTCCAGGTGGATGTAGAAGAAGATACTGCTGAATAACATTGATAATATGCTACTCTTTTTATAGAAATACGGAGAACAGAAAGCGCAGAAACCGTACGCAAGAAACAATAAAGATCCACGACGAGCAAAGCCGAATTCCATAGCACCGGATAGAGAACAACTTGTCCATACTGAGTAGATCTTTATAGCATGAGCCTGTCAAAGCAATCCTTGGCAGTATACTTAAATTATTGTTGATGTATTTGTTGAGATCTGTATCCATAATAATTTTTTACATTTCATTTATTCGTTGACTTATTTCAGCTAATTTATGAAGGCTTCGATTTATTTTATTTTGTCTACGAATTTTATTTATTTCTTAGATTTGAACTTATTAATTGAAAAGGAATACTAGATTCAAATATTACAACAGATAATGTATCTGTTGCAACAGACGACACATCTATTGGAAAATTCAAACAGATTTAGACATATGTTGCAACAGGTAGGTGATCTGTTGGAATTTATCAAATAGGTCTTCCCACTGTTGCAACAGATGGACATAAGATAAAAACATCAAGATAATGTAACAGATGACACATCTATTGAAAAAAAAACACAGATTTAGACATATGTTACAATAGATGGACTTTATCTGTTGCAACAGCCGACACATCTATTGGAATAATCGAATAGATTTATACATATGTTGCAACAGGTAGGTTATCTATTAGAATTTATCAAATAGGTCTTCCCACTGTTGCAACATATAGACTATAGATAAAAACATCGAGATAATGCAACAGATGACCATCCTATTTCAACAGATAAACTATATGTCAGAACAGGGAGGATAACTATTACAACGGATGGAGAATCTATTGCAATATAAAAATTCAACTTTTGTTGGACATAAAAAATTACCACTACGTGTAAAAAAGTTAAAGTGAATTGAAATAAAAAAGGCGCAACCCATCGACGGTGTTCAGTTCAAACACCTAAAATAAAATAGGTATTAAGTAGATATGTTCATTTTAAACACGTAAAATAAAATAGACATCAAATTTGTTAGTATCAGTCCTGGCACATTTCGCTGACTTGCCGTCACTTGGCCCCCAACGGTCATTTTCCCCCCCATTGTCTTATATATTCATCTTTCTCCTAAAATTTAATCCTAAATTCCCAAATCTTCTTCTTTATCGTCATCTTTTTTTATCTATCCAAATTCTTCAAATTATTACTTTCATTTTTTCCAACTGACCTTAAGAATGTCGAGCGCATCTTCCACTGTTTTCTGTGATAAAGATTTTCGATATTGTAAGTGCGGTCATGAAACTCTGTTAAAGAATTCTTGGACTCAACAAATTCGGATCGTAGGTTTTTTTACTTGTAATATTTCAAAGGTAATATTTTTTTATTTAATTAATTGGTTAATTATTGACTTGTAATTATTTTGTAATTGTGTTATCTTTTTTATATAAATTGGGTGGATGTGATTACTTTGATTGGTATGAAGAACGACACCCTTCACAAGCAAATCGTGTAATCTGGGGTTTATTGAACAAAGTCAAGTCTTCTAAAGAGAAACAAAATCGAGCAAGAAGATACTACATTGTTGTCGTTATTGCTACTGGTTTGGTGTTGTTGGGCTCATGGATATTGAAGCCTAATTGCTGAAATTTTCATGGTGGTGTTTGTATTTTCTACTGGTTTGTTGTTGATGAGGACATGGATATTCAAGCGTAACTATTGGAAAATATCAAAAAGATTTAGGCATATGTTGTAAAATTTAGGTTATCTATGGAAATTATCAAACAGGTCTTCCCACTGTTGCAACAGATTAGACTTAGATTATTAGATTATTCATAGAAATTATCAAACAGCTCTTCCCACTGTTGCAACAAATTAAACTTAGATTATTAGATTATTCAAACAGGTCTTCTCACTGTTGCAACAGATTGACAATCTAATCTATTGCATTATAAAAAACTCAAATTTTATCAAAAAAAAATTATTGCCACTACATGTACATGTAATAAAGTGAATGGTGACTTGAAATTAAAAATTTCTATTTCACAGGCTCTTCTATATACACAGGCTTCAAGCGTCCAGTTAGTACCCCATAAGCCCAGACCTCTTGCAGGTTTGCCACATCATTTTCGCACTGAAAAGTCATTGGCTCAGCCATTTCTGTGCCGGTCAGCAAACATTCGATGTGTGCAAGAGCGTGCGAGCCGCTGGCTTTAGCGACATCATCTTTTGGAGGGATCATTATTTTGACCTTTAAAATCCCATGATTTCTTCATCAATACTTGCTTTGGCAAATGATTCATCAGTTTACGCTCCCTTAACAAGATGACCAACAACACCATCAGTGGCTCCACGAGGAGAAAAAGATCAAATTCATCGACGAGAGGTATGTTGGAGTCATAAATATTGATCTTTCCCTCCTCGAGTAGTATCTCAATAGCCCGATAATACATGTCGTTCACACTAATGACTGCAAGAATCCTTTTTGCCTCGGTCCAACTCTTGCCGTTTGGATTTGGCTTGTCCCCTCTAACATATCTTAACATTTCTTCTTTATCCAAGACCAATGTAGGAAATAGGAAATCAAGTCCCACGCCAAGGGCTAACGCCTCTCCATTGAGTTGATCGTACCTATCCTTGAGCTTCTTGCAGAAGTCGAGGTTCATTATCCTATCGGCAGTGTCATAAGCTTTTTGGTACGTTAATTACCTTTTCCTCATGAGGTAGAGAATTATGTCATCATGCTGTGAGATAAGAAGTTAATTTTTAAAGAAGTCAATTTTTAAATAGGTTAGTAATTGTAAAGATTTAACGGATAGTCCATCTGTTGCATAGGGTTCTCTGAATTAATAATCCAATGCAACTTATGCAACAGATAGATAATAAGTTGCAACAGAATCACAACTGGTTGCATCAGTATACCCAGCTGTTCAAACAGATGTGAAATCTATTGCGTAACTTTTTTTTCATGGGGTAGATTAGAAGGGCTAGGTTAGGAAAAGTAAACTTGCCTTTTCTGGAAGGAAGGCCTGGGGTAATCTGGTGCACCTGGCTTGGCATTCTTGGCCTGTCGCAGATCCCTCATCTCTTCGGCACCATGTTCCACGTATATGTCCACCTTCTTGACTGGCCCCTGAACTTCAACAGCTTTTAGAGAGGGAGGAATTGCAATTTCTTTTAATTTCTAAGCGGAGAGTACGTCTCTAATTGCTCTTTTCTTTCTCCTAACCAACGTTGTAGGAGTGTGTGGCTCCCTCACCTTCTTGGATGGTAAGACACACCTCTTGAATTTTAATTCCTCGATAGCTTTAGAGATAGCCTCTACTTTTTCAAAGAGTTTATCCTATCTGTCCTTGCACTCATCGCATTCGCAACGAGAACACGAGGGTGAAGAGGGGTGAGAGGGACCTGTGTAAGGGCGAAAAGGGGTGTTTTCAAACATATTTATTCTTTATTGAGCATCAACATGATCATCATCATGAGTATTAACAGCATCAGCATGCTTGCCACCAACACCGACAACTCCACCAGAAGAAGCACCCGGATCTGCCTTAGTAAAGGTTGGTCATGAAGAGCCTCAACATTAGGCTGACCTTGCCTAACTGCTCTTCTTATGGTTGTTGCTCCAGCTAATTCCTTCTTTATTAACTCCACTGTTGGGTTTTGCAATAGTATCAACATGATCTAGAGTAATACAAGAAGTCATCACCGACTCCTCCTCAGTAGGCACGATCTATGGATGCACAACCTATAAAAAAGAAAAAAAAGACATATGCATTTAAATCATATAATATAATAATTTTCACAGTTGGGCTACATTTTGAAAAAAAAGACCCATCTATTGCATAGTTTTCAGTATATGGCTAAAATTCGTTTCAGTCTGGTTCAGAGAAATAGAGCAACACATGGAGAATCTAATGCAAAATATCAATCATCTGTTGCAACAACTGCACAAGATGGGTAATATTTTATGCTACAGATGATCTGTACATTACAACAGATGAACGATATGTTATCAGATTAAATATCTGTTGCATAATTTGCAGTAGATGGTCAATCTTTTAGGAGTCGGGTTCAGACAACCAAAGCCACAGATCGGTAATCTGATGCAAGATATACCCCATCGCAACAGATGTCTTATCTGGTGCATCAGATATAATATCTCATGCACCAGATATAACACCTGTTAAATATCTTTCTTATCTTTGAGTAGAATTATTTTACTTGAAGAAGACGTACTGAATCATCCGGAGGGTTAAAGAGATCATCCTTCTTAATATTGGTGTTGCTATTTGCAACCAACACCTAAACATCCTTGGATGAGAAACCTCATCCTAGTAATCCATTAACTGCTTTTAGAGGGGAGGAATGGCTTCAAATGCTCAAGCCTAAAATGTGTAAACAGAAAGCAAGCAAAAAAAATCATAATAACTATATTCAAGATAAATTAATGGATGAGTAAAATTAGTGATTAATTTTACCAAGAAAGCCCAAGGAAAGCCGTATAATGTGGTCATCCCTGGGGATAGCTTTGTCAGTAAATATTGGACAATCAAGTAGAAGTTGTTATATCCCCAGGGATAATTGTTGAATTTATCAAAATCCTCAACACGCGCCAACAAATCATCTTCTAGGACCTTGTTGACGTCTCTTGCCAATATAACCAAATGGGCAAACCAAACTAAGCACAATTGCTCCCTGTACTGCTCTGGTATGGTTTTATACTCGAGATCTGTCAACAAATCCGATGCTTTGTAGCCACGTCAAGCAATGTCAAACAATCCATCTATTTTTTCCTTGCATTTTCTTGCCTTGGATCTTTTGCGGGGTGGTGGTCCTTCTGGACGATGGCATCTCAGGCTCGTCACTATGACAAACTCTTGCAAGCCAAAAAAAAAATAGGCATGCCACGGTAGTTAATCCCGATTTCATTCATCTTCTTTTTGCCCCCTCCTCCGGATCTTTATCATCCCCCGTGTACTTGATCCTGCGCTTGAGAAGACCATATACCATCGTCATAGGGAAACGGATACGGGCATAGGGGTCCTCAGGCAGCTCAAGAAAGCGTCCAAAGCAGCTCTTCTTAAAAAGTCCGCCTATGTTTTCGTTCTTCATAATTTTCATAAAATGTTTAAAATTTTCCCCATCTGACATTTAAGTACAATTTGACCAGTTAGTTGTTTTCCTTCTAGGTCATTTATCGGCATTGCAACTTCAAACTTGTCAATACTAAAAGTTTTGACAGGATCATGCTGGGATGTCGATATTAACTTACGCCCCGTCGGTGATCCATTATCACCATGTTGATGATCATCCTCTTTCTCTTTCTGACTCTCTAATTCCTCCTCTTTCTCACTTTTATTTTCTTCATCACCATCTACGGACCCTTGTCCACCTTACTCAACATTGTTTTCACATCTCTCCTCAGCTTCACTTTTCCCTTACTGAGATTGTTCAAGAAGCTCCTCTGAATCCTTATGTACTGTAGCCTCTTTTTTTTAGTGGTTAGACGTTGGTCCACTTTCACTTTCTTTTCTTTTGGGAGACATGTTTTACCTGCAGACAAAGAAAAACAAAAATTACATTATAGTTAATGTATGCATAGATTTTAAAAAATATATTACAAACACCACGAATACTAACACACAAACAACTACCACCACAAACACCACCAACCAATGCCATCAAACAAACAAACACCACGAATACCGACACCACCACAAACACCACCAACCAATGCCACCACCAGTGCCATCACGACGACCACAAACACCACCACTACCACCAACACCAACACCATCCAACTATACCACGACAGTCAACGTAACACTGCGATGGAAACTAGGGATTTATTGAGTTCTTCCTACGATTTTACCATCAAAACTCAAAATTGTAAACCCATTCTCGAATATAATACAACTAAAAGCTTTATTTTTTATCATTAACTTAAAAGTCCTTATTTTTTAGGAAAAAAAACAAATATAGAGCTCTTCTCGAACTCTGTTGCCTATGAAGACAAAGAAAACAACTGATACAAGCAAAAATGATGTCGAAAATTACACCTATATGGTCTGAAATGAGAAGAAAAATGATTTGTTGTGGAGGGTTGAGCAAATTTGTTGAGTAGTTATTGTTTGTACTGTATTGTTGAGTGAGAATGAGAAAGAAAGAGCCAGACCTTGAGATTTGAAATAATGAAACATTTTGTATGGGTTGATTTGTATTTTGGAAAAGAATGACAAGTAGTTTTGAAAATGCTAATTTGGTCTGAAATGATCTTAATTATTTTTAAAATCATAAAATATATGCGTAATTTTTAAAATCATATAAAAATAATTGAAGTTGTAGTTGATCGAGTACTCTAGGAGGTTGATGATAGGCGAATTTACACGCCTAAAGTACTATATTTTACCCATATTTTAGCTATGTTTTGAGGACAAATTATATAATTCATGCACTTTTAGTCCCTTTTCCTGTAAGTGAGCTAACAAACGTGATTAGCAAGTTTTCAGGTATAAATAATGCAGATTTCAGCATTTTATGGATAACTTGATGCCAAAGAAAGCTTCACGAAAGAAGGAAGGGAAAGCTTGGATGCCAAGGACCAAAAGTGACGCATGGAAAACTTGTCCCGTGCAAAAACAACATTTCTGAAGACTTTGGGGACCAGCAGTAACCTATTAGGATTAGGATAATAATGCAGTAATTTATTAGGATTAGGATAATAATGCAGTAATTTATTAGGATTAGGATAATGATGCAGTAACCCAGTAGGATTGGGTTAAGTAATGCATTAACTTAGTAGGAATAGGATAGGGGTATTATAAATACCTTATTTTGCTAGAGATTTTTAACAATTCTCATTCTACTTCTTATTCCACAACTTACAACTCGGATTCTAATTCTTCCATTAATTCTACTTTTTATTCTTCTTCTATTCATCTAATCAATTCTTATTTTTCCACAATAAGAGAAACGTTACTCAGCAAGGAATTCACGCCATTCTTACCCCTATACCTAACGTGAGATCTTTATTGTGGTACAATGATAATGTCTATTGTGATTTCCTTCGCACTCATGAGTAGCTAAACCTCTCTGTTGGGGTTATGGAAGCCTTATGAGATACTATCTATTGCTATGAGTTTGTGAATTCGTGACACGTATGCTGCTTATATCATTATTCTCTTCATCTTAATGCAAATTCTTGTGGCTGCAGACGCATAGAATAACACCAGTATAACATTAACTTGTTCGAAAGAAAAGTTATATGTCTGGAAAAGAGATAATGTCAAGGTAATAGGGTCCCATCCCCTATTAAAAAGTTAGTGCCGTAACTGGATTAACCTCTTGGAGAATTTGTACCGTTAGATACACTTTAAGCTCGAAAGAGTTAAAGTGAAATAGTCCTTGTTTAAGTCGAAAGACGCTTGGATTTACCATCGAATACAATTTTCTATAAGCACATACATGTCTGAATTCCGCACAACTCATAGCCAATAGAGACGTACAACTCATAAGGTGGACATAACCCCAACTTCTCAATTCTCATTGTGATACAACTTACTAAACATTCTTTCTTTTTACTTTGCTATTTTCTGTTTTACTCTACTAGTTTGTTCACATCAATTGCACGTTACAATCCCCCCTCTTTTACGAGACTTGAACCACAAGTCTAGTAATCTTTGCTTACTTAGTGACCGGCTATTCCCTGTGGGATCGATACCCAACCCAGTTGGGTTATATATTTGACAACGACCGCTTTACACTCCTACGAGAGCTGTAGATTGAGCGTTATCAAAAATTGGCGCCGTTGCCGGGGAATACGGTTGTCAACTAAGTTTGTGATAATTACTAGACCCTTTGGTCAAAGATTCTCGTACTTTTACTTTTAGTTTTTTTTTTGTTCTCTGCAGGTTTTTATTCAGTGTATGCCCCATACTCAAAGTTCTGGTCAACCGTTATTACCTATCAATCCTAAACCACAACGTATTGGTAGAATGGAGGCACAACACGAAATTGAAAGGATGGCTGCTCAACAGGAACAGGCTAGACTAGCTGCTCTAGCCGCCGCTCAAGTGCATCAACAAAATATTGATAACCCTGGGTGAGCAATAAATCCTGACTATGAGGACCTAGGTGATGACGAATTACTAAACCCTAGGCATGCTGCTGAGATCGCAACACCTGCCAACAGAAGAGATCGTCAAACAAGGTTTAGGCATGAACACCAACCTGTACAACCAGCTTTCGACGATGATGATGATGATCTTGATGGAGCCGGAGCCACAGGAGCCATTATTCCTCCACCATTGGCACCCAGAGCCAAGTTCAACATTACAAGCACCATGATTCAGTTATTGCAACTCAAGGGATTATTTGGTGGACTAGCAGGCGATGATCCAAATATGCATCTCATCAACTTTATTTTTACATGCAAGTCGTTTGACAATCCTGGCGTTGGTCAGAATGCAATTCGATTACGCCTATTTCCATTGTCTCTGTCTGGGGAGGCAACTCTATGGTTGAATGGGCTGACTCCTGATTCTATTATGAATTGGAGGCAATTGAAAGACGCTTTCCTAGAAAGATTCTTTCCGCCATCCAAGAGAGCACAGTTGCGAGATGAGATCTGTAATTTTCGACAGCTTCCAACTGAAGCTCTCCACGAAATATGGGAGAGGTTCAAGAAGAAGCTTATGAGGTGCCCAAACCATCATATGACCAATGTCCACTTGATGGAGATATTATATAGAGCTTTGAATTCGGTGACTAAGCCAGTAGTTGATAATGCAGCAGGTGGGTCATTCATGGACCTCACTTTTATTCAGGCTAGTGATATGCTAGATCGCATGACAAAGCAAAGCAGATCTTGGCATACCAGGGATTCTGAGGTAGCAAGATCCACCATATCTATTGGCATGACAGCAGAACAAAGGAGAAGAGAAGAAGAACGTGATCAAGATATGGCGCACCTGAAAACACAAGTGGATTTTCTTACAAAACATCTATTATCAGGGAAGACCGAAAAAGTCAAAGCTGTTGCGTTAAAAAAAGAGACGAATCTGATTCGGAAGAAGAAGCCAACTACTTGAACAATCAGGCGAGTTTCAGAGGCAATGCCCAAGGAAACCAAGGTCGGAACTATTATGATAAATCTGGAAACAAGGACCAAGGTAGTTGGAAGAACAACAATGACAAGAGTGGTTTGTACGTTCCTCCAGGAAGACGTGACGCCACTGCATCTGGTTCCGAAAGTATGGAAGACATGATGGCTAAACTATTGAAAGGAGTGGAAGCAACCAGCGCGGGAGTAACGGAGGTAATACATGACTTGTCCTCGATGAAGCAATTGGTTGACTTACATTCCACTTCAATAAAGCAAATAGAGCAGCAATTGAGCTAACTTTCAGCAGCACTCAATCAAAGAAAGGTTGGCACTTTACCTAGCGATACTGTGCAAAATCCAAGAAATGACGGATCATACATAGCTATTACTACCCGAAGTGGTAAGGTGCTGGAAACTTCATCCAAAGTCAAGCAAGTGGTTGACGAGGCAGCAGACATCGATGATAAAGCAAAAGGAGAAGCTGCCGTAGAAACCACCCACAACGCCCATGACGTCACACCGAGTATGTTGCAGCCTGAAAAGGCTGAAAAATGAAAGCAAGAGGAGAAGAAAGCCGTGGAGAAAACAATTCCTTATCCACCACCACCTTTTCCTCAAAGATCTAAGAAGATTGCGGATGATACAAAGTTCAGCAAATTCATGAATATGTTAAAGCAGCTGACCATTAATGTTCCGTTGGTAGAGGCACTAGAACAAATGCCTGGGTATGCAAAATTTATGAAGGATCTGTTGACAAAGAAGCGAGCAGCAAGCTATGAGCCGGCAGATAATATTCATCATTGCAGTGCAATTGCCACAAGATCCTTAGTACAGAAAAAGGCAGACCCTGGTGCTTTCACTTTTTCTTGCACGGTTGGATCTATGAATTTTGCTAAGGCATTGTGCGATTTGGGAGCAAGCATCAATTTGATGCCACTATCCGTCTTCAGGAAGTTGGGGTTGGGCGACCCTACACCAACCAATATGCGGCTCGTGATGGCAGATAGGTCGATAAAATGACCTGTTGGTATCTTAAATGATGTGTTGGTGAAGGTTTCCACCTTCATCTTTCCTGCAGACTTCGTTATTCTGGATTGTGAGGTGGATTCTAAAATTTTCATAATCTTGGGACGCCCTTTCCTCGTCACTGGAAGTGTGCTTATTAACATGAAAGCTAATGAGCTTTTATTTCGGTTGAATGACGAAGTGGTCCGTTTTGATGTATGCAAAGAAATGAAGCAGCCTGAAGATATGGATGTGTTCTCTGTAGCTGCAGTTAATTATAAGGATGACAAAAAATATCTGTAGAAAAGCAGCTTACTGATGAGTCACTATCGGATGAGCTGCTGAATTTTGGGTGTGAGGAGGCTCAAGAACATGAAGAAACAATGTGTGCTCTAACAGAAATAGGGTCTTATTATAATACTCCCAAAAAGCTAGACCCTGATCTCAAAAATTGACCCACACCACCAGCTAAACCATCCATTGAAGAGCCCCCAGTGCTAGAAGCGAAAGAGCTCCCCAATTATCTAAGGTATGCGTTCTTGGGAAGTGGAGATACACTTCCTGTGAGTGTGGAGGATGATTTAAGTGAACAACACGTAGAGGCTCTCATCTCTGCTCTGAAGAGAAACAAGAGAGCTATGGGTTGGACTATTGATGATATAATTGGTATCCCGCCTGGGATATGTATGCACAAGGGTCATCTCGAAGAAGATTGCATGCCTACAAGTAAGCCTCATTGTCGTCTGAATCCATTCAGAAAACGATCCACCATCTATCTCGATGAAGTCTAAGTAATCGAGATAGCTATGTCGTGCCGCGATAATAAATCAAGCGCTTGGTGGGAGGCAACCCATAGTTTTTCATTTTTGTCTTTCTTTTGTTCTATTACGTGTTTGCTTTTGATAAATAAAAATCGAAAAAGAAGAGTCGTGCCACGACCAAAACTAAGGCGCTTGATGGGAGGCAACCCATCGTTCTAATCGTCTTTGTTGTTTTTGAGTAAATGTAGGTGCAAAGAGGTGTAAAACGAGGAGGTCGGTTTCAAATTTTGATTTGGACGTATTGCATGTTAAAGGTGGTAAGTTAGGAATGAAGAAGCAAAAGGCTATGGATTGGGCATTGCTTATGAAAATATAGGCAACGAACAAGGCTAGGCCTATGTAAAACTAGGCCACGAACAAGGCAAGGCCTATACTATGGCCTAAGCTCTCGGAATCTAGTGTGCCATAGCATAGGCGCCGCCCATGCCCAAGTATGCCATAGCATAGGCGCCGCCTATGCCAATGCCTTTTGTCTCTGAATCTCATATGCCATGGCATAGGCGCCGCCTATGCTCAACAATGCTTTGCAAAAGGCGCCGCCTATGCCAAGCATAGGCAAAGCAAAAGGCACCGCCTATGGTCACTTCTTGTCTCCAAAACCGATTTTAAATGGGTCAAAACCCGACCCAACCTTCCCCTATAAATAAGAGACTTAGTCGTAAACCAAAAACACATTGGAAACCTAGCATAAGCACCTCCTATAGTCTCCAAATCCTCTCAAAAATTTTCTTTTTGCTCTTTTTCTTCAGAAGAACATCATCCAAAGGCATCAATCAAGTAAGTACTTCTTTGTTCTTCATTTATATTCCCTAAGTACTATACTACTACGCCTATTATGAATTGTTAAATCTTGAAGTAGTATTGATGATTTGAATGTGATTGAATTGTTGTGATACAACCAAGTGAGTGAACATATACGTAAGGATAATCTTAACTTGTTCCCAACTTGTATTTGATTTTGATGCACTGTCATACTTTTGCGGAATTGATATGGTCATAAAAATTGCACAATCTTGTCACTTGAATACTTACATGTTGGAATGACTTGTTCATCGGGATAAGAATTATAGTTGCCTACCAACATGGGATGTTGTGATTATTTTTAGATACTATATCTTGATTCAATCCCTATGAAGTAGTCTTGATATATCAACCATGAAAGTATTGCCAAGATTACAAGAAGTATGACTGCACTGATTTTATTATTGGAATATAGCACCTAAACGTATATCGATGAAGTCTGAGTAATCGACATCGTTCACTTCACTAGTCTGTACTAACAAACTAAGTGTGGGGTGGTGCCACTACTGCTTGTTTATAGATTATATACATCGAGATGATGCTAAAATGAACATTGTTTTAGTCTCAGGTACAATGGCACCCAAAGCAAGACAAGGCAAACATAAAGCAACCACTTCACAAAAAGGCAAGAAAAGAGGACGAAAAGAGCACGGAGAATCATCCTCGATGCAATTACCACTCCGCATGTTCGGAATAAAATGGGTACTTGAGGAGGAAGCAAAGGAATGGTATAGGAACAACAAGGAAAGAAAATATGTTCATGTGGACTTGATAAACAAGGAAAGCCTAGCAAAGAAGGAACCACGCATGTTGGCTAAGATCATGGCGTTACATCTTGATTTCATCTTTCGAGACATGGGAGAATGCAATCTCGATTTAACAAGAGAATTCTATGCCAACTGGTCACCGAAAACCACAGGAAGCGAGGTCAAGATTCGGGGCCAAGTTTTACAACTCAATGCAGATTTCTTCAACTCCTTTCTTGGCTTGCCTGCTGTTGATCCATCACCATTCAAAGAGCTGTATAGTAGACCTCCATACAGAGCCATTCGACACACACTCTGTGGAACAAGATCCATGGCACGATGGAGCAGACACAAGGACACCGGTCGACACAATACCTTCCCATATCCTTCTTTGAATAGGGAAGCAAGGATATGGTTGCGCATAGTCAACTCTTGCCTCATTCCAGGGATGCATTACACAAAAATAACAAGAGATAGAGTGTGTTTTGTAAATGCATGGATGACGAATGTCCCTATCAACATTGGGGCAATCATTCGGTCTACAATGCGGAAGGCTAGGCTACACAAACGGTCCCATTTCAGCTTCGGCAATCTGTTGACTGCAATCTTGAGGAAGGAAGACATCGAAGAGGAGCCGACTGATCATAAACTCCCACACAACCCGAAGAAGGTTGACCTCACAAAGGTCAAAGATGTTGAATCAACACATGGCGTCAATCTTACTACGACAGAGAGACATGCTCGGGATGAGAGTTTCTTTTGCCATCTTTATGGCATGACTCGGTTTACAATGATGAGCGGAGGTCGTGTTCCAACTGCTGCAGAGCTCCAACAGCTGGATCATGACTATCCAATGAATGTACATGCAAGGGAGATGTGTGGAGTAGGTATATATTTTGAGGAACCTCTTGATGACGATGTGCCAACCGATGATGATCGACGAATGCCAGACTCCAACGTGGAGGAGAATTCTGATGATGACGACTCCTATGATGATTTCGACGAAGGGGGTATGACCCCAGACATAGAGGAGGAGTCCGACTAACCAGGTTCTTCTTATTTATTTTCCACTGAGGGCAGTGTGTCCCGTCTAAGTATGGGGTGCTGGTATTTGCATGCTATACTTCCCTATCTGCATTTGCATTTATGTTTGTTTTGTTTTTCTTTTTAGTAGTTAATTTTTTTTTAATTTAACTTCGCATAAAATTATTCTAATAGGCAGCATGAGATTATGACAAGAGTTTGTGCTAAAATCATGACTATTGAGACGTTTAGGCTCCAAGTGTGACTCACTATGTGATAATCGTATGGTTTAATTCATTCATCTGTTGGGTCAAGAGTCTATACTGCTCCTAATAAAGTCGACCATGTGCCTTGTGTGTGTGAGATAATAGTATATTCTATGTTTGTGGATGATGCTAGAACTTGTCAGGTGTGTGTGTGAAGCGAAAATAAAGAACGTGAGTTTAGGAGATGATTTAGGCATTTCCTTGGCAACCTATGATTGTTTACCTTCAGTTTATCTACCCATGGACATCATCCTAGATAACCCCCTTTGAGCCTTTAGCCTATTTTCTTTGACAACCTCATATGTAAGTCTAATCCATTTGTTTCAAGACCATAATTTGATCCAAATTCCTAAGTGCTTTAAAGTGTAAAGTCATGTGACAAAATAAGAGGAAATTGGGTGAGTATGATGCTTTAGAATGTAATGGTGCTTGAATTTGTTATGAAAAAAAATTGCTATCATAAGAGGTGTTATGAAAAAAAAAAGGAAAGGAAAACTAAAAAGTTAGTTATGTTCAAAAATTGAAAAACAAAAGAGGTGATAAAGGGAGGTAGAATAAAAGAAAGCAAAAAGGTTGTTTGAAAGAAAGCATAAATGGCATATTGTGATGTATTAAAGTGCTTAGGAACATAGTCACTATTTCTGGCCAAAATAGTCATACCCGTCCCTTAGCCTACATTACAACCAGCAAAAGACCTATTTGATCCTAAGCTTAGCATTCTGATATTTAGTGGAGCATTACACTAAGGGCAAGCCTATGGTCATCAGTTGCAACATATGAATTCTTTGTGAGAGTGAGAGCAAGTATAATCTTATACCCATGTTTGAAATATATACAATACTTGTGAGTAATTATGGGTGATATATGGTGAGACACACATAGTTGACGAGTCTTGGGTAGTTGTGTGTGATTCGTTGTACCTCAACTTGTGGACACGAATTAATCACCATCACGAGTCTATGTTGGAGGTTGAATTGTTTCTACTAATGATAAGAAAACTACTCTTTGTTAATGATTGCTATGCTTGTCTTGATGAATATTTTGTGTTGTTTCTGTGAAATCCTAAGTAGATGTTTATATGGACATGATATTTTGTTCGAGGACGAACAAAGCTTTAAGTAAGGGGTGTTGATGATAGGCGAATTTACACGCCTAAAGTACTATATTTTACCCATAATTTAGCTAAGTTTTGAGGACAAATTATATAATTCATGCACTTTTAGTCCTTTTTCCTGTAAGTGAGCTAACAAACGTGATTAGCAAGTTTTCAGGTATAAATGATGCAGATTTCAACATTTTATGGATAACTTGACGCCAAAGAAAGCTTCACGAAAGAAGGAAAGGAAAGCTTGGATGCCAAGGACCAAAAGTGACGCATGAAAAACCTGTCCCGGGCAAAACCAACATTTCTGAAGACTTTGGGGACCAGCAGTAACCTATTAGGATTAGGATAATAATGCAGTAATTTATTAGGATTAGGATAATAATGCAGTAATTTATTAGGATTAGGATAATGATGCAGTAACCCAGTAGGATTGGGTTAAGTAATGCATTAACTTAGTAGGAATAGGATAGGGGTATTATAAATATCCTATTTTGCTAGAGATTTTTAACAATTCTCATTCTACTTCTTATTCCACAACTTACAACTCGGATTCTAATTCTTCCATTAATTCTACTTTTTATTCTTCTTCTATTCATCTAATCAATTCTTATTTTTCCACAACAAGAGAAACGTTACTCAGCAAGAAATTCACGCAATTCTTACCCCTATACTTAACGTGAGATCTTTATTGTGGTACAATAATAATGTCTATTGTGATTTCCTTCGCACTCATGAGTAGCTAAACCTCTCTGTTGGGGTTATGGAAGCCTTATGAGATACTATCTATTGCTATGAGTTTGTGAATTCGTGACACGTATGCTGCTTATATCATTATTCTCTTCATCTTAATGCAAATTCTTGTGGCTGCAGACGCATAGAATAACGCCAGTATAGCATTAACTTGTTCGAAAGAAAAGTTATACGTCTGGAAAAGAGATAATGTCAAGGTAATAGGGTCCCATCCCCTATTAAAAAGTTAGTGCCGTAACTGGATTAACCTCTTGGAGAATTTGTACCGTTAGATACGCTTTAAGCTCGAAAGAGTTAAAGTGAAATAGTCCTTGTTTAGGTCGAAAGACGCTTGGATTTACCATCGAATACAATTCTCTATAAGCACATACATGTCTGAATTCCGCACAACTCATAGCCAATAGAGACGTACAACTCATAAGGTGGACATAACCCCAACTTCTCAATTCTTATTGTGATACAACTTACTAAACATTCTTTCTTTTTACTTTGCTATTTTCTGTTTTACTCTACTAGTTTGTTCACATCAATTGCAGGTTACAATCCCCCCTCTTTTACGAGACTTGCACCACAAGTCTAGTAATCTTTGCTTACTTAGTGACCGGCTATTCCTTGTGGGATCAATACCCAACCCAGTTGGGTTATATATTTGACAACGACCGCTTTACACTCCTACGAGAGTTGTAGATTGAGCGTTATCAGAGGTGACCCTGTGAAAACTCACCCCTGGTCTTAGATTAATCAATTTAAGAGTCTAACATATGAACTCAATTAAAATTGTAAAAAATAAATGCTCAACATGTTGCATCAGATTTCTCATCTGTTGTAAATTATCAATCAGATTAGGTAACAACAGATTATGAATCTGATGTAAATGATCAAATGGATTGTCATATATCCCAACAGATTACCCATATGTTGTAAATTATCAAATAGGCACTACCATCTGTTGTGGCTGACCCTATGAGAACTCACCCCTAGTCCTAGATTAATCGATAGTTGACTTTATGAGAACTCACCCCTAGTCCTAGATTATTCAATCAAGGTATTAGTACCCTAGTCCTAGATTAATAAATTAAGGTATTAGTCTAACATATGAGGTAGTAAGAATTGTTTCAGCTTAGAGTGATCGATCACCGACTCTGGTTGGTAGGAACGCAGTACTGTGTCATCATGCAATTGATAAAAGACTCAATTGAAGTTGTAGTTGACCCTATGAGAACTCACATTTAATTAAGGTATTAGTCTAACATATGAACTCAATTGAATTTTATATAAACAAATGTTCAACCTATTGCAACATATGTCTTTTTTGTTGGATCAAATCAAACAGATTATGTAATCCATTGCAACATATTACACATTTGTTGTAAACTATCATACAGATTAAGCCATTTGTTGCGACATATCACGAATCTGTTGTAAACTATCAAACAGATTAAGTTATTTGTTGCAACAGATTACCTATCTGTTGTAAATTTTCAAATAAATTGAGTCATATGTTGCAACAGATTACCCATCTGTTGTAAATTATCAAATAGGCGTTATCATCTATTGCAGTTGACATTATAAGAACTCACCCCTAGTCCTAGATCAATCAATTAAGGTATTAGTCTAACATATAAGGTAGTAAGAATCGGTTCGGCTCAGAGTGATCGATCGATGACTCTAGTCGGGAGGAACGCAGTACCGTCTCATCATGCAATTACCAAAAGACTCAATTGAAGTTGTAGTTGACCTTATGAGAACTCACCCCTAGTCCCAGATTATTCAATCAAGGTATTAGTACCCTAGTCCTAGATTAATCAATTAAGGTATTAGTCTAACATATGAGGTAGTAAGAATCGGCTCAGCTCAGAGTGATCGATCGACAACTCTGGTTGGAGAAACACAGTACCGTCTCATCATGAAATTGCCAAAAGACTTAATTAAAGTTGTATTTGACCCTATGAGAACTCACATTCAATTAAGGTTTTAGTCTAATATATGAACTCAATTGAAATTATATATAAACAAATGTTCAACCAGTTGCAACATATGTCTTTTCTGTTGGATCAAATCAAACAGATTAGGTAATATGTTGCAGCATATTATACATCTGTTGTAAACTATCAAAAAGATTATGTCATTTGTTGTGACAGATCACGAATCTGTTGTAAACTATCAAACAGATTAAGTCATCTATTGCACTTAAATATTTTTTGATCCTTTTTTTATAAAGCAATTTAGGTATTTCCTGTCTAATATAAAATAGTTAAAATACTAAGGCGGTAAAAAATATTACTCGGTACAACTTTGATAACTCAAAAATCTCCTGAGTGAATAGTCTTATCTGGTCTTTTCAATGTCACCATCTCCTCTTGCCCCTCAAAAGTTATTAATGAATATTAAAACCCCTCCATATCTAGAACTCTCTCTCCTTCAGCCATAAAGTAGTCTAGACTAGACTCAACTCATAACTCTTCTTTTTTCTTTATTCTCAATTATCTTTGTTGTTTCCTTTTTTCCTCTCTTTTCTCTCTTCTTTCGGATGAGGATCCTTTGGGATCTCAACCAATCAATATTTTTTCTCGACTGAATTGGATGTTCTATTCCATTTGCTTTTTTGACATTCCAGGTATTGTTTAAAGTTGCTCTTTGAATTTTGTCTTCTTCTTTGTATGTCATTTAAATTAGTTATTTACATCTGTGGCTATCAATGATTTCCCCATTACCAGTTTGCTATTTATTGAGAAAATTGAAGGAAAGGTGACTTTTAAGTCTTGAATGAACAAACCGTTGTTTTTATTAAAATATGCAAAAAAGTAATCTGTTGGGATAACTTAAAAAGCCTTGTTATTAGTATAGTTTTTTTTTATGTCTTTTGTTTGGTACTTTGGTGGTGCTGTTGTTGGGGGTGGTGGTTGTGTTGGAACATGTGATGTTTGTGTAGTGGATGGTGTTGGAATATATGGTGTTGTTTTGTTTGTTTCTTTGTTGTTGATGCTGTTGGTAGTGGTATTGCAATAGTTTTCTCAACTGTTGCAACTGATGGATCAGCTGTTGGAATAGACAGAGCAACTTTTTGAAGAAATCAAACTAGTAGCAAGGCTGGTTTGATTTATTCCAACAGATGGCCCATCTGTTACAATATGTCATCCATCCTTTGCAAACGATGCCTCATCGGTTGAACAGATGGGTAATCTGTTGCATCATATTGGTAATCTGTTGATTCACTCAATTTTGTGTTACCAGCTCATAACCTTATACTTCCCATGCATACCTCTATGACAACCCGAAATTCGGACAGCATCATGTCGCATATAAAAAGAAACAATCACCTGTATAAGCTCGAGCACACATATATATGTATATACAATACTTGGCCGTTGGAGCCATCACGTCTATTAACAAAACACCACGTTGACTGTACATTAGGTCTACAAAGCCTCTAGACAATACATAGAGTTTAACTAAGGTCGGGACACACCCCGCCATATAACTAACTTCTATACAATACCAAAAGTGACTGGATATGACACGGAAAGCCCCAAAGCAAACTGGAGCTCACCAAAAGCAGCTGGATATCCTAGCTCCTACTTTTGCGGTGTATGAGATAAGATACCTGTGCCTGCAACATGAAATGCAGGTCCCCCGTAGGGGACGTCAGTACGAAATATGTACTGAGTATGTAAAGCTGTAGATACTCACATATGATATAAGAGCTCAATAGAAATCAGAAACAAGTGAATAAATCGTAATAGGAGTGGACCACACTTACTAGAACTTGTGACAACCTGTACATTGTATTTATTCAATCACTTTACGTTCGTTCTTATCATCTTTGTAATCATTACTGTACTGTACTATGACCATTAGGCTGCCTCCAGTACATATCAACTGGGATCGACCCATGATAGGCTTATGCCCCTAGGATACCACCCATAAACACAGAAATAGGGATCGACCCATGATAGGCTTATGCCCCTGGGATACCACCCGATAAGAGAGAACTTCCATCACTTAGTTCAATTAATCTTTGAGATTGTTATTTCGGTCGTCACTGTATTTTTGATACTTTGAAACAATGATACATCAATAAGAGACATATAAATAGACCATCAATGCAATAACAATGAAGTAAGAGCTCATTGGCACATCAATGAAGTGTTTTGGAGTCATCAACGCCATAAAAATGAAGTAGGAACTTATTGATATATCAATGAAACGTTTTGGAGTCATTAATAGCACATGGATCTTGTTTGAGTAACCGGATACCTTCTGACATTCATTAGTGCAATAAACATGTAAGATTTGGAAAACAAGTAAGTATTGGAATGTCTTGACATCTTGTAGGGTGGAAACAAGTTCATTGGTAACGTAGGACATCATACAAAACCATTATGGATCACATATTATTGAATAACTTTGGAAACTTTCTTAATAGAACAATTGTTCACTTTCATGCCAAAGATATGGTATAGAGTATGCTTTACATACCTGACTGTCAACCTTCAATACTAGTCTCAAATGGACTTCCCGTCTTTTTGGATTACTTATCTACAATGAACATATATAGCAATCTAGTATTAGCAACCAAACGTCACAATTCAATTATTTGAATTCACCAAACTAATGGTTGAGTAGTAAGCCTTAATTACACCATAAAGGGTGTCAATTTAACCTTTTTATACTCCAATTACATTCACATGCCATGCATATTCATACAACATCCTCCAATATCAAGTTTGGATTCATTTATCCTTCCAACCAATCCATTAAACCAAATTGAGCCATAGACATAAATAATCATCAATTCAATAGTATATCACCATATCCACCTTCCATAACCCAATTACCATATCCACCTTCCATAACCCAATTACCATATCCACCTTCCATAATTCAATACAACCAAACCATGCAAAATAGTCCATAACCCTATTTCCATCACCTTTCAATAACAACCAATACATATAATCCTCTATCACACATATACATATGGAAAAGAACAAGGCAAACAATATTCATAATTTAGAATTCACCTCTTGATTATGCAATCCTGTTTGCATAAATAATAGGTGTCGTTCGAAGCTCTCGAGATGACAAACGCAGTTATCGAATTACTTTGGAATTTTTACGGTTGAATCAAAAGTAATTTAAAGGTCAAATTTGGCTAGGGTTTGTTCTTTCTCAATGACTGATGATGAAAATGAGTTTTTGAACTCATATACATATATATATATACACATATTCCCGTCCATAATATAATAGGAAATGACCAAAATGCCTTTAAAATTTAAATAATGCCAAATCAGTCCTTTGGTGGACTATTTTGATAAGCTAAAGTAGATCAACCATAACTCTTTGCTCCGATATCAGATTTGGGTGAAATTGGTATCGTTGGAAAGATAATTCAAAGGGCTTTCATTTCATATAAAGTAGGCCGCCCAGTTTGTCCTGTACAAGGAGTTATGGTCATTTGAAGTTGACCATAAATATCTATTTTGAGAGGCTGAAGCAAAACGAGTATAACTCCTTACTCAGACATTGGATTTGGATGAAACCAATTGAATTGGAAAGAAGACTTAAAGATCTTTCTTTTCATAGGTCGCAGCTCTCTCAGTTCATTATATTAAGGGAGTTATGATCATTCGAAGTTGACCCAAACAATTGGCTGGCCTCAGTAGTTTGTGTGCAGGAAATTTTCCTGCACATTTACTATTCCCAAATATCCCGGCCAGCATTTTATAGTTTTGAACGTGCTCGATTATATACGAAACCTATTCGTTTTTGGAAATCTTTATATCGTTGGAAAGCTTATTCAATAACCTTCGTATGGAACCATCGACGGGAAAATTCCGATATAAATAAAATAAAAAAAAAATTCCATATTAATAAGACCAATACACGTACTTGAATACGCCAATAAACGTACTTGAATACGGGGTGTTACAATGTAGTTCTTTTGTGGCCAGCGCACTTACATATGGAGGACTTGTTTCTTCTTGATGAAAATGATTCTCCAACTCCACGCCTCCTTTTATATGGCTTTCTTCCCGATTTGATAGTGCTTGGGTCAATATATGGAGGAGGTATTAATCTCCCCATAAGCTCTACTGAAACAACCCAAGATTCTTCGGGAGGCACTGAAGTGATATGCTCACTATATTCATTTTATATTTTTCCACCGAATAATATTGAGAGGAGTGCTCGTAAACTTCAGGTCCATATTATGGCCGTATTGAGCTTGAAGGGATGCCATAGCATGTGGACAAGGTATTTTGTCCTAGTCAAAAACTCTACACGTACAAGATATTGTCTGAAGATCAACCGTGGCAGCATCACCATGACCGGTGACACGGAATTTGTAATCTGCTATTTTATGAGAGAATAACCTATTCCCCAAACTGATGTTTGTTGATATTTTCTTTTCAATTTTGAGAATAAATTGGGTTCTTTTTTCTGGGCACTTGAACTGCACACGCTTTTCGTTAAAAAATCGTTATATTTCTCGCTTATTTTTTCTAACATAGCCTTGATGGGAAATTCTCTTTCATCGTCAAACAATGAATTCACCGATTCAGCTATGTTTGATGTCATAATATTGTACCTATAGAAAAGAATCACTTAGCACGATAGCAAACTAAACTTGTAAATCAAACAAGACATTAAATTCATAAGAATGTACCTATTTGCTGGACAGAATACCCAGCTCCATCTCTTGAAATCAACACGTGCAAGAAATTTTGCTACCTTGGGATTCACATCCGCTATTTGATTGAAATAGTCTAAAAACTCCTCTCTACTATATGCTTCAGCTGCTCTATAAAAAGGAGTGACGACCCTTTCCTTGTGATAGTTGTTTTGAATGTTCTCTCTAAGATGCTTGATGCAACAACCAAAGTGAGCTGAAGTGAAGAAAAGTGAACCCATCTTTGGAATACTTGTATGCCTATCTGATACAAAACACAACTCTTTGGTATCTTCGACGCAGTGTCGCAGTTGTTAAAAAAATAATCCATAAGAGGCATCACATTCTTTGTCCGCTACTCAAAAAGCGATAGGAAAGATGTAATTCTCCGCATCCTATGCCACCGCCGCTAGCAGAACTCCATTATACTTGCTCCTCAAGAACGTACCGTCGATGGCTATGCCTTTTATCAAATGTCAAAAACCTTGAATCCAAGCACCATAGGATACAAAAAAGTACTTGAACCTTCTGTTTTCTTCCAAATGCAATGTCGTCTTACTTCCGGGATTTGTGGACTCAATCATGTAACGGTAAGCATCCAAGACTTCATACCCATGCTCGAGTGTCCCCCTAACCAGGTCCTTGGAAATACCCATGGCCGTATATACCTTTTAATAACTGACCAGGACACCTAAATCCGTTAGTTAACTCCCAACATCTATACTAGTCTGACAAGCCTCTAAGAAAATCAATAAAACCAGCGAGCTATTGAGACATGCCCCAACTGACTCATACTCAGTTATCAAATGTAAACAATTCCGTGAAACCAACATCAGACATCACGTTCTCGGAACATGAGGACTCACCACAACAGAGGATGTAGAACAACATTCTCGAAGAATCACTGTCGAACCTGGAACTGAGCACCTAAACCTACATTTTGAGAAAATGCAGCCCACATCCAAAGATGTGGGTCAGTACCATGGAAAGGAACCGAGTATATGGGAGTGTATGCAATTGTATAAACATCATCATCATAAATATTTATAAGAAATATACCGAATGTATGAAAGACTCACATAGCCCGAAGAAAATCACCATAATCATAAGAGGATGAAATAAGTACAATAACACATGTGAGTAATCATATAATTTGTCAATCACTTTCAGTTCATCAAGAATATCAATTATCATAATGTAAATATCATTTAAATTTTTTTGAAAGAATAACTTTCACTTTCAAATCACTTCACCATTCACCATAGACATAAGGAAACACACACACACTGGGAGATCCTATAACCGACATAAACCATGTGAGCTACATGGAGTCCAATGTACAACCCACGTTGGGGAGAGTCGCCCTATCCTTGCCATCGGAGTAGGACTATTGATATCAAATCCATACAAACTAGTGATCACTATATAAATCAGCCTCAGGCTCACTCCTATGGGAGCACGTAGTTCTAGGAAAGTAAGGTCGCTTTATACCTCCCACTCGGTGCTAAAGATTTATCCCGGACTTAGCTCAGATCATTTCAAAGACAATCCACAATAAAACAATTTCAGTAATATATAAATATACATCGGGAGCCATCATGCTTCCCATCTATCAAAA
This sequence comes from Capsicum baccatum var. pendulum, assembly GCA_030864225.1. Taxonomy (NCBI): domain Eukaryota; kingdom Viridiplantae; phylum Streptophyta; class Magnoliopsida; order Solanales; family Solanaceae; genus Capsicum; species Capsicum baccatum. The sequence goes on from CM061560.1 coordinate 16,566,897, forward strand.
TCAACCACGTTGTGGATTTCTTTCACACTTGAGTTCAAAACAACTTCATTAAGACCAAAAGGTCAAATCATTCAAAATATCTCAAATATTCAACATCAACGTGCTTATAACACACACTTTCTCAAAAAAACACAATTTCCAATGGGGATTCACAACCCAAATATCAAATCATGATAAATATTGTTCAAGATTCATGCTTTATATTGGATGAACAGAGGACAACTCGGAAGGCAACTCGACCTCATAAGCTACCTTACCAACACGACTAAGAATTTTATAAAGACCAACATAACGGGGACTAAGCTTCCCCTTCTTTTCGAATCTCTTCACCCCCCTCATGGGTGAAATTTTCAAATACACTAGGTCACCAACTTCAAACTTAAGGTCTCTCCTTCTAACATCTGCATATGACTTCTGACGACTCTGCACAGTTTTCAACCTTTCTCTAATCAACTTAACTTTTTCCATAGCCTCAAATACCGAATCAGGACCACTCACAGCCGCTTCACCCACCTCAAACCAACCTATGGGTGATCTACACTTCCTCCCATATAAGGCTTCAAACAGAGCCATGCCAATACTATAGTAGAAACTGTTATTGTAAGCAAACTCTATCAACGGTAAGTGATCATCCCAACTTCCCTTAAAGTCAAGTGCACAAGCTCTCAACATATCCTCTAAGGTCTGGATGGTCCGCTCAGCCTGGCCATTGGTTTGCTGATGAAAAGCAGAACTCAAAAACACTTGGGTACCAAGATCCTTCTGAAAAGCTTTCTAAAATTGTGAAGTGAACTGAGTACCCCTATCTGAAATGATAGACAAGGGAACTCCATGTAGTCTAACTAGATCTCAGATATACAATCTAGCGTAATCCTCAGCAGTAGATGAAGTATGAACAGGCAAGAAATGAGCAGACTTAGTTAACCTATCAACCACAACCCAAATAGAATCTTGATGGAGTCGGAAAGGAGGTAAACCAATCACGAAGTCCATATTTATCTGTCTCAGATCATTAACATTCAGGACACACAATCTACCCTGCAATCTCAACACACTATCTCCCTCTTGGGAGAAAACCTCTAATTTTTGGTCCTTGACTGACTCCTTCAGTCTGACCAAACTAGCATCTAAGTATTGCTTTTCCTTCACTTCCAAAACCAAGGAGGATTCGGAACTACTCTGAACCCCTAGACTACCTTCAGCAGAGTCAAACAACCTAACCCCCAATCTAGCCAAACGATGTACATCACGAGCCAACTTTTTCTTACCTTCTACCACATGCAAAATACTACCCATGGACACTCTACTTAGGGCATTCGCCACAACATTGGCCTTGCCTGGATGGTACAACACACTCATATCATAGTCCTTTAATAATTCTAACCATTGTCTCTGCCTAAGATTCAATTCTCTCTGGGTAAACACATACTGCAGACTCTTATGATCAGTGAAAACATCAACATGGACACCATACAAATAGTGTCTCCAGATTTTCAAAGCAAACACAATAGCAACTAACTCAAGGTCATGGGTGGGGTAATTTTTCTCATGGGGTTTCAACTGTCTAGAAGCATAAGCTATCACCTTACCCTTCTGCATCAATACGCAACCCAACCCAACTCTCAAAGTATCACAGTACACCACAAAACCATCAACACCATTAGGAAAAGTCAAAATAGGGGTTGAAGTGAGTCGAGTATTCAACTCCTAAAAACTTTTCTCACAAGATTCGAACCACAAAAACTTCACTTTTTTTTGGGTCAGCCGAGTCATAGGAGATGTTATAGAGGAGAAACCCTCAACAAAACAGCGGTAATAGCCAGCTAAACCCAAGAAACTTCGGCTATCAGTTGGAGAAATAGGTCTAGGCCAATTTCTAACAGCTTCGGTCTTTTGGGGATCAACTCTAATACCCTCGGAAGAAATGATATAACCCAAAAAAGCAACTGAGCTTAGCCAAAATTCACACTTACTAAACTTGGCAAACACGTGTGATCTTTAAGGGTTTGCAAGACAGTTCGGAGATGATCAGAATGTTCATCCTCACTACGGGAGTACACCAGTATATCATCGATGAACACTATGACAAACATATCCAGATATGGTCTGAACACTCAATTCATGAGGTCTATGAAAGCTTCTGGGGCATTAGTTAACCCGAAAGATGTAACAAGAAACTCAAAATGGCTATAATGAGTTTAGAAAATGATTTTCAGGATGCCACCCTCTCTAACTTTGAGTTGATGATAGCCAGAACGAAGGTCTATCTTTGAGAAATAACTTGCACCTTGCAATTGGTCAAATAAATCATCTATTCTCGAAAGAGGGTACTTATTTTTTATGGTGACTTTATTCAGTTGGCGGTAATCAATGCACATACGCAAAGAGCCATTTTTCTTTCTCACAAACAACACAGGAGCACCCCAAGGAGAAATACTGAGCCTTATGAAGCCCTTATCTAGTAGATCTTTGAGTTGCTCTTTCAACTTCTTAAGTTTTGCAGGGGCCATACGATAAGGAGAAATAAAAATGGGTTGAGTATTGGGAAGAAGATCAATCCCAAACTCTATCTCTCTATCAGGAGGTATCCCTGGGAGATTATCCGAAAGGACATCAGAAAACTCATTGACGACGTTAACAGACTGGAGATTTGGAGTCTCAAATTTAGTGTCTTTGACTCTAACCAAATGGTAAATACACCCCTTGGAAATAAGCTTTCTAGCTTTGAGGTAAGAGATAAAATAACTCTTGGGTGACACAGAATTCCCAGACCACTTAAACACGGATACACCCGGAAACTGAAACTTGACCACTTGGGTCCGACAATTAATAGAGACATAAAAAGAATACAACCAGTCCATACCCAGAATCATATCAAAATCTACCATGTCTAACTCAATCGGATCAGCCAATAAGACTCTATGAATAACGGTAACAGGACACTTTTTATACACTTTCTGGGCAACAATTGAATCACCCACTGGGGTAGAAACTAGGATAGGCTCAGGAATAATCTCAGGACTCATTTTAAAATTCACAGCAATCAAAGATGTAACATATGAAAAACTGGATCCAGGATCCAACAAAGCATACACATCAAACTGAAATATACGAAGCATACCAGTAACAATATCGGGAGAGTCTTTCTGTCCTGGAGGAATGGTAAAGCATAGAATCTATTCGGGCGCTGCCCGCCAGCATTACTAGAAGAGGAGCCCTGAGCTGGGGTTGGGTGAGTCGCTGGAACTGGAGCACTAACAGTCTGAGTTTGGGTCTGAGGGCGATAGTCATAATGCCCTTGTCCATCCTGTGGACAATCTTTAACTCTGTGACCCATGTCACCACAACACTCACCCAAATGAGCCCTACCATACTTAGGACACAGGGGACGATTTGGCTTTCTGCCAGCACTGTACTGGGACCTGGATGCATATGACCTGCTACCTTGATCCTGCCTACCTCTAGGCACGGGAGCACTAGCAGATGACGGTGCTGACATAGACGAACGATCCTGATACTGAGGGCGAATCCCTCCCCGCGATGTAGTCTGACCCTGTTTGTGCTACTCAAACCTAGCTCTCTTATTCCCTCTTATTCTATCTCTCTTCTTAATCTTATCTGCCTTAATCTATTGGGCATGAGCCATCAACCTAGAAAGATTCATCTCACTATTCAGCATAGCAGACCTACACTCCTTAACCACATAACTAGATACTCCAGTCACAAACTTACTCATACTAGCTCGGTTATCAGCCACTAAGTCAGGAGCATACTTGGCCAACTGATTGAACTTTAGACAACACTCCCTAATAGTCATAGAGCCCTGTCACAGGTTCATAAACTCTTCCACCTTCGACTCCCTTATCTCCAAAGGGAAAAACTTATCCAAGAATGCATCCTGGAACTCTTGCCAAGTTGAAGGGATAACTCCCTCACCTCTACCTTTCCTCCAAGCAACAACCCAGTCATAAGCAAGGTTTTTTAACCTATACGCAGCCAACTCCACACTATGTTCCTCAGATACATACATCACCTGAGTAATCTTCCGCACTTCCTCTAAAAACAATTGTGGATCCTCATCAGACTTGGACCTATAGAATTCTGATGGATTCATCCGCATGAAGTCACTGATCCTGGCAGCAGCTGAATCACCTCCATGTTGCTGTGGAGACAGGGCTGGGTTGGCCTGAACATTTGCAGTAACAGCCCGGGCCAGTGCCTGAAAGGCTGTCCAAAATTTAGCATTAGACACGTTTTCATTCAATGGGTCAGCGGGTTGAGGTTGTTGACCATCATTATTTCTTCTCGCTCGACGTAGAGACATAATTTTTAAAGAGAAGAGCATAGCAGAGAGAGACACTTTAAGTATGATAGACTTCTGAAAGAAAGAATCACATTTTTTTCTAAAACGTCTTGTAGCCTCTTGATCATAGATGTGGTGCGCTACACACCGATGATCAAGAATCTACTTAACGCGGCTTGTCAGACTTCCTAGGACACCTTAAAACCTTAGGCTCTGATACCAAGTTTGTAATACCCCGGAAAATGGGTCTCGAAGCGTCACAGTGCTTGAGGCTATGAGTAGACCCAAGCTAACCCTTTGAGCCATTTTCATTCAGTTCAACACAAATCAATGGGGTTTCCATAAATAACCCTCAAATATCAACAAAGTAATCATCATCCAAGAATAGAAGAATTTTAGAAAGATAACAAAATACGACTTATTAGTCAACTCCCAACATCTATACTAGTCTGACAAGTCTCTAAGAAAATCAATAAAACCAGCAAGCCATTGAGACATGCCCCAACTGACTCATACTCAATTATCAAATGTAAATAATTTCGTGAAACCAACATCAGACATCATGTCCTCGGAACATGAGGACTCACCACAATAGAGGATGTAGAACAACATGCCCGAAGAATCACTATCGAACCTGGAACTAGCACCTAAACCTATATTCTGAGAAAATGCAGCCCACATCCAAAGATGTGGGTCAGTACCATGGAAAGGAACCGAGTATATGGGAGTGTATGCAATTGTATAAACATCATCATCATAAATATTTATAAGAAATATACCGAATGTATGAAAGACTCACATAGCCCGAAGAAAATTACCATAATCATAAGAGGATGAAATAAGTACAATAACACATGTGAGTAATCATATAATTTGTCAATCACTTTCAGTTCATCAAGAATATCAATTCTCATAATGTAAATATCATTTAAATCTTTCGAAAGAATAACTTTTACAATTTCACTTTCAAATCACTTCACCATTCACCATAGACATAAGGAAACACACACACACTGGGAGATCCTATAACCGACATAAACCATGTGAGCTACATGGAGTCCAATGTACAACCCACGTTGGGGAGAGTCGCCCTATCCTTGCCATCGGAGTAGGACTATTGATATCAAATCCATACAAACTAGTGATCACTATATAAATCAGCCTCAGGCTCACTCCTATGGGAGCACGTAGTTCTAGGAAAGTAAGGTCGCTTTATACCTCCCACTCGGTGCTAAAGATTTATCCCGGACTTAGCTCAGATCATTTCAAAGACAATCCACAATAAAACAATTTCAGTAATATATAAATATACATCGGGAGCCATCATGCTTCCCATCTATCAAAATCAACCACGTTGTGGATTTCTTTCACACTCGAGTTCAAAACAACTCTATTAAGACCAAAAGGTCAAATCATTCAAAATATCTCAAATATTCAATAGCAACGTGCTTATAACACACACTTTCTCAAAAAAATACAATTTCCAATAGGGATTCACAACCCAAATATCAAATCATGATAAATATCATTCAAGATTCATGCTTTATATCTCCACACATGTAAATTCATCTTTCAAAATCATAAACATCAAGATTTCATAATAATCATCATAATATATGGGTTCATGCTTCAAATTCGTAAAAAATCAAATAAAAATCATGCCTTTGTAAAGAAAAGTACTTTTGGGCACAAGAACGAAAGAGAGTTCTTGTTGAAAAAACCCACATACCTTGAATGATGAATTTTAGATCGATACTCGATTTTGAGATGTTAATCGTGCCTTTGAATGATGGTTCTTAGAGTTCTTGAACTAGGAACTTGGAATCTTAAATAAATTTGCAGAATTAATGGTGGACTTTGGAGGTTCTTGAAGTTGGATGTAGGAGCTTAGGGTTTTATTTTTGAGGGAATTTGATGAAATATAAAATATAATGCTTCTAATAGGCTTTAATATAGGGTTTGGACAGATTTTGGGTGAGGAGGAATGACCAAAACGCCCCTAAAAATTAAATAATTCTCGAATCTGTTCTTTGGTGGACTGTTTTGATAGTTTGAAGTAGATCAACCATAACGTTTTACTCCAATATCTAAATTGGATGAAACTAATTTCATTAGAAAGAGGACTCTCATATCTTTCCGTTGATATATAGTATCTCACCCAGATCATTGTGTACGAGGAGTTATGATCATTTGAAGTTGACCTAAAAATTTTCTTTTGATAGGCTGAAGTAGATCGACCATAACCTTTTGCTCTGATAGACAAATTGGATGAAACTAATTTCATTGGAAAGAGGACTCGCAGAGCTTTTTGTTGATATATAGTAGATCACCCAGATCGTTATGTACAAGGAGTTATGATTGTTTAAAGTTGGAGCAAAAATACGCCAGGCCTCAATACTTTTTCCTGCACGTTTTACTGTTCACTACTATTCACGGTTCGATCGGAATGTTCATAACTCGTCGCTCGGGTGTCCGTTTTGGATGATCCACATATTGTTGGAAAGATTATTTGATACTCTACACAATGGTGGGTCATAATCTAAGACATTCCATACGAAAAATTTATAATTCATTCTAGAAGATAGAACCCAACATGTTTACGCACAAAATTTCAACAAAAAATTTCCCGGGGTATTACAGAATGACATTCCAATAAAAAAGCTGGTTTCGTCATCTTAAAGATTTCCAGATTGTGTCAAAGAGAAGAACTGTACATCGTATTGGTTGCATCAACGGGCGTAGGTATTTGATCATCATCTGAAATATTCATGTCTAGATCATCCAACCTATCATCAAAGAAGTCTTTTTTTTTCTTCTTGTTCTTCTTCTATATTCTGGTTCTCATTCTCTCTCGTATTTTCAACCATGTACACCCTTAACACCGGCCTGGTTGAATCACTTAGATAAGAACGCAACCGAACCTGATCGATTATCTTGAAAGGCAGTACCCTCTGATTTTCAAAGAAGCTGTGCATGTAGCTGATGGCGAATTCTTTCGGTTGATAATTCAGTCTACAAAAGCTGATGATTAAGTTCATAAAATCATCATACAAAACATCACTTTGTACTGCATGACAATCCACCCCTATTGTTATTAATCCCTCCATTAGTGGTGCCTAAATAAAGTCATTTGTTAAAAAAAGTTGATAGTGATTTCATAGTGTCGTGAATGAATCCCAACAGATGTGTTATCGGTTGCAACAGGTAAGTGATGAGTCACAACAGATTCTTACCTGTTGGGATTCATGTTATGGGTTTGAATATCTATTGCAACAGATGAATCGCTTGTTGGAATTGATGTTATAACTAAATCACCTTTGAGGTTGATTCCAACAGATGAGTGACAGTTGCAATAGATAATTAACCTGTTACGACAAATGACTTACCTGATGCAACAGGTTATTAATCTGTTGTAACCTATGTTGGAATCGTGTTCAGGTTCTGTTGCGACAGGTAACTAATCTGTTGCAACATATATGTCAAATATTGCAACAGATGAGCCATCTGTTTAAACATAAATCCAATATATCAGTCTTCCTTTGAAATAGATGTCTCATCTGTCTCAACAGATGATTTATCTGTTTAAACAGATGGATTTTATGTTGGATTCATGATTGGGTTCTATCCATTGTTGGAAAACAACAACACAATAACAGTTACCCAGATGACAAATTCAACTAAAAATCATAATTTGACTTACCAACGTATCCTATGAAGTAATGTCAAAGTGGAAAGTGATGTTAGAAACAAAATTTGACCTAAGAAATTGGTCAAATAACAACAGTAACGGTAACAACAACAACAACAAATGGTGAAACAAGAACAAAATGAAGATGATAATAAAGCAGAAGATGATGAATGAAGCAGCAACAACAATGAACAACAAAAATCTCTAAGAGAGAGAAATCAACAAAGGGTGAGAAGAGAGAGAAAGACGTCTTTTTTTCCCTCAGTTTTTCGTTATATAGGCTAACATTTGGATCAAAGTGTAAATTTTAAAACTTGTGGGTTATTTTCAAACTTTCCCAACTTTCTTAATCCATAATAAAGTAATTGTCACCTCCACCTAATAATTAAGACTTGTGTCACTTACACCTCATATTAAAACTCTTTTATCACCTGTGGCCCAATCCCCCTACTAAGTTAGTGCTTGGGATTGCTTATTTTTCAAAATAAGCACTTATTTTGAGAAAAAATAATTTTTTTTAAAATAAAGTTGTTTGGAAAATTTGTAAAAGTGATTTTAAAAAGAAGCAGAAGTAAGTTTTATACTTTTGGGAAGAAGCAAAAAAATTTTATTCTTCAAAAAAAGCAGAAGCAGAAAATTATTTTTTTCATAACAAAAATATTTCTATCACTCACTCATTCCTTATTAATTAATTAACATATCTTATAATTTTAATTAAAATTTAATTTTAAAATTTTATACTTCTTATTTACATCATAATTTTTTATGAAATAATTTTTTTCATATATAGTGATTTAATTTATGAAATAATTTTTATATTCATTTTTGTTTGATATTTTTAAATAATATTTAAATTATTTAAGTAATATATCATTATTTAATATTTTTTAATGTATAAAAATATTAATTAAAAATTTTAGAGTACGTACTTTTTAATTAAATAAAAATAAAATTTTAATTAAAAATATTATAATAGATATTTGAAAAAATTTCTCTATAAATTGATTTTAGTAGCAAAAGTCTATTAATACATGTCCTTTTTGGTCATTTGCCTCAAAAAAATACTTCTTGAAAAAAATTATTCAAACACAATTTGTTTATCAAAAACACTTTTCAAACGAATTTATCAAAAACAAATTATTTTTTTTTCAAAAAAACTTTTCTGAAAGCTATTTTATAAAAGTGCTTATCAAATAAGTAGTTTTCTAACGGCAAACACAAACGGGCTCTAAGTAAAAGTCTTTTTTTTTTTGCAAAGAATATAAATAGCATTTTGAATGAAATTATTGAGACGAAAACAATTGAATTTAAATTTTATTTGCTTAAAGTTTTATACAATAGTGGTACAAATTTGATACATATCCATATTAGATATGTATTTTCTATATAAAGATACAATTTCTATATGCATTTTACACACACGCACATATATATATATATATATATATATATATATATATATATATATATATATATATATATATATATATATATATAGGTTTAGATAGTAATAGGTGTCGTATATGTAGCTGGTACCCAAGTAAGGACAACAGAGCAAAATGTAAAAAATGTTACCTAGAAGCATGTATAAATTGTATAGAAAATACCTTAAAAATAAAGGTTGAATCACAAACAAATAATGGACAAAAATACACGAATAATCAGATTTTAAACTTAAGAGTATCTACTCTAGAAACTCGGTTAAATGATTTAGAACAAAGGTTTTCTGTTATAGAAAAAGGAAAAACTAAAGAAGAAACAGATACACAAGAAACAGTAAACACAGAACATTTAGAGAAATTAGAAGCAGAACTCATGAATTTAGAAAACAATAATACAACATTAATATGTAATGAAGATAAAGAATTTTCTACCATTAAAGTTTTAGTAAAAATTAAAATACAAAATGTAGAAATAGAAACGTTAGCACTAATAGATCCAGGATGTACTAGTTGTTTAATTAATAAAGCAATAGTACCCGAACACTTAATTAAAACACTTGAAAGACCTATATTCGCCACCCAAATGGATGGCTCTCAAAATATTAATTGTTATTACATAGAAAATGCGCAAATAATTTTCTTAAATACTTGTAATCAATTTTATAATCCGATTTATAAAGTAAATCGAATATTAGCTAGAGATTTGAATATAGGATCAGATTTTGTTATAGGATTGAAATTCTGTATACAAGACAAAGGAGGATGCTTATTAACTAGAGATGGAATAATGCTCTTCAAAGACCTAACATATACACCTGTACAAACAAACACCTTGCCTACAATATACAAAACCTTAAATACTCATAAAAAGAGATTTAGATCATCTTCAGAACCCTGCTGCGAAGATTGCCAAAACACGCAATGCAGTAACCTGTCAAAAGAAAATCTAGAAGAAGTAAGAAAATATACCCTACTCAACGCAGAAGGTAACGATTGCCTAGAACATATCGAAAAAGAATACACCCTAATAAGCATGGAAACTCAGTTCTCTAATTTCAGAAAAGGAATGGATAAAATAGGCATAATAAATAGTCCAAAAGATTTGGATAATATAATATCTATACTAGACGAAATGGAAATAATAGGAGAAAGACCATTAGCTCATTGGGATGCTAATGAATTAATGTGTAAATTAGATATAATTAACCCGGAATATACTATCAAAACAGCCCCTATAGAAGCAAATAATGAAGACACTAATGAATTTGATATACAGATAAAAGAACTTTTAAAGCTATCATAAGAAGATCTACATCTAGACACAGATCAGCAGCCTTTATGGTACGAAACCATAGCGAACAGGTAAGAGGAAAAGCTAGAATGGTAATTAATTACAAAAGACTAAATGATAATACTAGAACAGATGCATACAAACTACCCGACAAAAATGAATTAATCAATAGAATCCAAAACAAAAGAATTTATAGTAAATTCGATTGCAAATCCGGATATTGGCAGGTTAAGATGCATCCAGAAAGCATCGAATGGACAGCCTTCACATGTCCAGGAGGACATTTTGAATGGCTAGTAATGCCTTTCGGATTAAAAACAGCTCCGCCCATTTTTCAACGAAAAATGGATAATATATTTGGAGAATATAAACATTTCATACTAGTCTATGTAGATGATATCTTAGTATTTAGTCAAACTATGCAAGAGCACTTAGGACATTTACAACTAGTCTTTAGATTATTTGTTAAGCACGGCATAATAGTAAGTAAAAAGAAAATGGAACTATGCAAAACTTACATTAATTTTTTGGGAATAACTCTAGGAAATGGAAGAATAAAATTACAACCTCATATAGCAAAGAAGGTACTCGACATGCCAGACAAATTAGAAACAACCAAAGAGTTACAAAAGTTTTTAGGATTAGTAAACTATGCACGCAATTTTATTCAAGATTTAGGAAAAATAGCTGGACCTTTATATGCCAAAACAGGTAGTAAAGGACAGAAGAATTTTAATATGGAAGATATTAAATTAGTTCAAAAAATTAAAGAAAAAATTAAAAACCTTCCAGACCTAAAAATTCCCCTAGAATCAGACTACTTAATTATTCAGACAGATGGTAGTGACCTCGGATGGGGAGCTATCTTAAAAGCTAGACCCAATAGATACAGTACTAAAAATGAAGAACAAATTTGTGGGTATCAAAGTGGCGCTTACAAAGAAAAAGGAAATATGAGTGCCATAGACTTAGAAGTACTCGCAATAATATATGGATTAAACAACTTCAAACTATATATACTAAACAAAGAAGAAATTTTAGTTAGAACAGACTGTGAAGCAATAGTTAAATTTCACCCAAAAATAAACGATAAAAATAGTAGTAGAAGAAGATGGTTAAACTTCACAGATACTATATCTATATACAAAAACATAGTATTTGAACACATTAAAGGCAAAGAAAATGCACTAGCAGATCAATTAAGTAGACTACAACTAGGAATAAATAAATAAATAAGTTTAATGTTTTTGTTTTCAGAATGAGACCAACAAGACAATCTCCAACAGACAAAGGAAAGGGTGTAGCCTCGTCCTCAGACTCGTACCAGCAGACAATGTTAGGTAACCTACATTTTAGACCTTTAGAAACAATGGAGACACTGGAACGAATTCAATTCGGACCTTTTAATTTAGTTGCATTCCCAGAAAGCAATATGTCATTTAGAGTAAGACCAGACTATATTTTAGACAGAACTCAAAAATGTTTAGTAGACAATTTATGGATTTCTTATAATAAACAAAGTCGTAACCATTTTATGGCTTCTATGAACGCTTTGTGCCAGTATATGTCAGAAAAAAATAAACCTCGTTTTAAATACTATGTAGTAATACATGGGAAAACTAATGGTATTTTTCAAACCTGGCTCGAAGTTTTAGATTCTATTCAAGGTATTAAAACTCCTCTTTTCAAAGGTTTTAATGATTTTACAGAAGCAACTAACCATGATAGAGGATACTTAGGACCCAATTACTATATTTCTCCTTCACTTAGACAAAATCCAGATCAGATTCCCCAGTATAATGTACAGAAAGACACTGGGAAAATAATTTTTTGTGACCATTGCTCTTCCATGACGAAAAATTTCAAGATGTTGAATGCTCAAAAAGAGTCACTGGTCTTGGAGAACAATAAACTTATTAAACAAATTCAGATATTAGAAACAAGACTCAGACAAAATTCCTCAACTAGCAAGACAGACGCTAAAACTCAGACTGCGCCAGATCAGAGTTCTCCATCTCCTCAAAAAATGGATGAGAAGGGTGTGCATTTCCCTCTAAATGCTAAGAAATCCACTATACCGGATGTTGGTACAGCTAGTCCAGTTCAAACGGTAACCGGTAAAGACAAGACAAATCCGTTAATGGTTGTCACTTTGCCAAAAAGTGAAGATGAAGGATGCTCTTCATCAAAAACCAAACTAACAAAATCAGAAAATAAGCTTAGAAAGACTCTAATAGCTAAGAGGAAAAATCAGACAATAGAGACCATAATTAAACAGACGTTAGATAAATTTTTCAGTAGCCAGACCCAGGATAAATATGTAAACGAACAAACAATAGAACAACCCAGTAATTCAGACGAAGTTATACCAGAGCAAGACAATAATATTTTAAATGAAGAAGATGAAGACAACAATTTCCAATTCCAAGATGCACAGGACCCGTACGAGGATGATGACTCAGGAATGAGTTTTGATTCAATCGCCCTGCACAACTTGGACGCTTGAAGACAAAACAAGATAATCTGTAGTCATGACAAATGTAGCTAGTCAAGTGGGGATACCCACTTTATGTCTTTGTAACTAGTCAAGTGGGGATGCCCACTTTATGTCTTGTAAATATCTGTTTCAGTATGAGTGCTTCCTTTATCACTACTTTCTAAAAAGAAAGAAAAACTGTTGAAGCACGCGTCCAAATAAGTCTGAAAGGAGATGAATAATGCATGTGACGATGGGGCCCAATGCGCACCCGACTTGCATTATTACATTTTGCTTTCTTATCCCTTATCCAAAGAGTGTCGGCCCACTGTATGATGGCCACGTAGTATATTTTAGACCACTCTTTTATGAAGCATTTGCCTATAAAAGGCATGTATGTTTCAGAAACTAGATAGAGTGAAATCAACCAACTCCAACCCATCTCAACTATGTAAACCCCTTCTCCAAAAAACCTGGTCCAACCTTGCTATCCTTGTATAAACTTTATAACAATTAACTTGTTTTCTAATAAAAGCTCGAAGGTTTCTATCTGATCTTTAGGGGGTTCCCGAAAGGGAAACCTCTCTCTTAAGCTACTTCATGTAAGTTCTTATTTATGTATTTTTCCCCACAAAAACATTTGTTTTTAAGTTTCTATGTTTCAATCCATGTTTAACATGTCTTTGTATATCATGTAAAGTAGTTGCTTTATAAAATCTTTACCCTTAGTATATGGTTAGCCTCTTAATTTCTTGATAACAACGATGGATTAACCTGTAAATTCCAAGGAATTCTGGCCTTGATAGTACGCCAAGTCTGCAGAATAGACATAGGACGAGTGTTAGTTGCCAGATAAAAATATTTCGGGGTGTGGTTAAAGAAGTATGGTATTAAGAACATAGATTAGGAGGAAGAGATGAACAGGGTAAGTTAAAAAAAAAAGGTAAAAAATTGGGGAAAACATAAATTATAAGAACGATAATAATGAAAAAGCAATGAGAGAGAGGGAGTACTGAGTAGGATTTACAAATCTGATAAGGCTTCACTCATAATTTCTCCTTTCCAATTGAAACGTCGCTTAACATCATTTTTAATTGAAATATCTTTCACTTTGGTATCAAAGTGAGAAGGTTTTGGGAACATTACCTACTAACTCGCAAAAGTTCTAAACATTGTGTATGAAAAGACATAGATCATTCCAAGATATAAGGTGTAGTTATTTTTATTTATATAAAGAAATTAGAAAACGATATAGTATAATAGCTAGAAAAAACCATCTAGAAGAAAGTTTAGATAGACTACTATGAGCCTGTAGAATTAATAAATCAATTAATAAATCAAGACGAACTTGTGAAATAGTAAGCGCGATACATTGGGAAATACAAGGTTGTGAGAGAGACTTAGAGCAAAGTACTAGAGCAGTAAAGTGGCTTAAAGAACGAATTAAGAAAAAAACTTATCAACTAGGATAATAGATGCCAATAAGATATATTCATTATATTAGAGAAGTACAGCGCCAATATTATAGGGAAGTTACTTATAAACGTGAGATTATAAAAATACGGAACCAATTTATAGAAAGATTAGAAAAATTAGATAAAGAAATAAAAAAGTTAGAGACAGATATCATAAAATATAGACGAACAGAAAACTACGAAATAGTTTCTATAGGTATAAATCATTATAAAAATATTTTAATTAGCGAACGATCTAGACTAATAGAAACTTTAGAAGAAATAGATTCAGACATTATTTGGTAAAATAATAGATTAAGATATCAGACTAAACTATGCAAAAAATATCTTAACTTAAACCACTTAGGGTAACAACATAGCTTCATTAAAGCGTCTAGACTATTTAGATCTTAGATTTCAACCAGAAAAGAAATATAGAATATTAAAAGATAATTCTACTATAAGGTGTAATTTTAACCAAGGAGAACATATATTACACTCGGAAGATAAACAATATAACACAATAATAGACTTGTTAATTAACTCTAGCGAAAAAACACAAGAAAAAGATAACAGTATAATAAAAACGTTTGCACCAGACTCTCACTTACTATATACTACAAGTAAGGGAGAAACCTCAGTTAGATTTACAGATTATAATTACACAATGAAAAGAAACTTAGATGATGAGACAGAAAGTAGTATAGAAACAGAAAGTGAATTTTTGAATATCGAAGTTTTACAAGAAGGATATGAAGTAGACATAGCCATAGAAAAAGCAGAAAATTTGGCAAACAAACATAAAAACATAACCTTTAAGTGTAAAGGATGCCAAAAAGACAACATGAAAATAGACGAATGTATAGAATATTTCAAAACTTGCCTAAAACGAAGGGATAATTTAGGATACAGAAATAATGAATCTTTCTTTGATAAAATTGAAGAAGATACAATCTCAGTACTAAGTTCTACCATTAGTTACAAAGAATTAGCTGAATTAGAACCAGCTAGCTCCTCAAGCGCTAGCCCTTTTCAACAAACAAATCCTAATCCTCAGTCAATAGATTACAGTACTGGCAATGTACCTAGAAGACCTGCAATTAGGGTAAACCCGGATACAGAAATTAAAGGAGATTATATAAAACCAGCAGGAAAAAGAATGCCTATAGAAGAACCAATTAAACTCCAAGAAGGAGGTAGTAAAGGAAAAATTTTAAATATTGCTGCACATGATCCCCAAATGTGGGATACAGTAATAGACTTATGGAAAGGTATAGTAGCCGCTGATTACTTAAGACATTACACTGAGACTGATACTGAAACAATGTATAAATATTTAGAAACCTTCCTAGGAGAATCTGCAAAAGCTACATGGAAAAGTTTTAAGACGAACTGTCCACATGATTTCCAGATTCTACTAAGTATGGGACCAAACCCTTATAATTTTACAAATAAAATGCACATGTTATTAACCGGTAAAGATCCAAATAGTGGATTAATAGTTTTACAAAAGGAAGCCTTAATTAAGCTAGAACAACTAAGTATATCACACTGGGTATACATAAAAAAGTTCTTACAAGATTATTTTTATTACTGTACTGTTAGTGGAAATACATTTAATGAAGAATTAGGTAAAAAATTATTTAATAAACTACCCGGAGCCTTAGGAAGAGAAATCGAAGAAAGATGGTATAAAAGAGATGGGGTTGCAGCAAACCCAAATTTTAAATGGACAATAGGACATAGAACTCAACGTATAATGGATGTCTTAACTGAAAAGTGTACAAACATACAAATACAGAAACAATTAAAAAAGAATGAAATGAATTTTTGTAAATCAGTTATATATACAACCCAGAATTACGATCAAAAACAACATAGGAGATATAAGAAACGAAATAATCAGAAACCATATAGCAGAAAACAATACTTTTTAAGAAAGTCAAAAGCTAAAAAACCATGGCTTAATAGAGCTAATGTTAGAAAATACAGAAATGATAGAAACTACAAAAATAAATTAGAATGTTATACGTGTGGTAGCATAGATCATTTAGCTAACGTATGTCCAAAAAGAAATAATAATAGAACAAGAAATTCACAACTAATAGAAGACTTTCAAGAAACATTATTAAATGTAGATGAATATATGTCAGATACAGAAAGTATCTACTCAATAATAAGTATTGATATAACTGATAAAGATAATCAAAAATCTGATTCCTCAGACTCAGAAGAAGACAACTTGGTTAATGAATTGGGCCAAGAAATAGACGATTTAGATTTAAATAACTTAGTAATAAATAATTTAATGAATATTACTCAAGAATGTGAACATGATTTCCAAAGAAATAATATATATATATATATATATATATATATATATATATATATATATATATATATATATATATATATATATATATATATATATATATATATATATATATATATATATATATATATATATATAATGGGATAATTTCTACGCACATAATATTAAAAGATACATATTCTATATAACGATATATTTTTTACCCATAAATGTGTTGTTCTATTTTTGTATACAAACTGTATCAATATGGTATATAAACTGTATCTGAACTATCTGAGTCAAAATGACCCGAATTTTGAAATGGTCATAGTATGAAATTTGTTCGGACCGATTGTCATGAATGTCCAATGACCCAAAAATGGATGAATTGTTTTGAAAAAAGGTCAGCTCATATCTTTTTCTCTTTTTTCAATGTATAATCTCATAAATGGAATAGAGAAATTATTTTAAATAAACTTTCGATTCAAATAAAACATGAAAGATTATTTTCATGTCTATTGGGAGACAAATATTGTGGCGAATAAACTTGTTTATATTATATTAATTATATTAGCTTTATTATATAATTAAAAATAAACATATACTTTTAATATAATCTTATTAAGTTGTGTGTATTGACAAACCAATTGGCTAAGATTTAAAAGTGGCTAGTTGGTGCTATTTATCCAAAGCCCAAATATTGCTTTGTAAGCCTTATTTTTTGTATATAACTTACAACACTTATCCGACCCAACTTTCTTCGCTCTAACAGCTCTTACAAACCCTAGAAAAATATTTTTGAGCCAATGAGGTATGTAGAAAGCACTAACTTTTTTTTTTTTTGTTGTTGCTATAATTTTTTTTTTTTTTAATATTTTGGTTTTGTTAATATAGTAATACATGGATGTTTTTGTATTTTATAGGGTTTTGGTAGGGAAGTAGAAAAAGCTAATTTGTATGAATATTTGATGTTAATTTGATGATATTTTGTGGTTTTTGGTTATTTTTGTAAATGGAAAGTGGAAAACACTTGTTGGGGTGTTGAATTGAGGAATCTTTTTGAGCTATGAGCTATGTAGAAAGCTATAAACTTTTTATTTTTTTTGCTACATGTTATATTTGTGTGTTCTTTTATTTTTTGCTTTTTTGGTGGAGTGTGGATGGTTTTGTATTTTTTTGGTTTGGTGTGGATATTAAAAATCTAATTTTTATGAATATTTGATGTTAATTTGGTGAATTTGTTGTTCAACTTTGATGAATTTTTGTGGGTTTGGGTTGTTTTTGTACTCTGTGTAATAGAAAGTGGAAAACACTTATTTGGGTGTTGAATTGAGGGAAAAATCATGGGTCTTTTTGAGCTATGAGCTATGTAGAAAGCTATAAAGTTTTTATTTTTTTTCTCTACATGTTATATATGTGTGTAGCAATACACTCTCTGCCAGAAATGCAAGGTAATACTGCGTATAATACACCGTTGTGGTGAGGCCCTTCTTCGGACCCTGTAGCGGGAGCTTTAGTGCACCGGGCTGCCCTTTTATGTTATGTATGTGTTCATTTTTTTTCTTGCTTTTGTTTATTGTGGTTGAATGTGGATGGTTTTGTATTTTTTTGTTTGGTATGGATATTAAAAGGCTAATTTTTATGAACATTTGATGTTAATTCGGTGAATTTGTTATTCAACTTTGATGATTTTTTTTTTTTCCAATTTTGCTGCGTACACTTTACTCTTTACCCTCCCCAGACCCCGATATGTGGGAATACACTGGGTATGTTGTTGTTGTAATCTGGTTAGGACTATTAAAACACTAATTTGTATGGATATTTTATGTTAATTTGGTGAATTTGTTGTTCAATTTTGATAAATTTTTGTGGGTTTTGGTTGTTTTTGTACCCTGTGTAAATGGAAAGTTAAAAACACTTTTATTGGCGTTGAATTGAGGAAAAATTATGGGTCTTTTTCGTCGTAAAAGTACTATTGTGGGGAGTTTTTATTTATTTGAAAAGTGAAATCAATGTATCCCGAGGAGATGTGAGAGGTTGGGTATGATGGGTAGAGGAGAGAGGTAGAGTTAGGACGAAGAGCTATTGGGGAGAGTTGATTAGACGGGATTTGGGACATGTGCTGGTTAGAGGACATGACTTTGGATAATAGGGCATTGAGTTCAAGGATTACAGTAGAATGTTACTCCCTCTGTTTCAAAAAGAATGATCTATTTTGACTTGCACGCGTTTTTGTCAAATGTACCATAATGCCATTTAATATTGTGGTCTTAAACATGCCACGTGGAAAGTTGGAATTGAACTGTTGCCAAAATTAGGAAAGGGTCATTTTTTTAAAAAAGAACGAAAAGGTAAAGCAAGTCATTCTTTTTGAAACGGAGGGGGTATTAGGTAGTCGTATTGTCTAGTCTCAATTATTAGCGGCGTTGTCTTGTTTCTCTTATCAGTGTTAGTATTTTTTTCCCTCCTGTTTTATTGTATTTCTTGTTATTATTTGTTGTTTCCTTGAGTTGTGGTAAGGTCTGCATATACTCTACCCTCCCCAGACCCTACTTTGTGTTATGTTGTTGTTGTACTTGTTGTATCCTTTGTGTCGGTTATCATATTACATGTTGGTGGTACTAATATCATATTATTTTTTGGTGCTACTAGTAGTCTCTACTATATTCTCTTTTCCTTGTTTTATTATGCTTTATTTGGGTCGAGGGTCTATTGAGAACAACCTCTCTACCTCATAACGTATGGATAAGACTGCATGCACACCACCTTCCCAGTGGCGGAGCTACATATAAGGTAGGGGGTTCCGAACCCCCTTCGACGGAAAATTGTACTATATATACATGGTTATAATTATTTTTTATGTATATATAGTAGATGTCGAACCCCCTTCGGTTAGTTCGGATGTTCACTTGTGAACCCCTTGGTGTCAATCCTGGCTCTGCCACTGCACCTTTCCCAGACCCCGCTTCTGTGATTTCACTGGGTATGTTGCTGTTTTTGTGACGAATATGTTATTTCAGAGAGCTTTTTGTCGCTTCTGCCGTGTTTTAATATTTGGATATGATTTTGAAGTGTGCATCTATCTTTCATTTGTGTTGTAGTTAAGAACATTAGCATACTGTTTATTGTTTGTCTTGTCAAATATTTGCATATAATGATTTAATTTTAAATTTTATACAGTAAGCTTCAGAGTGAGGCTGTTAGAGAAGCCATCTCTACAATTAAGAATGATTCTGCTGAGAAAAAAAGAAAGTTCTCTGAGACTATCGAGCTCCAGATTGGGCTTAAGAACTATGATCCCCAAAAGGACAAGCGTTTCAGTGGATCTGTGAAGTTGCCTCACATTCCACGCCCTAAGATGAAGATTTGCATGCTCGGAGATGCTCAGCACGTGGAGGAGGTAATCATTCTTTCCATGCTAGTTGGTGTCACTAGCTGTGCTGGATTTGCTAGCTTGTATGAGAACCGTGGTTAGACATTTTCTTTATGTAATTGCTTGGCAGCTCGATAATGCGTTAACTTGGCTTAAAGATGCAATGTCATCAGAAGTCCCGTTAGTTGTGATAGACAAATCTGCTTATTAGTTGAGCTAACAGCCTGTCCACGCCATGAAGGTAGGCGTAAAGTCTCCATACATCCAACGCTCTCCAGACCCCACTTGTGCGATTACACTGGCAATGTTGTTGTTGATGTCTATTACGAGATTGTGCGTAAAGTCTGCATACATCCTACCCTATCCGGACCCCACTCGTGTGATTACACTGGCTATGTTGTTGATGTCTATTACGAGATTGTCTAGTTTTTAGTTTATGATGTTTAAGTTCATATGTTCTGGTTGATGGTAAATTGTGGGTACTAATGTTGAAAATATTAAAAGTTACTGTTGGGTGATAATCAGAACTTGGCACATGTGTATGCAGGCAGAAAAGATCGGTTTGGAGTACATGGATGTCGAGAGTCTCAAGAAGCTTAATAAGAACAAGAAGTTAGTTAAGAAGCTTGCAAAGAAATACCATGCTTTCTTGGCTTCAGAATCCGTCATCAAGCAGATTCCTCGTCTCTTGGGTCCTGGTTTGAACAAGGCAGGCAAGTTCTATAGATTGTTTACGGTATTTTGTATGACACTTGTAGTACTAATAATAGCTCTCCGAAATTTGTTCTTTCTTAAAGTGGCTACTCTTCAATTATAAATGCAGGTAAGTTTCCTACCCTTGTTACCCACCAAGAGTCTCTCGAGTCTAAGGTTAATGAGACCAAGGCTACCATCAAGTTCCAGTTGAAGAAGGTGCTTTGCATGGGTGTTGCTGTTGGAAATTGCGATATGGATGAGAAACAAATCTTCCAGAATGTGCAAATGAGCGTGAATTTCTTAGTCTCGTTGCTAAAGAAGAATTGGCAGAACGTAAGTCCCTCTGGCCATCAGTGTTCAGTTAACTTCGAATCATTGTTCAACGCCGGACTCAATGTTCTCTTTTTGATTGTTTTATCACAACAGGTAAGGTGTTTGTACTTGAAGAGCACCATGGGGAAGACTCAACGTGTCTTTTAAGACACGATCTTCTCACTTTTGGAGCTTTTGGTTCATTCTTGTAAGAGAATACTTCTGAAATTTTTGGATAGTAGTCATCCTAGGGGATCCTATATTGTTGAGACGAATTCTTTTTGCAAGCGATATTAGCTCTGTTCTTTGTTCTCTTATTTATCGGACTATGATTTCTTTTGCATGATAATCTTCATTCATCCCTTATCTTCTTGTTCTCCTGGTTTTCTTAGTTTGATTAAAGCCAATCAGCAGGGCAAGGTCGTCTCAATAAACAATGACGAATACTTGCGTTGAAGGTTGTCAATATATTTGAATAAGCGACTCTCCGTGCCTTTCAAATATCATTTTGACTATGGCCTCGAACAAAATCGCCACATTTTTTCATCCCTTCTTCAGTATGTTTGTTTTCCAGATATGAAAGACATCTACATTGAAGAAAAGCAGTTGCTTTTTAGGGGTCGTTTGGTAGAGCGTGTTTAGAGAAGAAGTAGAAATTGAATTTTCAAGATTTCATATCTTTCTCAAATTCTTTTAGCAATGAACATGGGCAAATAGAAATTGGGTATTTGGGTACAAGAGTGTTTGGGTTGGTAAATGGGTATCGGTCCTAAGCCGGGGGTCTATCGGAAACAGTCTCTCTACTTCTCCGAGGTAGCGGTATGGTCTGCGTACGCTCTACCCTCCTCAGATCCCACTAGGTGGGAATACAGTGGGTATGTTGTTGCCATGTCTCCGCAGCTATTGCTGAATAAAGGTGTAACCTCCGACTGCCTCTTGTCTATCCTTGATCTTGTTTATTAAAGCGGTAGATATCAAATTAGACGTGAAAACAATGGATTAATTACATAGTATATTTTTTGCGTCTTTCTTTTCTACTAAACTCTGTCGTGGAAAGAAAGAAAACTCGCTTGTATATTTTGGTTCACTACAGAGAGCTTCAAAGGCACCAAACATTGAGCTCAAGTGAATCATCAGTAGTAGAGAAGAAGAAGAAGAAAGGGTGACAAGGCAAATATGAGTAACATAGGCACCACTAGTGCTAACAGATCTCCTCTTTTTTTTTTTTTTTTTTAAATGTAGAAATGAAATAGGCAAATGTGTGTAAAAAGGGTATTTTGGTAAATAATTTTTTTTTAATAAAAATTATATAAATACTAGATACTGTAGCCCGTGCATGTTGTTTATGTTATCTCAATTTATGCAGTATAAATTGTATTTGGAGTGAATCAAATTTTTATTAATATAAAATTTTAAATAATTTAAGTTGCTAATTATAGTATCTTTTATGTAATTTAGTAATTTATTTTACTCGCTTTGTCCCAATTTTGCCGGGGGTTTATCGGAAACAACCTTTCTACTTTTTTAGAGGTAGAGGTATGGACTGCGTACATCTTACCCTCCCCAGACCTCACTATGTGAGAATACACTGGGTTTGTTGTTGTTGTTGTTGCTTTGTCCCAATTTTAGAATTTAGTGAGTCAATCAAATTTTTTTTACTAATATATTTTTTTAAAAATATTTTAAGTTGTTAATCTTTATGATTTTAGTATCTTTTAATGTAATTTTAAATAATTTATTTTACTTGCTTTATCGAAACTTATATGACATTATTAAAATTTCAAAAGTCAATCATACTTTTACTATATGTTTTTAAAATATTATAAGATGTTAATAGTTATGACTTATAATTATTTTTTGCATAATTTTTAAATATATAATATTTACCAAAATAAAGTAAATAAATTAAAATAGACAAATTATTAAATTTTTAAAACATGTTAAATTCGAAAACATCATTTGTATCAATAAATTACTAAATTAAAACAGTAAAACATGTAAATTATAAAATGCCAAAACTATCCTAAATTTATATGACACAAATATAATTTAGATAATCAATCAAATTCTTCATATGTTTTTAAATATTTTAAATTGTTAGCTATTGTAATTTATAATATTTTTTTTATGTAATTTTCAAATACTATATGTTACTCTCATCCAAATATTTATGGCATTGATAGTCAATTATATTCTTAAAATAATTTAAGTTTTTTATTATTATTATTTATAATACTTTTTCTTTTATTTCAATTTAAGTAACACTGTAATAAATTTGAGAGTCAACCAAATTTTATGATTGAAGCTGCGAAGCGGATATGTCTTAAATGACTTGTAATACCTAATTAGAAGTGATATAACAAAATTACTATAAGAAAATAATTGTTAAAAAACAAACAAACCAAATAACCCGAATAGGAAATTCTCTCTCAATGATTAGCTTTTGCCATTCCATCGGAGTTAATGACTACCTCCAACTTTGAACCCCTTCGAAACCACCTGATACCCTAAATGGCGACATAGCCATGGACCCTCCCTGCAAACCTTTTTTTAGCGATATAGTGAGAGAGAAAATACCACCTTCCACCCCCTCTAATATAGATTTAGGATCGGAAGATTCCCCCCTCTTTGAGGAAGGAGAAAGCTCAAACTCGATTGTTCTATCTCTGGAAGAGCGACAAAGATTATATTCCCCTTGGAAATTTTTCGTCATAATCAAGCTAGTGGGGAAGAAAATTCACCATGTATACTTAAAGAAAAAGCTCATTGATATGTGGAAGTTGAAAGAATCTTTTCCCTTGATAGATTTAGGACTTGAGTATTATACTATCAAATTCTCGGACCAAGAATCACAAAAGAGGGTTTTACAAGAGGGACCATGGTTTGTAGCTAGCACATACCTATCAATTCGTTTGTGGAACCAAGTTTCGTGCCCAAGGACTCCCTAATCGAATCCACCACGATCTGACTAAGATTGCCCCAATTACCCACTGAATTTTATGATAATTCAATCCTGCAGAGAGGGGGGTGTAAGGTGGGAAAATTACTCAAGATCGATGCTTGTACGTCTTCAACGTTAAGAGGCAGATATGCTAGAATCTGCGTTCAAGTTCCGTTGAGATATCCATTGATACCCTATGTCATTATCGGCAAGCACACTCAAGCTATCCACTATGAATGCGAAGGTTTTCTCTGCAAAACATGTGGATTCTTGGGACATACCCTCAACAGTTGTCACCTTCTCATTGATGGAAAAGTCGACATAGCTAGCAAGGCCACAGAATCTTCAACAATTAAACAGGGGGAATGGATAACGGTGACTTTCAACAAAAGCAGAAGGGACCAGAATTATGCCGGACAAGGTAGTAAATTAAGGCAAAATTCCACTAAGGTAAAGAGATTTGATGCTACCACGGGTAAGTTTCTCGACTCTCATGCTATTGTTGTCTATCAGAAACCACTTTTCGACGATCCAGCGTTGGCGGCCTAAGGTAAGTCCCCTTCCTCCTCTAACAACCCTAATGGGCCGGGTACATCAAGGTCCAAATGGTCCCTTGGACCCAAACTAGACCTGACTAATACTCAGCCCAAACCAAATGGCCTGAAGAGGCCCAATTCCTTGATCAACCCAGACCGGACTATCACCACTCTAAAGGCCCAGATTGATGGCCCAATACCCCCTTTACCCCAACCCACATCTAATAGCTTACTCAATAATCCTCTTTATGCTGACTTGGAAAAAAATCCCACTCCAAAAAATCCCACTCCACTCTCTCTTCTAACGTCTGCTATTCTCTTTTATTGTGCTTTGCCGGCGTACATCAATCAAGGGACTGAAACTGTCCTTTCCAACAGAGTTTTATTTAATGCTCAGACACTGGACATGGAGGGAAACCACAGAGTCTCCTCCAAATACACTACTAATACAAACTCCTCTTCCATAACTAGCTCCCAATTAGTCAACTCCTCTCTCTACAACTCCCCTTCTCAATCCTACAATGGCTTCCTCGAGTCAGTCCCAACCATCCACCATGGTTTACAAAACCAAACCACTAGACTCGAACTACTATCCTGCGTCGTGGCTCGAGATAGGTCTCTCTCAACAGACCATATCTGTCAAATTAAATGTGGAAGGGAGGTCGATCACCTTACTGATTCAGGACCCCCATTATCTGGCCCCTAGTGAGGGAATGAATGAACCAGGGACTAACCAACTATGGCAAAATGTTTGGATGACCACAATGCGGAACATTTTCAATCAAGGACTGGCGACCAACTGGTCGACGGAACTAATCACATCAGAACTTTCAAACATGAGCCAAAGCCTCCCATTCTTCCCCCCTCGAATGATGGAGTTGCTAAGGGAGGGCCCTCATTTTTTTCCAAGCTCTGGGGCTCACCATTAACCTCAGGATGCCCCGAACCCCCAGCACTTCAGGCACCATCCTCTTTCTCATTGGAAATGTTGGAAAGGAAGAAGACTTTGGAAGCCTTGAGAGAAGCAACAAGGAGATGAAAAGTATTCTGGCCTCACTGAAGTCTCCTCAAGTGGAGGTCATCACTCTATAAAGACCTCACGCTCACTATTTCGAGGACCTTACCAGCGAGCTTATCCTAGCTCTACTTACAATGAAACTCAACAAGTTCGATCTGGAGGTAAAAATCCCAGGAACAGGAATCTTCTACTCCTCAACAATGAACCCCCTGTCCAGGAAAAGTAAGGATCCCTCAGCACCTGCTATATTCTCTCCAATACTGAACAAGGGCAAAAGTCTTCTGGAGAACCTCTAAACCCCTCCGATCCCCCCATGATGAACCTAATAATATGAAATGTTAGGGGAGTAAACAACCCTGAATTTAAGAGACATTGTCAGGCTATGATAAACATTCATAAGCCCTCCCTCCTAGCTCTCCTAGAGACTTGAATGCATGACCACAAAGGGATAGTGCAGACTCTAGGCTTTAACAGTCAAATTCAGCTCCCTGCCTCTGGCAATTCTGGGGGTATTGTTATTATGTGGGATAGTGCCTCACTCTCCATTCAGGACATTTCCATACATTCTCAAGGCATCCATGTTGCTGTTAAGGTTAGTAACCCCCCTTCTAACTGATTTTTTAGTGCTATCTATGCTAGTACTGACTCTAATAACAGGAAGTACCTCTAGGATTTCCTCATCAACTATGCTATTTTCATTATTAACCCTAGTAATACTCCTTGGCTCATTGGTGAGGATTTTAATAAGGTTTTCAGTGCCTCAGAGAAATTTGGTGGCAATGGCATTAACAGGAACAGGGTTAACTCCTTCTGAAATTGTGTAAATAAGTGCAATCTAACTGATCTTAGCTTCAGGGGGTAGTAAATACACCTGGACCAATAAAAGATATAGGAATATGACAACCCTTATCCTTGAGAGGCTTGATAGGTATTTTGCCAATAGGGAGTGGCTCCATTTGTTTCCTGAATCCTCTGTTACCCACCTCCCTATGACTCATTCTGACCATTACCCCCTCCTCATTAATCTTCAACCCCCTTCATAATCTTAATGAACCTTTTAGAGTTGAGTCCATGTGGTGCTCCCATCCCACCCTTACTCATATGATCCATAATTCCTTTGGTGGGAATGAGCCCATTGTGGAGGCTAGTCAGACTTTTCAGGAACATGTCAGTACCTAGAACCAGCTCACCTTTGGTAACTTTATGAAGAAAAGAAACATTCTTGCTAGACTCTCAGGCATTCAAAAGTCCCCAAATTACCTTACTAGTTCCTTTCTCCAAAACTTGGAAAAGAATCTTACTAGGGACTTCAGCCTCATCCTAAGACAGGAACAAGTATTTTGGAGACTCAAGTCCAAAATCTCCTGGTTATCTGAAGGTGACTCCAACACCAAATTCTTCCATTCCACTACCCTGATTAGAAAGAGGAATAAAATTCAGGCCCTGAAAGATGATTGTGGAAATTGGATCACCACCCCTGACTCCATAAAAGATCACATCTTGTCTTATTACAAATCTCTCTTGTTAACTGGCCATAATATTGCTTTTAGGGCTTGTCAACCAAATCCTTCCATATATGGTTCCATCCTTAGTGAGGACCATTCTATTCTAGACTACATTTCATCTCCTGAAGAAATCAAGAGAACAATGTACTGCTTCAAACTTGATAAAGCCCCAGGACCAGATGGAATCCACCCTTTTGTCTTTCATACTGGGACACTTTTGAACTCCCTGTTATTAGATTCTGCCAAGAAACCTTCTATAGGGGTAGCATAGATCCTAAGGTCAACTCTACTTATCTTTGCCTCATCCCCAAGTGACCTAATGCCTCTAGTCTAAAAAACTTCAGACCCATAGGCCTTTGCAATACTCTGTATAAGCTCATTACCAAGATCATAGCTAGGAGATTGAGACCTCACCTAGCTAAGATCATTGGATCCAATCAAGCTAGTTTTCTCCCCAATAGGAGAACCTATGATAATGCCATAATTATTTAAGAGGTCATCACCCACTTTCAGAAAATAAGGGGAAATAAGAGTGGCATGGTCCTCAAAATTGATCTAGAGAAGGCCTTTGATAGTATTGAGTGGTTTTTCATTAGATAAGCCCTCCACTTCTTCAACATCTCTTCCAGGCTCTTCTCTCTCATTATGTCCTGGATATCTTCTTCTACCATTTCTATTCTTATAAATGAGGAAAAGACCAGCTTCTTTCAGCCTACAAGAGGTATTAGACAAGGGGACCCCATCTCACCCTACATCTTCATAATGTGCATGAAACTCTTCTCTAAAAGAATCAACATGAAGTGGACATCCTTAAATGGCATCCCCTTTTTATCAGCAATAGAGGACCTAATCTTTCTCATCTTTTCTTTGCTGATGATTTTACTCTGTTTGCTAAGGCTGACATTGACAACTGTGTTACCATCAACAGGGTGCTCAGGGATTTCAGCACCCACTCTGTTCAAAAGATTAACTACTCAAAATCTAAAGTCCTTTTCTCCAAGAATTGTCCCACCTATACCAAGGATCACTTGTCTTCTATTCTTTCTATTAGATCTTCTGATAACTTTGGAAAATATCTGGTCTTTCCCATCTTCCACAAGAAGCCTAACAACAAAGATTTCAATTTCATCATTGATAACCTCAACTCTAAATTGGTTGGCTGGAAAGTGAACCTCTTAAGCATGGCTGGCAGAGTCACCTTGGCCAAATCCACTCTCAACAGCATCCCTACCCATGCTATGCAATATACTAATCTCCCTAGCAGCACCATATCCCATATTGATAGAATTCAAAGGAACTTTGTTTGGGGAACAACTTCTGAGAAAAGGAAACTTCATTTGCGTAACTGGGAGACCATCTCTAAACCCAAGAAGGAGGGGGGCCTTGGTATTCACAAGGCTAAAACTAGAAATGAGACCTTTAGTGCCAACCTGGCTTGGAGGTATTACCACAAACCAAATACCCTATGGGCTTCAATTCTCAGGGGTAAGTATGAAAGACCCAATCTCCCCTCTATAAGATCCCTATCCAGAACCTGGAAGTTTATCACTCAGGGTGGTCCTTTGTGCAAACTAGGGGCTCACTGGATCCCCAAAGATGGTAGCAGGATCAAGTTCTGGAAGGATAGATGGATTCCCCACCTAGTCCCCTTGAGAAATCTGATCCAAGGCCCCCTTTTTTCAAAAGATTCTAACCTGACCCTAGCTGAGGTGTGGAATAGGGGAGAATGGAACTTTAGGAACCTTTCTCTTCAACTCCTTCCACACCTCATCATTGACACCCAAAGCTCTTTTAGGTGGAATCCCAGGTCCCTATCTAATTACCTGATTTGGGGACTCACTGGAAATGGTTGTTTTACAACTAATTCTATGTATAAACTGATCTCCAATCCAAGGAATGTCTATAACAGACATGCCATTCATTCCTTCTAATGGATCTGGCACATGAACTGTCTTCCTAAAATTAAAACTTTTCTCTGGCTAGCAGAACAATAGACTCCTTACTGTTGAATACCTTGATCGTAATGGTATTGATATTAGTCCTATTTGCAAGGTCTGCAATAATCGGGTAGAAGAATCTACCCACATCTTCTTTCAATGCCCCATCACGAAAGTCCTTTGGGATAATATGCTCCAGGTTGGCACCAGGACTGAGGGTTTAACTATCAATAGCTTCTTTCCCCATAAATGGAACTCCACTTGGTTGAGATTGAAACATAAGTCTTTTGACAAAATATTGAATTGGCATAACATTCTCCCTTTGTCTCTGGACTATTTGGAAGAACCTGAATCATAACATCTTCAAGAACCTTACCACGCTACCTAGTTGGAAAGAAGCTCATGATGAGACCCTTGAATATATCTCCTTGGTCTCTTCTAATAAGCAACTTCCTCACAGAGTTGACATCAACCTGAGATGAAACAGACCTAAGCTAGGATATAACATGCTCAACATTATGGGGCATGCAAGGGTAACCCTGGGAGAGGGGGTATCTAGGGAGTTATTAGGAGTGCTGATGAGTGTTGGGTGTTAGGATTTGCTAGGGCCTACCCTTGGGCTACAAATAATTAGATGGAAATCTTAGCTCTTCAAGAAGGTCTCCGTCTGGTGGAAGAAAACAATCTCACTCCTATTGAAATATGTGTTTCTCGACTGAGATTATCTTATGGCTTGCCAATGGAAACTTACTTTATGATTCAATTATTGATGATTGCAGGTCAAAACTAAGAAGACCCAAAGTGGTACATTGCTATAGGGAGCAAAATGGAGTCACAGATGCATTAGCAAAGCTAGGCTGTCAGCAGGAAACACAACTAACAAGTCATCTTTTTAAAGTTCCGCCTATGTGTGCATAAAAACTTCTTTGGGCAAACATGACAGGAACTTTTTTTGCTAGATCTGTTAATGATTGTAATTTAAACCCAAACTCGGGGTCTGGTTATGTTTTTGTAATTTCTGACTAACTTTTCCTGGATCCAATCCAGAGTTTCTAATTTAAGTCCTTCTTGACCAAAAAAATAATAATTTAAATAAGTCTCATATAAGATGTCATGTTAATTTAAAATATCAAGAATTAATTTATCATTTTATGTCAATTTTATTTTTATTAAATATTATTAAATTTTTAATATCTAAATGACTTATCATAATTAATTAGGGGTGATATAGTAAAATTACGGTTGAAGCAGCTGGAGTAGACATGTCATAAATGTCTATTTTACCTTTTTTTATTAAATATTATTAATTTTCTTATATGTAAATGTCTTGCAATAATTAATTAGGAATGATATAGTAAAATTATGAAGCAAACATACTTGTGAATTTTTTAAATGAGTCTCATATAAGATGTCCTATTAATTTAAAACATCAAGAATTAATTTATCATTTATATCTATTTTATTATTTATTAAATATTATTAATTTTTTAATACCTAAATGACTTATAATAATTAATTTGAGGTGATATAATAAAACTACGATTGAAGTAGTTGAAACAGACATATCATAAATGTCTATTTAATCTTTTTTTTCATTGAGTATTATTAATTTTCTTATATATAAATGAATTAAAATAATTAATTAGGGATAATATAGTAAAATTACGGAGCAACTGAAGCAGGTGAAGAAGCAGACATGTTGACGAAGAGCTTTATCATTTTATGTCAATTTTATTTTTTATTAAATATTATTAAATTTTTAATACCTAAATGACTTATAATAATTAATTAGGGGTGATATAGTAAAATTACGGTTGAAGCAACTGAAGTAGACATGCCATAAATATCTATTTTACCCCTTTTTATTAAATATTATTAGTTTTCTTACATGTAAATGTCTTACAATAATTAATTAAGGGTAATATAGTAAAATTATGGAGCAAATATATTTGTGAATTTTTTTTAAACGAGTCTCATATAAGATGTCCTATTAATTTAAAACATCAAGAATTAATTTATCATTTGTATCTATCTTATTATTTATTAAATATTATTAATTTTGTAATACCTAGATGACTTATAATAATTAATTTAAGGTGATATAATAAAACTATGATTGAAGCAGCTGAACAAACATGTTATAAATGTCTATTTTACTTTTTTATTTTTTAAAATTAAGTATTATTAATTTTTTTATATATAAGTGACTTAAAATAATTAATTAGGAATAATATAGTAAAATTATGAAGCAGCTGAAGCAACAGGTATATTGACGACGTGCTGCCTGCTTTTTCACTCTTATTAATAGTAATAATATATTATTTTTAATACATCAAACCAAACACTGTGTAAGAAATAATGCCTGCATAACTAATATCAACATTACTAATACTTGTGTTAATAATGCAAGTATTATTAATACACCTTATTCGACATTATTCTTATACACTCTACCAAACGATCTCTTAATGTTTTGCAAAGGTTGGTGTACTTAAAAGGCACAATGGGGAGAATTATTATGACTTTCACATTAACACAATGCTCCTAGCCAAATCCATTACAAATAACTAGAGCATTCCACGATGAATGTATATTATTGTTAAAATGATTCAAAGGTTGGTTGAAGAGCATGATTTTATCATCAACCATTATGAGAGAAGGTTAGTAGGAACGAGTGTGTTTTTGCTAGTAGGTAGAAGTACTTTATTTTATTGTTATCCGTGCCAGTATGCTTGCACTGTCTTGGCCTTGGAGCTTTGATATTTTTTGTTGTTTCGGATAGTTTTTGGTATTATCTGTTGCTTTGTTAATATCTATTGTCTCTTATTTTTATATCATGTCTTTTTTAGATGGTCTTTTTTCTTGAGCCAAGGATCTTATCGGAAACTACCTCTTTATCTCATCCCGAGTTAGTGGTACCGATACTTCGTAGGAATATACTAGGCATGTTGTTGTTGGTGCATAGGGATGACAACGGGGCGGTGCGGGTTTTAGGCTATGTGGATGCAGGGCGAGTGTGGGGCGGGTTTAAGTAAGTTTTTTTTAAAATGATGCGGGGCGGGTTATGGGTATATGCGGGTTTAAACTAAAAAAAAAAGTTGAAAATTAGTATTATTCTCATGAATCTACCTAAAATTATATGTATTCTTCACCTAAAATTTTATGATACTTAAAACAACATGTATAGCACTACAAATAAACAATTTTATAACTTTTAAATTCTTTATTCATCTTAATGAAAATTTAATATTTGATCATTATTTGTACACGTGATACTTTTCTGACAATTTCTTAATGAAAAGTGATATAATAGAAATTGATTGTTACTTTTTCCTAGTATTGAAAATATTATGATTTTCAATGGAGTTACAAATATTTTTAAAAATAAAAATGTGGGCCAGTGCGATGTGAATATACACAGGTATGAATATGAGACGGGTTTAAACAGATTTCAAAATAATTCGCGGATTTAGAAAAAACCCGGAGCGCACCACTGCCACCCTTACAGTGGTGCATTACATGAGAGAAGCAAATCAACTAGTGGATAAACTTGCTTCTTATCAACCATATTACTGATTTTATACAAGTTTGGTATGCCAAACATCAAATCTTGTACTCTTCCCACATCAATGAAATGCCAAACATGAGATAACTAATTTCATTATTTGGTGTAAAATTTATTTTGAAATTAACTACTATTTCAAATTAAATATGACATAAAGTTAATCTTAAATATTATTTTAAAACCAAACAATAGGTATAATTTCTCTTAATTTTTTAAGCCACCCAAAGTGCTTGAGTTTGGCTCTTAAGCTCAAACAATAAAGAAAACAGATAGATTTGACCCTACAATTAATCAAAAGAGCACATGACCCCTACCATTAATCAAAGATCAATTGAAATTGAGTCACTTAATTTTGTAATTTGCTTAATTAGGTGATTAGTGCCACTTGCTCAAGCAGCCAACTTAATTTGACTCCTTAAACATTAGTCCCAATAATATTCTTAATAATTATGATGTTAGAGTGTGACCTATTGGTTGATGTACGTAAGCAGTCACAACTTCTAGAGTTAAAATTTTAATGAACACACGAGATCGAAAAATGATTTCTTCTCATTCTATTAAAGTTACTTATTATATGTATTGATATAAAATACTCCCTCCGTCTTATTTTATGTGTCGTTATTTGATCGGGCACGGAGTTTAAGAAGTAAGGAAAGACTTGATAATATTTATCAGATTGTCCTTTTTCAAAAAAAGTGTTGCTATCTTTTTTTTTTTAAGTATAAATAACATAAATACTAACCCTTTTGGAAGTAATTACACTCTTTCCTACTTTTTTAATTACTTTACTCTCTCCCTATTAATATACATAACATAGCCGACATATACATAATATTCTGTGTATATGTTGAGATTTTTGTAATATATTTAGGGAGTTGGAATTTTTTGTAATATTGGAAACATAAGTTGTGTATTTGTGTAATTTTTTTTTTTTTTTAATTAAGTGGACCCAATAAGGATAAAAATGTAATTGTGTTTTTAAATATTTACCAAATAAGAAAATCTGACATTTTTTGAGACAAACTAAAAAAGAAATAATAACATATAAAATGAGACGAAGAGAGCAACAGATACTCAATGAAATTAGTTGAAGTGAACTCAAATTTTGTAATTTGCTTAAGGTGATTAGTGCCAACTTGGTTTGACTCCCTAAACTTAAGTGCCAACAACATTTCTAATTATGATAATCATTTGTTTCTTTCCATTATAAAGTGATATAATATTAAAATATTAAGGTTTCAAGTTAAAGATTAAAGTAGGTGATATATTTCAAAGAAAATTAAAAAAAAAAAAAAAAACAGGTGATACTTTTCAATGTGTCTAAGTTGGTCCAAACACTACCAATAAGAAAAAAAATTATAGGAATATAAAATACTACTGAAAGTTAAAGAATGAATTTTGACACGATTTGTAAAATTGAATATATTATAGTAGTTTAGTTTATCAGTTTTACCATGCTACTAATTAATATTTATCGTATAATATTACTCATACTTATTTTGTAAGTGACCTAATTATATAAATATTTTGTATAAACAACATAAATCTCATCTTAAATGAAATTAATTACATAAGATCTCGGATTGACTTTCTCTCTCTCAAATTTGGGAATATATATATATATATATGTCGAAGTACCTCATACTTAACTCCAATGTATAAGGAAATTGTTTTCCTAAAATTATGGAAATAAAATCATATCGAATTATTCCCTTATACTAATAAAACCACAAATTAATGTTCTGATTTTAAGGATACTTAAAAATAGTAACTGTAATTCAAATTCAAAAAATATCTTGAAACATCACCATAATTTTTTTATTTGTTATTGCAATTTGAAATTCAATTTGAAAAAAGCGATTGTTTTTTTCCATATCCCAAAATCAATATGAACATCACTATATTGTTGAGGGCATTCGGGGTCTTGACAGTCTGATATTCTTTATATTCGAATTGCGGAGTCCGATAAAATTCAAATCAAAAAATATCCTGACTATATAATGTTATGACATATGTAATTACTATATAATGTTAATAATGTATTCGAAGTATGGAGTCCGATAAAATATTGATTAATTATTTAGATTTAATTATGATGCATACATATGTATAAGCTGTTTCATACATAATTATTTTATATATTGTAATATTTTATACTTTGCGTTGTAATTATGAGGGTTTATTATACATGTATTGCAAAGTATGATGACATAAGTAATGTATAATCATATCTCATTCAATGGTTAAAAAGATTATCAACGTATCCGAAGTATGAAATTTGAAAAAATATTGATTAAGTATTTAGATTAAATTTTGTTAGTTACATATATATATAAGTTGATTCATACATAATTATTTTATATATTATAATGTTGTTTATTACTTTGCGTTATAATATTTATTGTATTAGGGTTTATTATACATATATTTAAATGTATGATGACATAATGAATGTATAATGTTATTATACATACATTTAAAGGTATGAGATTTCAGTAGTTGAAAATATAATGATATCTGACATGCAATTTAGTGTATAATTATTTGTCATACGTTACAAATATTAAACATTTAAGTGTATAAATGTTTGTTATACGTTAGATATAAACAACAATTCAATGTATTAGTTGCAAACATAGATAGTATTAATATTTTAATGATTGAGAAGTACCGATACAATAGATTTTACGTCATTGTAATACACTGAATTAAAATCGAAACATGACCCTAACAAACAATGTTGCTAACTATACATAACAAATGTATGTATAAGCAGTTCCAATAAAACAATAAAAACTAAGAATCCAAACCAACATAAAAAACTAAGAAGTGTTGTAATTGTTTAACATCTATTACTAAAACAAGAATTTAAAAACTGTGCTACTCTAAAGTGATTATTTCACTTTCATCAATTGATTGGAGATAACTATTCCTTGAACGCGGAGGATCATCATTAACACTTGTAAAGAGCTTCCTATGCTTGATCTGAACACCTACTTCTCAAAGATTTAACAGCTTCAATGGCCTTTTCAGCCCTATTTTGTTGCTTCATTACTATTGTCATATCTTTGAGAGCACTATCCATTAACAAATGAACCCATATTTTTACATTCAGAAAAACAAAATGGGGTAGGGGCAAGGAGCTTACTTGAATATTTTTGGCTCTGACATAAGGGTTGTCACCAACGGAAACTTTATGAGCAACGTGAAATGATTCGAAATGAGTTCTTGAGACTCCAAGTGGCTGAAGATGTGGCCGATTTAGTGGGCCTGAAACCTGGGGGCGCATTTCACATATCTTGCAATATCTTCGTAAATGCATAACGCGAGCAAAAAATAAACAAAAATATGTAAAAACTGAAGAGGTACGGAGGGGAGAGTTGAGATGTGGTAGTAGAATAGTACAACAAAAATTAGAAAAGTTGGAAAAAAAAAACAAATATCAAAATTAAATGTAGAAGGTGATGAAGAGTTATTGCTTTATAACTGAAAAAATTGAAATCCCCAAATCAAGTAGCTTTATTTTTGGCGTATAATAAGGAGAGCACTAATGGAGAAAAAAGCTAAGAAAAATTGAAGCAGAAGACATGCTTTCGGTATGTATGAGGAAGAAGAGAGAGAAAGTCTAAAAGGAAGGAATTCTTGTAATTAATATGAGATTTTTGTAATTACTTTTCAAATAAGGAATTTTATGTAATAAGTAATAGTTACTTTGTGTATATATGTAATTTTTCTAAATATTTTTTTACCACCATTAATATAAAATTTAACTCTTAGAATTTACAAAGGGATGGTTGGTGGGGAGGGACTCCTTGTTTGTATTTCTTTGGTTTTTCATTCGATTTTCGGTATCCATATTGGAGTTCGACTAATTCGGATTCGCATCGGGTGTTTGGTTTTTCATCCGGTGTCCGGTACCCACATTGTTAGGGTTCCATTCGGGGGTAGCGCTCCCGGATAAAGAAATGGATCTTGGGCCTAACTCAACCTCAAAAGCTAGCTTATGAGGAGAGGATTGCCCAAGACTATATAAGGAGACCAAGGACCCTTTAACCAACTGCTGTGGAACTCCAACACCCCCCGCACTCCCAGGACTGGCGTGGACAGTATAAGACGGGGCCCCAACATTGAAAACAATGAACTGGGTGAGCCTGACTCTGATAGAGTGATAAAGAAATGGATCTTGGACCTAACTCAACCTCAAGAGCTAGCTTATGAGGGGAGGATTGCCCAAGACCATATAAGGAGACCAAGGACCCTTTAACCCACCGATGTGGGATTTCAACACTCCCTACCAAAAACTTTTCCACATCCAGAGCTCGAATTCGAGACCTCTGATTAAGAAAGGAGCAGTCTCATCCACTGCACCACATCCGTGCATGTATAACGCCCCTCTCAGACTCTATTTACGGGAATTTCACTAAATATTTATGTTATTGTTGCTATTTTGGAATAATTTTTCGCTTTATCTAAAAATTAGTGTTTGACAATGAAAATTTCAAATTCAACTTGAAGTTGTATTTCAAATTCGGAAAATAACTTATAACTTATTTTTCAACTCACTTTTCACCTTTAAAGTTGCATTTAATTTCATGCAAACATGAATATTATTTTAAATATTCGTTATAAAAAATACAACCAAACACAATTTCTATCTTTATAAATTTTAACTAAAATAAAAAATATTTGAAATCTATAATCAACCACTTACTTAGTACTGCACCTAAGTGAAGAAAAAAATACAATTAGCCAAGTTGAAATTATTTTGTTTAGGCAAAAGATTATGAATAGGGTTGGGCAAATATGGAAACTCATTAATATTTTTTTCTCATTTCCTACTAATTTGTAATATTTGAAGTTAGTTAGCGGAACTAGAATTTTCAATAAAGAAATTCAAAATATAAAAATAATATAAAAAAGTATAATATATATTTTTTTTAAGAAAAAGAATTTGAATGAATCATAAACCCCTTGTACTCCTAGTTTCGTTATTAATTAGTTGTCATCCTTTTGAAAAATAAATGTTTCTTAATACTTTTACAAAATCAATACATAGTTAATTGTTTGTTTTCACTTTTATCCTTAGTAATAAATATGAAAAGATATTAATATAATGCAAAAAAGATAAACATTAAATAAATATGAGTAATAAATAAAGATAATTTAGTCTAAATACCTTCTAGTTAATTCCTTTCTTCAGGGTATGCAATTTAAAGGGATCACAACTAATTAGGAACGGAAGGAGTAGTAACTACGTATTAAATTGAGATTAAGGTGTTTAGTATACTCTCTTTAGTAAAAAATCTCAAGTTGAATTTTTGAAAATGAAATTAGTTTTAGGGTGCATACCATACGGAGACAAATATTTTTAAAAAAATTTCATATTCAATTAGTGAAATTTTTTAGAAATATCTTTTAAGTGTTATAAATATATTTACGTTACAGTGAATGTCTATATAGATAAGATCTAATAAGATCTATCAAGATCTAATAAGATCTAAAATGATCTAATTGATATCTATAGGATTTGAATTATCTGTTTTTTAGTCAGAAAGTAGGAGTAAACTTTTCCTACAAATAGAAGGTTCCTTCATTGTAAATCATCTCTCAAGAATCTCTCAAGAGAAATAAGAATTACTATTTATTCTCTCTCTACTCTTCTTCTTTATTCTTTATTATTTCATAACACGCTATCAGCACGAGACTCGGCCAAAGCAAGGTTAGATTATAAATCTAAAGGTAATTTCAAGGTTAGTAATTTCTTATGTTATTTGTTTTTGCTACTAATAATATAATTATTGTTGGATTTGAGCAAAAATAATTAGTTTGGAATCATTTATGTTTTAAATTTATAACTCAAGAACAATACTATCAAAAGGGATGATAATATGTTGGGTTTAAGTCCTATCGATTTATGCCTAAGGCGCCTTTATATGGGTAAGACGTTGAGTTTGAATCTCAATGCACCATATTGATGATATTATGATGGCTAAGGCAAAATAATGTGTTTTTAATGAAAAGTCATGAAATATGCTCCATTCCATGAAGTGAATGTGGTAGCAATATA
This sequence comes from Capsicum baccatum var. pendulum, assembly GCA_030864225.1. NCBI lineage: Eukaryota > Viridiplantae > Streptophyta > Magnoliopsida > Solanales > Solanaceae > Capsicum > Capsicum baccatum. The sequence continues at coordinate 16,605,812 of CM061560.1, forward strand.
TGATAAGTCTGAAATATGACAACTTATTTCATTCTTGAAGTGTATGTGATAGCAGTGCATAATATGTGTGTATGTGATAGCAGTGCATAGTATGTCTGAAAGAAGACAAGTGATTGAATGCACAAATATACGCGTGGAGGGATAATATGATAATGATCATCAAAAGTGATGATATTTTCACACACATATTATGATCATAAGATATGTTAGAGAAAAATTCTCTAGACCATATGTATGCCTCGATTTACTCCTAAAGTACCAATATCATGAAAGAGGTTATAAGTTATAATAATTTGATAGGCTTAAGGCATGATTATATTCCATTCCTGGGGAATGAGAAGCTTTTTAATTCAAACGTATACTTGATTGTGATGGTATCACAACTCATCTCAGGAAGAGGCAGAATAACTGAGAAGAGTTATTTTGAAATCTACTTCTAAAGTAGTAAATCTGAAATTTATTCATGCAATAGTAAATATGAAATTTACTAAAGTGAAAAACACTTGTAATGATAAACTTAGAGTTTATTAGATTAAAAATTCATAAATTGACATGAATGATTGCGACATCCTAAAGATGTGCATATTGATTCTTCATTACTTTTAATATTGCTTGTTCCTATGATAAGTTGGTTGGACCAACTAATGTTGGGATTTGATCCCTCAAAATCTAAAAAGTATAAAAGGTGAATAAGGACCCATTCACCTATCATGTGATATGTTGAAAAGATGTATTACATTCATTGTCAACCTGCGTTTGACATTCATAAAATTGCTTGCTCAATAAAATTGAGTTAAGTGCATAACTTTCAGACTATGTAATCAAGACAATTCATCTTGATGATGATGGTTTAGCATTGAATGCCTTCAATAAATAGATAAATCATTACTAACGAGAACAAAGCTTCATGTGCTGGTCTAAAATATGATATGTTGCATACAATAGCACTTGTATGCATAAGACCAATAAATTATGATTATTTCTTCCCTCTCAATTGTTTCAAGGTCAGAAACCAACTATTTTATCTAATAGTTTTGATGTGCGGTGTACGATTAATGAATATACCATGATGCACAAAGATGGATTCATCAAAGAAGATGGAGGATATATATTAGTTTTTCTAGCATAAGGGGGAGATTATAAGTGGCTAGGAAATATTTTAGGAATTATCACCAGATCCTCATTCAAAAGATAATTCAAGTCAAATGCCAAAAACATCTCATATTTAAGCTGCAAGTACTCCTATTTTGTGTCTATGAAGGACAAAGTTTATGCATGCGTGAAGCGTGGTAGATCAATCGATTCCAAATAAAATAATTTTTGAAAAGGACAAGGAGCAAACAATCATAATAAGAAGGCAACGTGCTCTTGAAGAGCCTATGGCATAACACTTCATGAAATCTTATGAGAGGTCCAGGTACCTAAAAATAATAAAGTAACGCGATCTCAAAATGTTATGTCACATTGTGAATCGATATAAAATGATATATCATCGATGATATCTTTGATATAATATTGGCACAATATTGTAAAAGGTTACGAGGATCTGAATTCTACGTTTATTTAATCATGCTGAAGTAGAAATATTTATCAAGTGACATGAAAGGATGTATCTTGATAAGCATAACGCTTATTTGATTTGCAGACAGTTATTGATATTGTCACTTGACAAATTCATATGAAAATTTCAAAAGGATTCAAAATGCCTGAAGCATATAAATTTTTTGAGAAACTTGTTTATTATCCTTATAAGGGATAAATTGATGGTCTGAATATTGTTGAAACTCTTGGAGAATTTTCAAAAGCAATAAGATTATTTGCTGAAATGAGAAATACGAAGTACCATATCTTAGTGAAATTGGTGCACAATAATAATGCATCTTGCAAACAATACTAGGCCTGATGTAACCTTTTCAGTCAATTTGTTAAGCAAAACATATTTCTGCTCCTACTAGGAGACATCAAAATGGGATAAAATATATGAGTTTATTTTATTTTAAAGCTTCCAGTCCCAATCTTGTTCATTATGTTGATGTTGGGTACTATTTAGCCTACATAAATCTCAATCTCAAACATGCAATGTGTTCACATGCGGGGATACTGTCATATCTTGAAAATATATAAAGCAGTTTATCTAGCCACTTCATCGAACCATGCTGAGATAATAGCTATTCATAAATCAAGCCAAGAATGCGTATGGTTGAGGTCCATGATACATCTCATTCGAGAAAAATATGGTTTGAAATGCGATAATGTACCCACAATTTTATACAAAGATAATGCATCATGCATAACACATCTTAATGGAGGATTCATAAAGGGAGATAAAACGAAGAACACTTCATCAAAGCTTTTCTACATACATGAGCTACAAAAGAATGATGATATTAATATGCAACAGATTTGTTTAAGTGACAATGTGACTAATTTATTCATCAAGTCTCCTCAAATTGTAACTTTCAAGAAGATGGTGCACAAGATCTGGATGCAAAGGTTCAAGGATGTTCTCATTAGGGGGATTTAATACGCGTTGTATTCTTTTACCTTACGAGGTTTTGTCCCACTTGATTTTTCTTGTAAGATTTTTAATGAGATAGCCTATATGCGTATTGTTAGAGATGTGTACTCTTTTTTCTTGACTAAATTTTTTTTCCACTGAATTTTTTCTAGTAAGGTTTTAACGAGGCACATCATCTATCAATTAAACATTCAAGGGGGAAGTATTATAAATGTATTTACATTATAGTGAATGTCTATATAGATAAAATCTAATAAGATCAATCAAGATCTAATAAGATCTAAAAAGATCTAGTTGATATCTATCAGGATTTGAAATATCTGTCTTTTAGTCAGAAAATAGGAGTAAATTTCTCCTATAAATAGAAGGCTTCCTTCATTGTAAATCACCTCTCAAAAGAAATAAGAATTACTATATATTCTCTCTCTACTCTTCTTCTTTATTCTTTATTATTTTATAACATTAAGGAAATAATTTTTTTTAATGAGAAAAATAGTTTTCCTAGAAAAAGTAAAAAAATCAAGTTTCATAAGTGTATAATTGTGTCTTTCTCATTCTCTCACACGCCTTATTTTATCTCCGTCTCTATAGCTCCTATCCCCACCATTAGGGGCGTGCAAAAATCAAATCAATAAAAATGTTATTGATTTATTGTTATTAGGTTAATAATTTTTATAAAAAAAATTATTAGGTTATTAGTTCGATACATATATAGTCACACACACTCTTTCTCGAGAAAATTGAAGGAAAGGTGTCTTTTAAGTCTTGAATGAAGGAATGGTGACATTGACCAACAGATAGGGTTAAACATCATTAGGAAACTTAATTAAGTTAATTGTGGACTTGATTAATATTTTCAAAACTTTCTATTCTTTTCAAAAATACAAATTAACTCAACCCACACCCCTATTCAATCCTAATCTACCACTCTCTCTCCAGCTTCTCCCAAATAACAGTTCTGCAAAATTTCTCCCTTCAACCTCCAGCGACAAATAGTCGAGCGAGTTCCTTTTCAACTTTCAACCGTCAATCGAACAGAGAAACTTGACCCAACTACTCTTTTGATATTGAAATATGGACTGAATAAAACCCTAATTTCTGGCATTTCTATATTTCTTCTTCTCGTTGTCGTACTGTTGATTCGAATTTGTTGGTGATTTTAGGTCACAGTTGATGTTCTTAGTGTGTATGTGTGTGTGTGATATGTTGGTGTTGTTAGATTGATTTGTTGTTTGTCTTGGTAGAAATGGTATTACAACAGTTGAAACATTTGATGTAATAGATGAAACATATAATGCAATAGATGAAAATCTGATGCAACAGATTAAAAATCTGATGCAACTATAAAAATCTGATGCAACAGGTGAACAATCTAACAGATCATTCATCTGTTGCGACAGACGACTCTTCTGTTTGAAAGAAATCTAAATAATATTGATCCAACAGATAACTGATTAGTGATCTTTTTTTATTCTTTTCAATGGTTTACTCTTCATTTTAACTATGAAAATTTAATGCAACAGGTGAACAATCTAATAGATCATTCATCTGTTGCGATAGAAGACTCTTCTATTTGGAAGAAATATAAACAATATTGATTCAAAAGATAACTGATTAGTGATCTGTTTTTATTCTTTCCAATGGTTTACTCTTCATTTTACAACAGATTAGGACTGTTTTTATTTTTTCCAATGATTTACTCATACAGGTCGATTATCTGCTGCAACAGATAACATACCTGGTGCAACAGATTAGTGATCCGTTTTTATTCTTTCCAGCAGTTTACTCATCCGTTACAACAGGTCGATTATATATTGCTATAGATAAAATATCTGGTGCAATAGATTAGTGATCTATTTTTATTATTTCCAATGAATTACTTATCTGTTGCAACGATTCAGTTATGTGTTGCATCAGATAAAATACCAGGTGCAATAAATAGTGTTGTTTTTATGGTTCCCACGTATTACTCATCTGTTGCAACAGGTCAGTTATATCTTGCAACAGATAACATACCTAGTGCAACAGATTAGTTGTCTGTTGGAACTATTATATTATTGTTATGCATTAATCAATTATAACCTATGTTATATTCCTGTTAATTTAAGATAACATAGCTCTCAAAATAAAATAAATCGAATCAAGTCCAAGTAAAAAAATAAGTGCAGCAGCTCAGCTACATCCACCACTCTATGAGCTTGCTTTACAAGCGTTATCTCAATCAGGAGCAGAAGATAATGAACACGGGGAGGAGGAATCTTTCAAAAGAGATGATCCAAATGCTAATAGCCCTTCTGTCGAAGAGTTGGTCAAAACCTTCAGCATTGATAGTTACCCTGTGAGAATGCAGTGCGATGGTGCCACAGATTTAATGGGTGATCTCGTGGTTAAGTCAGTCACGGGAAAATATTTCGACGCCTTCAGAAAAATACTTCGAGAACAAAAATTGGATTCTTATTTCAGGAAAAGCTGCTTTGGGAAATATCTTGATTTGCCGGAGGACAACAATGCTCGTTTCCAGATGAAAATGGTATATGATCTTCTCAAGCACAGGTTTATGTATGAAAATAAAGATAAGATGGATGAGGTGTGGATAAATTACTGTGGCATGCCTGTTTGTTTTGGTTGGAAGGAGTTTGTCATAGTTACCGGACTAAAATGTTATCCTCCTTCTCCTTCTCAAGTTATACCTACTTTGACCCAAAAAAAATACCCTGCACACCCAAAAAATAAAAAAGGCAAGTCTAGTGATCGTGATGACCTGGTGTTCATTGTTGGTCCAAGCTTCAAAAACAAAAATCCGATTGAAGCGTTGAAAGGTAAAGGACTTTCAAAGAAGCACAAGCAATCATTGTGCTTGGTTTGGTTTGTACATAATGTTCTTTGGGAGAGAAACGTTAACAGCAACATAAGCCTCAGTTTAATAAATCTCTCTGAGGATCTTGAGGCATTTAACAGCTATCCTTGGGGTTATGAAAGCTTCAAAACGACTATCGAATATTTGTTGACTCCGTTAATGCCAAAAACAGTCAACTTATATGGTTTTCCATGGACCTTCATGGTAAATATTTCTTTTATCATAATATGATTCATCATTTTTTTATTCAATAATACTTTTGATTTATTGGCATTATGTTATAGGCTTGGGCATTTGAAGTCATTCCTTATTTGAGACAACAAGTGAACTACCAGGAAGAAGTTTCCTGTCTAAGAATTCTGAGATGGTTGTCGCCCAAAACCGATAAAAATGTAAAATTTCTTGATCTTTTAAATCCCTCCAAGGAAGCAGTAAGTCCAATTCTAATCAAGTTTTTGTTTTAATTAATGATTAAATGATTTCATCATCATTCTTAATATATGTACCGATTTATTTTAGATCGTCTATCCGTGGCTTGTTCCGACCAACCAAGAGTTGAAGATGCCATTTTTTCTTACTTTACGGTCTGTGCAAACTTTATTAGACCCTAAGGTCATTGATGGAATAAAAATAGAATTTTTTGGAGCAACAACCATCACAAGAAAAATAATTTTGGAGGGTGGGGCTAATGATGCTCCTCTTACAGTGTTTGAAACAACAAGACATTATGATTATGATCATAATGTTGTACAGATTTTTCTCCAGATTTTGCCGTATCTAGCGAATGTTCTTCATGCAAATGTCAAGACTGTAAGGTGAAACAAAATGGAGTGATTAATGCTATTAATGCACTAACTGCTTCTGTAAAGGAAATGACATCTAAGAGGGATGTCATTCCATCAAAGAGGATTTCATATCCAGACACTCCACTAGAGATCAAGGCAACTAAGAAGAAAAGGAAAGACACTTCCAAGGCATCATCAATCATAAAAAAATAGAAGCAAGATTGCAATGCCTCTGTCTTTGTCTTACACCGATGTCCAATGTGCAAGGGCCACAGAAGAGCAGCATGAGCTAAAGAAGGTGAATGTACATCATCTATTCCAAAAAACAAACAAGCACATATCTGTTTCAATAGATAATACATCTGCTGAAAATTATCAAACAGATGTATACATCTGTTGCAACTGTTGTCTAAGCTGTTGTATCAGATTCGTTATCTATTTCAATAGATGAGTCTTATGTTACAACAGATGGGTCATCTGTTTGAAATTATCTGTTTGAACACAAGTAAGTTGCAGTCATAAAACTTAATCTTTCCCTCGTATAGTAGTATCTCAACAGTGAGAAAATGGGTGACATCTATGTTCATGACTGTAAGGGTTTTCTTTGCCTTGGTCCAGCTTTTGTCGTGTGCATATGGCCTCTTCCCCCTAACATATTTAATCTCTTCTTCATCCCATTGGAACGTAGAACTAACTGATCAAATCCCAGGCCACCGGAATCAGCTAGATTACGAAAATCATTGTACCTATCTTTGAAATTATTGCACAAGTTGAGGTCCATTATCCTATCAGCAGCATCATAAGCATCTGGGTACACTAATTGCCTGCCTCTCATGAGGCAGAGAATTTCATCAACATACTGTGTTATAAGAAGATAATTTTAAAATAGGTTAGTAATTGTAAGGAATAAAAACACAGTGGAAAGAATCCGATGCAGAGAGTTCTCTGAATCAGTTCACAGATTACCCAGCCAACACAACTTATGCAACAGATAGGTACTATGTTGCAACAGAATACCAAGATGTTGCAACAGATTACACATCTTCTGCGTAGATTCTTCTTCATGGAGTAAATTGGAAGGGTAGGTTAGCAAAAGTAAACTTACCTTGTCCTCATACCACACGCACATATTTGTCATATTTGAGAAGTCTTGGGCAGCAAATGAATGCATGGTGTATTCTTTTTGAACCTTCATCTTGATGAATTCTTCCAGTTCTTTCTTCTTCTCCTTGCCAAGCATCGCAAATATATCCACCTTCCTCGGTGGCCCCTGAACTTCAACAACTATTGGAGCGGGGGGAGTTGAATTTTTTACTGATTTCAGAATGGAGAGAATTTGTCTAATTTTTATTCTTTTCCTCCTAACCACCACTGTAGGAGTGCATGGCTCCCTCACCTTGTTGGATGGTATGACACCCCTCCTGGATTTCAACTCCTCGACAGCTTCAACAATAGCCTCTAGCTTGTTGAGGATTTTATTCTCTCTGTCCTTGCACACTTTGCATTTGTAATAAGAACATGAGGGTGAGGAGGGGTGAAAGGGACCACTGTAAAGGTAGAAGGGACCGGTGTAGGGGTGAGAGGGAGGACCTGTGCAAGGGGTATTTTCAAATATATTTATTTTTTGTTGAGCATTAACATGCTCATAATCACGTCTGGCAGAAGAAGCAAAAGCAGGATGGCTACCACCATCACAAATAACTCCACCAGCAACACACCCAGAAAAAACACCCGGATCTATTGCAGTTTGAGTTAGGTCGTGAAAAGCTTCAACATTAGACTGACCTTGCCTAACTGCTCTTCTTATGGATGTTGATCCATCCAATTCTTTCTTTAGTAACTCCACCGTTAGGTCTTCTTTTGTATCAACAAGACCCAAAGTAAGAAAATGGTAGGCATGATCCAAGGATGCACAACCTATAAAAAACGACATGAGGAATTTAAATCATATAATAATAATTTGCAGTTAGTTGGGTTACATGGGGCTCGGGTTATGTTAACACAATCAACTTATGCAATAGACGATCTAGCTACCACAACAATTGATCTGTATGTTGAAACAGATTGATAATATATTACATCAGAATACCCACCTGTTGCATAATTTACAGTAGATGGGTAATCTGTTGAGTAGGATTCAGAGAACAGAGCAACATATGGTTAATTTGTTGTGAAATATGGATCGTCTGTTGCAACAAATTACCCAATACACCAGTTGCAGTTGACAGATAATCTCTTGCAATAGATGGAACATCTGTTTTAATATCTTTCCTTAAGGCAAATTATTTTAGTTGAAAGAAGACGTACTGCATCATCCGGAGGGTTAAAGAGATCGACCTCGTTAATATTTTTTTGCTGCTCTCTACTGCAGCCAACCACCTAAGGATCCTTGGATGAGAAACCTTATTCGAGTAATCCGTGAAATACTTTCAGAGGGGAGAAATGGCTTCACATGCCCAAGCCTAAAAATTGTAAACAGGAAGCAAGCAAAAATAAAAGTCACAAGTATATTCAATATAAATTAATGAATGAGTAAAAATAGTGATCAATTTTACCATGAAAGCCCAAGGAAAGCCGTATAATGTGGTCGTCTTTGGCTTTAGCTCTTTCAGTAAATATTTGACAGTCAAGTAGTAGCTGTCGTAACCCCAGGGATAATCGTTGAATCTCCTAAAATCATCAGCAAGCGCCAACAAATTATGTTCTATGACTTTCTTGACATCTCTTGCCAATAAAATGGAATGGACAAACCAAACTAAGCACAATTTCTCCCTGTAGTGCTTTGGTATGTCTTTATTCTTGAGATCCACTATCAAATCCTTCACTTTGTAGCTAGGTCCAACAATGCCCAACAACCTATCTTTTTTTACCTTGCGTTTGTTAGACCCTTTGTGGGGTGTTTTCTTGATGGCAGGTTCTTCTGGACGATCGCATCTCAAGCCCGTCACAATGGCAAACTCTTTCAATCCAAAACAAATCGGCATGCCACAGTAGTTGATTCAGACTTCATCCATATTATTTCTGCCCTCCTTCGGACCTCCATCATCCCCCATATACATGATCTTGCGCTTGAGAAGGCCATATACCATGATCATTGGGAAACGAAGAGGGCGGGGCCCAGACAGCTCAAGAAAGTATGCAAAGCAGCTTTTCTTAAAAAGTCCATCTATGTTTTCCTGCTTCATAATACTCCTAAGTTCGTCAAAAGGTTTTTCCAACTAACATTTAAGTACAAGATCACTAAATATTGCATTAGGGTTATTCATCGGCATCGCAACTCGAAATTTGTCAATACTAATGGTTTTGACAGAATCATGCTGGAATTTCGATATTATTTCACGCCCCATTGGTGGGGAGGAGTTATCACTTCCCTCGGACTGAGATTGTTCTGGAAGTTCCTCCGAATCTATCTGTACTCTAGCCTTTTTTGTTTGGTGATCGAAAGTTGATCCACTTTCTCCACTTTCTGTTTCTTTTATTTTGAGAGAAATCTTTTAAATACAAACAAAAGAAAAACAAAAAATACATTGCATTTGATGTCTGCATAATTTTTTTTTAAAAGGTGAGACAAATTTCAATAAATTATTCTTACCACATAACCAAAAAAAATACTCCAACGGACAACCCATCAGTTGGAACAGATGGGGAACCCGAATATATTTGAAGATCTATTTAATATATCCCTACAGATATTTCACCTGTTGCAACAGGTGGAAAAATTTCAATAAATTATTCTCTGCCACATTACAAGAAAATACTCCAACGGATAACCCATCAGTTGGAACAAATGAGGAATCTGTTTGAAGAACTATTTTAATATCTCCCAATAGATCCTCCACCCATTGTAACAGATGGACCACCACCACCACAATCAATGCCACGACCAATGCCACCAAGACCACCACCAATGCCACCAATACCAACACCAAGACCACCGATACCACCGCCAAAAACCACAAATACCAACACCACCAACAACAGCCAACACCAACACCACAAATACCATCCAACAATACCACGACAGTCAACAAAACACTAAGAGAAAAACTAGGGTTTTCTCGGGTGGTTCCTACTTTTTTAGCATCAAAACTCAAAATTGTTAACCCATTCTCGAAGATAATACAACTAAAAGTCTTCTTTGTTATCATTAACTAAAAAGCCCTATTTTTTAGAATAAAGAATAAATATAAAACTCTTCTCGAACTCTGTTACATGCGAATGTAGAGAAAACAACGAATACAAGCGGGAATGAAGTCGAAAAAAACAACTATATGTAGTCGTAAATGAGAAGAAAATCAACCTGTTTTGAAGGGTTGAGCAATATGTAGAGTAGTTGTTGTTTGTATTGTTGACAGGGAGAGGACACCCCGAGAGAGAGAAGAGCGACAACTTAAGATTTGAAATGAAAAGTTTTTTGCGCAAATGGATGATTTGTATGGGTTCATTTATAATTTTGGAAAAGAATGATAAGTTTTGAAATTGCTAATTTGATCCGAATTGATCTTAATTAATTTTAAAAAATTTAAAAGATATAGTTTTTAAAACATTGAGTTGATGAGAACTCATTTCTAATCAGAGTGATCGATCGACGACTTGGGTCGGGATGAACGCAATACCAGTGCCATGCAATTGCAAAGACCCGATTGGATTTGTAGTTGACCCTGCAAGCTCATTCATTCATCCCTAGTTCCACCTAAATCAACTTAGGTACTATCACTATCCTAATATTGAGTTGATAAGAACTCATTTCAACTTAGAGTGATCGATCGATGACTCGGATTGGGATGAACGCAATACCAACGCCATACAATTGCAAAGACTCGATTGGATTTATAGTTGACCCTGCGAGCTAAATCAACTTAGGTACTATCACTATCAACTTAGGTACTATCACTATCCTAACATTTAGTTGATGAGAACTCATTTCAACTCAAAGTGATCGATCGACGACTCGGGTCGGGATGAACGCAATACCAGTGCCATGCAATTGTAAAGACTCGACTGGATTTGTAGTTGAACCTGCGAGATAACTCATTCATCCCTTGTTCCACCTAAATCAACTTAGGTACTATCACTATCCTAACATTGAGTTGATGAGAACTCATTAACTCAGAGTGATCGATCAACGACTCGGGTCAAAATGAACGCAATACCAACACCATGCAATTGCAAAGACTCGATTGGATTTGTAGTTGACCCTGCGAGCTAACTCATTCACCCCTAGTTCCACCTAAATCAACTTGGGTACTATCACTATCCTAACATTGAGTTGATGAGAACTCATTAACTCAGAGTGATCGATCGATGACTCGGGTCGAGATGAACGCAATACCAACGCCATAAAATTGCAAAGACTCGATTGGATTTATAGTTGACCCTGCGAGCTCTCTCATTCAACCCTAGTTCCACCTAAATCAACTTAGGTACTATCACTATCCTAACATTTAGTTGATGAGAACTTATTTCAACTCAGAGTGATCGATCGACGACTTAGGTCGGTTTGAACATAATACCAATGCCATGCAATTGCAAAGACTCGATTGGATTTATAGTTGACCCTGCGAGCTCATTCATTCATCCCTAGTTTCACCTAAATCAATTGCTATGAAATCTGTTGCAACAAACGACTGAGATGTTGAAAATTTTCAAACAGGTACATATATGTTGCAACAGATGACATATCTGATTTAATTATCAAATAGATATTTGCATCTATTGTGACAGATAACTGATTGGAAATTTTTTAAAAAATATTTATATCTGTTGTAACAGATGATATATCTGATTTTATTAATTATCAAATAAACATTTTCATCTGTTGTCACAGATGACTGAGATTTTGGGATTTTTAAACAGATATTTATATCTGTTGTAACAGATGACTGAGCTGTTCGGATTTCTAAATAGATATTTATAATGTTGCAACAAATGACATATCTATTTGAAAATCTTTTTGTCTCTTTTAATTTTAAAGCAAGAAGCTTCTGTTCTGAGTAGATAATATCAAGTAGTAGTACTTACTACTAAAGACGGGAAAAAATATTTCTTGGATATCTCAAAAGTGAGTTCATTTAGTAGTCTTGTCTTGTCTTTTCAATATCAGTAGTCTTAGTCTTCCTCGTGCCCCTCAAATTATTAATGAAATTAATGAATATTAATTAATGAATATTGAAAACCACCACGTCTACGTACACAATACATCTATAGAAATTATCTCATATCTTCCTTCAGTTGCAGTTTATTTTATTCAACTCTCATCTTTTTCTCTCTCCTCTTTCGGGTCACAGCCTTTTTTCTCTCTTTTCTCTTCTCTTCTCATAAAGATATTTTTGGATCTAAACCCATCCATATCTTTTCTCGACTCAAATTTCTATTTTGATCCCCTTTTTGATATTAAGGTATGGTTCATTATTGCTCTTTCATTCTCGTCTTCTTTTTTGCATGTTATTTACATCTGTTTTTTATTTAATTACTATTTACTCATATCATATTTATTAAAAAAAATTTAAAGGAACTTGTAAGTGTTGAATAAACAATCCAAGAATTTTTATTACAATATGAGAAAAAAGTCATCTATTGGGAGAAGTTTAAAAGTCTTGTTGGCAGTATCATTTTTTTGTATGTATTTTGTTTGTTTCATTATTGTTGATGTAGTTATTGATGTTGTTGGTGGGGTTGGCGTTGTTGGAACTTTTTTGTTATTGATGATGTTGTTGGAACAAATGTTATTTCTTTTCTGATGATATTTATGTTGTTGTTGATGTTGCAACAAATGGAGATACTATTGGAACAAATAAAACCACCAGAAAGGCTGGTTTGATGTATCTCATCAGACTCCACATCTGTTGCAACAGACTCCATATCTGTTGCAACAGACTCCACATCTGATGCAACAGATGGACAATATTCTTTTTATGACATCAATTTTTTCCTCTTCTTTGTAGATATAAGAAACTGACAGTTGATCAACTCTTGACGGACTATCTCAAGAGGCTGCAGTAAAGATGGAATCGGAGGAATAAGCTGCTTGTAGATGGAACCACTTCATATGTGGGAGGTATGTATTACTGATAATGTTATCGTGGAAACACATATAGAGTGCACTGATTTTGTAAATGATATTTTTACTGATTAGTCATAGATCGTTCAAACAAGATATCTGCAATTTCACAGTTAAGTTTGGTAGGTCTAAACTGATAAGGCTGAGGGACCATGAATATGGTTTTGATAGCCTGTTAAGATTTAATGTCGGTTGTTGCTCATGTTTATTTGTCAATATTGTGAAGGGATCTAATTTTTATGTCATTGTAAAGAGATTCAATAGTGATTGGACTAACTTTTAGCGTGCATTGGACCCTTAGAGGGCCTTCGAAGCTTAGCACTACATCTAATAAGAACGAAAAACCAATATATTTATTGCCCTGGCCAAAATTTATATGGCTGAATTGCTCGTTCAGGGTGATGATTTTATGCCAAAATGTGCGGTAGGAGAATGCTTTCAAAGAAAAATGGGTGGTTGATGGAAGACTATATCATCTGAGAGCTAATTGAAGAAAAGAAATAGGGTAGAAAGTAACTTCTAAGGAATCTGGCCGGTGGAATTATCTTAACAGATGCGAGATCTGAATCAAGTGCAAATATGAAAGTGTATCCGATAATGTAATTTCATCTGTTGTGTATCTGGAAAAAAATAATGCAGATAGACACTTTGCTAGGGAGTTGCGTGGTCGGGATTATCACCTATATAGAAAATAGGAGAAGACCAACAAAGAAGCCTCACGGGCATTGAGGATAGAAATGATGTACAGCAAGTCTAGAAAACTTATGCCAACAGCAATTGCAGTTAAAATAAGGAATCTAAGCGAAGGCGGCAAATTTCTGAATTTTAAATTTCATCCCATGCCTTCTTGTTTGTGTTTTCGATCAGGTCCACTGTCGTTGACCTGATCGGAACCACAAACAAAATTGAAAGAAAAATAGAGTATCATTGATTCCTTAGCAATATGGTTATAATTGATTGTTTTTTCTTGCCTTGACATGCTTTCAACATTCCTTGGATAAGATTAGATGTTTGTTGTATTATGTGAATCCCGATAATTTTCAAGCTTGCCTTCAGCTTGTTGATTCTGTATTCAAGCTAGTCGTTGTCCTCTTCGAAGTTGGTAAAGAGTTCCTCATCTCTTGTGAGCTCGATCAGGAACACTACCTTCAAAGTTGTGGCATTCTAGAAGTCCTTCACAACACTTTCTTCAGAAGCCTTAAAGGATACATGGAGGTTCTCTTGTATTTTTTTTAGGTCAAAATGTGTTGATGCACGTTGAAGATGTGGTCCCAAAATTTGAACAACACACTTTTATCTAGCGTTGCTCCATGCATCTTGCTCAACCAATTTGATAAATTAGTAAGCATGGAGTTATATAGCGTGTGATCTAAACCGGCTCTACCAAGCCTATCAAACATTACGTAACTCTAAGCTCATTACTCTATCAAAAAAATATGACCGAGTTAGTGCACAAATCGAACGAGCTCAATCTCTCAGCCTTTCTTCTGATTGCTCTTCTCCAATATAGATGATAAGATATCTGCTATGCAAAAGTCTACACCGTTGCCAGACATGTTCCCAGGCAATCATGTCTGGGGATGGTGTAGACTTTTGCATAGCAGATATCTTGTCATCTATATTGGAGAAGAGTGATCAACAGAAAGGCTGACAGATTGGGCTTTTTTTCTATGTGCACTAACTCGAACATATTATTTTAATAGGGTAATGAGCTTGGAGTTACGTAACATTTGATAGGCTTGGTAGAGCCGGTTTAAATCACATGCTACGTAACTCCATGCTTACTAATTTATCAAATTGGTTGAGCAAGATGCATGAAGCAATGCTAGATAAAAGTGTGTTGTTCAACTTTTG
This sequence comes from Capsicum baccatum var. pendulum, assembly GCA_030864225.1. Classification (NCBI taxonomy): domain Eukaryota; kingdom Viridiplantae; phylum Streptophyta; class Magnoliopsida; order Solanales; family Solanaceae; genus Capsicum; species Capsicum baccatum. The sequence continues at coordinate 16,620,886 of CM061560.1, forward strand.
GGACCACATCTTCAACGTGCATCAACATATTTTGACCTAAAACAAACACAGCGACCCTTCATGTATCCTTTAAAGCTTCTGAAGAGAAAGTGTTCTGAAGGGCTTCTAGAATGCCACAACTTTGAAGGTAGTGTTACTGATAGAGCTTATAAGAGACGAGGAACTCCTTACCAACTTTGAAGATGGTAACGACTAGCTTGAATACAGAATCAACAAGCTGGAGGCAAGCTTGAAAATTATCAGGATTCACATACTACAACAAGCATCTGATCTTCTCCAAGGAATGTTGAAAGCATGTCAAGGCAAGAAAACACAATCAATTATAACCATATTGCCAAGGAAGCAATGATACTCTATTTGCCTTTCAATCTCGTTTATGGTTTCGATCAGGTCAACGGCAATGGACGTGATCGAAAACACAAACAAGAAGATCGGATGAAATTTAAAATTCAAAAATTGCCGTCTTCGCTTGGTTTTCTTATTTTCACTACAGTTGTTGTTGGCGTAAGTTTTCTGGACTTGTTGAACATCATTTCTACCCTCGATGCCCGTGAGGCTGCTTTGTTGGTCTTCTCCTATTTTCTACCTAGGTGATAATCCCGACCAAGCAGCTCCCTAGCAAAGTGTCCATCTGCATTATTTTTCTTTCAGAGACACAACAGACGAAATTACATTATCGGATACACTTTCATATTTGCACTTGATTCAGATTTCATATCTGTTAAGATAATTTCATCGGCCAGATTTGTTAGAAATTACTTTCTACCCTGTGTCTCTTCTTCAATTAGCTCTCAGATGATATAGTCTTCCATCAACAACCCATTTTCCCTCGATAGCATTCTCCTACCGCACCTTCTGGCATATAATCATCAACCTGAGCGAGCAACCCAATCATATTAATTTTGACCGGGACAATAACTATATTGATTTTCCATTCTTATTTGATGCAGTGCGGGGCTTCGAGGGGCCTCTAAGTGTCCAATGCACACTTAAAGTTAAGTCCAATCGCTATTGGTTCTCTGCAGTGACGATAAATATTGATCCCTTCTCAAAACTTGACACACATAAACACGAGCACCAACCGTCAGTAATTCGTAACAGGATATCTGCACCATCTTTATGAGGTCCTCAGCCTTATCAATTTTGAACCCATCAAATTTAACGGTACAATGCAGGATCTTATTTGAATGATCAATGCCTAGTCGGTTAAAAACTGCATTCACAAAAATATTGTACTTTGTGTGTGTTGTCCTGGTAACCTTATCAGTAATACATACTTAACTCCCACACATATGATAGTGGATCCATCTGCACGCACCTTATTCTTCCTAGCCCATTTATGGCTTAAATTGAATAAACAAATGACTAGCTTGTTGCAACAAACCACACATCTGTTTATATTGTCAATCAATTGGAGACATCTGTTACGACAGTGATCAACCTGTTGTAGAAATCAAACAGATATATACATCTGTTGCAAAAAGATTGTCAATATGTTGTAAGTTATCTAACAGAAAGAATATATTTTGTAACAGATTACCCATTTATTAGATTTACTTTAAAGCAATTTTCTTTTCTTTCTCAGATACAATAATTTATAAATAGGTCCCTCCTTACAAATATGGATGATCCAGATTTGTACAAGAATATTCATATCGAGTCCTTGCGTGAACTTCAAAGGCAGTTTGATTGATGAACTCCAGAGAGATATTTGGCTAACTTCGGAGCAAGGCTGCCGGATGAATGAAAGATGTCTGATTGACAATAATAATAATAGTAGTAATAATAATTAGGTAATGTTTTTTATTTTAGCGATTATTTTCCTCCTTTTGTATATCAAATCTACCCAAGGGATTCAAAAATCTATGAACATTCATTTCATTTTGTTGTCGACTTTGAATTTTTAATTCTTATTTAGTATTTAACAATAATCATTCTGTTTATTCCTTGTTCTCAACATGTCGACGGTTGGTGGTAGGGATTGAGCAGCAATTTGTGTCAACAGTTAGAGGTTAATCTGCTACGACAGATCAATCATATGTTGCACCTGGCGGTTATTAATAAAAAAAGGCTATTGTTGTTATTGAGAGGGTGAAAAGAAAGACATGACTCAGAGTTCCGATTATTCAATATGAAAAATATTTTGAAAATAAATAACAAACAAAATTTATAACCACAATTTTAATAACTGATCATGACTTTTCACCATTTTTGTTTTTTAAATTATTTATTATAGAATAAAATGATTATTATTTTATTAAGGAATTTGAAAAGGTATTTTTTTTATAAAATAAAAAAGTAAGCAAATTTAGATTAATGATATGATGATATAGTTATTTTAAAAAAAAAAATAGATTATATGTTGCAACAATTAAATTATCTGATGCAACAGGTTCACTATGGTAGGAACAGATGATATATTTGTTAACACAAATGATTTATCTGATATAACCTATATCGAGTCACAACTCAATAAAATCAATTCTTGGAAAGAACTAATTAATAATAGTAATTTGAAAAGTCATGACTTATCACAATATTTCTTAATTTAATTAATTCATTACTTTTCACATTAACAAAAAATGTAATTAATAAATGAAGGTGAACAGTTAGATTATATGTTGCAAAAGATATGTTATCTGATGCAACATATTTTATATTTATTGCAACAAATAATATATCTGTTGTCACGGATGTGTTATCTGATGCAACAGATATAGAATCTGTTGCCACAACTCAATAAAAACGGTTCTTCGAAAGACTAATTAATAATAATAATCTGAAAAGTCATGATTTATATCACAATATTTATTTTCTTAATTTAATCAAAAATTTAATTAATGTATGGAGGTGAATAATCGCGTCTTTTTGCCTCTCATTCAAATTCAATCCTCTATAAATAGTCCGTTCTTACTCAATCGTTCATTCAAATACACACTCTATTTATTTATTGCATCTCGTCTTTCATATTACACTCTAGAAGATAAGATTATGGCTGACCCTATGTGGGACGTTGCTTTTCTGCAAGACGCCGTGAATGAACTTCGGAATCAATTTCGTGATCTGCAATGGGAATTGGGAAGAGTTAGATCAAGAATGCTCCGCGAGATACGCAGGCTGAGGAGGGCCTTGTTGCTACTTCCGGTTGAAGATTGGTCGGCTGGCAATGATAATGCTGATAATAATAATAATAATTAAACTATTATTTTTCTTTTAGTCTATTATATGTATTTTTATTTGTTTAATAAATAAATTATGTTTGATCTTTGACGTTTTAATCCATATTTAATTTTCATTCTGTCTATTATCTTCTCAACAAACATTTCGACGATTCGATGTAAAAAAGAATAATTTAGAATCCAGTAGCAATAACAAGATGTATCTGTTGGGTTTGTGGCAAGGGTTGATTTGTGTTGTTTCAAACAGATTAATCATTCGTTGAAACAGATAATTAGTCTGGTGCAACAGATAAACATCCTGATACAACAGATAATACGTCTAATACAACAGATAATACGATGATGCAATAGATAAATAGTCTGATGCAATAGATTACTCATCTGATGCACCAGATAATTGATCTGTTTAAATTGTGGGCGCTTTTGTTGGATTCATAATTGGGGTTCTATCAATTGTTGAAAAAACAGAAGTGTACCCAGATAACAAATACGAATAAAAACCATAATTTTACTTACCAAAGTAACCTATGAAGTAATGCCAGAGTGGAAAGTGATGTAGTAAACAAAATTTGACCTAAGAAATTGGTCAGATCGCAGCAGTAGCGTTGTACCAACAACAACAACAACAACTGGTCGACAAGAAGAAGATGAAGCAGAAGATGATGAATAAAGCAGCAGAAACAGAAATAATTAACAACAAAAATCGCTAAGAGAGAGAAAACAACAATGGATGAGAAGAGAGAGAAAAACGTCTTTTTTCCCTCCGTTTTGTGTTATTTTAGGTATACATTGGGATCAAAGTATAAATTTAAAAACTTGTGGGTTATTTTAAAACTTCCCCAACTTTCTTAATACATAATAAAATAATTGTCACCTACAACTAATAATTAAGACTTGTGTCACTTATATCTTATTTTAAAACTCTTTTGTCACCTGTGGCTCAAACCCCCCTCTTTCTCTCTTAATTTCTCTTTAATTTCTACAAACTAACAAATCTTTTCAATTTTTTAAACTAGCGTTTAGTTCAAATTTGAAGATTCTCATACATTAAAATAGATCAAAGTAGTATTTTAGTTGCAACTAAGATTCAGTTTCTTTTCATGTTAGTTGCTACTATTTCTATTTTATGAGTATTTCTCTTATTGGTTAAATCAAAAATTGAATCATTAAGGACTAAAAATCGATAAACTGAACCAATAAACATAAAATCAAATGAACCGATCGATGCACACCACCACCTTAGTTGTCACTCTACATAACTTGCCTTTAATTTTAGGAGGTACCTTCTTATCACACAAAACTCGAGAGACGATCCTCCATTTCATCCATCCTGCACCAATACTGTATGTAACTTCCTCGTCAATCTCCCTATTCTCTTGTATCATAGACCCAGGATACTCAAAACTATCTCTCTTTCGAATGGTCTAGGAATCCAGCTTTACTACCACGTTAGCCTCATGTTCCATCTCGCTGAACTTACACTCCAAGTACTCTATCTTGATCCTGCTCAACCTAAAACTTTTAGACTCTAGAATTTGTCTCCATACCTCTAATTTATCATTAACACCTCATCAAGTCTCGTCAATCAAAACTACATCATCAGCAAATAACATATACCAAGACACCTCCCTTTAAACATGTCGAGTCAAAACATTCATCACCTAGGCAAATAAAAATGAACTTAAAATCGAGCTCTGATGTAACTCCATCAAAACAAAAAAGTATTTTAAATCTTCGCTCCATCACATATGTCCTTAATCAACCCAGCGTAGGCCGCCAAAACACCTCTAACCTCCAAATATCTAAATTATAAATACAAATATTTTTAAATTAATATTTCTATTTTTGGTTTGGTGGGTGAAAAAGTGAAACCCATGGGCGTTAAAGTGGGTTTTAGGGTATTTTCCACTTGCACTATTTGCCCCTCTCTCTCTATATAGCTGCTCAACATTGCCCTTCTATTATAGCATAATATATATATATGCCGCCAACTTTGCCTTACACTTTCTATTAATAGTTTTTTTCATCTCTGCTCCCTTGACAACTCCGCTGATTTTCTTGATTCATCATCAAGAATCACTTGTTATATTGGTAAAATTTCTCATTTTTCTATTACCCTTTTGAAAGATTCTTGGATTTTAGTTGTGAGATTTTGCTTGCTTGGTTTATGTACATGTATTTTTTTTGTGTTTGGTTTTATGAATTGGGGTTTTCCTTTTTTCTTTTTTTTTTTTTTTTTTTGCTATATAGTTGTTGAGATTGGATCTTTTAGAAAAGCTGGATTTTTCATGTTTTTGTTATTAGTTTCATTTTCTTGATTCATCATCAACCAAACCTACTGCTCATGTATTGGTAAAATTTCTCTTTTTTTTTTACACCCTTTTAAAAAATATTTTTGGGTTTTAGTTCTGAGGTTCTGCTAATTTGGTTCATGTTCATCTTGTTTGAATTTTTGAGTTATTAGTTTTAAGATCCTGCTTGTTTGGTTCATGTGCATATTGTTTTCTGTGTTTTATGAATTGGGGTGTTCCTGATTTTGCAATTAGTTGTTGAGATTCTGTTTGTTTGGTTCATGTACATGTTGGTTTCTGTGTTTTATGAATTGGGTTTCTCCTGTTTATGCTGCTAGTAATTGTTGAGATCTCTTATTTGGTGGAGTTGTGTTAAAAGATTGAATCTTTTAGTTGTGAGATTCTGCTAGTTTGGTTCATGTGCATGTTGTTTTCTGTGTGTTTATGAATTAGGTTTTTCCTGTTTTTGGTATTAGTTGTTGATATTCTGATTGTTTGGTTCATGTACATGTTGGTTTGTGTGTTTTATGAATTGGGTTTCTTCTGTTTATGCTACTAGTAATTGTTGAGATCTCTTATTTGGTGGAGTTGTGTTAAAAGATTGAATCTTTAAGAAAAGTTGTTGTTTTGTTTTACTGTTTTTATTAGTTTTATTTTTCTTGATTTATCAGCAGCCAACCCCACTTGTTGTATTGGTAAAATTTTCTCATTTTTCTATTACCCTTTTGAAAGATTATTGTGTTTTAGCACCCAAGGGTGTGGCCTAGTGGTTCAGCGAAGTTGGGTTGAGCATCATGAGATATCAGATTCAATTCCCAACCTAGACAAACACTAGGTGATTTCTTCTCTACTGCTCTAGCCTTGGTGGACAGAGTTATATGGTAATTGATGCTGGTGGGAGGTGGCAGGTATCCTGTGGAATTAATCGTGGTGCGCGCAAGCTGATCCGGACGCCATGGTCATCCAAAAAAAAAGATTATTGTGTTTTAGTTGTGAGATTCTGCTTGTTTGGTTTATCTACATGTTTTATGAATTGGTGTTTTCCTGTTTTTGCTATTTGTTTTGACATTCTGCTTGTTTGGTTCATGTGCATGTTGTTTTCTTAGTTTTATTGAGTTTTTTCTGCTTTTGCTTTTAGTTGTTGAGATCTCTCTGGCTTTTTGGAGTGGTGATGGGGGTTCCAATCATTTGGTGAAATTCTGTTTCAAAAGATTGAATGTTTAAGAAAAGCTGGATTTTTCCTTGTTTTGTTATTAGTTCAGTCAACTCCACTACTTATATTGGTAAAAGTTGTCATTTTCTATTACCCTTTTGAAAGAATTCTTGGGTTTTAGCTATGTTACATGGGATTCTGTTGGTTTGGTTCATGTACATGTTGTTTTCTGAGTTTGATGAATTGGGTTTTTCTTGTTTTGTTATTAGCTGTCAAGATCTCTTTTTCTTTTTGGGTGGGGTGGGGTGGGGTGGGGTGGGGTGGATGGGGGGTCCATCATTTGGTGAAATTCTATGTTAAAAAGATTGAATCTTTAAGAAAAAGCTGTAATTTTCCATTACCCTTTTGAAAGATTCTTGGGTTTTAGACGTGAGATTTTGCTTTTTTTGGTTCATGTACATGTTGTTTTCATCCACGTGTTTGAGTTTTATGAATTGTTTTTTTCCTTTTATTGCTTCTATTAGTTGTGAGATTCTGGTGGTTTGGTTCATGTGCATGTTGTTTTCTGACTTTTATGAAATTGGTTTTTTTCCTGTTTATGCTATTTGTTGCTGAGGTCTCTTATTCGATGAAATTCCACGTTAAAAGGTTGAATTTTTTAGAAAAAAACTGCAGTTTGAAACTCTGAGTCCTATTGTTTTTTCATTGCCCTTTTAATGGATTCTTGGGGTTTTCCTGTTTGTGCTGTTAGTAGTTGTGAGATTCTGCTTGTTTGGTTCATGTATATGTTGTTTTATGTATTGGGTTTTTTCCTTTTTTGGCTATTAGTTGTTTAGTTCTCTTATTTGGTGAAATTCAGTGTTAAAAGATTGAAACTTTAAGACAAAGCTGGATTTTGAAATTTTGAATCTTTTTGTGAGCTTTGAATTCAAAGTCAAAAAACATAACTTGTAGCCGGATGACATGTAGATGGAAAATGACCTTTGAACCTCTCTCTGTCATATGTTTGTTGCTTTGCATAGTAATATGAATACATTAATGAAAGAAATTTGTTTTGTCTTTTTCTCCAATTCTTTTCTATTTTCACTTTTTTGGTTTGTTATGCATTGTTTAGTATGATAATGATATGGAATGACCTTTGATATAGAATGGGGATTCATGTAGCCGTCTCCAATTTGTCTTGGACCGAGTAGTATTTGTTGTAGTTTGTTTGTTCTGCTGTGGCTAAGTATAAGTCCAGAAACATTTTGGTGAAAACTTTGGGGTTATGTCATGATACTCTGGCTTTTGCTTGTATTGTTGAAGTCCTTAAATCGGATTTTTAAAAAAAATGGACCTTAGTAATGTTTGCAAATTGGATATGCCGTCTTAATGTGATTTGATTTAGTGAATGTAGATGGAGAGTGCTTATCTTTTAACTTTTGGGATAATTCATAGAGGATGATTAGAGAATAGCTTTCCTGATATATAGTAATTTACTACTAGTCTAATTTTGAGCAAATGCAATTCTCTAAAAGTTACAACTTACGGAGGACATGACCCTTGCTAGGAAGGTGTGGAGGACGCGGATTAGGGTAGAGGGTTAGTGGGTAGGAGTTCGTCCCTAACAGTAGGGAAGTGTGTTTTGTTTGTATTTGTGCCTAGAGTTTTTCGTGGTGCGTTGGTGATGTGTATAATTTCAAATAGATAGTTTATAGTATTATCTTGTGGTTGTCTTGTTTCCTGCATTAGCTAGCAGTTCCATTTTGTTTTGTGCTTTTATGTTTTTTTGTTTGTTATACTGTTATCTGTCCTGTGTCCTAAGTCGGGGGTCAATCGGAAATAACCTCTCTACTTCATCTTAGGTATTGGTATGGACTGCGTACACTTTACCCTCCCCAGACCCCACTTTGTGGGAATACATTGGGTATGTTGTTGCAATTCTCTAAAAGTTGATTATTTTAGCCTGAAGTTGGGGAACATGTAGAAGAAGTATTGAACATCCTTCGTTGAATTCCCTGAAATAGGAAATCAAGACTTGCATATGCAACAAAAGCAAGAATGCATTCTTTAGTCTGATTAACCATGCCGATTTGTCTGAGAGGATATTGATATTGTGACTATGCAATGCTTTTTCAATTATTCCTTGAGCCGAGGGTTTATCGCAAACGGCCTCACTTCCTCCCAAGGTAGGAGTAACGGTTTGCATACGCTCTACCCTCCCTTGACCCACTTGTGGGATACACTGGGTGTGTTGTTGTTGCCATTTGTGTGTAATGTGCATTGTTAGCCCTTCATTCATAGCCATTAGTTGACATTGTAAAACGAACAAGTGTGACACTTGTTTCACAACATGGAGCTTCGAGTGAAGAACAGAAAGCCACTCGCTTGCCTCTTCTCATTATGCTCCAGATATTCATAGCCTTTTTGTTTTAGAAATGGACTTAATAGAATTTCATTTCTTTTTCATCTACCACAGGGCGTATATCGTCAAAATGTCATTACCCATTAGTCTTGACATTGTAAAAGGAACACGGTATAACACTCCTTACTGTAGAATCATAGATTACTATGCCACTAGATTTTATTTTTCACAACATGGAGCTTCGAGTGAAGAACAGGAAGCAACTCGCTTGCTTCTTCTCATAATGCTCCAGATATTTAAAGCCTTGTTTTTTAAGAAATGAACTATCAGATTTTCATTTCTTTTTCATCTACGACACGGCATATATCATCAAAAACATCAAATTAAATTTGGTTCATTTGTGTGAAATGTGAATTTTAAGCCTGTTAATTGGAGAATCATAGATTACTATGCCACTAGATTTACTAGATTTTATCTTCACAACATGGAGCTTCGAGCGAAGAGCGGGAAGCCACTCGCTTGTTCTTCTCATAATGCTCCAGATATTCAAAGCCTTGTCTTTTAAGAAGTGAACAATCAAACTTTCATTTCTTTTTTATCTACTACACGGGATATATCGTCAAAATGTCAAATTTACTCGCTATCGCATTGAGCTTGTAGCCGCTTCTCCATTGCTGCTACTCTGACATCAACAGTTTTTTGTAGAATTGGGTTCATACATAGCTCTAGGTACTCATATTTATATGCATGTCATTAATGTTAAGGAGAGAATTTATAACACTTGAAATGGACTTGTTGACTTCTGTCAACAAGCAAATGAGCGCTCGAGGTTGATTTGATTCTTTTTCCTTTTGCTCTTGGTATGTATGTCGAACTCCTTAGCTTCGTACATATACCATAATTGTGTGGTGTACTAGGCGTTCTGCTTGAACATATCCCTATTTATAACTTGTGCATTTCATGATCACTTTTAAATTTGATCACAGGTAAAACATGTCGACCGTGAGGCTTCCCTCCACTTGCATGTTCAACGCGGCACCTCAGAGCCAAAGAAAGACTGCATTTGTTAGAATGCCATTTTCACTCGGTTCTGTAAGGAGCATCTCTAAGTCCTTCAGTTTGAAAGCCGACTCTGGGTTTAAAGTATCAGCGAACGCTTACAAGGTCAAACTGGTTTGTCCGGATGGTACCGAACACGAGTTTGAAGCACCTTCCGATTCCTACATCCTCGATGCAGCTGAGGACGCTGGAGTCGACCTCCCTTATTCTTGCAGGGCTGGTGCTTGCTCAACTTGTGCTGGGAAGATCGAGTCTGGCTCTGTCGATCAATCTGATGGATCTTTTCTGGACGACAACCAAATAAACAACGGCTATGTGCTCACTTGTGTTGCTTACCCAACCTCTGATTGTGTGATCCACACACACAAGGAGGGTGATCTTTACTAGATAAAATTCAATTTCTAGTTATGCTTGATGATGTTGATCTTGGTCTAAAGTAAAAGAACTAGATATTGCTTTTTATTCCTTCTAGTATCAGAACTAAAGTGTTCAACCAAGAACATGTTTTTGTTTCATAAATGCTTATGTAATGCAGTCTTTTCTTAAATATGAATATGCTAGTGGCTTTATATTTTGCCTAAATCCTTGATGAATATGTTGGTGGTTTTATACACTTTTGTGGTGGACTCTTCCTCGGACCCTGCTCATAGCAGGAGTTTTAGTGTACTGGGTTGTCTTTTTTTCCCTTGATGTTTCATTTAATTCTGTGCTTCTTTTTACTAATTTGCATTCAAGTTTGTTGAGTTGAGGTCTATCGGAAACAACCTCTCTACCTCAGCTCTGAGTTGAGGGTACGTTGGGATCAAATAAGTGAGGATTTGTGTTTGATAGGAAGCATGTACCGATGTTTAGGGTCATCGAGATGTGTTGATTTTACTCTCCCTAACTACCATGTTCATGATATTGAGCAACATCAACAATATATCCAATGTAATGTGTACGCAGATTTTATTCTGACCCGGTAAAGGGGTTTTTTCAGGTGGATTAAACAATATGAAGTAGTTAGACAAAAGGTAAAGAGATTGTTTCCGGTGGATCAAACAGTATGAAGTAGTTAGACAAAAGAAATAATGGAAGTGAAGAAGTCAAGATATAATATTGAAGAAAGCACGACAATGCACGTTAAAATGAGCCAAGGATTTATCGAAAATAACCTCTCTACAAGGGAAAGAGTTATTCTTTTGAGCCAAGGGTTTATCGGAAACAACCTCTCCACAAGAAAAAGAGTTATGGTTTTGCATATGTAATTTGTTTTTTGTACTTTCACCAAACAGAAGTAAAAGGGCAATCCGTTGCACTAAAACTCTCGCGCATAGCAAGGTTTTGTGAAGGGCCCCACCATAAGGGTGTATTGTACGTAGGCTTACCTTGCATTTCTGCCAGAGACTGATTCCACAGCTTAAGCTCCTGACCTCCTGATCACATGACAACAACTTTATCAGTTACTCCAAGGATTCCTTTCAACACCACCACACAGAAAAGTCCTTTTTTAATTATCTTTAATGAACTTATTAATTTTTCTAGAAAAGATATTTTAGTACATTTTGACCAAACGAACATGAAAGGATCGAAAAATCAAATAAATATTTTCATCCTTACCAAACACACCCTATATCTTCAAGAATCCCCTTGGCTTTTCAAAAAGCCTAAAGGGTATAATTTTTAAGCATGAAAGACAAGAACATTATTCAAAAGACTTATGGTAAGATTGTATTGTCAAAAAACTTTTTGTTCAAAGGGACAAGAAAATGAAAGAAATAAAATAAGAAATTGGACCTAATTGGATTGAGAATAAGAATAAAGTTCAATCTAAAGTTTTAGATAGAAAGAGAGGCAATCATACAAAGTTTATCATCAAGTTGTAATTTCATAATGACTATTTGATCAAGAGAATAATACTTTGGTATATAAAAAGGACCTTTTTGGGAGAAATCTACTTAGTTAATTGTGCAAAAAAATGGTTTTTAGTGTAATTTAGAACTATTTTGTAGTAATAATAAATTCCTAGTTGTAGCATCTTCATGGGGCCATTTAACCCTATGTGTTATAAATATATGATTAATAGTTAGTGATTGAAAAGAAGTGGATTCTTGTTGAATGTTGATTATTGAAAGAATAATTGATGATTATTTGAAGCTAGTAATAATTAGCAAAGATTTTTATTTACATGAAAATGATTGATGCTTGAAGAGCTACAATTCAATTATAAATAAAACTCTTTATCATTACTTTTTCTGGTCCGTTTGATTTTATATGACGTCATTCGTATTTTAAGAATCAAACATTTTTTTGTTTTACTTTAAGCATTGCTTTATTTTTATTTATTTTTCTCTTTTTTGTTTTCGACTAGGTATTTAATATTTATTTTAGATCAAGCTAATTAAGATTTGCATCGAGAAATCTCACTTGAAAGTGTTGTATTCTTATACACTTCTAGTAGAACTTCTCGATATAAATCTAAATCTCTAATTAAAAATGAACTGATATTTATTATCCCATCATAATTTTTAATGATTTTTTATTTGTTCAACCCAATCTATTTTCACCTATGTAAGTTATTATTAATCATCCATTAAATTAAGACTCTAAAAAGGAGAGAGAATAAGTGAAAAGTTGGTAGATATTAAAAGTGGGTTTTAGTGGTAAGTTGCTTGATTTGGAGATAAGAATTAGAAAGTCAAATGATAACAAAAGAATAATTAGTAACTTGGCTTATGCTTCAAACTAAATGGTAAAGAAAAAATATCATTTCATAATTGGCAATTATGGAGAATAATAAATTTGTCATTCAATTGCAATGTGAAAGGTTAAAAGGGAATCATATAAAGATCAAAAGCTACTTACTTTTTTTTTTTTACAATTGACATTCGATATTCACTTTAAGACTTAATTAATTTAGTTTCGTGTTGTGTAAGATTCTGTAAAAATGAAATCATTTTTTTTTTTCAATTGGTATTCGATATTCACTTTAACACCTTGATTAACTTGGTTTTGTGATGTGTAAGATTCACTAAAAATGAAAGTATTTTTTATTAAATTTTCTCCCACTCTTATAATTCGAAACCAAAATATTTGGTTACAAATAGAGAAATGTCATTCATCTCATCACAATCATTGTTTTATCCAAAGTTAGTTACTTTTTAATGTTTTTTAATCGGTGTTCGTTATTCATTTAAGGCATCAACTAATTCTGTTTCGTGTTGTGAAAGATTCATTAAAGACGTAAGAATTGTTCACTAGATTGTTTTTCATTTTCAAAGCTTGAACTCTAAACTTTTGTTTAAAGATAAAGTAAGTTTATCCATTCATTCACAATCTTTATTGTACTAGGAACTAGTTATTCTTTTATGTTTTTCAATTGATGTCTAATATTCGTTTAAGATCTCGACTAATCTAAATTCTCATTTGTATAAGACTCAATAAAAGTGAAAGAAGTTTATGCTAAGGATTTTTTTTATTTTTAGATTCAAACAACAGACTTCTTATTAAAAAAAAAAAATTTCATCCTATCACAATTCACAACAAGTATTTAATGTTTCTATTTTCTCCTAGGCCCTAAGTATAGTGGGGGCTGTTTGTTTTTCCAAAGAAAATTCAAGTCAAATACAACAATGAATTGGATCTTAATTTGTTGCCATCATTTTTTGCCCTAAACTTTATTGCCTATAAATAGACTCAAGTGATACTGAAAAATAATTTTATATTTCATAATGAATACAGTGTTTGGTATTAATAATAAAACTAATCTAGCTTTCTGCATCTATAAAGCAAATAATAAATACGTGTACTTTAGTAAAATAAATACTCAATTAATATATTTTTAAAGAAAATGTAGGGTGCTGTATAAAATATTATACACGCCCGAACATATATATTAACATCTAAAGCTTTAAAGTTCCGCTTGCAAAACATTCAGCTATTTTCCTGATTTTAAGGCTGCATTTTTTCATCCTATACCAAATTTTATACAATTTTTTTTTTTTATAATTATACTTGATTTATGTTCGATTTAATAGATTCCGAAGCATCAAATATTTACACCTAGGTCCGCCCCTGCAACTCTCTTTAATTGAGTCTAAAGAGATGGAACAATTTTTACTATAGCTTTCATGAAGATCAAAGTAGCATATAGCATATAATAACTAATTTAGTTCGATGGACTAATCAAAGTTCTACAAATCACTAATAGACTCTATACACCTAAATGACTATAAATAATACAAAATAAAAGATCAATTGTAGAGACATTATATTGAACACAATCACAAAAGACAATAATTAAACAACATAATTGACAACATTATATTGACAAAATAATGTTTTTTATATCTCCCACATCGCGCTATTAACCTCATTTTTTATATCGAATGATTTATTTTCTTTATAACATGCAAAATATATGTTGAACGGGTAAAAGTAAACGAAAGAATTACAAAAAAATAACTAAATGAGTTTTTGCTATATATATTTTGAACTACACATTTCATACTCAAAAGATTTCTAATCTAAAGTTTCAAATATATAACGTTGAAGTAAATTGAAAAAATAACTAAAAATTAAATAATTTTTAAACCATAATGAAACACTATTTAGGAGTATAAAAATGACTATTTGTCCATTTCTTTATCTCTTTAGTACCTTACCCAAACCGTGTATAGAGAAAAATAAATATATATATATACACAAAAAAAAAAAAAAAAAAAAAAACTAGTTTAATGTATTAAAGCTCCCATTATATGTGGTGTTTGGAGTACCGCCGAATCACAAGATTTATGCATGCAGTCTTTCCATGCATTTATATTAGAGAATGTTTTCATGTCTTAAATCAGTGACCTCCTAATCATATAACGATAACTTTATCAGTTATTATAAGACTTCTTCACTGTTTAAAAAGAAAAAAAAAACATGCACAATGAAAATTAAATAATTTTGAAACCATAATTAAACATCATTTAACAGTTTTAAAATGACTATTTGCCTGTTTCTTTATCTTTTTACTTTAATGGAGTACCCAAAACGTGCCTAGAAAAGAAGAAAAAAAAAAAGAACAACAAATACAGCCACAAAAACAAGTAGTGTCATGTATTAAATTAAAGCTTCCGCTACTTACGAGGTTTGAAGTACAGTCAAATCATAAGAATTAATGCATGCAATCCTATCTTGTATTTCTATCGAAGGTTGTTTTCACGACTTGAACCACTGACCTCCTGATCACATAACGATAACTCTAAACAGTTATTCCAAGAATTCTTCACAAAAAAAAACTAGTCTGATGTATTAAAGCTCTCGTTATATGTGAGGTTTGAAGTGCAATCGAACCAGTACAAGAATTTATGTATGCAATTTTATCCGATATTCTTTTCACGACTTAAATCAATGACCTCTTGATCAACGATTATATAACAATTACTTTATCAATTACCCTTAGACTTTTTCACGAATTTATTTTATTTTATTTTTTTTAGAAAAAAAAAGTAAATGAAAAATGAAAAAGAGGAGGGACAAGATTATAAGAGAAAAGAAAAAAGTGGGGGAAAAGTGCAAGTTAAGGAAAATGATGAGGCCAATGGAGAAATAGCACCGACCTTTGAAAGATGGGCACGAAGTTCGAGGAGGATCCCAACACGGACGGTGTTTAACACGTGGCCCATTCCTACCAACAGTGATAGATCCTATTTATTTATTTATTTATTTATTTATTTATCTTAAAATCAAAGAATAAAAAATATTTTTTCTCTAAATTCATTTTCATTTATTTTATGTTATCTTCAAAATACAGTCTGGTGCGTTAAGGCTCGCCTACTATATGCATAGCATCGGAGAATATGTTCTAACCACAAAAATTTATTATAATAATCTTATCAACTTATGTTTCTGCCACAGGTTGTTAATATTTGCGTATGTTCATCCTAAAATATAAATTTTCACTCGATATAACTATTCTATGCTAGCATATCGTTTTTTTTATTTATGTTGTGTTACGAAATTCTTTAGAAAATGTCTAATATTTCTTCTTCAATTTGATCTTTTTTGCGACTTTCAAAATAAACTTGCTTTGTCTCTTCGTCTCTTTCATTTGAATCAAATATTTCGATGAAAGCAGCTTCTCTTTTCGTCCCTCGTGAGAGGAAAAATCACAGTCTATCTATTTATATATGTATCAACAAATTAATGTGATTTTAGGATCATAGATCACTAGTACAGAATTCACGAAAAAAAAATCAACGTGAAAGACTCATGAGATTATGAGATTCTCGAAGTAGACGGAATGGAAAATGAATGAAATAAAATAGTCTGACATAACTGTATGATAAGGAAAGTTCGAGGCTTTACGCTTATCAGAGTTACCAACCTGACTAATCTAACTATAAATTTCTATTAATGTCACGATAAATATAAATGTAGAATACTACTCTAGTACATTTATCGTTTCTTAAATTTGTTTTTTTTTTGAACTTTTTCTTATTAAAATTTAATTCAAGTCAAAAATCAATATTTCGGACGGAAAGATCAAAAATAAAATGATTAAAATTTTAGATTCGTACAGTTTTATAATTAGATTTTGCATTTACATAACTGCCAATAACAATATGATAAATTTGGTTGGAAGAAAAATAAAAGTAAAAGGTCAATAAGATATTATGAAAATGTGGATAAAGATTTGAATTATTTTATTTGTTTTTTGGTAAACGATTTGAATTATTTTTGTTAGGCTGCCTTGCATTCCCATGGACATAAAGAATAATACAGTAATAATAATTAATAGGATAAGATGATAGAGATTGGTATGTGAAACCATTTTTTTGTTTTTGCTAATCATGTAAAACATGAAACCCCAAGAATTTATTTTTTGTCTACCACTTTACATTGAATCTGACTTGAATTTCTATTTTTCAATTTAATATTACTACACACAACTTGGGTTTTTGAGTCCTAGCAATTGGAAACTTTGATAGTGACTTCCTTTTCACTCAATAAATAAATATTTTAATATTATCTAGTGAGTTATTTGAATAGTAATAATTTTATTATCACGGTGAAATAAAATAATATTATAGTTTCGATATCGATAACTAATCTCAAGATGAGTTATAATATTTTATCTCAATCAAATATGAGTATTGAGATAATAAGCTCATTCTAAAATTAATTTTAATATTAGTTATTCCTCGTTCCTTGTACCAAATGAGCTCTCAGTACTTATGCATGTTTTGAAAAGGTTTAATGGTATATTTAAGAGTTAATACATAAAAATGACTCTAAATTTGATACTAAATTATAACTTTGACCTTAAACTTTGATAATGCACAAATAGGACCTTTAGCTATTCAAAATCTGAACAAATATGACCTCCGATTTTGCAACCCCATGTGTGAGTCTCACTCGCACCTACATGGAAAGGTAATCCAATCACACAGTGTCACGTCGTTAAAAGGGCTAACGTGGAGAGAGAGGTCATATTTGTGCAGTTTTGAATAGTTAAAGGTCATATTTGTGCACTGTCAAAGTTTTACTTTTTGTGTTAAAACGACGTCGTTATTATTGTTATTATTATTATTATTATTGTTATTATTATTATTATTATAATAATAATTTTTTTATTTATTTCTATAGTAGCAGCACCTAACTTTTTTTAATTTTAAAAAATTATTATTATTATTATTTTATTTATTTCGATAGAAGCAGCACCTAGTTTTTTTTTTTAATTTAAAAAAAAAATAGTCATTAGCAAGGACCGAACTCGCACAGTAGGCTGAAGGAGGTGCCCAAGAAGAGCAAATAACACCACTGGGCTATCTAAGTGTCTTGTTTCATATGGTTCAACATTAATATACGTACATAAATATACATTTTCTATCTTATATATATACAACGTAATTTTTTTACCTAAGGGGTTCGGGTGAACCCCATGGCAACCACGTAGGTCCGCCCCTCGTTAATTTAATATCGTTAATTTAATAACATCTTTTAATTACATTAATTTGATAACGTTAATTTAATATACTACTACTACTATCCTTAATAACATTTTATTAAAATTATAATTTTTTTTATTATTAGTATAGTTTCATCTTTAATTTAATATTTAAATAAATAATATTTAGATATATTATATAACTTAAATTCGTCCTCTGCTTTATAATATATATACATACCCGCTCGATTTTTTCTCGTATGAGGCTTACCCGCCTAATTAATAAATCTTCAATATTGCTTTTTTCCCGCAATGACAAAAGAAATTAGATGTCATTTTCATCTTTGAGCCGAAAATAATGAAAAAATAATAGTGAAGAGTAATTTAAAGGTCATATTTGTGCAATTTTGAATAGTTAAAGATTATATTTGTGCACTGTCAAAGTTTAAGGTCATATTTATGTATTATGCCCTTAGATTTTAAGGTGGACGCGCCCAGTTTTGCGTGTTGAACACGCGTTTTGCCACGTAGGATTGGAGGTCATATTTGTTCAGTTTTGAATAGCTAAAGGTCATATTTATGCACTGTCAAAGTTTAAGGTCAAAATTATAATTTGGTGTCAAGTTTATAGTCATTTTTATGTATTAACTCTATATTTAATTGAATATTACGTTATTTAACGGCTATCCATGTTATAAAAATCTTAAATTTATTTATTTTTTATTTAATAAATTTATACATGTGAATTCGAATTAATGGAGGGTCAAAATACATACATGATACCAAGTGAAAATTAGGCTTCCTCTTTTTTTGTTTGAGATAAACATTGATTCAGTAACTCATCGAATTATGATCAAAGTTGTTACAATACATGCATTCTAATTTCGCAGGAGTTGCATCACCCCTGAACTCAATTTCAACATATTTTTATCACCCTTTTGTGTTGATATGACATTTTATTACATAAAATAAGGCTCACGTCAAAGGGGTCACGCCTGCTAAAAAAATTGACAAAAGGTGTCACATCAGCTAAAAACGATGACAAAAATATGCTAAAAAGATAATAGAATCCCAGTGAAATTGACGTGTGTCGTAACAAATTTGATCATAGTTCTAAGAGGGTGGAAGATGCTTTACTCTTTTTATTTCAAAAAACTTAAAATTTTTATAGTTAAATTCATGTGATTAAAGTTTAAAAGTTTGAATTTTAAAATTTTAATCGCGCCAAATAAATCTTTAATACACCCTCCTTTCTAAATTGTCACGTTTTGTTTTACCAGAATTAATTTAACTAATATTTAAAGTTAATTAAATTAAATTAATTTAAAAACTTTATAAAAAAATACTACAAATGACATTCCTTTTTATATTAATGTAATACAAAAATATATTTTAAAATATTAATCATAGTCTACGTATTTGACTTTTGGGAAATGAAGAGTCACAAGTTAAAGCGAATATAATGAGTATAAGAATACACTTGGAAACAATTACTACTAATTATTTAACTTAAATTTTTTTAAAAGTGATGTATAATTAATTTTAAATATATGTTTTATTAGTAAAATAATAAGTACTTTTTTGGGAAGAAGACAAAAGTAGCACTCTTAAATTGACATTGACTTGAACTATTGTCTAACTATTTAAAAAGATTTTTGTTGGATAACGTAGCAAAATTTGTATTCTATTCATTGACGTAATCAATTTATACTTTCCATATAAGTCCTTTAAAAGATTTTTTTTTTCTTTCTTGAAAATTGTTTGTTTGCTACATCTTGTATGAAAAATCTACAAAATAACTGATAACTTTGAAGTTAAACTTTAATAGTATACAAATATGATCTTTAACTATTTGAAACTGCACAAATATGATCTTTAAATGACTTTTCACTATTATTTTTTCATTATTTTCGGCTCAAAGAGTAAAATGAGATCTAATTTCTTTTGTCATTGCAGAAAAAGAGCAATATTGAAGATTTATTAATTAGGTGAGTCAGTCTCATACGAAAAAATTACGCGTGTATGTATATATATTATAAAGCAGAAGGTGAATTTAAATTATATAATATATCTAAAAATAATTTATTTAAATATTAAATTAAAGATGAAACTATACTAATAATAAAAAAAATTATAGTTTTAATAAAACGTTATTAAATTAATATTATTAAGGATAGTAGTAGTAGTATATTAAATTAACGTTATTAAAATGTTATTAAATTAACGTTATTAAATTAATACAGGGGCGGACCTACGTGGTTGCCATGGGGTTCATCTGAACCCCATCGGTAGAAAAATTACGTTATATATTTAAGGTAGAAAATCTATATTTATGTACGTATATTAATGTTGAACCACATGAAACAAGACACTTAGATAGCCTAGTGGTGTTATTTGCTCTTTTTGGGCACTTCCTTCAGCCTACTGTGCGGGTTCGATCCTTAAATAAATAAAAATAATAATAATAATAATAAAAAAAAAATGATGTCGTTTTAACACAAAAAAATAAAACTTTGACAGTGCACAAATATGATCTTTGACTATTCAAAACTGCACAAATATGACCTCCTTCCAATCAGCCATTTTAATGACGTGGTACCGTGTGATTGGATTACCTTTCCACATACGCGCGAGTGAAACTCACGCATGGGGATTGCAAAATCGGAGGTCATATTTGTTCAGGCTTTAAATTGTTAAACGTCCTATTTGTACAGTATCAAAGTTTAAGGTCAAAATTATAATTTAATATCAAGTTTAGGGTATTATCTCTTCTAAAATATTTGTAATAACAATTATTCTTATAATGTTGCTTGAAATTAAAGTTAAGTCATTTATAATCATCATCATTATAAATCTATCACATATTTTTAAGAAAATATATATTATATCATCCTCATTAACTATATATTGCTATCGTCTATTACAATAATCAATCACTATTACTACTAGCTATAATTATATTATTGGGCATATTATCACCTGGGATCGGTAGCCACAATCAGAATTTTTAGTAATTATAATCACCAGTTATCATATAATATTTTAAAATATTTTATTAAAAATATTAAATTGATTGATAGTTTATTATAATTATAATTATTAATTTATTAATAAAAAATTATATATTCAGATGTTGAGAAAACAAACTGTCTTAGGAAGATATAGCTATCTGAGTTGGTTTTGATTAAGATGTTACTCATGCATTGCATGTCAAAATTGTATACTTAAGTTAGATACCAAATTGTGGGATTAATTAGTTAATTAATTAATAAATTAATTATTGTAGTGACCTTAAATTAATTAATTATAAAGTAGGACACTATTTTTGGGTGGGATTAGGTCAAATTAAGGTGATCATGTTTATTATTAGTTAATTTTAAATGAATTAAGCTATGATTCATGCAACCAAACTTTATTTAATCATTAATTAACTCTCTAAATATCAAAAGAGATCTTAAGAGGTTGAGATATTTACATACTCTCTTTTAATTGATTTGCTTTTCTGTACTTTTATCACAATTTAGGTTGGTAAAAAAGAATTAAGAAATAACTTTGTGTTCATTCATGTTTTGCTAAATTTAAATAAATAGTTAATATTTATATAAATATTAATTTCGGTTATTTTCATTATTTACAATTTATCTATGTGATCATTAAATAGCGAATTAATTGATTAATTAAAGTACAAAAGATCTCTCTTTCTGTGTGTATATATATATGTGTGTATATGTATATATATTCTTACTAATTAATACATAAAAATTATTAATTAATAAATACGTAATATATTCTTAAAATTTTAAAAGAATGGCCAATCACCTATTATATGATTTATGAATACGAAAATCATAAATCCTAATAATTTATGTCCAAATGTACCCCAAACTTATTCATATATATTCTTTGTCAACCTTGTGAATCAAGAAGGACAATCTTGCAAGACTAAATACTTCAGAATGAATGATCATTAAATAATAACGTAAGAGAAAGATGATAAAAAAAAAAATCATCAAAGAGTGAAATATAAAATTAAACTGTAAGTTCTCGAACAGTAAAAAGAATGAGGGCTCTAATCGCATGTTATGTAAAATTATAGCAAGAATTTTTGCTGTCCATTTCAATATACACTATTCATCTCATATTAGTTGGTCATTTTATTAAAAATAATTGTTTCACATTAATTGATCACCTTATCAAAATAAGAAAGCATTAATTAATTTTTTTTTCATATTGTCCTTGTAAGTAATTCTTTTTTAAAGTGTTCACACAAGTTTATGAAGTCCTCAAAAAGTTTTTAAAGGAGTAAATTAATAAAATTACCTTCTTATTTATAATTTCTTAATATGTGTGTAAAAAAGAAAAATGACCAACTAATTACTTTGTGATCTAATTCCACTTCTCTATTTTTGTTGTTGAATTATATATGATCGCTAGAAAATTGAATTTCAATAACATTTTGAACATAATTTTTCAACAAAATTTTAGGGAAAAAATTGTTTGATTGACAAAATTGTACATACAATGGTTTAAGTTGGTTCTTTGTAATAGTTCATGAACTAAGGTTAATCAATATTTCCCTAAATATGGGCAATTATTATCTTTGTTAATTGTAATTATGAGTTATAAATTATAATATACCGATTATAAAGTTTCATGATTTCTTTATTTTGTCATCGAGAAGAGAAGATATTATTAAAATTTCAGTTTGTTCTTTTTGCTAAGCCTAATCAGTAATGAATGGCATGTCAACTTATGATAGCTGAAAACAATTTACTTTCAGTAATTAGTGGTAGGTCAGCGATCGACAGATGTTTCGTCACCTCCTTAAATTTGAAAAATTTCCAAACATAACTTAGACTTTAAGAAAAACATGCATTATATAGGAAATTTCTTTTCTTCTTTTTTTTACTTCAATGAAAATTTCTCTTATTTACGTGGTAATTATTGTTAGAAAATTAGTTATTATTGTTACTTTAATAAATATAGTTTGTTGCAATCGAGTCAGGCCGGTAAAATCTTGTTATAACGAAGGATCCTTATAAGGAAGTTTAACTGTATAAACCTTTCCTCTAATTCTAATTAATACATGATTTTTTTTTTTTTATGATAATTGAAAACGAATTCACTTTCAATAATGAGAGACAGGTCGGTATCCAACAGACAATTCGTCAGCTTTTTAACTATGAATTTTTCCCAAAACTTGGACTTTAAGAAAACATGCATTAATGCATACTATAGAAATTTTGGTTGTTATTGTTACTTTATGAAACACGATAGAAAGTCCATCGCAATTAAAGGGTAATTCTAATAAACTTTGAAAGTCTATTTATAAATAGAAAAAGTTATGATTAACCAATATTTTCCTTAATATGGATAATTACTATGAATTAAATATTGTAATGTACGTGTAAGATTGATGAATGATATGTCAGTTGAGTCTGCACATGAATAATTTAATTATCGCCGCTGATGTGATCATCCCAAAAAGATATGTATAAGAACTAAAAACTGTTTTACTTTCAGTAATCAGAGGCAGGTCTGCGATCAGCAGACACTTCATCACTTTTTTAAATGTGAGAATTATTTAAAACATAACTTGAACTTTAAGAAAACATGCATCATATGAGAAATTTCTTTTCTTTCCTTCAATGAAAATTTCTTTTATTTATGCGATAATTGTTGAAAAATTGGTTATTATTATTTCTTTAAAAAATATAGTTTGTTGCAATAGAGTCAAGCAGTTATAATAAAATCTCGTTATAACGAAGGACCTTTATAGAGATGTTTGGTTGTGCAAACCTTTTCTCTAATCCCAATCAATGAATGATTTTTTTTTTTATGATAACTGAAAATGAATTCACTTTCAGTAATTAGAGACAGGTCGGTATCCGACATACAGTTCTGTCACCTTTTTAAATTTGAATATTTTCCAAAATCTTGGACTTTAAGAAAACATGCAATATATTGGAAATTTCTTTTTTCTTTTTTCTTTCTTTTAATGGAAATTTCTTTTATTTACACGATAATTATTGAAAAATTAGTTATTATTATAACTTTAGGAAACATAACATAAAGTTCGTTAAAATCAAATCAGATCGTTATAGTGAAATGTCGTTATAACAAGGAATCATTATAGAAAATTTGATTGTGCAAACTTTTTCTCTGATCCTAATCAATAAGGAATTGTCGTTTTATGATAACTGAAGATAAATTCACTTTCAATAATTGAAGACAGGTCGGCGACCGACAAACACTTCATCATCTTCTTTTAACTTTTGAAAATTTTCCAAAACATAATTTGGAGTTTAAAAAAAACATGCATAAGATAGAAACTTTCTTGTCCTCTTTCTTTTCTTTCAATTTAAGTTTCTTTTATTTGCACAATAATTTTGGGGAAATTGATTATTATTGTTACTTTAGGAAACATAACAGAAAAGCTATTGCAATCAAAGTGTAATTATAGAAAACTACGAGGGTCTCTTTACAAGTAAAAAAAGTAATGAACTATAGTTAATCAATATTTTCCTTAAATATGGGCAACTCTTAGTATTATTTGTTACTTATAAAATAAGTAAAATTTATATAAATCCCAATAATTTTATTCTTAATTACTTTTTATTCCTATTTTTTTTACTAAATTATAAATAATTCTTTACTTTGTAATTTCAGATAAAGCATTCGAATACATAAGTTTGAAGTTGATATACATAATATTGATCTTAAGAATGTAACAGTTAGTTACTCCATTTTTGCTCAGATATATGATTAGCATCTGGATATATAATTTAAAGTTGGTATACATAATTTTGATTACTGAGATACATCATTTTCTGAAACTATTTGGTTGAGATACATAATACATTAACTAGAACAAAGGGAGATACATAATTAAAATATGTATATGAAAATTTATGAGTTTGTGTTAGTACCGATTGTTTTATTTTAAAAAGTGATTTAGGTAATTAATAAAAAAGATAGGAGAAATTTCATGCAGTTTTTTTTTTTTATAAATATGTATTTAAAAATTTATGAATGTATCGAATGTTTTATTTTAAAAAAGAGATTTAGCTAATTAATATAAAAGATAGGAGGAATTTTTTATAGTTTAATTAAAAAAAAATTATGATATTATATAATTTTTCCATATCGTAATGTATGTGTAACAATAAAACTTCATGAGTCCTTTAATTTATTTACATAAGGTCGAAAATGTTATCAATATTCGGCTAGCCATTTTTTCTAATCCTAATCAGTAAAATATATATCAACTTACGATAACTGAAAATGAATTTATTTTCAGCAATTAGAAGCAGGTTGGCGTTCAACACACACTTCATCACCTTCTTAAATTTGAATTTTTTCCAAAATATAACTCGGGCTTTAAGAAAATATGCATTATATGAAACTGCGTCCATTTTATTCTTTCTAAATTTTACTTTGTGGGAATATATGGTTGTAATTATGTGTTATAAGATCGATTATAGAGTTTCATGATTCTTTTATTTTTCACTGAGAAGAAGATGTTATTAAATTTTCAGCTAATATTTTTCTCCAGTCCTAATCAGTAATGAATAGTATGTCAACTTAAAATAACTGAAAACGAATTCCCTATATTAATCAGCCGTAGGTCGACCACCGACAGATATTTCGTCACCTCCTTAAATTTGAAATTTCCACAAAATATAACTTGGACTTTTAAGTAAAAATGCACAATATGAAAATTTCCTTTTCTTTTTCTCTTTCTCCTTCAATGGAAGTTTCTTTTATTTACGCGGTAATTGTTGGAACATTAGTTATTTATCGTTACTATAAGCAATATAACATAGAGTTTGTAGCAATCAAATCAGACTGTTATAGTGAAATATCATCACTAGGAGGAATCATTGCAGATAAAGTTTGACTATATAAACTTTTTTTCTAAATTAATTAATAAATATTTCATTTTATGATAATTGAAAATCAGAAGCAGCTCAAGTACATTCGTGGCTTAAGATCAAAGTCAAATGGAGGCCTTAATTTTTTTTTTTAAACTATTTTTAAAATTATATACTAAAAGCTTAGCCTCTTATCTCATTTTATATAAAAAATTATTTTTTTATACAAATATATTTAATATTTTTTTATAACTTATTATTGTTTTAAAAAGAGAAAAAAATGAAGCCCCTCAAATATGGGGATCTAAGATGGCGTCTTTTTTCCCAAAAGATAAAGCCGTCCCCGTTGAAAATAAATTCACTTTTAATAATCAGAGGTAGGTCGACAATCGACAGACACTTCATCACCTCCTTAAAGTTGAAACTTTTTCAAAAACATAACTTGGACTTTAAAAAAACATGCATAAGTATAGGAAATTTCTTTTTTTCCTTTTTTGTTCTTTCAATGAAAGTTCCTTTTATTTACATGGTAATTATTTGAAAATTAGTTATTGATTGTAATTTAGGAAACATAACAGAAAGTCAGTTGCAATCAAAGTGTAATTCCAGGAAACTATGAGGGTCTATTTGTAAATAATAAAAGTAATGTCGGTTTAAATATAACGCGTCAACTAGTACTCCTACATAAAACGGCTTTGATACAGATAGGAAACAGCCAACTTACGTGTAATAAAGTCACTTCAAATAGGTCACAAAAATATCTTATCATAAGTTTCACCAAAAATAAATATATATTTTTTTGTATATTTTTCTTAATCTTTTTTAAGATAAGAAAAACTCGTAGTCGCTACTCTTATAATGCGCATTTGATAAATTTATTTTTATATACTTATAAATTATACAAAAAAATATATATTGCATTAGATAATTTTAGTGTGATGAGTCTGAAACTGCTACTTTAATGCGTTTGTATACACGCAGAAATTATATAGAAGATATAAATTGTACTTATCAGATAAGTTTAGCGTGACGAGTTTGAAGAAAACACATCGATAGGAAATATAGATACTTGACCTTCCGAGAGTCACACCGACATATAATCTGTTTTGCGAAATTCTTAAAATATTAAAAAGAAAAAGTGAGGTATTTGGCCAAGATTTTAGAAAGAAATTAGTCGCTTTTAGAAAGTAGCAAATTTTTTTTTTCTTTTTTTTTTTGATAGTGCTTTTGAAAAAAATACAATTAGAAATTTTTCAAAAAAAAATAAATCAAATACTAATCATTACTTAAATATACTTTTTAAATTTATTAATTAAACATAAATTATTCTTCATCATTTTTTTTTTTAAAATAAGCTAATTTTAAAAATTTATCCGATAATGTATTAGCAGCCACCCTATGGAGTAATCGTGTGTAGTTGCTATCAATAATAATAATACATTACTCCATATAACAACAATTATTATTATTATTGTAATTATTACTTTATGTTCATTCATGTAAATGTGAATGAATGGCCAAGTGATTAAGACACAAGGTTAATTGCACAAAAATCTCAACTTGAAAATTCAGTCAAGTGTGTTTGATGTAACTCCACTATTATTTTATGTCCAATAGGTAATTATTTGTTATTAAAAACAATTTTCTAATTAATGATAAATGAATATTTTTTATTCCATCATAATTTTTTTGCAAACATTAAATTGGATCCAACATATAACATATATAGTAGTAATAAAATATTTAATAAGGGATTTTCAATTCTAATTAGATTATTAATAAAATTATTTAAAAGAAGCACTAAATCTTTCAAAAAAAAGTTAATCTTATTTTATACTAGTAGCAGTGCATATTTTTTCTATATTTTTAAATAATAAAAAGGGCAAAAAAGAAATAAGGAAAGTTTGCATGTTGATTGTTTGTTGTGTATATAAGGTGGATATATTAACATATACATGAGGTAGAGAGGTGTGGTGAGGGTGAGATTCAACTAGCTAGGCTGGCAAAAGGGAGAATGGCTATCTTCTTCAAGCCTCTTCTCCTTCTTCTACTTTCTTTAGCAGGTTACTTTTTTGTTTAACTTTTTTCAGTACTAATTCTTGTCTTTTTCATTAACTTAGTTTGTTTTTTATGCTATTGGTTTTCTTGCTTTTCTGGGATTTCTGGTTCTTGGGGGGTGGGGGGCTGGAAGTGCCATTTAAGTTGTAAAGGTTGAATTTTGTTGTGTTGGGTTGTTGTTTTACTTGGTGGAAATTCTACTGCTTAACCATTAATGAGTTCTCTGATTTCTGGTTCTTGAACTGCCATTATAGTTGTAAAGATTGAATTTTGATGTGTTGGGGTCTTGTTTTACATGGTGAAACTGTGGAGTTTTATTGCTTCACCTTTAATGAGTTCTCTGATTTCTGGTTCTTGAACTGCCATTTTAGTTGTAAAGATTGAATTTTCTTGTGTTGGGTTCTTGTTTTACATGGGGGAAACTGTAGCGTTTTATTGGTGGAAACTTTAATGAGTTGTCTGATTTCTGGTTCTTGAACTGCCATTATAGTATTGCTTGTCCTTTAAGAGTTTCTTGCTTTTCTTCTCTTCTTGATTTCTGGTTTTGGGATTTGGGATGTGGGGTTGGTTTTGGGTGGGGTGGGGTGGGGTGGGGTGGGGGGGTTGAACTGCCATTGTAGTTAGTAGAAGGATTCTATCTTTGTGGGCTTCTTGTTTGTATTGCTTGTCCTTTAATGGCTTTTCTTGCTTTTCTTCTGTTACTGGGATTTCTGGTTCTTGGTTGAGGTAGTTGGTTTTGTGGAGGGTGGGATGTTTTCTTGGAACCGCCATTTTAGTTGCAAAGATTCAGTTTTTAAGTTTTTATTGAGTTGGTTTCTTGATTTACTTGGTGGAAATATGGAGTTCTTGGTGAAGTGTTCTGTCATCAGATTTAGTGAAGGTTGATTCTTGGTGCTAAATTGCTAATGAATAGAGAATATGTGTATATTTATGGTTTATTCTGTTCAATTTATTGAAGCTGGATTTGAAATTATCAAGAACTAGGTTATGATGATTTATATTCTAGTTCCCCAAGTCTATGTTGCTCGGATTCTCCAAAAATATTATTGCACCTGTATTGGATACTCCAAAATGCACTACTTTTGGAGGATCCGACTTGCAATTGATATTTTTGAAGCGTCCGATAAACATAGGACTCCCAGTTGGCAATGTTGTCTTGTTGCTTCAGTTTCTGTTGATTTGTGCAGTCCATAAACGTTTGGATTTTAACTTCCTTTTTCCTTTTTTGATTGAAAAAACAGATTTTTGCTCTGATTTTCTTGGTGTATAGGTGGATATGTGTAATAGTTAATTTTTCCATTGAAGGTAGTTTCTTAGTTGTTAAATGTATGTGTTCATATATGTTTTTCCCCACAAAGTATTCATTGTTATTGTACTTGTTTGGTCAGATTTATTTGCCAGCACCCTCAGCCTTGGAATTGGAATTAACTATGGCCAAATTGCCAATAATCTGCCTACGCCCTCGCGGGTCTCGTATCTCCTTAGATCTCTCAATGTCACAAGAGTGAAACTCTATGACGCCGATCCAAACGTGTTGAGCGCGTTTGCGAACACAGATGTTGAATTCGTTATTGGACTTGGGAATGAGTACCTGCAGAGAATGTCTGATCCACAACAAGCTCAGGCTTGGATTGAACAACATGTTCAACCTTACCATACTCGGACTAAAATCACTTGTATTACTGTTGGTAACGAGGTCTTGACGGGGACTGATATGCAGCTAAAGTCTTACCTCCTCCCGGCAATGCAGGGTGTATACAGGGCTCTTGTTAATCTTGGCCTTGACAAGGAAATATTTGTTGCACATCCCCACTCGGCTGGGATCTTGGGAAGTTCTTTCCCCCCTTCCTCTGGTTCATTTCGACAAGATCTTAGTGAATACATTCATGGCCATCTCAATTTCCATGCCCAAACCAAGTCACCGTTCCTTATAAATGTCTATCCATTCTTTGCATACAAGGACAGCCCCAACGATGTTCCGCTTGATTATGTACTTTTCCGGCCTAACCAAGGTACGTTAGACCCGGCCACGAATTTGAAGTATGACAACATGTTGTATGCACAAATTGATGCAGTTCATGCAGCAATTAAGGCAATGGGCCACACAGACATTCCAGTTAAGGTTTCCGAAACAGGCTGGCCATCGAAAGGAGACCCGAATGAGTTTGGAGCAACACCAGAAAACGCTGCACTATATAATGGTAATTTGTTTCAACGTATACAACAAAATCAAGGGACTCCAGCGAAGCCATCAGAGCCTGTCGATGTTTACGTGTTTGCACTTTTTAACGAAAATTTAAAGCCTGGTCCAGCATCAGAGAGGAATTATGGCCTCTATTACCCTGATGGAACTCCAGTTTATAACATTGGGTTACAAGGATTTATTCCACGTATGGACTATTCAGCTGCTAAGACAAATGTAAGGAATCGGTTATTTCTTGATTCATATCTCATCGTTTACCTTATTTTCATCGTCTTTCTTAAAATTGAAGTTGTGGTAACTCTAAAAATTGTTTCCAATAATGCTATCCTTTTATTTTGTACAGGCCTTGTCTATCTCCGCTTTTCTTCTGCTTTTTCTGATATTCTTGATACACTTCAGAACGCTGTAAACTACGAGATTAGAGATGATTCAATTTTGTCAAGAACTTTTGCTGATAGATATTAAACGGTAACAAGACTTTAAACTCAAATTTCTCCTTATTTATGTTTTCATTATTCCCTGAATTTTCTTGAATCAGTGTGATTTTGGTAGGGGTGTTTTCGTTTGTTTGCTTCTCAAAACTCAAAAAAAGTGCTACCGCGCTCATGTCAGATCCTCCAAAAATGCATTACTTTTGGAGTATCCGACACACACGCGCCTGCATTTTTTGAAATAACATGACTGAAATAACCGTGACTCATAAATATGTACTGTCTATAATGCGGCGTCAAAGTTATATTCGCTAATTTGCACTTTTGTAAGTTAAAATCCCACCTTACTATTCCATTGATGGTCAACTGTTGATCACCTACTTTCTAGGATACCTTCCATTGTATCATTTCTTTATTGAAGATATGGTAATGTGTCTGTCTCATCAGCCTTATCTTCCCACTAGCAATCATGCATATGAATCTCATTTTAAGAAATTCCCATCATCTTCATGAAGACAAAAAGAGTCCATATTGGCTTGTGTTTGGAAAGAAAGCCACCCTCAACAAATTCCGAATTATTTTAAACATTGAATAGTATTTGCCAAGTTGGAAAGGGTCATTATTTTTTGTGTTTAGTAGTTCTGTATCTGATTATGACTTCTTCTGTCTCTTTCTTTTTATCATTATTTTCAGAAACAATTTGTTGCATCAATCTGATGTGGATCAGTCAATATAGGCGTCACCTATCGTCTTTCTGTCAATTCTAAGTTGCATTTCTTTCAACTTCTACCACCACCTTTTTTTCTTCTTTTTACTATTTTGTTACCCCCTATTTTAACATGTTTCTTTCACACTTGTAGATAAAAGTATGTGCTTGTAGGGAACTGATCTGGCATGATGGAAGTTTTTTGGTTGGCAATTCTTGAAAAGTTGCAAACTTTAACATCATGGAGCCCATTAAGAAACCTTTCTTTACATCAACTATGGCTTAAAATGGAAGAATCCACTTTGACATTTTCCCAACAAGAGTGCCTGACTTATATTCCCACTGAGTTTGATTCTCTATGTAGGCTGGATAAACCTTCACCACATCTAGTTAAGTTATTGAAAATAGTACCAACAACACTTTATACCCTCTTTGGTACAAAATTTCAACATGTTTCTTTTGATCGGTGAGCGGAGCCACCTGGGATTCATCGAACTCACTTCGACAGAAAATTATACTATTTTTATATGGTTAAAAGTATCTTTTATGCATATATAGTAGATGTTGAACCCCCTTAGGCGTGTTTGTGTGTTTACTTCTGAACCTCCTCAATGAAAATTATGGCTCCGCCACTGCGTGCAATGTCACTTGATCATTATCAAACCGACTCATAGAACTCCGTGACCGATTTTCTTCTTCTTGATTGAAGCTCTATGTCATGATCTTGATCTATATTAACTTTTGATATAGACTTGATTATGAAGGTTGTCCTATAGCCTTGTATCGTGGCATTTTACTAATATATAAGTGCGGATGAAGCTCATGGTCAACATATCTGCTTCAGGCCTTCAGCTGTTTTAACAGTAACTAGGGTGGAAAGATATCCTGGCTTAGTGATTGCGATATGAAGCAAGTTTGAAACCAAAGACTCGTTCAACGATTTAACAACTAATTTTTCAAATTTGGCTGCAAAAAATGGCTGCTGAAATGCATGTTATTATACTTTTCATTTAATCTAATGTGTATGAACTAACAACTTGATTTTTTTTTCTTGTTTGCAGGTAGTCGAAAACGTAGTAGTTTTTAATTTTCTGTTTCACATTGCTAACTTGGCTGGAAAAATTGCTTACTGGAGTCCAGTTGTGGAAGGTCATGATCAATACACATTGTTTTCATACCAAAAAAATAAAATAAAAAAATTATCATAGATTATAGCATTAGAAAATTATGTTAGCCACTACTTTTATTATTAGTTGAATAGTTGATTCATTTACAAATTTTATAATAAGAACAGGAAAGTTTTGTCTGGCAAATAGTTGGCACCCCATTATTATTTGACTTTATAATAAGGGAAATATTATTGTGCTGATGTATGATAGATTATGACCTACTGCAAATTATTTTAATATTTAAAAATGTAGTATAAGTGTAATATTTTTTGTCAATATGGACAAAAATATATCTTAAAATTTATGTAATTTGAATTTCAAACAGTGACATTTTAAAATCGACTAAGTAAGGGTCAGCTCGGTCAGGCCAGTAATTTGATGGGGTAAGCTTCAATTTTTGCAATCTATTTAATTATAAGATTTTTTAGCCCGGCTCGAATAAGTTCATGATCCGTAGGGTTTGAAGAGGGTTGAGCTAGTTTGTAGGTTGATCCGTCAGTCAAGTAACAAATAATTTAGAAATAAAATAAAATAGTGAAAAATAATAAAAGTTAAAAAACAATCAGTCCAATGATGATCATTGATCGGTTTCATTAACAAAGAAAATGGAAATCGAAAAGTCTCCTACTTTCCTATCTAATAAATAATAAAATAATTAAATATCTACCACTAAAACATAAAGAGTACATTATAATCTTCACTTTCCTAATTTCCTTAGTTCAGCTAGTCGCCTCCTCTTCACTATATCTCCCTCAACGCGTCATTGGCTTTCAACTGCGATGTTTTCGATCGAGTAGTGCCACCTCTTCGTTTTCTTCCTACTTTGGGTGATTCGAGCTCTGACTCCCTTTTGATTAACAAACATTAATACTATGTATTATTGTGTGATAAATATTTATGTTTATTAACAATGTAAAATTAAATTATAAAATATTATTTTTTAAAAAGTGGGCTGGTCCGTGAGGCCCGCAGCCCACAGGGTAATAGCGTGGGTTTGGTATTTTTTGGCCCGTCAGTCAGTATGGACTAGCTCAGATGGATTGGACCAACCTGTATTGACAGCTCTAGTAATAATCATTATTAAGTTTTGGTTAGTGACAAATTTTGTATAATTTATGTCGATGCAAATTATTTATAAATTTTGGTGGATTATTAAGAGTTTCTTGTGGATGGACTAGCCATAAATTATGAAAAATCACAGATATTTTAATATAATTTGTGTTGTAATTGAAACAAAATGTTTATATTCCTTGATGGATTATCAAAAGTTTATGAGATGTTTCATTTATAAGTATATGATTTTGCTTTAAAATTGATTCAAATAACTCAAGATTTTGCATATCAAAAGTTTATATGATGTTTCATTTAAAATTCATTTAAATATTCAATGCACAAACATCAATTTCAATACTTCTTTAAAGTTCTTATTGAAAAGGGACGATAGTGACATTTCAATTAACAAGCAAAGCAATATAGAGCATAATAATAATAATAATAATAATAATAATAATAATAATAATATGATGATGAGGATGATTTAAAAAAAAATTATTATTTTGACAAACACGGTGCTTCCAAGCTTAAACCTACCAAAAAGCAAGTCAAAGCTCAAATATATATAATTTTTTAACTTAATTTATGATTTTCATATCGTGTAAGATATAATATTTTTGATAAGTTGAAATTACATAATCCCATGTTTAATCAATATTTCGTCGATCTATCTCAACCTCTTTTCGTATTCACTATTTACAATCCCACACATGTTTTTATTAGACATCTTCTTTTCACATATCCACACCACCTTAACCTCATTCCCATCGTCTCGTCCACCGTAAAGATGACTCTTACCTTGTCTCAAATATCCTTTTTCTTAATTTGATCTCGTCTAATATATTCACAAATTCATCTTAGTATTCTTAATTGCTCAACTTGTATCTTCTAAACATGAAAGTTCTGACTAGCCAATGCTTAGTTTAATCATCTCTTTCCGGTATTTTTTCGACATATCTCTACCTCTTTGCATATCCACTATATCCAACCTCTCACACTTCATTACTATACATCTCCTCGTTATATATCCACACCACCTCAACCTCATTCCACTCGTCTTGTCTGCCATAAAGACGACTCTTAGCTTGTCTCGAATATCCTCATTCGTAATTTAATCTCTTTTAATAGGCTCATGCATTCATCTCCGTATCCTTATTTGCTCAACTTGTATCTTCTAAACATGAAAGTTCTGACTAGCCAATGCTCAGCTTAATTATCTCTTTCCGGTATTTTTTCGACATATCTCTACCTCTTTGCATATCCACTATATCCAACCTCTCACACATCATTACTATACATCTCCTCATTACATATCCACACCACCTCAACCTCATTCCCCTTATCTTGTCCGCCATAAAGACGACTCTTAGCATATCTCAAATATCCTCATTCGTAATTTAATATCTTTTAATAGGCTTATGCATTCGTCTCAGTATCCTTATTTGCTCAACTTGTATCTTCTAAACATGGAAATTCTGACTTGCTAATACTCAATTTAATTCTCTCTTTCCGATATTTTTTTGATATATCTCTACCTTTTCATATTAAACTGTATCCAACATCTGACACATTCTTACTAGGCATCTCCTCTTCACACATCGAGACCACCTCAACCTCATTTTCCTTATCTTGTCCACTGTAAAGGTCACTCTTATCTTAACACTCGGTATTCTTATTTACTCAACTTGTATCATCTAAACATGAAAGTTTCGACTTGACTCATCAATACTCAATTTAATCATCTACCTTCAATATTTTTTCGACATATCTCTTAATTTTTTACATATTCACTATATCAAACATCTCGCACATTCTTATTAGACATCTCTTCTTCGTACATCTAAACCACCTCAACCTCATTTTCCTCGTCTTGTCCAGCATAAAGATCAACTTATTTCAAACTTAATTTGATCTCTTTGTAATATACTCACACATTCATCTCAGTATCTCTTTCAAACATATTAAACTATCTCAACCTCAATTTATCAAATATTGTCCTCAACGGAAGCCAATCATTATCAACATTTCATTTATAAATTTTCTTCCATTGTGGTGAGTGGCATTGCAGTGTAGATGGATCGATCGAAGCAAGTAGATGGTCATGGTTTAGAAGCTTCCCTCATTCAAATCATCAACTCCCACAATTCTTCCTCTCTCAACCTCCGTCAATCCACCGGTCACTCACTAATACCACTTATCTTTTTTGTTTGTTTTTTCTGCATTTCGTTGCGTGTAAAGTTTGGAACTTAGAAGTTTGGGTTGTGGGTTTCTTGAATTTTACCAAATTAGGTTGTGGGTTTCTTGAATTTTGCAAATTCGGTTTATGGGTTTCTTGAATTTTGCGAATTGGGTTGTGATTTGCTCAAATTTAGCAACATTGGGTTGTGGGGTTCTTGCATTTTACAAAATTGGATTGTGGGTTTCTTGCATTTTACGAAATTGGGTTGTGGGTTGCTCGAATTTTACTGAATTGGTTTCCGGGTTTCTTCCATTTTACGAATTGGGTTGTGGGTTATGGAGGGTTTAAGGAGAGATAGAGGTAGGCCGAAGAAATATGGGAGAGGTGATCAGATGGTATGTGATACAGTTCCAGCTTGACGAGAATAGGAGGTTAGTATAGTAGCTTCAACTTATCGAGCACATGATGGAATTTGTGGATGACAAGGATTAGAATAGAAGGTTAGTAGATAGTAGTTTCAGCTTACCGAGGACATGATGGAAGTTGTGGACGACAAGGATTAGGATAGGTGGTTAGTAGACAGTAGTTTCAGCTTACCGAGGACATGATGGAAGTTGTGGACGACTCAAATTCGGATAGGAGGTTAGTAGATAGTAGTTTCAACTTACCAAGGACATGACGGAAGTTGTGGAGGACACGTATTAGGGTAGGAGGTTAGTGGATTGTAGTTTGAGACCTAGGAAATGATGGAAGTTGTGGATGACAAGGATTAGTATAGGAAGGTTAGTAGATAGTAGCTTCAGCTTATCGAAGGCATGACGGAAGTGGTGGACTACACATATTAGGATAGGATGTTAGTAGATATTGCTAGTTTCTTGTACTTCGTTCTGGTATTATTTTTTGTTTCTTGTACTTCAATTGTTGGATGTCGTAGTATCGCCTCAGTAGTTCTCGCCTCAGTAGTTCTTTTTTCCTTGGAATTCTATTATTATCTGATGATGTTTCTTGTACTTTATTATCGTATTATTTGACTGTCCAGTATGCTTTGTGATGCTTTCACTTTTGTTTATTCTCTTTCTAGACTGCTTTGAATTATTTTTCTTGAGTCGAGGGTCTATCATAAACATCTCTACCTTTGAGGTAGAGGTAAGGTCTACATGCACTCTACCCTCTCTAGACCCCTCTTTGTCCAACTATACTGAGTATGTTGTTGTTGTTGGGTTGTGGGTATCCTGAATTTCACGAACTGGGTTGTGGGTACTCAAATTTGACAAATTTGGGTTGTTGGTATCTTGAATTTGGTTCAGAGAAGGCGAAGAAGGATGCAATTCGAAGTGCGACACGGGTTTCGGAGCTGCTAGTGGACTCTGTGAATAAAGAAGTGCAAGAAGCTTTTGTAATGCAAAAGAGAATCGAAATGGAAATTCGTGCTTTGGCTGCAAGTATTTTGCAATTTGGAAAGCAAACTGATCAGTGGCTTGCTGCTTCACACTCCATCAATACTGCAATTAAGGTCAGTACATATTGCTATTTGTGTTTATGTTTTTCAAGATTGAATATTTCTGATGAATATGTAGCTTATAGGCCCTAACACCCAGCTACAATAGATATCACCTTGTTCAAATTCCGCTGAGTAGAAAACGCTAGGTGATTTTGTTGTCTGTGTAAAGTCTTGGTGGACAAAGTTAGTAGGTAGTTAGCTTGGTGGGAGGTAGCAGCTCACACCGGCCGGTATAGTACTCGGATATCACCATTATAAAAAAAATTCAGTTTATTTTTGTAGAACTAGGAAGTTCAGTTATAAAACATGAGCCCATCGCGAAATGTTGGATCGACTTTTTAACCTTTATTCTCACGTTCAATTATGAAGCATGAAGTGCTACACCAGTTTGTTCTGGTGTTTCGGAAACTGTCTTGATCATTCTGATCCCATTCTCACTGCAAAGTGCTTTGAACTTTTGACTATCATACTCTCCTCCATTGTCGGACTGCGTACATTTTATCTTTAGGCTTGTCTGATTTTCAACTTCAGCTTTCCATCTTTTAGATATAACAAAAAAATCTGCTATATTTTTCAGAAAATAAACCCAAAACTTTCTCGTGGAACCATCAATAAAGGTGACATAATAACATGAGTCTCCGAGGGAATTTAGAGGAGCAGATCCTTATACAGCAGTATGCACTAGTTCTAACTTTTTTTTCTTTGGCGTCTTTCCCACCTTTTGAGAAACTAACTCTCTTCTGTGTCCCATAAATACAATCTTCGCACAAACCTAGCTCATCATGTCTGAGGTTTGGTGACTTTTCTTTAGTTGTTAGCAGCTTCATTCCCACTCGTGTGCCCACCCCTCCAATACCTCAATCTGAGTCTCGATCATGGTCAACCACTGCTACAGTATCTCTCTATAGTGCAGTTGCTTACTGTGTTCCTTCTTAGAGCCTCATGCCACAACCAAATTTACTCATCTTCCATGATCCGTTACTGAATACTACTGTGTACTTCTCACTATTAATCTGACCCATGCATATTAGATTTTTCTTGAGGTCAGGAACTGGTATGATAATTTGCAATTTCAGCGTCGTCCCTTATGCCTTCTTTATATGCACTTCACTGTTCCCAACAATATCTAAAGGTTCATCGTCTGCTATATTAACCCTTTCGAATGTCCCAGCAACATAGCTATGCAATAATTTTTTGCATGAGTAGAGTGGAAAGATGCACCTCAATCTAGAATCCAAGATTCCACTGGACTGTCTGAGCGTCAAATTATCGCATCACAAACTTGTTCAGCAGTTACATCTGCTGACTTACCATTCTTGTTGTTGATCTTTATTCTGCTTCTTAGGTTCTCTACACGGAGTAATGCGGTGACCCTTTTTAATTGTTATTGCAATTCCAATAAATAATGTCTTTGCGATTCTAAGATTGTCCGAGTTTTCTTGACCTTGATCTACCATGACCATGACTTTTGTCATTTTTGGCTGCTTTCGGTGTTCAAAGCAGATCCTGGAGATCACTTGGTTTTCTTGGGTTTGTGTTTCTCAATGAACTGCTGAGTACAGTTATTATTGCGGAACAACTCTGTGGTAGAGATGATAGTAGAATCAGTACACTGACGTTGTCATTGAATGTTACGTCAATAGAACTCAACTGAGTTAAAATTACATTAAACTCGTTGCTATGTTCTGTAACGGATACACTTTCTAACATCTTTTGGTTGAATAATCAACGGATCAAATAAACTTTATGTGAAGCAGATGGATTCTCATACATGTTTGGTAACACCTTTATTAGGCCTGCAGTGGTTTTCTTGTTAATGATGT
The DNA here is from genome assembly GCA_030864225.1 of Capsicum baccatum var. pendulum. Taxonomy (NCBI): domain Eukaryota; kingdom Viridiplantae; phylum Streptophyta; class Magnoliopsida; order Solanales; family Solanaceae; genus Capsicum; species Capsicum baccatum. Next base: position 16,659,824 of record CM061560.1, read on the forward strand.
TAAATGCCATATTTTGTGTCAGCGTCAAAGGAATCGCACCAAGAGCTTGGTAATCTGATAAATTCAGATTCTCTTTGATCGTATTCTCTGGTTTACCCCAGCCAGAGTGTTAACTTTTTTTCGCGACAAATAATCCTTATTTGCATTCTCCAGAATCCAAAATCTTTGCCATTGAACAGGCTGCCTACATATTATCCTGCATTCCTTAAACCTACGTAGTGAGTCGTAGGCTGCCTACATCACGCCCCTTGGGGCGCAACCTTTTCCTGGATCCTGCATAAATGCCGGGTGCTTCATGCATCCACAACTAGACGGGGCTGAGGCTTACTTGTTTCTCTAGAAACGAGATGCTTCTATGCAGTGGAAACTGTTCAGATTTTTTTCATATTGATGCTTCGTGTGACGTTATGATCCAATCTTGTAGAAACATAGATATGTTACTCATGTATACATTGTTGATATATGCAGCTTCAATATTAATATTTTTTGGCACAGGAAATTGGAGACTTCGAGAATTGGATGAAAACTATGGAGTTTGATTGTAAAAGTATTAATGCTGCAATCTGCAATATCCACCAAGAATAACGTTTGAACTGAATTAACAAAGGCATGTGGTTTGTATCTAGTTATTTATACCCCAGTGGAGTCTCCAGTCCGAGGAGAGTAGAGTGTATGTAGATCGTACCCCTATTAGAGAGGCCTTTGGCGCAGTGTACAGAATATTCTTTTTGCATGAATGATATGAAATTGCCTTTATTTCTTTACGACGACTTGTATTCTGCATAATTTTTACCAGTTCCTTAAGGATTTATTTCTATACTATCTGCATACTTGGAACAGCAACATTTGCTTTCTTATTATTATAGAATAAAGATTTAATCAGAACTTCAAAATACATATGAACAAGAATTGACATGAAAAGACTTGTACAGACAATTGTACACATATACAATGTCAAGAACACAATATTGTAAACAATCAACTATAGAAATTCTCTCCAAAACCACCAAACAAACAATAAATGAAATAAGAACTGAATTTCTAACATGCTAGTATGACACAATAAAAGGTAGGATCATAGACATGAACTCATCATAGGTCAGTTTCGCCGAGCCAGTATAACGCGTGTCCTTCTCCTTGAACTTTTCGGTCAAGCCCTGAGAATTGCAAAAGAGAACTCAGAGACGCTAGCGTGAAGGCAAAATACCAGTAGTTGTACAAAAGGAATTCCATCAAGATGTGAACAAATATGACAGTGAAGTTAAATTCCATCTCATCGCGTTTCTTTTTAGAGGAACATTATAGGAAAATACACCTAGATGAATGGGTTTGGATCGAATCACCACATATGTATGCATGGCGCACCAGGATATTTAGCTAACTTGTGCAGAAATGATGCTAGTTGGTCTAGTCTAGAAGTGTACTCCCAAACAAACTACATGTATCAGCTTTCAGTATTCAGAGAGTATAATAAAGAGAAGTTGAGCTCGGTGACCCGTACAAGATAGATTTTCATCTTCAGCTGATTGTATTAACTTTTTCAGTTCAGAATTAGATATCATAACTCGTTAAAGTTGGAGTTCTAATATCAGTTGGGGTAGCCCAATAGATGATTATAGCATAGGAACCTCTAATTGAGTTGTAACACGTTCTTCTAAACTCAGTACTATTAAGTATAAGATTGCAACAACGACCTAGGTTAACACTTATAACTGTTAGGGGTCATTCGGTACGAGGGGTAAATAACATGCAGGATTATTTTATCTCGCGTTTGGTTAAGGGGTATTAATTAGTCCCATATATATGGTGGGATAACTTTGTCTATCCCATCCCTCATACCAAACAACCCCTTAAGTCATCAAGTGACTGGACGAGAAGTGAGTCCAGTTGTTTTGTCCTTCAACAACAACATACCCAAAAGTTTCCTCTCCTTACACGTACCTTGGAAGATAAGGTTTTTCGAAAAAACAACATTGGAGATCAGTCTAAAAGTTTCATCCATAAGTGGAGGAGAGATGAGGGAAGAAATACATCGAAGACAGGAAGATGCATAAATCAAGATAATGAGTAAGGAAATGTTCATAAAAAGAGATCAGGTGTTTTACCTTCACAACCATTCCACATCTGCACCATAAAAGCATAAAGTTCAGAACACAGTCAACTTAAGAACCTATCTATTTAATGAAAAGGTGTTCGCGTGTCAGCCTTACTCGACAAAACTATCAAAAGATAGCTCAGGCCTCCGACCACTTCCGTCAGTATATCTGGAAATCAAAACTTCAAGAACAGAAGGTGGCACCATATATCCAAGACTGTAGAGAGCATCCCTTAGTTCTGTTGCATCAATTTTCCCACTTCTATCTTTGTCAAATCTCTCAAAAATGGCCTGCAAACAAGAGGGATCAACGCCAGAGACATTAGCTAAAACATGAGAAGTGGTAAAGGCAATGGTAGGTTGTGAGAGAAACATATCAGCGGATCTTTGTCCATCGATCACCTTCTTTTCTTTTTTATGTTATTTTTTTTTTGTGTGCGTGGCGGGGTGGGGGGTGGGGGTGGGGGTGGGGGTGGGGGTTGATGGATGAAAGGTAAATTTTCATTGCTATCCACCAAGAAGGTGTCAATATGCAACCAAAACAGGATTCCTAAACTCACACATCCGTAAAGAGTTTAGTAAGTCTTTACATTATGAGCATCTTTCACGTTACACCGTTGAGTACAAGCACTGTAAAGCTTTAAATTTTATGCACATTAAAGAGGAATATCTGTTCTTGAAACATCTATTGTATCTCTCTCTAAATTGTCCAAAATGTTTGCCGATTGCCTTCTGTACTACATTAGTATCTCTAACTAATGTTCCATCGTCCGAAAATTAAATATTACCCCAGGACCAGGCCATATTGGGCTGCATATAACTTATTTTGTTTCATTCTCTACCCCTCTTCTCCTATGCGCTTCCACCTCCGCTACAGCCTGTTCTTCCTCATGCGAACCACCATTTTTTTTTTTGGTTTCTGATAGAGGTTTGATATTCTAATTTCATGAGTGTTATGCTTACAATTAAAAACTAAACCAAAAAAGGCACGAACAATTGCTTACCCTCCATTGACCAAGACAGCTCCATAGTGCAGCAAATTCCTTCGGTCCTGTTCAGATATACAAAGCAAAGCTCGAGTAAATATGAGATAGCAAAAACAAAATATTGAGCAAGAAAATTAGATAGCAATGTCACATAGCTAACATCGACAATATTTCAGAAGCAAACCAAAATACTAGCTATATAATCCAATCATTAATTCTTATTCGAACAAGAAAATCACCATCGTCAATTAAACTACATTGATATAAAGTGTAAGTTGGATATGCGTAATGACTAGATTATATTGCTAGTATTGAACGCCGCCGCCACCACCACCACCACCACAACAACAACGACAACAAATCCCCTCTTTTTCAGTTACTCACCATTATCAATTTGAACTACATTGATATAAAGGATAAGCTATATGTGAACTGATTAAGCTACATGGAAAATCCACTACTAAAATTCAAGAAACTAGTAAAATTGAGCTAAACATCTACACAAAGACCACTACAAAAAACATAGCAAAAAGGGATTTTTTTTCAACCAAAATCCCTTCTTTTCACTTAATCACAATATAAATATATGGCAAAACCCAAAGAGCTAAAATTCAAGAAATGAGAAAAATTGAGCTAAACACATCTATATAAAGAACCCCACTACCAAAAAACATAGCAAAAAGGGATTTTTTTTCAACCAAAATCCCTTCTTCTCACTTAATCACAATATAAATATATGGAATAATTTAGGCTATATAGCAAAACCCAAAGAGCTAAAATTCAAGAAATGAGTAAAATATATAAAGAACCCCACTACCAAAAACATAGCAAAAATGTTTTCTTTTTCAAACTCACCAATTCTTGGAAAATATTCAGATGGATTCTTGAGGAGAAAAATGAGCAAACGAATAGTCCTAAGACTAAACCTTTGATAACCAGAAGAAAGAGCTTGGTGTAACTCTTTATCTTCAACAAATTCACTGTGGTCCCTATCCACTATTTGAAAACTCTGAATAACTTGAAGGTCAGTTCCAGGAGGGCAAAAGAGGCATAATTTTGAGTATTCTGGTAATACCCTTAAGAAGAATCAGGTCCATAAGGAGTTAAGTCTGTGGCTGAGACTGATAAGGGTAAATATGGGTATGATTAATCACTAGATTTTATATATATATAACCGAGGTGCCCGGGCCAACTTTCAAGCACCTTGAATAATTCCACGGGTACCTACTACCTCCCACCAACCACACGTATCGGGTAACTCAACCCACCAAGGCTAGGACAGACGGAAAGAAATCACTTAGTGTTTTTGTCTCCACTGGGATTTAAAACATGAGACCTCATGGTTCTCGCCCACTCCATTGACCACTAGGTCACACCCCACCCCCTGCCTAATACTGAACTCCACAACAACAACAACAAAATCCCTTCTTTTCACTTAATCACCATTATCAATTTTAACTAGATTATTAGTTAATAAAACAAATGACCCGAAGAGCTAAGATTCAAGAATTGAGTAAAATTGAGCTAAACAAATCTATATAAAAAAACCCCATTATAAAAAGAAAACATAGAATTTATTTTTTTCAAACTCACCAATTCTTGGACAATACTCAGAAGGATTCTTGAAAAGAAAGATAAGCAAACGAATAGTCCTAAGACTAAACCTTTGATAACCAGAAGAAAGAGCTTGTTGTAACTCTTTATCTTCAACAAATCCACTATGGTCCCTATCAACCATCTGAAAACTCTGAATAACTTGTGGGTCAGTTCCAGGAGGAAAAAAAGAAGCATAATTTGGAGTATTCTGGTAATACCCATAAGAACCAGGTTGCTGAGGGTAATTTGGGTATGAATAATTTGTGGAAGAGGGGGGTGGAGGGTGGTAAGGGTGGGCTATTGGTGGGGTGTTTGGGTCAGTAAGGGGTGGTGCAGAAGGTGAATAGGATGCCCTGTTGTTGTAGGAAGACATTGTTGTTTGTTGTTCAGTTACAATAATGGAGGTTTCAAGAACTGGAGAAAAATGGGATTTTAAGGTGGTGGTTTTTGTTTAGTCTAAGGAGAGGAAAATGACAAAATGATCACTTATGTTAGAAGTTTATTTAAAGTAGTCTTCTAATGAGAATTATGAAATTTAAATAAAGTAGTTTTTGTTTTGAGAAAATTGTTTTTTAAAAAATACACATTGAATATATGAGATTTTTGCGAGTTTTCAACCTGATTCAACAAGTATTCACTTTTCTTACCTGAACTACCTCAAACTACTATAAAAAACACCTCAAGTATGCGTTATTCTTTTCTCTTATCCGAAAGAGGTAATACTTCAGATAGGAAAGTGTCGATTGAATAAGATAAAAATCTTTTTTTAGAAAATTGGCTCGACCGAAACGCCTGTTATTAATAATTTGTAATCGAAGTATCATGGAAGAGCATTTCAAATAAATTAAGATAAAAAGGTCAACCAAAAATAGGGTGAAATGAGATAGAAAAAAGTAAATGTAAATTGGTAAAACTTTAAACCTTCATAACTTTGCGCTCTAATATCCGTTTGTGGCGATTTTTTTTTTGAATTTGCATATTTTTTTTAGATCAATGCGGACAAACTGCGGCGGTTTGGTTGAGCCGATTTTCTAAAAACCGTCTTTTATTTCATTCAATTGACACTTTCTCCCAATTCGATACATAGTTTTCATTCTACTTTAGCCAAAAAAGTAATGAAAAGTAAACGATTTGAAGATCAAAATAGAATGGTAAGGCGGATGTGAATGTCAATTTCAAATCGGTGTGCTATAGCCCACGGTTTCGAGGTCCGGGTGTGCCGTGGGCCGAAAATCGTCAGGAAAGTGCCAGGGAGCGGCCTAGTGTGGTCCGTTGGAATCGGCAGGGCCATTTGGGTGGTCAAACGGGTGAAATGGTGAACGGGGCATTTTCAGGCCAAATTGGTGTGCTATAGCCCATGGTTCCGGGGGTAGGCCCCGGGATCTGGGCGTGCCAGGGAGACTGAGGAGCGGCCTAGTGTGGTTCGTTAGGGTCGTCGGGGCCATTTGGATGGTTAAACGGGCGAAACAACACGAACAAGGCATTTTCGGGCCAAATCGGTGTGCTATAGCCCACGGTTTTGGGTGTGGGCCCGCGGTCCGAGCATTTCGTGGGCCGAAAATCAATTCGGGTGTGTCAGGGAGGCTGGGGAGCGGCCTAGTGTGGTCCGTTGGGGTCGGCGGAGCCATTTGGATAGTCAAAAAGGTGAAACGACGCGAATAAGGTATTTTCGGGCCAAATCGATATGTCGGCGGGCCATTTGAGTGGTCAAACGGGCTAAACAGCATGAACGATACATTTTTGGGCCAAATCGATATGTCGGCGGGCCATTTGAGTGGTCAAACGGGCTAAACAGCGCGAGCGATACATTTTTGAGCCAAATCGATATGATGTAGTAGGCCCAAGATCCAAGTGTACCGTAGGTCGAAAATCGACTGGGGCGTGCCAGAGAGTCTGGGGAGTGGCCTAGTATGGTCCGTTAGGGTCAGCGGGGCCATTTGGGTGGTCAAACAGGCGAACCGACGCGAATCAAATATTTTTGGAAAAAATCAGTGTGCTAAAGCCCAAGGTTTCGGGGATGGGATCAGGGTTGGGGAGTGCCATGGGCCAAAAAATCGATCGGGGCATGCCAGAGAGGCTGAAGAGCGACCTAGTCTGGTCCGTTGGGCCCTGCGGGGCCATTTCGATGGTTAAAAGGGTGAAAAGGCATGAATGAGGCATTATCGAGAAAAATCAGAGTGCTATAGCCCACGATTCTGGGAGTGGGCCTGGGGTTCGGGTTTTTTGTGGGCTAAAAATCGATCGGAGCATGCCGGGGAGGCTAGGGAGCGGCCTAGTGTGGTCCGTTGGGGTCGGCGGGGCCATTTGGGTGGTCATACGGGCGAAACGACACGAACAAGGCATTTTCAAGATAAATTGGTGTGCTATAACCCACGGTTTAGGGGCTGGGTCCTGATACGAGTCAAATGGCCACCTTAGCTTTTGATGACATCTTTGAAGGCCAACACGTAAAGTCTCAAGACTTGGTCACCCCGAGAGAACAAGTATACGCAAGGAAGGATCATTTTGAGCATGACTTAAAGCAATCTCATGTGTGGAAGGTTGCTTGGTTGCTTACATTGATGCTAACCCGAGAACCACAAGCCTTGAAGTATGAACCATACTCGGTTTTTGAGAGCATTGAAAAGGCGCCATTCATTCAAGTTATAACATACCTTGGCTGCCCCTTCATTAAGGGTATTTTATACATTACATATGGTGTATTTACACACCATGGCAGCCCCTCTCATTAAGGGCAAAGTGATCTTTTTATCTTCATTTGTAATATATTATAAATAGGCCCCTTTAGTCTTATTTTCACTAGTTTTTGAATGATGAATATGTGAAAGACTTCTTCTCTCTTTGAGAGTGTAAGTGTAGGGCTTGGATAAGCCATCTTTAGTGTAGGGCTTGGAAAAGCCGATATTGTACGTTGCTTGAAAACGGTGGTTGTGAGGTGAAGTTGATTCCCTTAGCGGTCATCGTAAGAAGATTGGTATTTGTACTTGTGGATTTTAAGGGTCTTTACGTTTAATACACATTTGGGTTCTTGTTCTTCGCAAGTCCTTATGTCATCTTGCCTATTCTTTACTTTTCTTGCAATATTTGTGTTTGTTTCTTGTTCTTGTTCACGGTTTTTGTGTGTTGTTGCCGAGAGTGAATTGCTATTTTGTTCTCGGTTGTCTTTGTGTTGTCGGCTGTTTTTGTGTTTCGTGATCATTCCTTTATCATTTGGTATCAGAGCAAGGATTGATTTCGTTCCTACGGAATCAATCTTGGGCGTGTTAACTCGAGAATCATAAAAAAAAAGGTGTTGAAAAACCAAAAATCCAAAAGAGAAACATTTTGTCCCATTTTTTTTGTGTCTAGGCCGAAATTTGTATCTTAGATTTAGGAGATTTTTATGTGTTTTGGTTGTTTCTAGTGTTAGCCTCTTCTTCATTAACACTAAAAGAGTCAAGATCCAAATTTTGAGCCATTTCTGAGTTGTTCTTGAACTTTGATGGTTGCTATTTTTTGGGGATTGATGGCTTGAAAGTGTGTTGTTGATGTTTGTTATTGAGGATGTGGGTTTGAAACATGTTGTTGTTGTTGTGGAGTTCAACGTGAGCTAAAAGAAACAAAGATCATTCAATTTGGAGCTCATTTGGGTTGGCTTCCATTCTTGAATGTTCTTCTTGTTGTTGTTCTTCATGTATTGTTGAGAAAGAACATTCAAAAGGGAGTGGTTTGATCTAAAAGGGTGAATAAAGGAGTGTGGTTTTATGTTTGTCTTGAAAGACACAATCCCAAGACATCCAAAAAGGAAAGGGGACGAAAGGGCTTTCAAAAGTCTTGTTTACCAAAAGGGAGTAAGAGCTTATTCCAAGACTAACAAAAGAGGAAAGAGCCAACAACCTTTCAAAAAGGTGTCTTGCCAAAAGGGTGCATGGAAGTCAAACCTTTTTGAAATTAAAAAAAAAAAAAAGGCTCTAAGTCTTGTTGTTTCCCTCCCAAAGCTGATTTTCACCATTCTAAATTAAAATTTGACTAATCCAAGTTGCAAACTGCCACATCACCAAATTGCCACATCATCACTCTCCAAAAACAACCTTAGACTCAAAATTTCAGATTTCTAAGTTTCTTTTCTTTGTTTCCTTAGTTTCATTTCTTGAGTCTAGTACTAATTAGCAACTAGTAATCACCTACTAGATTGTGAATTAGTTGTTTGAGTCCATTTTTTTTCGTGTTTTCGTTCTTTGTGTGCTTTTCTTGTTTTGATTTGTTGAACTTCTTTGTTTCAAGTTCGTAAGTAGAATTTTCTATTTTGTGTCTTGAGTTGATCAAACAAGAATCTATTCCGACCGCTAAGTAGAATTGACATCTTATTGACTACCGGAGTATAAGCAACTTTCAATATTCGCCGCTTTAAATTGTGGGGATCACAAAAGTGAGTGAATATGAGTGTTGGTGAGGAGCTTTTACTACTAATCTTGTTTGTTCATTTTGTAGATTTAAAAGGTAATACAAGGGGAACATGTCTTCGATAGCCGGGGATTATTGTGACTACAACATGGGAGACTATGATTGTAGTAAGGGTGTCAAGTGGGTAACTAACCCGGCCCGATAAGTCCTAGGGCTTTAGGGTTCTGAGTCCTGGACCGGTTATTTTTTTAAAATGGGCCCGGCTAACTCGGCCCGGCCTGCCCGGATACCTTTTTTTTTTTTTTTTTTTTTAAATTTGGGATTTTGGGCCAAACTAGCCGTTGTCCCAATGGCGATATAGCCGTTTTTGGGTCCAAACGGCTAGTTTGGGCCCATTTATTAAAACAAAAAATTTAACTTTAAAAAATATTTTTTTATCCCAAAAAAAATTCTATAAATACCCTACAACTTCAAATCATTTTTCACACAATTATTCACTCTCTCAAATCTCATTCTCTCTCAAATCTCAATTCTCAATTCTCAAATATTCAACATATTTAATTTCTTAAAGTGTTCACTTTAAATTTTTAATTTTTCGTTTACAAAGTACGAGCGAAAGTTTCTAAAGTCGCAACCTTCGGATACTTCCAAAATTTGGTATTGTCGTTCCATCTCTTACGTTTAATTTTTATTTATTGTATTAATTGTTTAATATTTAATTTTATTATATTTGTGTATTTTGAATATTTTTAGTTTAATTTAATTTATATTATGGATAAATTAAGAAACCTCGCTACTAAAGGTGTTAAAATTTTTTGTCCCGAAAGCGGTAGTGGTAGTAAAAAGTGAATTACTAGCGGTAGTGGTAGTAAAAAGCGAATTACTAGCGGTAGAGGTAGTTCAAGTAGTAGATATACCCGTGTGCCTTCGCCTCCGGTACCGCTTGGTACACTTTTTGAGTAAAAAATAGGTGTAGGTACTCACGATATGGATTATGTAGAAGCTCAGAAAAATTATGGTATAGAAGAAGAAAATGAAATAGATGCGGTTCATTTAGACGAAGGTAATGAAAATATTGCTGAGACACCCGTAGTAGGAGATGCTAACGTTAGATCTGAATCGGTTAATCTCCTTCCCCGTCTTCCCAGTGCCCTAAGACCTCATAAAAGAACTAGTCTTGCATGGCAATTTTTTAAAAGTATATCAGATATTGAGGTGCAATGGAATATTTGTCAACAAATATATAAGCATAGAAGTGGAGGCAAGCAAGGGGTACGGGTACTTTAATGAGACATATAGCTGAAGATCACAAAAAAGAGTTAAATATTGTACAAGGTGGTGGGGATGTTGGTGGGTCAACGTAAACTAGAATGGACCCAGCAACCGGTCACGCAGTGAAGAAGTATAATAAATTGAGGGATCGAAAAGAAATAGGTAAAATGGTAGCTGTGGGTTGTTTGCCTTTTAGTTTTCCTTCTTCTGATACCTCTATTCGTTATATACAAGCAATTTATAATCCTATGTTTAACAGTATTCCTAGAGCTACTTGTCGGTCTGATATTTTTAGACTTCATTCACAATATTATTTTTATTTATCAACATTGTTAAAAAATATTCAATGTAGATTGTCCCTAACTTCTGATCTTGGTCGTGCTGTAAATAAAAATGATTATTTAACCATTACTTGTCATTGGATGGATAGTAATTTCATGATGCAAAAACGTATTCTTGCTTTTTTATATGATGAAGATCGTAAACATACTGGACAATTTATTGCTGATTCTATTGTTAAAATTACCGGATATTATGGTATCGAAAATAAAATTTTATGTATTGCTTTTGATAATGCTTCTAACAACAAGACTGCTATAAAAAAATTAAAATCTACGCTATCTCCGCCCTTGCCTGAAATTTTTCATATTAAGTGTGCATGTCATATATATAATTTAATTGTAAAAGATGGTCTTGAGTTTTTGGAGCTTTATATTGAAAAAATTCATCTTGCCGTTGGTTTTATTCTAGAAAATAATTGTAGATCGAGAATTAGAGAATTTAAAGTTAAATGTCAAGAAAATGGACTTACACCGATTTTGATGCCCGAGGAAATTGATACTAGATGGAATTCTACGTATGAATTTTTAAAAACTTGTTATAAATATAGAATTCCTATTACACTAGCTTTTAACCAACATTGCGGTTCATTTGCTGATTCTGCTGATTGCATGCTACATAATTCTGATTGGGTTGTAATTAATGATCTTGTTAAGTTTTTAGAAAAATTTTATGTAGCTAAGGTTGAATTTTCCGGTGCTTATTATCCTACTGTTTGTAATATTTTTGCATATATAGCCGATATTTTTGGTTTGCTCAAAGAATATAAAAATAAAGAAGGTTATAAAGAAGCTGTTGGCGCCATGTTTATGAAATTTAAAAAATGTTTTTTCCGGATTTCCCCTATTTACTTGGTTGGTGCTATGCTAAATCCGTGAATGAAATATAATAATATGTGCCACTTTAGTACTCTTATTTATACTAACTTAGAAATAAATACTAATCATGATTCTGAACAAGTACAACCTGATTTGTGGACGGCTACGACTGATGCAAAGGATTACATAGAAAAATTATATAATCACTATGTTGATTTATTTCATTTAGCTGTACTTACAAATATCACTCCAACTGTCACTCCTCATCCTCCCGAGGAGCCATCATCTTCTAAAAGACCGGCACATAGTGGTTTTTCTGATTCGTTTTATGATTTAAATTGTTGGAACAGTGTTGATGAGAGAACTTACACATCAACTTATTGGAAAGAGCTGAAATATTATCTTCGGACCGCACCAGAGGATTGCAGACGACGAATCAACACGTTGGATTGGTGGAGGAGTAATGAAACACAATATCCTGTTCTTTCAAGATTATCTAGAGATATCTTGAATGTTCCAATGTCAACCGTTGCATCAGAGAGCGCCTTTAGTCAGGAACGACAGTAGCTTGGAGACAACAGACAGTCATTGGGAAGCAATGCAATGAATATTCTAGTTTTCCTTAGAGATTGGATTAGAGCGGAAAGAAGAAACCAAGGAATGAAACTGGAGCCGAGCGACGAGCTGAAACTTGAAGAAATTATGACTTCACGGGAGAACTCAGCAAAATCAAGTCCAATGCATGATTTTGCCCCCGTTGACTTCGACTATCCTATGCAAGTTCCCGTTAATATTAACATGAATGAGTTGGAAAAATGATGCATAATTTATAGATTTTTCATTCATGTAAATTATAAATTTTGGATCATTTTGCAATCAATAAAATTCCCCAAATTCATTCACTCCTTAGTCCTTGCTTTTTATATTTTTTCATTTAACGATTTAAAATTTTAAATTGAATTTCTAATTTTCTACTTTAAATTAAAAACTTACTTCTAATATATTATTAATTTACTACCAAATATTATTAATTTATTATATTAAGTAGCATATGTTTTGTATATTTGTGCATATATCTTCTATAGAAGTGTATATTTAATGTATACATGTGTATATGTTTTATAAATTAGTATATAAGTATATCTATATATATTGTAATGTATATATAATGTAGTATATTTTATAAGTAGCAGTATATATACATTGAATGGTGCGTACACACGTATATATATCTTCTATAGAAGTGTATATTTAACGTATACATGTGTATATATTCTATAAATTATTATATAAGTATATCTATATATATTGTAATGTATATATATATTGTAGTATATTTTATAAGTAGTAGTATATATACATTGAATGGTGCGTATACATGTGTATATATCTTCTATAGAAGTGTATATTTAACGTATACATGTGTATATATTCTATAAATTAGTATATAAATATATCTATATATATTGTAATATATATATATTGTAGTATATTTTATAAGTAGTAGTATGTATACATTGAATAGTGCGTATACACATGTATATATCTTCTAAAGAAGTGTATATTTAATGTATACATGTGTATAAGTTTTATAAATTAGTATATAACTATATCTATATATATTGTAATGTATATATATTGTAGTATATTTTATAAGTAGTAGTATATATACATTGTATGGTGCATATACACGTGTATATATCTTGTATATTTAACGTATACATGTGTATATGTTTTATGAATTAGTATATAAGTATATCTATATATATTGTAGCATATTTTATAAGTAGTAGTATATATACATTGAATGATGCGTATATATGAGTAATTGACTAATGGTGTATATGTGTATATATTTTTTAAATTCTAATGTAGTATATACTATATATAGTGTATATATATTATTTAACATATTTATAATGTATATAGGTGGGTATATGTAATGTATATTGAAAGAAAGTTTTTTTTTTTTTTTTTATATTTTTGACTGGGTTTGATCGATTTTTTAACCGGGTTTGACCGGGTTTTGGTGGGTTTGTCCGGGTTGGGTTAAGTGGGCCGGGTTAGGGTGAGTTTTAATTTTTTTACTGTTTGGTCCGACCCGTCTAGCACCAAAATCGGCCCTTAACCGGCCCTCAACTCGGTTAAAATAGAAGGGCCAGTTCTGGGTTGGCCTGGCCCGGCCCATTTGACACCCATAGATTATAGTGAGGGGTTTTATGGCTACGAAGTTGAGGGAGATTGCGGAGGCTATGAAAATAGCCATGATCAAAACTTGGGCAGATTTGAAAATTACTGTTTTGAGGGAGAAAATGAAGTGAATAAAGTACCTAGTGCTTATGGTGACTTTGGAGATGATATAGGACCTCATGATGAATCTTATGATGACGTTGGGGCATGTGAAGAGTCTTACAATTCTCACTCCGAACCTAGATTTGGTGTTAGGTTTAACCCTTTCATTCTTAAAGCTTATGAGAGCTATGATAAGAGTACACGTGAGGAGTACGAAGATTCATATTCTCTACCTTGTAGTACTCTTTATCAAGATTGATATAGTGTGAATGGTTATACTAGTTCTAGTGGAGGTTGTCCAACGAGAAGAAGAGGGTATGGATCTAAAAAATCGAGGGGTACTCGTGAGCTTTATAATGTTGATCCAAGAAGGAGTGTACACTCTGGAAAGGTGACCATTTGTGGGATACTGGGCTGCCTCATTGTATTAAATGATAGGTACTATATTAACTACATCGTTCCATCCATGGCTGACTTCTTGGGGTTGTTTTGTGAGACTTTACTTGTTCCATACTTCTTAGATAGGTTTAAGCTTACCGAGAGGGTTAAGGTTGTCTTCTCCCAATTTGAATACCATGAGGAGGTGTGGTGTGATATTTTTCCATTGACATACAGTCATGTATGCTTAGGTGCCGATTGGGTTGCACAACATAGAGTTCCAAACGTGCAAAATTGGCCAAATATTGTAAGAGACCAATGGAGGAATTGCCTCATGACTTACTTGCTGCCCAAGCCATGAAGATAAATGCCTACCTACTCCAATCCAAATTATTATGAGATACAAAATATTGAGAGGAGTAAGGGAGTGCAAGGTGGTAATCCGAGAGTGGAAAAAGGAGAGGTTGTGTGGAGCAAAGTGAGGGGATTACCACCAAACCATGCTAACATTGGTTGTCCTTCTATTTCTAAGGACATTTGTGTAGGTACCAATATGGCAAACGAAGAAGAACCATGCCAAAAGGAAGTTGCTGCCCAAGTTTTTGGAGGACCTTCACACCATGACAAAGAAGAATCTACTCAAGGACTTTAAGGTAAAATGTCTAACTCTTACACTTTTCTACATGTGAATGATAATTGTGTGGCTAGTAGCCCATTGAGTGTGAGTTGTAGCTTGCCTATATGTGAGTCTATTATTTCTTTGCCACTTGATGATGATGTACATGTTGTGAGTGTGGATACACTAGTTGATCCTATTGATGACCGAATCAACTCTTCTTGTAAGATCGATTTATGTCCACCTAGTGTTGAAACCATTATGTTGAATGAAAGTACATTATCTTCTGAAATATGTGTTGATCAACTTATGTGTGAAAATTACCCACCACTTGAGGATGTGTATGATGTAATTAATGAACTTCAAGTATGTGATGATGTTGAAAATATTGATCAAAGGAATAGGAGTAAACTCAAGAGCTATTCTTGGGATAATCTTGCACTTGAAATCTCTTTGAAACTTGATATTGATCTTTTAGAGAGTGATGAACGTGTTTGTTTTGAATCTGCCCATGAAATAGATCATGCTCTCTTTAGTTATAATGTCTTGTTTGAAGATGATATAACCACTCCTAATGAAACTAGTGGTGAAAATGATGGTATAGCTTGCCTTAGAAGCTATAGCCTATATGCTAACCCACTATGGTGTGACAATATTTTTACTAAAGATGGAAATAACTTCTTGGAAGATGAAAGTACTCTTAAGGGTAAGGGATCTGTAGTCTTGGAAACTACTTCTCCTTCTACTCTGTGTGATTTTATTGTTGAGAGTACTCATGGTGATGATTGTGAAACTAGTAGTGAGTACACACATGAGGGCACCTTAGTAGAAGTTGACTTGAGTGATACCTTTCTCTACTCTCTATTTGCTTTGGATAATATGTATGCTATTGTAGAGAGTATGCTATTTAGTTTGGGTAGAGACCACGAGAAAGGGGAGTGTTGTCTAGACCCGTGTCTATGACCACTCTTCCCGTTTGACCCCGGTGCCAAATATGGATTTTATGATGATGGGGCACCCAACTTGTTGCTTGGTTTGCATGAAAAGCAAAGTATCACTTTTGGTAAATTCCATAACCAAATCCTTTGTACATTTTTCATTAATTATTTAATATTTAGTTCAAGGGATCCTTGGTTATATTATAAATATGTGCAACCTTGGAATGTTGAGGTGATTTGTCGTGCTAACCCTAACCCTCATTCCATGAGGAGTTTGTATTTGTGTGTCTTTTTTTTGGTTATGCAAGGTTTGGATTCGAGGTCGAATCCTTTTCAAGATGGGGAGGATGATACGAGTCAAATGGCCACCTTAGCTTTTGATGACATCTTTGAAGGCCAACACGTAAAGGCTCAAGACTTGGTCACCCCGAGAGAACAAGGATACGCAAGGAAGGATCATTTTGAGCATGACTTAAAGCAATCTCGTGTGTGGAAGGTTGCTTGGTTGCTTACATTGATGCTAACCCGAGAACCACAAGCCTTGAAGTATGAACCATACTCGGTTTTTGAGAGCATTGAAAAGGCGCCATTCATTCAAGTTATAACATACCTTGGATGCCCCTTCATTAAGGGTATTTTATACATTACATATGGTGTATTTACACACCATGGAAGCCCCTCTCATTAAGGGCAAAGTGATCTTTTTATCTTCATTTGTAATATATTATAAATAGGCCCCTTTAGTCTTATTTTCACTAGTTTTTGAATGATGAATATGTGAAAGACTTCTTCTCTCTTTGAGAGTGTAAAACCCTTAGTGTAGGGCTTGGATAAGCCATCTTTAGTGTAGGACTTGGAAAAGCTGATATTGACATTGCTTAGAAACGGTGGTTGTGAGGTGAAGTTGATTCCCTTAGCGGTCACCATAAGAAGATTGGTATTTGTACTTGTGAATTTTAAGGGTCTTTACGTTAAATAAATATTTGGGTTCTTGTTCTTCGCAAGTCCTTAGGTCATTTTTCCTATTCTTTACTTTTCCTGCAATATTTATGTTTATTTCTTGTTCTTGTTCACGGTTTTTGTAAGTTGTTGCCGAGAGTGAATTGCTATCTTGTTCTTGGTTGTCTTTGTGTTGTTGGCTGTTTTTGTGTTTCGTGATCGTTCCCTTATTAGGCTCGAGGTTCGAGCGTGCCGTAGGTCAAAAATCGATTGAGGCATGACAGGGACACTGGGAGCAGCCTAGTATGGTCCTTTGGGATCGGCGGGACCATTTAGGTGATCAAACGAGTGAAACGGCGCCAAAGGGACATTTTTTAGCCAAATTGGTGTGCTATAGCCCATGTTTCTGAGGGTGAGCTTGAGGTTTGGGAGTGCCGTGGGCCAAAAATCGATCAGGGCATGCCAGGGAGGTTGGGGAGTAGACTAGTGTGGTCTGTTGGGGTCGGAGGGATTATTTGGGTGGTCAAACGGGTAAAACAGCACAAACGGAGCATTTTCAGGCCAAATCAATGTGCTATAGCCCATGATTTTGGGGGTAGGCCCACAGTCTGAGCGTACCGTGGACCAAAAATTGATCGGGACATGCTAGGGAGACTGGGGAACAACCTACTGTGGTTCGTTGGGGTCGACAAGGCCATTTGGATGGTGAAACGAGCGAAACAACACAAACGGCGCATTTTTTGGGCAAAATTGATGTACTATTACCCACGGTTCCAGGGGTGGGCCTAGGGTTCAGGCATGTCATGGGCTAAAAATCAAATGGGGCATACCAGAGAGGCTGGGGAGCGACCTAATGTGGTCCGTTGGGGACGGCAGGTCCATTTAGGTGGTCAAACGGGCAAAATGGCATAAACGGGGCATTTTCAAACCAAATTGGTATGCTATTACCCATAGTTTTGAGGGTGCTCCTAGGGTCCGGATGTTTCGTGGGAAGATGTAATACCCCGTATTTTCATGCTAGAATTCTAATCGTCGTTCCTGCGCGTCTAAGCTCTAATACAAGTGATTCTCACATGAATACAAGTTGCATGATCATTATCCTAGTCTATGGAGTAGTTTAGATGTGAAAAATGTTCATAGCAATGACCTAGAACAAAGTTGAGCTAAGACCAATTGTTTCATCCAAAGTTTGACATTCGATTCTACAAGGGTCAACTTCAAACGTGAATATCTCTTAATATACTTGGAATTTTTCATCTCAAGACCTATCAAATTATAGATAATTGAATTAGCTTTCCAACGATACCAATTTCATCAAAATCCAACACCCGAGAAAGGAATTATGGCTTTTCAAAGTAGAGTGCATCGCCTCACCAATCGCACAGGGCTACTGGAATAGGTGTGCGATAAGCAATGCGGCGCATACTTAAATGTGTGCGATAAGCAATGCGGCGTATACTTGAATGTATGCGATAAGCAATGCAGCGATTGGTGTAAAGATGGGTAAATAGTAATGATGTAAAGAAGGAGGATGTTTTAACAGATTATGAATAAGATAGGCCATATGATTATGATCGATTGTCATTGTGTACTAGTTTTTCTTAATGCCATGTTCTATAGTTTTGAAGTGAAAATTGTGTGTGAGATTGAGTTGTAAATCATGTTTAGCTCTAGACATTAAGTTTGAACAGTTGATGATTCGGTTGTTGATGCTAGTTATATGGAGGTGATCTAGTAGGCCTGAACAGTGTATGCAAGAGTATAAGATCATGTGTTCGTAATTAAGTATGGTGTAGAGGTGTGCCCAAGGTGCTATGGGGCTGCATTATTTTTGAGGATTTTTGCATATTGTGTGGTTAGTAGTAACATTAATTTTCTAGGTGGAGAAAGACTAGTTAGATAATTTATGTTGTTCTTGATAGCTAAGTTAAGGAGTTATGATTGAAGATGTTGAGCCTTTTTAGTATGATTATTATTCTCATGGTTTGGGAAAAATATAAGTATAGAAGTGTGATCTTGGTAGGCTATGATTATGTGATTAGAGATGTAGATATGGTTGCAAATGAGAGTGTAAGTCTTTGATGATGATTATTGAAGCTAGGAATTAAGGATGGCATATGGATGGGTTGTTCAAGAATGAAGTTGGTAAGTTCAAAATTATTTTATTTTTGTGAGTTTAGCATTTATGTATAGATAATAGAATGATGAAATTATGGCTTAATCTCGAGGATATGGAGTAGACCATCATACTTAGAATACCAGCTTTGACCTAAGGGGGAGATGGTTAGTGAAGAACCAAATCGAGTTTTGAGAATTAGATTGCGATACATGTCAATAATGAGTTATGATGAGATATTGATCCCTTCTTACTCTAGATTATTCCTTGGATTTTGAGTCATTACAACACCAAATCCATCACTTGCTTGACAAATCCATGCCACAGGCCTATGCTTATACCTATCATGTGTGCTCAAGCCCATTTTCAGCTTCTAGTATGCATGTAATAGCTTCACTCTGTGATTCGAGTTATCTCTTATGAATCTATGAACTCCAGTCTTATGTTGAATAGCTCATGATAAGTATAAACTCATGTTTCAGAGTATGAACAGTTTTTAAACTCATGATACTAGTGAAGTTCGCATTATATCTGCATGCCCTCAATTTAGATTTCTTTAATGAATCCATGCCTTTGATATTTTATTCCCCAGGACAAAGATAAGTGTTAATGTTATGTATTGTAGTTTTTGTGCTTCTGGTTCATATGTGTTATCCCTTCAGTGACCTCTTCCTATGTTAAGATAGTGGTGATGATAGTGGATAAGCAATGGTTTAGATGTGAGAGAGTTGATGACCCTCATTAAGAAAGATTATTTATGCTTTTCTATCTAAGGCTAAAGTGTGAAGTAAGATTGAGGCCAAGTTTTGATACATGTCATGGTTAGTTAGAAATTGTGTGTATGTTTTTAAGAATAGTGCAAGAAAATTGTTGTTGATAAAGGTTTAGAGAATATGCGAAGTATGCCTTTAGGGGTATTTGCCTTAAAGTTATATGTGATTTTTAACGATAGGCTTGAATGTCGTGTTGGGTGTAAGATGATGAATGTAATATGCACTAGTGAATCCATATTAAGAGTTTTAAATTAGTCATTGAAGTGGTAAGGCATGTTATGCTTAGGGTGTGAGCTCTAAGAAGATATAGAATATTGAACCTTGTGGTTTAGACTAGTATTGTGGTTTGGCATATTGTATCTTGTGATTTAGTGTTAGGCTTGATTATGGTGAGAGAACTTAGTTTAGTTTAGACCTTAGTAGAAAGATTTCGCAGTGCCAATATGAGAATTCTAAGTTGAATCAAATGAGTATGGTATTTAAGGGAAATAGTATAGTTGAGAGAGCATTTGAGAAGTGATGCTAAGCTTGAAAGTAAGAAGTTGCGTTGCCTACGGCCTAGCAATCCTATCCTAGTTAATGAGTTATATAATTATATTCCATACTATAGAGTTATATCAATGTTGTAATTCCTTAGTCAAATGTCTTGTTCAGAGCATGCCCAAAATTCTTTGCTCCCTAATGTCAATAGAATTTCGTAGAAAAGTGTTGAAGAAATACTCCATTTGAGTATGGGTAGTCAGTATGATCCAGTCCATATAGCCTGTAATCTAGTTTAGCAAGCAAGGAGATAAGTTCCTATAGATTCTTAATTTTCTAGCTAGTCTTACTATCCTCAGTCTTATACGTATGTACATTCCAAGAGGCAATGTGTTTGTGTCCAATTAAATTATGAATTTAGCTCAGTTCATGCATCAGTTTCAGTTTCAGATATTAAGTCATGATTCAGTTCGTAAGTATCATGTGTAGTATCACAGTCTCTTCCTAGTATTTTCATCAAATTATTATTATTTGGGGACGAACGATCCCAAGAGGGGGATATTGTAATACCCCGAGTTTTCATGTCATAAATCTCTCATCCTTTCTCATGAGATCAGATCCAGTGCAGAGTAATGGTTACTCATAAGTTGACACTCTCGTTTCTATCTTAGCCATATAGTTATTTTTCTTGAGGATTCATGCACTTGCAGACCAGTTCAGTAGCTCATTATTCTTGAGATCCAGTGATTCAGTCCTATCATTTACACATGATAGCTTGAAGACTAATATTCCTCTGTGTTTTAGGTTAATTATTCATATTCGAGGACGAATGTTCCCAAGGGGGAGATAATGTAATACCCCATATTTTCGTGCTAGAATTCTAACTGTCGTTCCTGCGCATCTAAGCTCTAATCCAAGTGATTCTCACATGAATACAAGTTGCATGATCATTATCCTAGTCTATGTAGTATTTTAGAGGTGAAAAATGTTCATAGCAATGATCTAGAACAAAGTTGAGCTAAGACCAATTGATTCATCCAAAGTTTGACATTCGATTCTACAAGGATTAACTTCAAACGTGAATATCTCTTAATATACTTGGAATTTTTCATCCCAAGTCCTATCAAATTATAGATAATTGAATTAGCTTTCCAACGATACCAATTTCATCAAAATCCGACACTCGAGCAAGGAGTTATGGCTTTGCGAAGTAGAGTGCGTCTCCTAACCAATCGCACATGGCTATTGGAATAGGTGTGCGATAAGCAATGCGGCGCATACTTAAATGTGTGTGATAAGCAATGCGGCGAATACTTAAATGTGTGCGATAAGCAATGTGCCGCATATCTCACTTCCAAGTGCCAAAAACACCCCTATATATGTCTATAACATGGGATTAAACTCCCATAACACCAAAATAAGTTCAATTTCTCTCAAAATCACCAAGAACATTCATTAGGGCTTCAACCTAAAAATTCAAATATCTCAAGATTCAACCATGAGTTTTCAATAATTCTTTGAGATTCGAAATCCCCATTCCGAGGGCTACAAGAAACACTCATTATTTTCATGAATAGAGTCCCAAGGTCAAGAGTTCATTCAAAGCTTCAAGTTTAAGGTATGTGGGGGTTTTTCAACAACAATATCCTTTCGTTCTTGTACCCAAAATTTGTATTATTTTACAAAGATATATGATTTTACATGCTTTGATATGAATTTGAGATAGAAACTATTATCCTATGTTCTTGTTCAAAAGACTATTATATTTTTATTTGTCTTGAAGATAAATTCCTTGAGTTTTGATGTTAATATCATGTTTGAAATTGAATCTCCAGATTTTCATATGAATTATACATGTTTGCTACATAAAATGTGAGTCTTGAAATATTTTGTTCAAGTATTGATATATAGGTTTTGAACCCTATTTGAGAATTATGATTTTTGTGAAAGTAATGTGTTATGCACACCTTGAGATTTGAATGATTTGACCTTTTGGTCTTGAAAGAGTTATTTTTGAACTCGAATGAGTAAAGAAATCCACATTTTGATTTATTATGAAAAAGGGGTAGCATGATGGCTCCCGTTGTGAATTGCTGAATTATTTTTTGGTGGATTTTCTTTGAAAAGATCTGAGCTACGTTCGGGAATAGTATTTAGAACCGAGTGGGAGGTATAGCTGTGTTGGTACTTTCCTAGAACTACGTGCCCCCGTAGGAGCCAGAATTGAGGCTGATTATATATAGTGATCATTAGTTTTTGGATTTGATACTTATAGTCATAATCCGATGGCAAGGATAGGACGGCACTCCCCAACGTGGGTTGTACGTTGGACTCCATGTGGCTCACATGGTTTATGTCGGGCATGAGATCTCCCTATGTGTGTGTGTGTATTCTCTTATCTAATATGAAAAGTGTTATTCTTCTATCTGAGATGAAAACATATTTGTTTGAAAGACTGAGTTTGAGAAAGTCATTGTTTTCAAAAGATTTAATGAACATATATTCCAAAGAGAATTGTTATGAGATTTGATTGCTTTGATGATTTGGAATCGAGATGGAAGTGAATTGAGATTTATTATGATGACTCACATGTTTCGCCCAATATATTTTACTCTCTTATGATTATGATGATTTTAATTCGAGCTAAGTGAGTCATTTATATCAGCATGCATAATTTTATAAATTGTGATGATATTAAGATATTATTTTATATATGTATTGCACCCCCATATGCTCGGTACGTTTCCATGGTACTGACCCATATATTTGTATGTGGGCTATATTTTCTCGAAATGTAGGTACAAGGTATAGTGTACATCTTCAGATCCAGTTAGTTCACGACATCCAGTCAGCAGGTGATGAGTCCTTTTGATTCAAGGGCTTGAGTTAGTTATACAGTTCGAGAACTGTTGTATTTTCTTTATTCAGTCATATTGAGTTGGGTTAGTCGGGAGTCATGACCCAGCTACCTACAGTCAGTACTAGTAGAGGCTTCATAGACAGTCAGTATAAGTTGATGTATTCTGTTTCAGTTTTGGTTGTAAAAGCAGAGTTGTAATCTTGTAAATTTAGTTTTGTATCTATCATATTTAGAAAAGAGTTATTTGCCGTAGATTTGTATAGATTTATACTTTTTGTTCAGCTGCTTATTTTCCACAGATTTGTATAGATTTATACTTTTTGTTCAGTTACTTATGAGTTATGCCAGTAGAAGGGTTAGCTTGGGGTCACTTATGATCCTAAACACCGTATGATGTCTTGGGACCCGATTTCGAAGTGTTACAGAAGAAAATCAACCGAGGTATTCCATAGAGGCTGGAGAGAGTCATAGAGTGGTCCGTTGGGGTCGATGGGGCCATTTGGGTGGTCAAATGGACAAAACAATGTGAATGAGGCATTTTCGGGCCAAATCGGTGTGCTATAGCCAACAAATTTGGGGGTGGGCTCGAGTTCTGAGCGTTATGTGGGCCACAAATTGACTGGGGCGTGTCAGGGAGGCAGGGGAGTAGCTTAATGAGGTACATTGGGGTTGGCAGGGCCATTTGGGTGGTCGAAAGGAAAAAATGGCGCGAAGAAATCATTTTCAGACCAAATCAGTGCGCTATTGCCCACAGTTTTGGGGGTGGGTCCGGGGTTTGAGCATTTCGTGGGTCAAAAATCCATCGGGGCATGCCAGTGAGGTTGAGGAGCGACCTAGTGTGGTTTGTTAGAATCGATGGGGCCATTTGACTGGTCAAACGGATGAAACGACACGAACGGGGCATTCTTGGGCCAAATCGGTGTGCTATAGTCTGTGGTTCTGGAGGTGGGCCCGGGGTTCGGGTGTGCCATGGGCTGAAAATCGATTGGGGCGTGCCAGGGAGACTGAGGAGCGACCTAGTATTGTCCGTTGGGGTCGAAGGGGCTAGGGCTGTGCAAAAATTGAACCGATCGACAAACCGAACCGATAAAAATATTATTGAGTTATCGGGTTAACGATTTTATAAAAAATTTTATTGGGTAAACAGTTCGGTATCGGTTTTAGCTTAACCGATAACCCAATAAGGATACACTAAGTTATTGTTTTATCCCTATTTATGTTATATATTTAAATCTCTCTCTCTCTTTCTCTATCTATCTATCCATCTCTCTCTCTATATGTGTGTGTGTATGTATATAAATTATATGCACTACTAATTCATAATTCAGTGATTCACACAGTATTAACCTATTCCGGTCAACAAAGGCACAATATAAAGTTCGGCTATTATTGTAATAAACAGCTTGAAGCATTTATAGCTTCCAACAATTAGGATTCAATTTTTTTCCTAACTAACATTCAGTTCAAGTTTGAAGATTCTTGTAAACTAAAATACATTGCGTAGGTTGTGAAGGTAATTAGGATTTTATTTTTTTATGTTAGTTGTTAATATTTCTATTTTATAAGTATTTTCTTATTGGTTAAACCAAAAACCAAACCGTTAAGGACCAAAAATCGATAAACCAAAATCAATAAGAAAATATCTTATTGGTTGGTTATTGATTTTACATATTTAAAAATCGAAAATGGATAAACTGAACCAATAACACGTAAAATCAAACCGACTAATGCACACCCCTAGACAGGGCCATTTGGGTGGTCAAATGAGCGAAACGAAGCAATTGGGGTATTTCAGGCAAAATCAGTGTGCTATAGCCCACGGTTTCGGGGGTAGGCCCGGGGTTCGAGCATGTCGTACGCCAAAAATCAATCGGAGCATTTTAGGGAGGCTGGGGAGTGGCCTATATGGTCCGTTGGGGTCAGTGGGTCCATTTGGCTGGTCAAACGGATGAAACAGCATGAACGAAATATTTTCAGGCCAAACCGGTGTGCTATATCCCACGGTTCTAGGTTGGGCTCGGGATCCGAGCGTACCGTGGGCCAAAAACCAATCGAGTCATGCAAGAGAGGTTAGAAAGTGTCCTAGTGTGGTCCGTTGTAGTCGGTGGGGCCATTTGGGTAGTCAAATGGGCGAAACAGCCCGAACGGGGCAATTTTGGACAAAATCAGTGTGCTATATCTCACAGTTCTGGGGGTGGGCTCAGGGTTCGAGAGTGTTGTGGGCCAAAAATCAATAGGGGCATGACAAGGAGGTTGGGGAGCAACCTAGTGTGGTTCGTTGGGGTCTGCGGGTCTATTTGGATGGTCAAACAGGCGAATTGGTGCGAACAGGGCATTTTTAGGGCCTGGGGTGAGCCTAGGGTATGACCGTACCATATGGCAAAAATTGATCGGGGAGTAATATGGAGGATGTGGAGCAGCCTAATGTAGTCCGTTGGGGTCGATGAGGCCATTTAGGTATTAATTATCACGTCCCAAAATAACCCCTAGGCGTGTGACTGGCTCCCGACAACACCGCTTGCCGGGAGAACCAATTTTCTATACATTCACAATACCAACAAATACTAAGATAAAAAGATATACAACTCCACATACACGAAATAATCATTAACGCAGGGTAATTATCCAATAAGATACCGCATAGCAACTTATAAAAACGACAATAGTTTAGATAACAAATCTCTAACCCAAGCCCCACACTAAGTTCATGGAGCATCTAAACAGAATTACATGAGTTCAACTATTTGGCATGCAAACCCAACAAAAGGAAATATAAGCTAAAAGTAACTAAAGATGAATGACAACCTTCACGAACAATGCGAAGGCTCACCTCAGCGACAAAATCCATACGTAAAGACAATCAGCCACGAGCCTCTCTCTCCGTAACCGAATCTGTAGGTATGTAAGTAAGGAGTGAGCTATATAAATATAACCTAGTAAGATCCTCGACCCGCTACTTTAATATCCCTGGAACAAGTGTTAGAAAATACAAAATACACAAATAGTATGTACATAATATCTCTCATAAAGTAATGTCAATATGATCCAAATGAAGTTAAAAAATATCACTCTATATCTCAACTTAATTCATTCTCACAACTTTCCATAAACGGCAGTGAAGGTGATCGACCTCACACCCCGACAAGTCCACGACAGCATATATAATGCCCCAAAAAGTCTACTATGGCAATATGTACAAGCCCCTAACATATTACGGCAGCATAGGTAATGTCCCTAACATATTACGATAGCATAAGTAATGCCCCTAACATATTACGACAACATAAGTAATGCCCCTAACTTATTACGA
This sequence comes from Capsicum baccatum var. pendulum, assembly GCA_030864225.1. Lineage (NCBI taxonomy): Eukaryota > Viridiplantae > Streptophyta > Magnoliopsida > Solanales > Solanaceae > Capsicum > Capsicum baccatum. The sequence goes on from CM061560.1 coordinate 16,686,015, forward strand.
TAGCTATGTATGCCCCTAGAGACTATAATGGTAGTGAAGAAAATATATTCAACGCCCCAACCTCACCTCATATTTCACCTCTAAATAATTCTCAATACACTTCCAAAATACATATCCACAGCTAGCAATAGTCCACAAATTCTACCAAGTTCACGCTTGTCCCAACACATGGACTAAGCAGATTAATATAATTTTTATAAATCAAATTTAAAAAGCAAGCATCAAAGCTTAAAGTCTTACTTACCTCGCTAAAGACAAGTTCCACAACCTCACTATGTGTAGAACACCATCCAAATAGCCTTCAATAGCTTCAATCTAAACAAAATACTAAATAACAATATTAATTATATCAGTTCAGGATTAAATCTCAATATCCCTAACTTTTAAACTTAGAGATAAACCTTAATATCTCACACTGTTATATTGAATTAAGAATAATCCAACAAGAGGAAGCTTCTGAAATCAAACTTTAATTTCAAAATACTGATCAACAATTTCATCCCTACTCAATCCTTACGCACCATAAATATTCCCTATTTGACAGTTTGTTCAAGGAAATAACAGTAGCATCATCAACATTCTTCATAACTTCCAATGGAACATAATTTGGTTTTTCATTCCTAGAGGATTTAGAAGCAATTTGAGAGTTAGTACGAAAAAAAAACTTACGGTAACAACCAGTGAAACTTAATGGGTTTTCAAACAGGAAATGCTTCCAGATAGCAGCAGATATGCCTCTTCTTTGAATTTCTTTGCTACTATTAATTGATTCAAAACCCCACCACTGGAGGGAAGATAAGCTATTCAAAAATATCCAGTTTAAAGTAAGCACACCTATGACCTAAGTCAACTGATGGTACGACTATATATAAACACTCTGTTTTTTTTATTCTGTTTTGCTTACTATTTTCCCAAGGATAAAAGATCATATATATAGCCCTAGTAACGTGAAGCTGAAAAGATTTTGTCTTGCCCCCTCTTTAATTCCTTAATTACTATTATTAATTGGTTATAATTACCAATTAACCTTTTTTTAAAAGGAAATAATAAGTTGACTATTACAGTAATACGAGCGAAACAATGTGAAAGGGCATTTTTGAGCCAAATCGGTGTGCTATAGCCCACGATTTTGGGGTGGGCTCGGGGTTTGGCCATGGCGTTGGCTAAAAATTGATCAAGGCATGACAGAGAGGCCGATGAGTGGCCTAGCATGGTCCGTTGGGGTTAGCGGGGCCATTTGGGTGGTTAAATGGGCGAAATAGTGCAAGCTGGGCATTTTGAGGCCAAATTAGTGTGCTATAGCCTACGGTTTCAGGGGTGGGCTCGGGCTCCGAGTGTTCCGTGGATTGAATATTAACTGGGGCATTCCAGGAAGTTTGGGGAGCGACCTAGTGTGGTCCGTTGGATTTGGTGGGGCCATTTAGGTAGTCAAATGGGAAAAACGGCGCGAATGGTGCATTTTTAGGCCAAATTGATGTGCTATAGCCCACAGTTCTAGGGGTGGGCCCTAGGTTTGGGCGTGCTATATACTAGGCTGAAAGCGGCCTAGTATCGTTCGTTGGTGTCGGGCGGGGCTATTTGGGAGGTCAAAAGGGCAAAACGGCGCGAACGGGGCATTTTTGGGCTAAATTGGTGTGCTATAGCCCACAGTTCCAGGGATGGTCCAAAGGTATGGGCTACCATGGGTCAAAAATGACGTGCTAGAGAGGCTGGGGAGCATCCTAGTGTAGTCCGTTAGGGTCGGCAAGGTCATTTGGGTTATCAAACGGTGCGAACAGTGGCGTTTTTGGGCCAAATTGATTTTCTATAGACCATAATTCTGTGGGTGGGCTCGGGGTTCGGTCGTGCCTGTAACACCCCGCATTTCGAGCTAGAATGAAAATCATTATTTCTATACGTAGATGATCCAAAAGCCTTAAATCCTATACAAATTTGGCATGTTAATCAATTATAGAGTGTGGGAACCTATTTGAGCATGAATTGAGATCATAGAGGCCCCCTAACTCAAGGACGAGTTGAAAGCTTTCGTATCGTTTGAGTTGAGTGAGTGTCGAAACTTGGGTCAACTTTAATTGACCATAACTCTTTGTATATAACGAATTAGAGAGCCTACTATATATCAAATTAAATCTCTTCGAATTAGCTTTCAATCGATACCAATTTCGCTAAAATCCGATACCTGAGCGAAAGTTACAGCCATTTTTGTGAGAGGTAGTAAGCCAGGGCGATAAGCGAGGCGGCGCCCTGCCTATTCCTGCCAGTGTAATTTCCTATAGTCAAGCTTCTCATCCAAGAGGGGTATTTGGGTCATTTTCTACCATTAAATAGTCCATTAACACGATATTCAGCCTCTAATAACCAAATTATACCCTTATTCTCTCGAATTCTCTCAAGAACACTTCTTAGGGTTTCAACCCAAAGATCAAAATATCTTAATATTTCACCATTGGTTTTTAACAATTCTTCGAGATTCAGAATCCCCATGAGAGGGTTACAAGAAGCACCCATCAATTGTTCGAATAGCATCCCTAAAGCACGAGTTCATGCAAGAGTCGTAAATTAAGGCACGTGGGGTTTTCCTAAAAATGTCATGGGCATAGAAATCATGATTTTAAGAAAAAGGGTTTTAGATTTATGATTTATAATCATGTTTTAGAAGTCTCAATGACATTGTTTTGGTCTTTAGGCCTTTCCCTAAATTGATTTGAAATTCTATATATATGTATGCATGTGTTTAAGGATGAATATTCAATTGAGAGCGTGAATTATAATGAGTCCCTCTTTTGTTATGATTTTCCCATCTTTCATATGATATGAATTGTTTTGAAATACATTTTGAAAAGCATGGTATGAAATGTCTTGATTATTGCTATGACTTGAATATGATTTTTGAATTCTAAAGAGAGGGTTGTTTGTATTGATAAATGTTGAATATGAATATCTAAGGGAAAGAGTTGCATGGTTTGACAAATATTTTAGAACCACCACATTGTTATTGAAAGAATGATAATCTTTGCATAGTTTTGACCTGTGCTTTCAGAACATGAAATCTCTTATACTATTTGCATGTTTGGGTGGTCTGAATTGAGTTTTGATGAAAGAATCATGCATGATGCATTATGGCTCAGAAATAGGACTTGCAAGTCTTGGTGTGGCGACACTAACTCAGATAATGCCATGTTAATTCAGAACAGAATAGAATGCATGTTTGAAATCAGATTCTCAGATTTTGAAACTAGAATGATGCATGTTTCAAAACAGACTAAAATTGGGCATAAATAGAGCTTAGGTGGTTCCCCAAAGAAGGCATGAGTTTAGACAACTCGTTGCCCAAAATCGTGATTTACTGATCTGGGTATATTATTATACGCTGGCCTAGTGCCCTGTGGCGTATCAGACTCAGACACTCCAACCCTTGCGGCACACTTGGGTTGGGGGATTCCCCACCGAGTCAATGGCGGATTCCACATAGTACGTGGAATATCAGACTTTTAGGGGAGTGCCACCTAACTCAGAAGTAATAAAAAGATCAGAAATTTCATTGACAGAAAAGTTTTATGATTATCAAAAATGCCCATGTGTTTTGAAATGATATCTTTCATGATGATTATGACAATATCTCAACTATTTTATTTATATACAAGCTTTATTTTGGATTTCTTCACGTACCAGTACATTCGTATTGAACCCTCTTCCTCCCAGGGTCTAAAGCTCTATTCAGAGGTCTTGCTAGGCCGTAGAGTTTTCAGACAACAATGATGTGTGCAGTTGGCGAGCCTTCTTTATTTAAGAAGGCTTATGTCTTTTAGATTATGTTATTTATTTTGGTTTAGGTCCACTGGGGGCCTTGTCCCAGTTTCAGACAGTTGTCATTTTTAGATGTAGTAGAGATTTCGTAGGCTGGTTCAGATGTTGTATAGTTGTTATTGAATTTTATTTTTCATAGTTTAATTGAACTCAGAGTATGACCATGTTTCCATAATGATTTATAATTCCGTATCTTTTATTATAATTTATGAATATTGTGCATGATTACCAGATAGAGAAGGGCATCCAGGCCTTCATGGTTCGGGATGCTCGTCACGGCCAGGGCCTCGGTTCGGGCCTCGATTTGGGTTGTGACAGGGTCTAGTGTGGTCCCATGGGGTCAGAGGAGACATTTGGGTTGTCAAACAAGCGAAATAGCATAAACGAGACATTTTTTAGCCAAATGGGTGCACTATAGCCCACAATTTTGGGGGCGAACCGGGGTCCAGGCGTGCCATGGGCTAAAAAATCGGTTGGGACATGCCAGGGAGGCTGGGGAATGGTCTAGTATGGTCCGTTGGGGTCGGTAGGGATATTTGGGTGGTCACACGGGCGAAACGGCAGGAATGAGGCATTTTTGGGATAAATTGGAGTGCTATAGCCCACGATTTTGGGGGTAGGCCCCCAGGGTCCAGACATTTTGTGGGTCACAAATTGACCGAGGTGTGCCATAGAGGCTGGGGAGAGGCCTAGTCTGGTTTTTTGAGGTCTGTGGTGCCATTTGGGTAGTCAAATGGGAAACGGCGCGAATGGGGCATTTTATGGGTAAGTCGGTGTGCCATAGCCTATAATTCCGAGGGTGGGCCCTGGGTCCAAGCGTGCTGTGGGCCAAAAATCAAATGAGGCATGTTAAAAAGGATGAGGATCAGCCTAGTGTGGTCCTTTAGGTTTGACAAGGCCATTTGGGTGGTAAAACGGGTAAAACAGTGCGAACAGGGTGATTTTTGGCCAAATCGGTGTGCTACAACTCACGATTTTGGGGATGGGCCCATGGTACGAGTGTGTCATGGACTAAAAATTTATCGGGGCGTGATTGGAAGGATGGGGAGCGGCCTAGTTTGGTCTGTGGGGTTGCCTGGCCATTTAAGTTGTCAAACTTACAAAACGGTGCATTTTCGAGCCAAATCAATATGCTATAGCCTAAGGTTCTAGGGGAGGTCTCGGGGTTCGGGAATGTCGTGGGACAAAAATCGATCGAAGCATGCCAGGGAGGATGAGAAGCGGCCTAGTGTGGTCCATTATGGTCGGCGAGGCCATTTGGATGGTCAAACGAGTGAAATGGCACAAACGAGGCATTTTTGGGAAAAATTGGTGTGCTATAGCCCACGATTTTGGGGGTGGGCCCAAATTTAGGTGTGCTGTAGGCTGAAAATTGATCGAGGTATGCCAAGGAGGTTGGGTAGCGGCCTAGTGTCATCCATTGGGGTCGCCGAGACTATTTGGGTGGTCAAATAGGCAAAATAGTGGGAACAATGTATTTTTTGGCCTAATTGGTGTGCTATAGCCCACGGTTCCGGAGTTGGGCCCGGGGTCCGAATGTGTCGTGGGGAAAAATTGATCGAGGTATTCCAGGGAGGCTGGGGAGCTACCTAGTATGGTCCATTGGGGTCGACGGAGCCATTTGGGTGGCAAAATGGGCAAAACAGTGTGTACGGGGAGTTTTTGGGCAAAATTGATGTACTATTGCCCAGTGTCGTGGATCAAAAATTGATAGGGGCATGTCAGGGAGGCTGGAGAGTAACCTAGTGTGGTCTATTGAGGTCGGCGGGGACATTCAGGTTGTCAAACAGGTGAAACAGCGTAAACGAGGCATTTTCGAGCCAAATCAATGTGCTATAGCCTATTATTTTGGGGTCTAGCCGTGTCGTGGGCCAAAAATCAATCAAAGTATGCCAGAGAGGCTGAGGAGCATCCTAGTGTGGTTTGTTTGGGTCGGTGATACCATTTGGGTGGTTAAACGGGCAAAACGGCATGAACAGGGCATTTTTTAGCAGAATTGTGTGCTATAGCCCATAGTTTTGGGGGTGGGCCCAAGTTTTGAGCGTGTCGTGGCTTGAAAATAGACTGGGGCATTTTAAGGAGGGTGAGAAACGTCCTAATATGGTCTGTTGGCATCGACGATGCCATTTGGGTGGTCAAACAGGCAAAACAGCGCAAACGAGGCATTTTCAGGCTAAATCAGTGTGCTATAGGCCACAGTTCTGGGGGTGACCCCGGGTTTCGGGCATGCCGTGGGACAAAAATTGATCAGGGCATGCCAGAGAGGTTGGGACATGGCCTAGTATGCTCCTTTGGGGTAGGTGGGGCCATTTGGGTGGTTAAACGAGCGAAACAGCACGAACAAGGAGTTTTTAGGCAAAATCAGTGAGCACGAACGACGCAAATAGGGCATTTTCGTGCCAAATTGGTGTACTATAGCTCACGGTTTTGAGGGTGAGCCCGGGGTGCGAGCGTGTCGTGGGTTAAAAATTGAACGAGGCATACCAGGGAGGCTGCAAGCGGCCTAGTGTGGTCCGTTGGGGTCGACGGAGCCATTTGGGTGGTCAAACGGGTAAAATAGCATGAACGGGGCATTTTTGGGCCAAATCGGTGTGCTATAGCCCATGGTTTTGGGATCTGGGGTATTGTGAGCCTAAAATCTATTCGGGTATGCCAGGGAGGATGAAGAGTGGCCTAGTGTAGTCTGTTAGGGTCAGCGAGTCCATTAGAGTGGTCAATCAGGCAAAACGGCGCGAATGAGGCATTTTCAAGGCAAATCGATGGGTTATAGCCCATTATTCCAGGGGTGGGCTCGGGTTACGAGCATGACGTGGGTCAAAAATCGACCGAAGCTTTCTATAGAGGGTGGAAAATGACCTAGTGTAGTCTGTTGGGGACGGTGGTGCCATTTGGGTGGTCAAACGGGTGAAACAGCGTGAACGGAGCATTTGCAGGCCAAATTGGAGTGCTATAAGCCACGGTTCGAGGGTGGGCTTGGGGCCCGGGCATGTCATGGACTGAAAATTGATCGGGGCATGCCAGAGAGGCTGGAGAGCGTCCTAGTGTGGCCCTTTGGGGTCGGCGGGGCCATTTGGATGGTCAAACGAGTGAAACTGCAAAAAATCGGTGTGCTATAGCCCATAGTTCTGTGGGTGGGACCGGGGTCCAGGCATGTCATAGGTTGAAAATTAATCGAGGAGTGCCAAGGAGACTAGAAAATGGCTTAGCATAGTCTGTTGGGGTCGACAGAGCTATTTGTGTGGTCAAACGGGTGGAACGGCGCGAACCGAGTGTTTTTGGGTCAAATTATTGTGCTATAGCTCATGGTTTTGAGTGTGAGCCCAGGGTGTGGGTGTGCCGTGGGTTGAAAATTAACTAGGGCATGCTAGGGAGGCTACGGAGTGGCCTAGTGTTATCCGTTGGGGTCGGCGGGGCCATTTGGGTAGTAAAACAGGTAAAATGGCGCGAACGGGGCATTTTTGGGCCAAATCGATGTGCTATAGCCCATAGTTTTGGGGGTAGGCCCAGGTTTCGAACGTGCCGTTGTCCAAAAATCAATCAAGGCATGTAGGGAAGGGTGGGGAGCGGCCTAGTGTGGTCCATTGGGGTCGGCAGCGCTATTTGGGTGGTCAAACAGGTGAAACGGCACGAACGAGGCATTTTCAAGCCAAATCGGTGTGCTATAGGCCACGGTTCTGGGGGTGGGCACAGGGTCTGGGTATGCCGTGGGCCGAAAATCAATCGATAAATGCTAGGGTGGCTGGGCAATGGCCTAGTATGGTTTTTTGGGGTCGACGAGGCCATTTGAGTGGTTAAATGGGCGAAACAGCATGAGCGAAGAATTTTCGAGCAAAATCAGTGTACTATAGCCCACAATTTCGGGGGTGGGCTCAGGGTTTGGGCATGCTGTGGACTAAAAATCAACTGGGGTGTGCCAGGGAGGTTGGTGATCTACTTAGTGTGGTCTGTTGGGGTCGACGGGGCAATTTAGGTGGTCAAACAGGCGAAACAGCGCGAACGGGGTATTTTTAGGCCAAATCGATGTGGTAAAGCTCATGATTTTGGGGGTGGGTCTGGGGTCCGAGCATGTCGTAGGTCAAAAATTGATCAGGGCATGTCAAGGAGAATGGAGAGTGGCCTAGTGTGGTTTGTTAGGGTCGCCGGGGCCATTTGTGTGGTTAAACGGGCGAAACGGCGCAAATGGGGCCTTTTAGGGCTACATTAGTGTACTATAGCCTATGGTTTTGGAGGTGGGCCCTGGGTCCAGGAGTTTCATGAGAAAAAAATCCATCGAGGTGCGGAGAGTCTGGGGAGCATCCTAGTGTGGTCCGTCAGGGTCGGTGGGGACAATTGGACGGTCAAACAGGCGAAATGGCGCGAATAGGGCATTTTTGATCCAAATTAGCATGCTATAGCCCACGTTTCTGAGGGTGAGTGCGGAGTTCGGCGTGCCGTCTATCAAAAATTAATCTTTGCGTGCGAGGGAGACTAGAGAGTGGCCTAGCATGGTCTGTTGGGGTTGGCGGGGTCATTTTGGTGGTTAAACGGGCGAAACAGCACGAATAGGGCATTTTGGGCAAAATCTGTGTGCTATTGCCCACGATTTAGGGGGTGGTCCCGGATTTGGGTGTGCCGTGGGCTGAAAATTGATCGGTGCATGCCAGGAATATTGAGGAATGGCCTTATATGGTCTGTTGGAGTTGACGGGGCCATTTGGGTTGTCAAATAGGCGAAAGGCGCGAACGGGGCATTTTTGAGCCAAATCGGTGTGTTGTAACCCACGGTTTAGGGGTAGACCCAGGTTTCGAGCATTTCGTGGGCCAAAAATTGATTGGGGCATGCTAGGGAGGCTGCGGAGTGGCCTAGTGAGGTTAGTTAGGGTCGGCGGGGCCATTTGGCTAGTGAAACGGGAGAAATGACACGTATAGGGCATTTTCGGGCCAAATTAGTCTCTATAGCCCACAGTTTTGGGGGTGGGCCTAGGGTCCAGGCGTAACGCTAGTTAAAAATTGATCAGAGCATGTCAGAGAGGCTGGAGAACGGCCTAGTGTGGTCCGTTGGGGTTAGCGGGGACATTTGAGTGGTCAAACGGGCGAAACGGTTGAAACAACATGTTTTTAGGCCAAATTGATATGCTATAGCCCACGGTTCCAATGAATTATTATCATTATCTTCATTATTATTATTGCCATCCGGTCAATCATCAACCGGCAGCAGTAGAGCCCTCCTCAGTTTGTGAATCTTTCGAAGCATACTTGCTCTCATGGTGCCCAACTCCTACTGCATATCATTAACCTGCCTCTGAAGTTCCCGCATGGTGTCGCGCAGAATAGCAATGTCCCAAACAAGATCAACCATATCTAGAATACACATGATTTGATAAAAAACATAAAAACACAAGTAAAGAAAAGAGTACGAATGTAATACAACGTACACTACCAGTTGGGTAGATTTACACAAAAAGAAAAAAAAACTTACCTGAGTCAAGGAAAAGGTATCTGGTCTTTGAAGAGAAAGTGATTGAAGATGTAATATGAAAGACAAGATGCAAGAAATAAATTGAGTGTAGTAGAATGAACGAGTAAGGAGGGACCTATTTATACCGGATTGAATTTGAATGAGTTAGGCAAAAGGGTGTGACTGTTCACCTCCATTTTATTAATTACATTCAAACTGGTGACTTTTTTATTACCGTGAAAAGTTATGACTTAATTAAATCAAGTTTCTGACTTTTTGATTATTGTGATATGCCATGACTTTTTAGCTTATTATTGTTAATTAGTTCTTAACTTTAAATAACCTTTTTGTCAATTAAATAATCGAAGACTTCTCACCTTTTCAATAACCGTTTCTTTTAATAATAACCATTTTTATTGAGTTGTGGGAACAAATTGTATATCTGTTGCATCAGATAACCCATCTGTGGCAACAAATATACTATCTGTTGCAACAATTTGACCATCTATTGCAACAGATAATCTATCTGTTGCAACATATAATCTATCTTTTTAATAATCATCAAATACTTTCATTAATTCAAGTTGGTGACTTTTTAATTATATAAATTAAAAAACAGATTTAAAAACAAAAATGGTGAAAAGTCACTACTTGTCACCTATTTATTATTAACATCAATTATTCAAATTAAATAGCCATTTTTACGGTTATAAATTGTGTTTATCATTTATTTCCTTATTGTTTTCTGTGAAAAGAAATGATTTAATTAAATCAAGCCAGTGAGTTTTTGATTACTGTGACAAGCCATGACTTTTCAGCTTATTATTATTAATTAGTTCTTAAATTTACATAACTTTTTTCTCAATTAAATAATTAAAGACTTCTCACCGTTTCAATAACTATTTCTTTTAATAAAATAATAACCGCATTTATTGAGTTGGACAACATATTGTATATCTGTTGCATCAGATAACCCATCTGTGGCAACAAATAAATCATCTGTTGCAACAAATTGACCATTTGTTGAAGGAATTTTTTTTGATTTCTTCTAACAGCCGATTCATCAATCGCAACAGATGGGGAATTTGATTCATCGGCTGTTATGAATGTGTTAGACAAAAACTCACGACTGTTCTCCTCTTTTTTAACAATCATCATATACCTTAATTAATCAAAGTGGTGACTTTTTTAATATATAATAAATAAATTAAAAAAATAGATTTAAAAATAAACATGATGAAAATTCATGACTTGTCGCCTATTTAATATTAACATCAGTTATTAAAATTAAATAACCATTTTTTACGGTTATAAATTGTGTTTATCATTTATTTTCTTATTATTTATTTACAAACCGCTTTTTATATTAAATAATCAAAAGTTATGACTTTTCACCCTCTCAATAACAATAACCCCTTTTTTATTAATAACCGTCTGTTGCAATATATGATCCATCTGTCGCAACAGACTAACTATCTGTTGCAACATATGGTCCATCTGTTGCCACAAACGCTCAACCCTACTTCCTATCGTAAACATGTTGAGAATTAGGAGTAGACAAAATGAAAATTAAATATTAAATAAGAATTACAAATTTAAAGTCGACCAAACATAGATTTTTGAATCCATTATACACAAATATATAATAAAAAATAAAACATACATTAGGTTCCTCCCTTAGGTATATTCGATATAATAAAAGAAAATACATACGCTAAAACAAAAAACATAACCTAATTATTATTATTATTATTATCAACCGACCAATCATCATCCGATAGCTGCAGGCCCTCCTCAGCCTTGCTCTCACGTCGCCCAACTCCCACCGGAGTTCATGAATCTGCATTTCAAGTTCATGCAAGGGTTGCGCATCACCTTAATTAAATAAAACTGGTGACTTTTCGAATATGTAAATTAGAAAAAATGGATCTAAATACAATATTTTATCTTTATTGTATTTAGGAAATAAAAGAAAATTACTTTAAAATAAATCTAACAGATAGGTAATCTGTTGCAAACTATATTCTACCTATTTGATAATTTACAACATATTGACAATCTGTTGCAACAGATGTATATATCTGTTTGATTATTTCCAACAGATAAGTCATATGTTGCAACAGATTGATTATCTGTCATAACATATGTCTATAATTGTTTGATAATTTTAACATATGTGTCATCTGTTGCAACATGTTAGTCATCTGTTTATTCAAATAAAGCCATAGATGGGTTTGAAAGAATAAGTGTGTGCAGATGGATGGATCCACTTTCATGTGTGGGAGTTATGTATTACTGATAAGGTCATCGGGACAACACACATAAAGTATAATAATTTTGTGAATGCAGTTTTTAACCGATTAGGCATTGATCATTCAAACAAGATTCTGCATTGTACAATTAAGTTTGATAGGTTCGAATTGATAAGGCCGAGGGGCCATGAAGATGGTGCCGAAACCCTGTTACGAATTAATGACGGTTGTTGCTCATGTTTCTGCATGTCAATTTTGAGAAGGGATCAATATTTGGTGTCATTGCAGAAATCCCATAGCAATTGGACTAACTTTAAGGGTGCATTGGACTCTGAGAAGGCCTTCGAAGCCTCCCACCACAACAAACAAGAACGAAAAACCAATAGAAATTTTCTTGGCCCAAATTTATATGGATGGGTGTTCGAGAAGATGATTATATGCCAGAAGGAGCCGTAGGAGAATACCTGTAAGGGAAAGGGGAGTTGATGAAAGACTATATCATCTGAGAGCTAATTGAAGAGGAAACATAGGATGCGCAAGCAAGGAACTTCTAGCGAATCTGGCCGATGAAATTGACTTAAAACATGAGAAACCTGAACCAAATGCAAATATGAAAATGTATCCAGTAATGAAAATCCGTCTGTCGTCTCTCTCAAAGAAAAATACTGCAGCTGGACACACTTTGCTAGGGAACTCCGACTAGTTAGCGTGGTCGGAATGATCACCTACATAGAAATAACAGAACACCAAGAAAGCAGCTTTGCGGACACCGAGGGTTGAAATGATGTGCAGTAAGTCTAGAAAACTTGCGCCAAGAACAACTGAAGTTAAAATAAGGAATCAATCCAAGACGACGATTTCTGAATTTTAAATTGCATCCCATGTCTTCTTGTTTGTGGTTCCAATTAGGTCTACTGTTATTGACCTGATCGGAACCACAAACAAGATTGAAAAATAGATTGAGTATAATTACTTTCTTAACAATATGGATGTAATTGATTGTGTTTTCTTGCCTTACCATGCTTTCAACGTATCTTGAAGAAAATCAGATGCTTGCTATAGTACGTGAATCCCGTACAGTTTCTAGAGCTCTTGAAAATTGTCAAATGGATGGAAATGTAAATTGCACTAGTGCTTTTGACATATTAGCAGCTAAGCATAGAAAAGCACTGGTGCAATGTAAATTCCATGAAATAAGCATCCAATTTTATTGTGCCAAAGCACAACATTAGGCAATATCTTGATTTATCGGAGGACAAAATAAAGGAGCTAATAAGGATATTATGTACTACGATGTATTGTGGAATGGTGATGAAAGCAGCATCAATGATGAAAAAGTAGATGAATTTTACGTGTATGAAGTTCAGAAAAATGTGATGATAAGAGGAGGACAAGCAGAGGCGGAGCCCGGATTTCAAGGGGGTTCCATATTCATAGAAAACTTAAGACTTTAACTAAAAGGGTTTCATATTCAAAGAAAACTCAGTTGAAGGGGATTCAACACCTACTATAACCACATAAAAAATAATTTTAATCATGTATAAATAATATATTTTTCCATCGAAGGGGGTTCGGCCGAACTCTCAAACAGAAGGCTAGCTCTGCCCCTGAGGACAAGTGCAGTTGCAGCAGATGGATATTTCCATATGCATGAACTAGAACTAGCTCGACTTGACGTGGAATTTGTTGTTGAAAATTCTGATATTCAAGACATAGTTGATTCTATATGTAATTTACATGATAGAGGAAGACAGATTTCTTAATACTGAAGATCCATTCGACGGGGTAAAACAAAAGTCATTGTCACATCCTAGATAAATATCACATTGACAAAACACCATGAGAGACGTTGACTGTTTATATATTCGAAAGCGAGCCTTAGACCCTTGTGACACATTTTAAAGTCGTACGAGCCTAATCGAAAACCAAAAGCCAACAATACAAGCTATCACATCCATAGTCCCTGATGTTCAATCCAACATGAGAATAAAATACCAGTTAAAGCTTCTACAACTTGAGCAGAGACACCTTCAAAACTCTTCCCAAATAATTGCTGAGCCTTGTCAAAATCCTAACAATGAAAAAACAAAATCTTTCCTTATAATCTATAACCACAACATACAACATGTTCGTTTGTGTGCTACGTTAAACAACTTTTATTCTCATGTACCTTTGGGTTCCATTAGAGCCGTATGTTCCATGTGCAGCAACGCATGCTTCATCTCAAGGAAGACAAAGTAGACATCTGCTGGTGAAAAAAAACTGCAGTTTTTGATTGCATAGTTTCTGACAGTTCATGCTCTTCCCTGCGATTCCAAGAATTGATGGATTTAGCACAACGAAGACAAGATTAAACAACTCCTACAATGACATCAGATCAACATCGAAATCAAACTAATAGACAAACAAAGAAGAAATCCAAACTTACTGTCATGCTATCTAGACGTTTGATTGCAATATACGCGTTAAGACTCATATTTTGAAAAGCTTATATGCATCCGCTAAGACTAGAAGAGTTAATACGATTACACGAGACGAAACTACGAAATTGGAAACAACACGAAAACAAGAACAACAAAGGAAAACGAAACAATAACGTAAAGGAACGAAAGATAAAATGATAGATAGATTGACACACAATGATAAAGAGAGGACAACCTAAGGGTATACTAAACCCGAAGACCTTCCTATCAAAGTATCACAAGCACCAACCTCTTACGAGGACCCCACGGGAATGGACCCCAACAACCCAGGTTTCTCAACAATCCATAAGCTCCCAACAAGCTTAAAAACAACATTCGCAAGTGTAACTTAATTCTCATTCATCAACTATCTAAAAAATGAAAGAAAACTAGCTATTTATAGCCATGGGCTATTTATTACTCAATGGGCCCAAAAGTGACCCTAAAAGCTATTGGACCCAAAAGTGACCCAAAACCCAAAACATTGGAATGGATGCCATGTTCTCTCGAAGCCCAAGCTATCATCCAAATGCGGTGTCGCCCATTCCTTTCTTGGAGGATATCACCAAATATAGCTTCTTTCCAAGCTATCCTCCATTCACGTATTTGACCTCCTAGAACGACCAAGTCTTGAATCCGTAGATGTGATCCTTGAAGCATCGATCCCAAAGGAGTGGAGCCCGTTGATCTTGTATCATAAGAGATGACATTTTCTTGGTTATGCTGTCAATTCAAAAGATTTAACAAAAGGTGACATTCATCAATCATCAGTATTACCCTATCAGATGCCTTGTTAAACGTCAAAGATCAAAGAACAAATCTTTTGATTTTTTGGATTTCCAAGCTCGATGCAGTCTTCTTACAAGGAATAGGCAAAATTACCTAATTGCGAAATAGAGATTTCATTTTTCCGAAAATTCATGCCCTTCCAAGTGTTCCACAAATTGAATGAACAACTCCTGCAATGATAATGGATGAACAAAAGTGAAACGAGAACAACTCATGCAATGATAATGGATGAACAAAGTGAAATGAGCTAATAGACAAGCAAGGAGAAATTTTCAAAAATAACTGGCAGGTTATCTAAAGAGTAGATGTTGTTCCCAGTAGCATGAACTTCATCTTTAGACGAGTCACCACCGATACTTTTTAGATGGAGTAGAAATCTTAGGCCAGTCCTTACCTTTCTAGAGAGTAAACATGGTTCAAGCAACGGATGCCATAAACACATAATTCAGAGCTAGGAAATTAATGTTACCAGAACAAGGAGCGATGAGGGAAGATCTTTATTGACGCTGATTGCTACAACCATTAGCCCGAAACACTTCTTCTTTGCTCAACACACTGGTAAAAAGGAAACAACAAGAGTATATCAATTGGTATTGAGATGAACTAAAAATCTTCAAGTAAGAATGGTTCATGTACAGGGGGACGACCCGGTTCATACCTACTCCGTAGGTGTCGGGGAGGGGGGACCACTCCGGGCCTGACCTACGCGCCCTCACCCCAGCTTTGCTGGAGGGGCGTTTCGAACCCCCGACCCTGGCACACCACGGTAAGCAAGCTTACCGCTGAGCCAAGGCCATCCCTCTGGTTCATGTACAGAAATACAATAAACATCCAGTTGACATATATACCGACTTTAATGGTAAATGATTTGTGGTACGTTAGCACTAATTTATGGTATCAACATTCTTGAGAAAATTATCAATTCCTATCTATACTAGGCCTCTTTTACAACATCTCAAAGCAAGTCCAAGCTTGATGCAGTTTTCTTACAAGGAATAGGCAAAATATACCTCATTGTGCATTAGAGATTTTATTTTTCCGAGAATTCATGCCCTTCCAGATGATTCCGCAAATTAATTGAACAACTCCTGCAATGATAACAACAAACTGAAACTAGATAAAAAACAAGCAAGGGGAGATTCTTTAAAATAACTGGAAGGTCATCCGAAGTGGAAGTGCTGTTCCTAGTAGCATGAATTTCATCTTTAGATGAGTTTACCACCGATCCTTATAGATAGTTATGTTTCGCTTCTAATGATCCTGAAAGCTCTTTTTTATATGTTTCACTTCTACCCTGAATTAGGCTAAGTCATCTAAATCATAACCTAGAGGCTTACCAAGCAAAGAAAACTTAGGCTAGTCCTCACTTGTATCAAGCGTAAACATGGTTCAAGCAATGGATGTCGTACATACACTATTCAGCGATAGAGAAATTAATGATTGCCAGAATGTAGAGGGATGAAGGAAGACCTTTATCGACACTGATTGGATACAATCATTACCCCGGAACACCTCTTCCTTGCTCAAGGAAACTTCAAGAATACAAGAATTGCTATTGCAGTGAAACTTCAAGCAAAGAGAAAACATGTAAAACAACGAAAAGATTTAGCATTACATGAATGGTGAAAAGGACAGTCTTTTACTATGATTCAGGCAAACGCACATCCTGATCAAAAAGAAAAAAAAAGATTTAAAACTGGATAATAGCCGAGGCCAGGTAATTCATTGTTCTGATGCTTTTAGATGCTGAATTATCTGGAAACAACCTTGCGTATTTTTGATATATAGGAACCAGAATTTTCTTCCACATGTACCTTGGATGTTCTAGTAGACTTTAGAGTTTCTGCATTTCCGGAGGACAATAAGATTCTACACGTTATCAAAGCACAAGGGAGAACATGTGCAGCTCTAAACCGCATCCTCCTTACTCAAGTAACTGGAGAAGGGGAAAAATCAAGAATTATTTGATGAAACTTCAAATAATGCATAGGCAGGCATATTCAAAGAGGTACGTCTATTTCATCTGTAGCTTTATCAAATAAAAAATGACTCGTAGTTTAAAAAGACTTATACATTTGGGGCTGACATATCAACGTATTGTGAATGATAAAAAGGCTTCTAATTTGTTAGTATTACATTTTGCTATGAACTTTCCTAGATAAAATTATTACTCCTGTTTCCTACCTAAACTAGGTCTTTTTTCTCACAATGTATAAAAATTTCTGGAGATGCAAGATATTACCTTTTATTTGTCATTTTTCATGTTAATCTGAAGATGCTCTCTTGGCTTCACAAAGGCTATAGACGCTACATGCTGCTCTACAAGATTTAACTACGGAAAGAATTAGCAAACAAGCAAAGAGAAAAAACGAGAAACAAAAAACTACTGAAAAGAAAAAGAAACGGAATAACTCACATGCATCAGAGCACCAATAGAATAACTCACATTTATCAGAGCACCACTCGTTTTAATCATTGCAGGTACACCCAACCAATCCCGATGTAGGAGATATAAGCAATATATAGCAAGTAATCCCCCCTTCTCAAATTCTAGACGTGGTTCGAGCAACAGGCAGTTGGAAATACATAGTTCAGACATGGAAGAGGACAGTCTGATGGTTCTGGAAGAGATTGGAGATTACACCAATGATATATATGCAGCCCAGAGATTGAACAACTCCTACAATGACAACTAACTATCAAGTTAACAGGCAAGCAAAGGAGAATTCCATGGAAATAACTGTCTAGTTATCTAGACATTAAAGCACAATGAACAAAGCACTTTTGAATGAAAAGAACTGTGTATGAAATATTTCCTTCAAAAGCTTTGCTTCCCAAGCTTCATAACAAGGAATGGGCAAAACATACTACCTTATTGTGAAATAGAGATTTCATTCGTCAAGCATTTGTGCACTTAGTGGTTCTGCAAATTGATTGAACAACTCCTGCAATAATAAACGGATCAACAAACTGAAAAAAAGCTAATAGACATGCAAGGAGTAGTTTTCAAAGGTAACTGTCAGGTTATCTAGTCAGTAAGTCGTATTTTCAATAGCATGATCTTCATCTTTGGACAAAAAAAAAAACATTTTTTGGGATAAATTATAGTTTTTGGGTACTTTAAAAACTTAAAATTTACCTAGAACCTCTATATTTTTTAAAACAATTCCACTAATTATTCCTCCCAACTATAATTGTTCCAATTGTTTCATTCTTGTCAAGTCGGTAGAGGTTAAAGCTTATAAGCTTATATTTAATGGCTTTTTTCTAAAAAAAAAAAAGAAATTGAAATATGTTTCCCAAACGCAAAACTTTACCCAAAACTTCACCCAATAGCTTAACAAGGGAAAATATTTAACAAACAGGCAACGGGGAGTAATAAGCAAAACTAAAAAGCTACTGAGGAAAAATAAAAACTTACATCGGAGTTTCGTTTTATTATTCATCACAGGCACTCGCTGTCAAATACTGTACCACCGATATATATTTCAGGAATATGAGCAATTTCAGGCCAGTATTCCCCCTTGTCGAATTCGAGGAGTGGTTTGAGCAATGGGCAGAAGGAAATGGATAGTTTAGAGAGGGAAGAGGGCATCCCTTTTACTGGAACGGATTGGAGGTTAGGGCAATACTCAATGGTTAGCTCAGAGAGGGAGGAGGGCAGCGCTAATTCCGCAAGAGATTGGAGTTGATGGCAATTGCTGATCACTAGACGTTGAAGCGAAGTGAGGTGCTGAAGACCTTCAATCGGTAGTGAATGGAGCTCACCATGGTCGTATAAACGTAGCTCAGAAAGAGAGGAGGGAAGCCCTTGTTCCAGCAGTGACTGAACTTGAGGTAACTCTTCAGTACATAGATATTCAAGAGAGGTAAGGCTTTTGAGAAGTTGGCTGCTTAATGTTTTCAGATTGCATATAGTAAGCCTTCGAATAGAGCATGGCAACTCCCAATTGTCACCACTAACAATCTCTTCGTCACTGCCATCATGTTCGATGTACAACTCTCTGAGACAGGGAAGTCTCTGCAGACGCCACCCCTTTAGGCAGTTCACCAGCTTCTCACAATTGATGATTTGAAGGAGTTGTAAATTAAAGGGTAAAACTCCATCAGGAAATAACTCTATTTCTGGACAATTCCACAGTTTCAGTTCCTTAAGAGATGGAAGGAGTTCCTGCATACGTTCTGGCAGCCGCTTCAGATTTTTGCAATCCGAAATACGCAATGACGTCATCTGGGTCCCACATGCCACCGAAAGTATTTCAAGATTCTCACAAAACATAATATCGAGGCTTTCAGTCCCATCTGGAATCAAAAACCTAGTAAGGTTTTGGCAACTCTTTACACACAAATAGCCTGCTCTAGGGACCAACTCAGTTGATGACATATAATATATAGAATCACATCTTTCCAGTGTCAATCTATAGAGACACATGTTAGAAATCATCGTACTACTATCTGGTGCCTCCAATTTCAATTTCTGGCAACGATATATCCTTATTGTCTTCAAGGTGTTCAGCAGAATGCTAATAGGTAAGAAGGTAAGAGAGTCACAATCACTAATTTCTATAAGAACAATCTGCTTCATTCCCTCAAGTTGAGATGTAAACAGTTCAGCCTCATCAAAAAGAACTCCAGCCTTAGGAGAACCAGAAACTACAAATCTTTTTAAACTTGAAAGTTGGATGGGTGTCTCCAAATTGAGTTCAGGACATCTTGAGATTATCAATTTTGTCAGAGAACAAAGATTTTCAGGCAACTTCCCCATCAACTTGGGGCAATCTTCAATTGAAAGGTTCTGAAGTGTAGGGAACTCTCCGTTCCCTAGTATGTGCCACTGGATCCACTCCGGCATCAGTGCAAATTCAAGCTTCTCAAGAGAGTTAAAAGGCTTTTTGGAGGACGGACTACCATAGAATTCTTCCGTCAGCTCTGTCATTCGATGCATCTCTCTAATGGAAAGGAATTTCAAACAAGGAAGTTGTCCTAGTGCTGGCAAGGAGTAACAGTCCTTGCAGTTGCCAATAAACAATTTCACTAGCTTAAGAAATGAATGATCGGCTACCCAATTTGGAAGTTGTGTCCCTCTATATCTGTAGATTTGGAGTTCTTTTATGTTTGTGTGTGGGCGTAGCTCATCAAGTATGTCTCTTTCAGTTTGTGAATTGTCTGCAGTACTTTCACTCCACTCCAATGATAGCTTATCAACATGATTCTTCTCCCTCATATTTCCCTTCTGAGCTTCCCTTCTATCAACCACATTTTGCAACTCTAAAATTGATAGAGATCCATACAAGTTATGCGCTTCACCCAAATCTTCCATTCTCGAACCACCGCGATCACCTAGAAGAAACTTGGCTCCAACTAGCACTTGGAGGCTTTTCAACTTGCTCAGATGTAGCGGCTTCTTAAAGAGATTAGTGTCTCTTATGTCAACATGACACAAGTTGATCAACTTTTCCATCTGCGGCGGTAGCTCCTCAAGATACGTACAAACTGAGAGGAGAAGTGTCTGTAAGTTATACAATGCACAAATGGAATCTGGCAACTTTTTAATCTTTGTCCGAGAAAGGTCCAAAAATTTGAGGAGCTTTAATTTGATAAACAAATCATCCGGCAACTCCACAATCTCATAACGTGACAATGATAATGCCCTTAAAGATGTTAGCCTTGGCAGTATGTTATGCAGCACCCTCTTGCTTAGCTTAATTTCGTAAAGGCCCTGGATATTGATTGGAAGCAATGTCCTGAGCTGCTTCAATTTGTTGGGCGGTGTCAATTTCTTAAAGTCACCACCTTCTCCCATTGAATAGGACAAGTGACGGCTTTGATCCAACATATGAGATTCTTGGCACTCTTCCCACCTGACACAAAGTTTTGAAGATGCAATTTGGGCTAAATCATTGACAAGGTCATGCATTAAGAATTCCTCTGTGTTCCCTTGAGAAGGATTTGGAACCCTTTCGAATAATGATCTTGATCTCAACTCGAGAAAGTATTCACTGCCTAAATCTTTAATTGTTTCCTGTGATACAAGACCATTAGCAAGCCACAAATGAATAACTTGTTCTTTTCTAAATGGATAATCTTTAGGAAATATTGCACAATAGGAAAAACATGGCTTTAAATGTGCGGGAAGTTCATTGTAGCTCAACAACAGTGCTGGTAATATGTCATTGTCTGGCAGCTCCCATATTTCACTACCCAAAATACGTTTCCACCCTTCAACCTCTGATTTGGAGCGTAACATGCCAGCGAGCGTCTTCAGAGCTAAGGGCAGTCCTTTGCACTTAGCTGCAATTTGTTTTCCGACCTCTTCAAGTTCCGGATGTTCCGTAGGGTTCATGTTTTCAAATGCATGTCTTTTAAATAAAGACCAAGAGTCATCAATAGACAAGGTGTCCATGCTAATTTGCTCAGTGCGCATCATCAAGGCAACACTCTCTTTACGTGTCGTCACAATGATCTTACTTCCAATATCTCCTTGAACAAAAATATTCCTCAAGTCATCCCACTCATTGTAGTTGTCATTCCACACGTCATCCAGAACAATGAGAAACCTTTTTCCATTTAGTCTTTCCTTCAATTTAACTTGTAGCTGATTAAGATTATTGTCATCCTTTAAGTCAAATGAGCCAACTTCTTGAAGTAACCCTTTCGATATTTTGAAAGCATCATATTTCTCAGACACACAGATCCAAGCTTTCAAACCAAAATGGTGTTTCACCTTCTCATCATTGTAAACCGCTTTAGCTAGTGTTGTCTTACCCATGCCCCCCATTCCAACAATAGGTACAACAGTCAGATTTTTTTCACTTGCATCCTTAGACGTTAAACGGTCAATCAATTTCTCTATTTCATTCTTCCTACCAAAGACATCAGATTCAACCAAAGAAGTTGAAGGTCGTCTAGTTTCTCGTGTACCCGAAACAAAATGCTCCTTTAAGCCAAGGAGACCTATTTGCTTTTGCAAATCCTCCAATGTTTCAATGGTGTTTTCCAACTTCTCCTTTATGTTAACAAAATAATCATCACTCAAGCTCAGGTTGGCGTAACTTACTTGCTGGTTGCTTGTTTCTACAAGATTTCGATGCTGACCTTCCACCTTAAGCCTCAAAGCCTCATAATTGACTTGTTCCATTAAGTTTTCAGCGCCGTCCACAGCATCTCGAAGTTCATTAAGCCACTGGCTCACGTGTTGATTTGATGCCTGCTTATTTTCCGCGTCACTTAACACAGCCTGAAGTCCAACCAAAGTCATTTTCAGCTTCTTTAAGAGTCGAACATCATGCTTATTCTTCTGAAACATCTTGAGAAGATCACCATGAGGAGAAAGCCTGTCAAAGAGAACATTCAAAGCTGAAGAGAGAAATGCACCACCAACTGCTAAGCCAATCTCCATTTCTGAAATCTACAAAGCAAAACAAAGGAACCACAAAAATGGTTTTAAGTATTCTGAGAAGATAAATGTTTCTATGTTCAAATCAAATATTAACAACTTTATTTTACCTTTTGACTGCTAAGAGTAAATTGCAAATAAGAATGATCTCTCTCCCTCTCTCTTTTGTTAGAGTTATTAATTGTAATTGGTACAGCTATGTTTGCTACTATTAACTACAATCTACTATTACCGAAAAGTTTGACTTTTCATCCAACAAGAAGACAAAGACTTCACAAGAGAGGAAGGGTACTTGTGGGGTGTAATTAGGGGGGGACCCAAGTGACGTATACGCAGACCTTATCACTACCTCGAAGACGCAGAGAAGTTGTTTTCGAAAGACCTTTGACTTAAGTGTAGAAAATTCAGGTACAAAAAACATTAAAAAAATATAGCAACTAGCAAGCAAATAGTGTGATAATCGAAACACATAAACGTAACATATGATAGATATCTCAAATAGTGATAATACAACAAACCAAACAATTAATAAAGAAATAATGTTAGGTCAACAAATTTCAGTATTATTAATAAACCTCACTCGATACTATTTTTATCCAATAAATTTCTAATTAATTGATTTGTTTTCTGTATTAAAACTAGCATGCATTGCATTCTAAAAAGAAATTATTTATTTACAAAAACTCTCCACTTTATTAAGTAAAAGTGTTTTTTGTCATTTTCTTTGTATTTTATTCGGAGATAACTAATCTCGATATTATTATTTCATCTTCAAGTAGTTCAATTATGTCGATACTAATTACTAATCCTGATACAGTATTATTTATTGCGGAATTAGTAACCAAACAAGGAATAAGAAATTACCAAAATTGTTTTTCCTTGCCAGCAAACTGTAAGAATCCATTGAGAAAATTTTCCGGAAAATTTCTAAACTCAAAATCTACTTCACGTGAAAATTTCTCACCGGAACTTTGAAGAAGATGACCGGAAATCTATTTGTCCGGCAAAATAGAAATTTTTCCCGCGAAAATTAATTTATACACGAGCGCACTGACAACTGATTTGTATTATATTCCGATTCAGAAACCTACTTTTCTTTTTAATCCGTTTTAAAAATATTTTTGACAATACTCAACTTTTCAGTACATATTGATACATTTGATATTAGATATTACTGTAATGTAAGGTGAGATTCAAAGGGCTTCTTATTAAAAAGTCTTTGAAACAAAAAGTGAGTAACATTTGTTACATGTGTGTATGCATATATAATTTTGTACTTATAAGGGCATAAATGTCAATATGTATTACTCCCTCAGTCGCATATCAATCATTTCCTTTTTTGTTCGTGTAAAAAAAATGTCATATTTTTTTTATTTGGTATTATTGCTTTACTTATAAAGCCCACTAAATTAAAAATAGTGATAATACATTTTTTAATAAAAGACAATTTAGTAAAAATCATCAATTTTTATTATCTTTTTCTATTTTTTAAATTTCGTGACTAATCAAATTATGATACGAGACTGAGGGAGTAGTATAATTTTTGTTAGTGGATTTTTGAACTCTCTCTAATTCTTTAGAAGTCTTATAATACATCAGTTGAAAATCCTATATTGAAAACACAGGACTGAATTTAATGTCAATCAACATATGATACCATGGTTTTTTAGTTTTGTTTGTATCTTGGGACCAAAATGTGTGAAACAAGTCTCTGCACAGCTGCTTTTGCATATAGTAAACAGTGAATGCCAATTCAAATCGATGAAAAAAAACATGAATCCGTGTTCTCGACATTATATAGAAGAATTCTAAGAAGTTTTATAAAGAACAGCTTCGGGGTTGTTTAAGTTCCTCTTATCTTTGTAGTGAGGTCAGTTACTACTACTACTGAAGCTTTTGTTGGATTCGACGAGATGGTTAGTGGGACACAACGGAAGTATTTCATGTTGGGAGGGAAAGGAGGTGTTGGGAAGACTAGCTGTGCTGCTTCTCTAGCAGTAAAATTTGCAAGCCACGGTCACCCGACTCTTGTTGTTTCAACTGATCCCGCTCACTCTTTGAGCGACTCTTTTGATTAGGTACCTACTGCATATTTCTCTTCTCAAAATTCCGTCAAAAGAGAAATTGACGCATATAACCATTTTGTGCTTTCTGTAGGATTTGACTGGAGGGGCACTTGTTCCGATTCAAGGAGTGGATTCTCCATTATATGCATTAGAGGTATCTTGGTCTTGTTATTTCAGTGCTGGTACTGAAGTAAAGTATCTACTTGTTTAGGACAAATATAAACTTATATTCAAATAGATAAACCCTGAGAAAACAAGGAAAGAGTTCCACGCAACGAGCCAAATACAAGGTGACAGTGGTGTCAAAAATTTTATGGACAGCATGGGCCGCCTCGGAATGCTTGCTGACCAGGTGACACCCAAAGCAAAATGTTTCGTAGTTCTTTTCTTATCCAATTAAATCACTCTCTTTGTATGGCGTTAACTGTACATGCCTAGTCTTGGTGTCATCTTCTTTCCTACTACAAAACGACCCAAGTAACTGTGTCTGACGTAATCGCCGACCTTTAAGCAATTCCTTATGCCTATTAGGTTATTGATTCATTTCTTTACCACAGCTGCTGACAGAGCCACTGATTAAAAATAGTTCTTATTTTGGCAAAATCCACGTATTATGATGTTTAAAACATTCCTTGTTGTACTTAACTCTGCTGTTGTTAACTTGTGATAGCTGGGAGAACTAAAACTTCGAGAGCTGTTGGACACTCTTCTGCCTGTCTAGATGAGGCTATTGCAATTTTTAAGGCATGTATAAATGAGTAGTCAATACGCTTTTCAGATTGTCATTGTTACCTTATTCCAGTCTCTTTGACCATAGGATGGTTCTGCAGGTCAGGCAAATTCTTGAATCAAAGGAATATAGTTTTTGATACAGCACCAACGATGAGTTGAAAGAAACTGGTTTAACGTAAAACTTGTTCTCTTGGAGTAATTGGTAAAATTGTTGTCATGTGATCAGGAGGTCAGGGGTTCAAGCCGTGGAAACAACCTGTCCGTCCCTTCTTTGGACCCCGCTTATAGCGGGAGCTTTAGTGCACCGTTTTCCCCTTTTGTTCTCTTAGCTTAATGTTTGCATTTACCTGTTGATTCTGCAGGAACACACACTTAGACTACTATCACTGCCAGACTTCTTAGATGTATCAATAGGCAAGGTGATGAAGGTAACTGCTGTCTTGCTACTGGAAGGATGTTATGGGTCATTTCTGATTTTCTTCCATCAAAATGCTTCCATGTTTAAGAACGAGAATCCTCAAATGTCTCTCTCTCTTAACCGGAACTTATTGCAGTGGTCTTTTTATTTCAAGTTCGTCTACCAAAGTCCTATATGCACTTACTTCAGCTTTACAAGTACTTTCTCATGTGTCACAGCTTAAAAAGAAAATAGCATCAGCTACTTCAGCTTAAAAATCCATGTTCAACAAAGAGGAGCCACAACGAGATGATGCTGTAAGCATTGAAGTCGCAATAATAGTTTTCTTGCTGTGCTATTGCTTTGCGTTGAGCATTATTTCCTTTCACTGCAGAGTGACAAGCTAGAGCAATTAAGGGAGAGGATGGCAAAAGTTCGGGATCTGTTCCATGATTCAGCAACGACCGAGTTTATCATCGTGACAATCCCCACTGTAATGCACAAATTCTGTCATCCTATTACTATAGGTTAATAACTCTGGAGCATAAGCTTGCAACAAACCTAGCTTGTCGCTTCTTTAGCATTACTTCCAAGTATAAGTATCATCCTCCACCTCGTCTTTTCCTTTCTTGTAGTTCGTTCTCCAAAATGTCCTTTAATCTTGTGGTCTTAAGCCTGCAATGTGGAAAGTTGAAATTAAAGAG
The DNA here is from genome assembly GCA_030864225.1 of Capsicum baccatum var. pendulum. Lineage (NCBI taxonomy): Eukaryota > Viridiplantae > Streptophyta > Magnoliopsida > Solanales > Solanaceae > Capsicum > Capsicum baccatum. The sequence continues at coordinate 16,712,056 of CM061560.1, forward strand.
TTGCCAAAAAGTAAAGGGACATTCTTTTTGAAATGGGCTGAAAAGGAAAGTAATACAAACAGAATGAAACGGGAGGGAGTAAGATGAAGGCTGCTAATTGCTTCAAAAGTATCTTTCTGTACTGATCTTTCGCCTCCTTTTGAGTTTTGAGTGCTTTTCGTAATATACATGGAGTAATACTTTAGTAAGTATGCCACCCTGCGATATTGTTTCATTTTTATTTAAGCCAGTGTTGCCAACTGAGCAAATATTAATTGACCAAAATATGTACCTTGTAGCTATTCTTTACTGTGCTTCCAAGTTCTTCTTGAGGACTTTTTGAGTGACCCCTTTGTTACAAACACATTCTGTACAGGTGATGGCGATCAATGAGACTTCACGACTCTGTGCATCGTTGAAGAAGGAAACTGTTCCAGTAAGAAGGCTTATCGTCAACCAAATCCTACCTCCATCCACATCAGAATGCAAGTTCTGTTTGATGAGAAGAAAGGTAAGAGTTGATGTGTTTGTGTCAAATCATTGATGTGTTTGAAAACTAATTTTAAGAAGGCCATCAATACCCTTTCTGGAAAATGTCCTGAACGTAAACTTCCACTTCATAACTTGTTGGATGGTGTTTAGTGTCAAGTTTTCTTCGCGGTGTCACATTTTCCTTTGAATTCCATAACTACTACACTTCTAATATCGAGAGCACACATCTTTACTTGCATAGTTTTGCTTATGTCTCTGTTGTTTTACATGTTTCAGGATCAGATGCGTGCTCTCGATATGATCACAAAAGATCCAGAGTTAGCAAGTTTAAAGATAATCCAAGCACCATTGGTTGATGTGGAGATAAGGGGCGTCGCTGGATTAAAATTCATGGGGGATTTGGTTTGGAAATAAAATTGTTTCAACAATCGTATTGAATAATGTAGCTGTGCTCTTTTGATTGCTCTATGCTGTTGTGTTACTTGCATTTCTGCCGGAGGCTGTTTCCACGGCTTGAACACATGGCAGCAACTTTACTAAATTCAAGATTCCCCTTCAGTGTTACCAATCAAAAAGAACAGAAAAAAACAGAAGAGTTTTGTAAACAGAAAAGATGTACTGTATGCTATTATCACATTTGGCTGCATAACCATTTACATAATTTGATGTTAATAGCCTGATCTTTATCAACTTTTGGGTATAACCTCCAATTTCTGTGGTGTATTCTGTCATATCCTTGTCAACTTCATGAAGACGAGACAGACATTTTCGGCTATTTCTCGAGGTTCAGGAACCAGGTAGAATCATTCTCCAAGAGAAACTACTATTAACACATGTTACACTTGATGTTTCACCTAAAGAAGAAAGAATCATATAACCTCTTGAATTGACTCCTGCTGCTATATACCATCTGTTTCAAAAATTACATTTTTGGCAAGAATCATATCAAGGTTATATGGAATAATCTTCACAAGGGACCCAACTTTTTGAGGCTTCCCAACATTTTCGTCATGGTTTTGAGACTGTAAACTGGCATTCTTCCTTGTATACCTAGTGATGAAGCAAGACAGCAACAATGACAACCGCGGCAATAGAGGATAACAATTGGAGTTGATACGTATTGTATTATCATAAGTGCCAAGTGCACACCAGTTGAGCTTGACCACGTTCAAAGTAGATGCCAAGTGCATAAGCTATCCCAGTAACACAATATACGACACAAAGCAAGACGAGACAATTATCCAAAATTGATGGTCTTGGATTGTTGAAGAACTAGAACATTGATAGATAAACTGCAGGCTCTACAAGAGTATTGATATGATCAATTGTATCCTTAGCCAGAAAGTACGCCAAACTGCTCGTGACAGATGCACTCTCTCTCCAGTAGTGTAATTTATCTAGAGAAAATGATCTCAAAGCTGGAATCTTGGTGAGAAGAGCTGGAAAACATTTTGGGAGATTAGAATTAAGGTAAAGTTAAAAAAAGGTAATGAAGATATATGAGGATTGCCAGTAACAACGAACTTACAAACTGCAATGAACCCATAAATCCAAATGGTTCATCACTCACTTCAGCATGTGTTCCCAAACAGAGACCAACAGGTAATAGAATAAGAAAATCAACAGCGTGGACAATAACTAGAAGGTATACAAGTGAAAAGGAGAACTTTATTATTACCTGCCAAGTAAATACTTATATTGAAGCCATACACTGGGGGTTTTCCAATTGAACAAATCCGACCATACCAAATATATATAGTGGTTAGTAAAAACAAGCAATCTAACTGAGACAACAATTGGATGTTGTTTACTTGCTTCCTAAAACTTCTGATTGTTATCTGTGATTATCTTTTCTAGAGATTCTCTATAGAACTTAAATTTAAAGCTGTGTTTGATGATGAGCACACATATTTATGTATAAAATTCAAAGCATTAGTACAACGTTTACAGCCAACGATAACAAAACCTAGGACTGATAGTCAAGAGCACTGGACAGTAAAAAAATGACTTGTCTTTGTTCACTACGTTTTGCTGTCAGACCACATTCGAGTGACGTTCTATTCAATAGAGAATTGCAGCAGAAATTTCCTTTTACCAACTGAGCTAAGAGTTGTAACAGCGTACCAAAATCCTGACAACAAATAAAATTTGCTAAGTTGATTTCGAATAATCATTAACAAAAAAACTGAACCGTGCTGATGCTTTTAGATGTTAAATTTATTGGGAGGCAAACATTTATATTTTTGATAGATAGGAAACAAACCTTGTGTATTATACACCTTTGAACTCTATTAATCAAGAAGGCTTCCCCATTGTTGAACCTCTAGCGACTAGCATAGTCTTAATACATCATGATACGCCTGTTCATTTTATTAGCCTTAAATTCATCTCAGGCGCAAATTGATTGCATGTTTCTGACCACTTATGATTTTCCTTTGCGATTCCATAAATTGACTGAAGTTTAAATGGAGACAAGATTAAACAACTCCTGCAATGACAATCGATCAAAGACCAAATCAAGCTAATAGACAAGCAAAGGGAATTCCTCAAAATTAAATGTCAAGTTATCCATATAAAGATGAGTAAGGTATGAAAGCTTCTATTGATTTCATTGACATGTATGTGTATATATACAAGAGAATACAAACTAAATAAGGAAAGAATCAACTAATAAAGTATTGTGGTCTTCTTCTAAATAGAAACTAAATCACTATGAGATATGGAAGATCTATTGAGATAGGGAAGATCAATCATGAGATATCTTCCAAGATAGGATGTATGCGCCAATACGCCCCCCCTCAAGATAGGCAATGTGTAGCAAAGCCTAGCTTGAATAGGTGTTTATCAAAGGCTGGCTTTGGTAGAGCTTTAGTTAGAGTATCCGCGATTTATTCTGCAGCATGAATATGAACAATGTGAACTTGATTCTGCTGAACTTGTTTGCGAACAAAGTGAAAGTCTACAGCAATGTGCTTCATGCAGCTATGAAAAACTGGATTTGCACATAAATAAGTTGCACTAACATTGTCACAGTAAATGGTTGATCTTTGAGGAAGGGAAACATGTAATTCTTTTAGCAGATTTGTCACCCAGTTGGTTTCAGACAACGCACTTGCAACAGCACGATACTCTGCTTCAGTTGATGGGCGAGCAATTGTTCTTTGTTTCTTGGAAGACGATCACACGATTTTGTCCAAAAAATAATATGTAACCAGTAGTGGAAGCTCGATCACTCACATCTCCAACCCAATCCGCGTCAGAGTACATGTGTAGGTTGAAATCATTACCTCTTTGAATGTGAAGAGCAAACTGAAGTATTCCTTGGAGATACCTGAGTACTCGTTTGAGTGCTTTCCAGTGCACTGCAGATGGAGAGTGCATAAATTGAGACAATTTATTCACAGAGAAGCTAATGTCTGGACGAGTAAAAGACAAGTACTGTAGTTTTCCAAGAACTCTCCTGTAGCGAGTGGCATCAGTTGGTTCCGCTCCATCATGTAGTTGAGGCACTTCAATGGCACTCATTGGGGTTTTTTCTGAATTACAGTCCTTCATGTTTTCGTCAGAGAGGATTTTATTGATGTAGTTGGACTGTGATAAAGTGATTCCTTTGGCAGTTCGTAGCACCTCCACTCCAAGAAAGAAGTTTAGATTCCCAAGATCCTTAATGGAAAAACGCCCAGCAAGACGAGCAATAACCTGATTTACCTCTGAGTTGTGATTCCCTGTAATAATGATATCGTCTACATAAACCAGTGCGTACAAAATGTTGTTTGACACTTTGTGAATAAAGAGTGAGGCATCAGATTCTGACTTGACAAATCCCAGATAAAGAAGAAATGCCTTAAGTTCATTGTACCACGCCCGAGGGGCTTGCTTGAGGCAATATATTGCTTTCTTTAGACGACATATGTGGGAGGGAAACTGCTCGTCTGCAAAAACTGGAGATTGGACCATGTACGCTTCTTCTAGACGACCTTGCAAGAACGCATTGTTAATATCAAGCTAGTGTAGGGGCCAATTCCGCTGGACAGCAATAGAGAGAACCAAACGTACAGTAGTTGGTTTGATGACAGGACTAAACGTGGCGTGATAGTCAACTCCAGGACGGTGTGTAAATCCCTTTGCAACAAGTCGAGCCTTGTAGCTATCGATTGTCCCATCAACTTTTCTTTTTAATCTGTATAACCATTTGCAAGAAACAATGTTTTTTGTGGGGTCACGTGGTACCAAATCCCATGTCTGATTATTCAATAATGCATCAAATTCATTTTTCATTGCTCTTTGCCACTCTGGGTGTTTGTTTGCTTGTTTGAAGTTGGTTGGGGTGATGGAGGGGGATAAGTGAGCCATGAAGTCAAGAATGGTTTTTGGTTTGTAAATGTTGTGCTGTGAACGGGTCACAACACGATTTGGAGTAGGAAGAGAAGGTTGTTGAGGTTCTGTTGCTTGAGCAGGGTTGGGGGAAGGTTGTAGCAGAACTGAGGTGGAGGGACGGGCAGCGGTGGCTAGCAGTGACATTGTTTTATTTCTGCGACTGTATACAATTGGAAAAGATGATGATTGAGGAAATGGGGGATAAGAGTGGGTATCACGGAGAGCGGTATGAACAATAGAATTTGTAGTAGTAGGAGAAGAAGTGTTACCTGAACTTGCAGATTCTGTTGGAGCGCAGGCAGAGGAGACGGTGTCTTTGAGAGCGTTGCTGCTATCTGAACTTGGGATAAATATGGGGCTGAGTGATTCGCTACTTATGGGAGAAGAAAAACTAGGGGAGGTTGTTGGGGTAGTATTAGTTGGGTTTTCCCACACAAGTTCTTTGCAAGTTGAAGAAATATTTAAAAATATATTTTGAAAAGGAAAATTATTTTCAAAAAAATTCACATCACGAGATAAATATATTTTAGAAGATTTCGGATCAAAACATTGGTGACAATGATGAACTAAAGAAAATCCTAAATATACACATAGTGTTGATCGTGGCTCTTAATTTATTTTTTGAATAAGGTTTGAGCCAGGTATAACAGAGACACCCAAAATTTTTTAACGAATTGTAATCCGGATTATGACCAAACAACATTTGTAAAGGTGATTTATTTTGTAAAAGTGAGGTTGACAAGCAATTTATCAAATAAACTGCATGTTGACAAGCAAACGACCAAAGAGTCGATGGAAGTGAAGCTTCGTGAAGTAAAGTGCGAGCTGTCTCAATAATATGTCTATGAATCAGGACTTTTATATTCGCCACCACCATCTGTATAGATAGAAAGAACTTTCGTATTAAAACGACGTTCAATTAATGCTTGAAAGTTTTTGAAAAGGTCTGTAACCTCACTTTTATTCTTTAATATGTAAAACCAGGTGTATCGGGTATACTCATCCACAAAAATACAATAGTATAATTTTTTGTCAATCGATTGAACTGGAGAAGGACCCCATAAATCACTAAATATTGCTTGAAATAGTTTGGTACTTGACAAACTAAAATGTTTAAAAGGATGGCGATGAGCCTTATTCGAGGAACAAGAATTGCAAACTGAAATTTTTTCTCGCGAGAATTTAATCAAAAGAAAATTTAACACTCTTGCATTCGGATGACCCAACCGACTATGCCAGGTAGAAGTGGATATGCTGGTGGAGGTCAAATGCACTTGAGGAGAAGACATGGAGGGTAAATTTGGCTACTCATAGAGACCGTCCTTATTCTGACCGTGCACCAACGGAGTCCGCGTTTTCAAGTCCTTCACAAAAAATTGAAAGGGAAAGAACTCAATAGAGGTTAGGTTATCTTGATAAAATTTAGAGACAGAGAGTAAATTGCATTTAATGCTAGGAACACCGAGAGTGTTAGAGAGTTTGAAAGATTTATTTTATGCATTTAATTGAGTTGAACCACTGTGAGTTATTGGTATTTTTTTACCCATGGAGACCTGCTCCATCCCATTGTATGGCTGGACAGTAAATTGCAACAAATTGCAGTAAGTAACACGGCATCATATTTTGAACAGCTTATATACATCAGCTAAAACTAGAAGAATTAATAAGAGATGGCTCTTTCTTTGTTATGCTGCCTATTATAAGATAAAATACAAACCACTATTACTACAAACTAAGCATCTTGGTAACTGAAGCATGAGTAAATTGTTTTTCTTCTGTTATCTAACCTTGAATTCATTCTGAGCAGGTTGAGTAATGGACATCATTTGAAGGGAACTCCATAATCTCCAAAGTTATCAGCTTAATGTTTATGTCTCAGTTCAAATCTCTGAATATTCAAAACAAAAACTGTTATTCTAACCATTGTCGTAAAGATCCAAATACTGACGAAAGTGATGTTTTACCTATTGTTATAAAGATCCAAATACCGACAAAAGCTCTGTGTCTGCTACAAATGCAGTTGTATCAAGCTTGAAATCTAAGTTGCACTGATTCTTCACTTCCGATGCCTCACCTGTGTCGGATTCTATAAAAATACACTACTTTTGGGGGATCCAACATGCACCCGCAGACATTTTTTAAGAGCCCAAGTAACATAGTTTGAGATCAATGCGTTGTAACATGGCTTAAATAATGGAAGCAGACATTCAAAGTGTTTTCCAATTTCTTTACTCTAGCTTGATGCAACTCTTGTCAAGGTCTTGGCTACCTCATTGAGAAAATGAGGTTGCATTTCTTGGAACCTTTATCTGTGTAGAAGAAACGAAAAAATGCAGAACAAAGCAGAACAGCTTTCATGATGGCGAATCGTATTTTTGTCTGCAAAATTTGAGGAAGAACATAAGTTAATAGACAAGAAAAGAGAGTGTATTAGGCAATCAATTTTCTGGAGCAATTTATCTCAATTCCTATCTGAACTAGATTTCTTTTTGAATGTTTCACTGCAAATATAAATACTTTATCTTGATATGAAGATGCTTCCTTGGCTTCACATAGGCTACACACTGGTCAAAATAATTAAACAAAGAAACAGTATTACTAACAAACAAGCAAGGACAAGTAACCAAAAAATCAAAAGATGCTACGAAAATAGAATAACTTACATCTACTGGAGCACCACTCATTTTAATCATTACAAATACTCCCAATCAATATTTATGAGCAATTTTTGGCTAGCATACCCCCTTATCGAATTCTAGATGTGGTTGGAGCAACAGAAGCTCCACACTGTTCAATAAGATTTAAAAAAGAGAGTTAACAAAAGAACAAAGGAAAGTAAACAAAAACAAAAAGCTTCTGAGGGGAAAGAATAACTTACATTTGTGAGAGCACCATTTGGTTTTAATCATTAAAGGTATCTGAAATCGATCTCTATGGTGGAGATACGAGCAATTTCTGGCCAGTACTCCCCCTTGTCAAATTCTAGGAGTGGTCTGAGCAATGGGCAGTTGTAAATAGAGAGTGTAGAGAGGGAAGAGGGCATCCCTTTTTCAGGAAGGGATTGGAGATTAGGGCAATGTGTGATGGTCAGCTCAGAGAGGGAGCACGGAAATGCTGATTTGGGAAGGGATTGGAGATTAGGGCAATTGTTAATGGACAGCTTAGAGAGGGAGGAGGGAAATGCTGATTTGGGAAGGGATTGGAGTTGAGGGCAATTGCTGATCAATAGACTTTGAAGTGAAGTGAGGTGCCGAAGACCTTCAGTCGGTAGTGAATGGAGATCATCATGGTCATATAAATAAAGCTCAGAAAGAGAGGAGGGAAGCCCTTGTTCCAGCAGTGACTGAATTTGAGGTAAATTACGAATATCTAGAGATTCAAGAGAGGTGAGGCTTTTGAGAAGTTGGCTGCTTAATGTTTTCAGATTGCTTATGGTAAGCCTTCGAATAGAGCTAGGCAACTCCCAATTCTCACCACCAACAATCTCTTCACCACTGCCATTATGGTAGATGTACAACTCTCTGAGAGAGGGGAGTTTCTCGCAATTGCTGATTCCAAGGAGTTGTAAATTGAAGGGCAATCCTCCATCAGGAAAGGACTCTATTTCTGGACAACTGTGGAGTTTCAGTTCCTTAAGAGATGGAAGAAGTTCCTGCATACGTTCTGGCAGCCGCTTCAGCTTTGCGCAATTGTGGATATTCAATGACGTCATCTGGGTCCCACATGCCACCAAAAGTATTTCAAGATTCTCACAATCCCAAATATCGAGTCTTTCAGTCCCATTAGGAATCAAAAACCTAGTAAGGTTTTGACAACTCTTTACCTACAAAGTGCGTGCTCTAGGGACCAACTCAGCTGATGATATAGAATCACATCCATCCAGTGTCAATTCCTCCAGAAACATGTTAGAATTCATATCAGCAACTGAAGTTTCCAATTTCAATTTCCGGCAATGACATATCCTTATTGTCTTCAAGGTACTCGGCAGAGTGCTAGTAGGCAAGGAGGTAAGAGAGTTGCAATCACTAATACATAATTCCTCAATCTGCTTCATTCCCTTAACTTGGGATGTAAACAGTTCAGCTTCATCAAAGAGAACTCCAGCCTTAGGAGAACCATCAACTTCAAACTTTTTTAGACTTGAAAGTTGGATGGGCATCTCCAAATTGAGTTCAGGACAGCTTGAAATTACCAATTCTGTCAGAGAACAAAGATTTTCAGGCAACTTCCCCATCAACTTGGGGCAATCTTCAATGGAAAGGCCCTGAAGTGCAGGAAACTCTCCGTTGCCTAGTACATGCCACTGCTTCCACTCCGGCATCGCTGCAAATTCAAGCTCCTCGAGAGAGTTAAAAGGCTTTCTGGAGGACGGACTACCATAGAATTCTTCCGTCACCTCTGTTATTCGATGCATCTCTCTAATGGAAAGGAATTTCAAACAAGGAAGTTGTCCCAGTGCTGGCAAGGAAAAACAGTCCTTGCAGTTGCTAAGAGACAATTTCACTAGCTTAAGAAACGAACGATCAGCTAGCCAATTTGGAAATTGTGTCCCTCTATATCCGGAGATTTTGAGTTCTTTTATATCTGTGTGTGGGAGTAGCTCATCAAGTATGTCTCTTTCAGTTTGAGAATTGTCCGCATCATTTTCACTCCACTTTAACGATAACTTTTCAACATGATTCTTCTCCCTCGTGTTTGCCTTCAGAGCTTCCCTTCTATCAACCACATTTTGCAACTCTAAAATTGATAGAGATCCATACAAGTAATGTGCTTCACCCAAATCTTCCATTCTCCAACCACCGCGACCACCTAGAAGAAAATTGGCTCCAACTAGCTCTTGGAGGCTTTTCAACTTGCTCAGATGTAGCGGCATCTTCAAATGAGAAGTGTTGCTTATGTCAAGATGACGCAGGTTGATCAAATTTTCCATCTGCAGCGGTAGCTCCTCAAGATATGTACAATATGACAGGAGAAGTGTCTCCAAGTTATACAATGTACAGATAGAATCGGGCAACTTTATAATCTCTGTCCAAGAAAGGTCCAAAAATCTGAGGAGCTTTAATTTGATAAACAAAGCATCTGGCAACTCCTTAATCCTGTATGAGACAATGATAATGCCCTTAAGGATCTTAGACTTGGCAGTATTTTATGCAGCACCCTCTTGCTTAGCCTAGGGCCGTAAAGGTCCTGGATTTCTATTGGAAGCAGTGTCCTTAGCTGCTCTGATTTGATGAGTGGTTTCAATTTCTCAAAGTCACCACCTCTCCCCATTGAATACGACATGTGCTGACTTTTTTCCAACATATGAGATCCTTGGCATTCTTCCAACCTGACACAGAGTTTTGAAGATGCAATTTGGGCTAAATCATTGACAAGATCATGCATTAAGAATTCCTCTGTGTTCCCTTCAGAAGGATTTGGAACCCTTTCGAATAATGATCTTGATCTCAACTCGAGAAAGAGTTGGTTGCCTAAATCTTGAATTCTTTCATCTTCCCGTGGTACTACAAGACCATTAGCAATCCACAAATGAATAACTTGTTCTTTCCTAAATGGATAATCTCTAGGAAATATTGCACAATAGGAAAAACATGGCTTCAAATGTGGGGGAAGTTCATTGTAGCTCAACATTAACGCTGGTAATATGTCATTGTTCGACAGGTCCCATATTTCACTTCTCAAAATACGTCTCCACCCTTCAACCTCTGATTCGGAGCGTAACAAGCCAGCGAGCGTCTTCAGAGCTAAGGGCAGTCCTTTGCACTTAGCTGCAATTTTTTTTCCAACCTCTTCAAGTTCTGGGTGTCCCATAGGATCCTTGTTTTCTAATGAATGTCGTTTGAATAAAGCCCAAGAGGCTTCATCAGATAGAGTCCCCGAGTCCCCACGTTGATTGCCCCACTACTCATCATCAAGGCAACACTCTCTTTACGTGTCGTCACGATGATCTTACTTCCAATATCTCCGTGAACAAAAATATTCCTCAAGTCATACCACTCGTTGTAGTTGTCATTCCACACATCATCTAGAACAATGAGAAACCTTTTTCCATTTAGTTTTTCCTTCAATTTGACTTGTAACCGATTAAGATTATTGTCATCGTTTAAGTCAAATGAGCCCATATCTTGAAGTAATCCTTTTGTTATTCTGAAAGCATCATATGGCTTAGATACACAAAACCAAGCTTTCAAATTAAAATGGTTTTTCACCTTCTCATCATTGTAAGCAGCTTTAGCAAGTGTTGTCTTACCCATGCCCCCCATTCCAACAATAGGGACAACCATCATATTTTTCTCACTTGCCTCCTTAGACATTAAATGGTCAATCAATCGCTCTATTTCATTCTTCCTACCAAAGACATCAGATTCAACCACAGAAGTTGAAGGTGTTCTAGTTTCTAGTTTCTTACCCGAATCGAAATACCTCTGTAAGCCAAGGCGACCAATTTGCTTTTCCAACTCCTCCAAACTGTTAATGGTGTTTTCCAACTTCTCCTTTATGTTAAGAAAAAAATCATCACTAAAGCGCCGCCCACAGCACTCTGAAAAAAATCGAAATACTTGTTGGTTACATGTTTCTGCAAGATTTTGATGTTGACCTTCCACTTTAAGCTTCAAAGCCTCATAATGAACTTGTTCCATTAAGTTTTCAGCAGAGTTCACAGCACTCTGAAGCTTATTAAGCCACTGCCTCACGAGTTGATCTGATGCCTGCTTATTCTCTGCATCACTCAGCACAATCTGAAGACCAAGCAAAATGTTCCCCAGCTTCTCTAAAAGCCCATCATCATGAAACATCTTGAGCAGCTCAACCCGACGAGCAAGCCTATCAAAGAGAACATTCAGAAATGCACCACCAACTGCACCACCGACTGCTAAGCCAATCTCCATTTCTGAAATCTACAAAGCAAAACAAGGAACCACAAAAATGATTTTAAGTATTTTGAGAAGATAAATGTTTCTAACTTCAAATCAAATATTACCAACTTTATTTTACCTGTTGAATGCTAAGAGTAATTTGCAAACAAGAATGATCAGTGAGTTCTTACTTGTAATTGGTACAACTTTGTTTGCTACTATTAACTACCCTCTATTATTACCAAAAAGTTTTACTTTTCATCCAACAGAGGACAAAGACATCATAATAGAGTGGTTTTTTGATTATTCATCACTTTCTAAATTGAATAATTGAGGCAAGAGAGGAAGGGTACTTGGGGGACTCGAAAATAATTGAATAAGAGGTTGAATTTTTTTTTGACTTGCACCGGGTGTCCAAGACTCTTCGAGCCCCGAGTAATCCCGGGGGTGCACAGGCTCTCGGCAAGGAGTTTCCCGCAAGTGCACCACAGGTAATTCAGGGTTTCACCCAGTCCGATTGCCCTCAGAAATTGTTTGCACCCAGTGGGTATCGAACTTGAGACCTTGAAAGGAAGCACCCCAAAGCTCAAGCCAATTACCACCAGGCCAACCCTGAGGGTTTGTATAAGAGGTTGAATAACAGTGTAGGATATTAAATCAATGGTGGCTTTAAGAATTTATTGATCCAATGTGTATTATAGCTTAATGTGTAGTGGCAGAGTTTCTTGAAGAAGCACATTAGCAGTTCTAGTATGTGTTTATGGAGAAAACAATAGGTGTTTATAATCTAAGTTGCTCGGACTTTCCAAAAATATTGCCGCACCTGTGTCGAATCCTTCAAAACTACACTACTGAAGGATCCAACACGCACCCGTAGACATTTTTGAAGAGTCCGAGCAACTTAACCTGGACAAAATCTCTACCATAATTAAGCCTTATTTTACCTACTAATTGCTAAAGTAATAAACACAAGCATGGTAAATGAAAGGGGTGAGTGTGTTAGCAGAAACTATTATTGTCTACTTACCATTTAAACTTAGTAGGATTATTAAGTGAAGATTAATCAACAAAATAAATCTGTTAGAACTTATATACTTCCTTCGTTTCAATTCAAATGTCTTACTTGAGTTTTTTAAACGTAGCATCTAATCAAACTAAGACATTTAAATTAAAATTAAAATTTGTGTGCTTTTCTCTGTTTCTATTACTTATGGGTGCCGTATTTATGTTATGAAAACTTGTTCTGTGTTTTACTATGTATTTGTCCGGTATCTCGTGTCTTGAGCCGGGGGTCTATCGGAAACAGCCTTTCTACCTCTTTAGAGGTAGAGGTATGGACTGCGTACACCTTATCCCCAGACCCCACTAGGTGGGAATACACTGAGTTTGTTGTTGTTGTTGTTACAGTACTATTGGGTTATTGAAAAGTAGTGCAAAGGACTAGAGCAAGGGTGCACAGAAGGCCAAGACAGCCCAAGTTGTGCCCAAAGTAATTGATGCACTTCATTTGTCACCAATTAACCTATAGCTTGCTAGTTGCTATATTTTCTTCACTATTTACCTCTGCTTTGTACCTGAATTTTCTACACTTAAGCCAAGGGTTTTTCGAAAATAATCTCTCTACCTTACCGAGGTAGTGATAAGGTCTGTGTATACTTTACCTTCTCCAGATCTCACTTGTGGATTTCACTATGTATTATGTATGTTATTGTTGTTGGTTTGTTGTATTAAAAGAAGGGAAAAGGCTCAAACATGCCATTGAACTATCAGAAATCACTCATTTATGCCATCAGTTAAAAGTTTGACTCATTCATGCCATCGCCGTTACAAAATCGGCTCATCCATGCCATTAATTTTTAACGGTGATTTTCAAAAACAGCTTGGCCACGTGGCCTTTTATTAAAAAGTCCATGTCATTAGTTAAAATAAGGAAAAAGGCTCAAATATGCCATTAAACTATCAGAAATGGGTCATTTATGCCATCAGTTAATAGTTCAGTTCATTCATGCCATCGTTGTTATAAAATCAGCTCACCCATGTCATAACTTTTTAATGGTGGATTTTCAAAAACAGTTTTGTCATGTGGCCTTTTATTAGAGGTCCACGACATTAATTAAAATAAATCAATATTAATTTTAAAATATCTTAGACCCATTAAAAACAACCGATTCATTTAACATAACCCGACCCACACCCATTAAAATATTTTTTTCCTACAACAACTGTTTTTCTAATCAGTAAAAAATAGTGATTAATGTATATCCTTTGGCTATTTCTAGTTGATTCTAAATTATTATAAATGCTACGCTTAACAGGATCCTCAAAAATTCTATCCTACAGTAACTAATTAGTTTTAATTCCAGTGACTCCAATATATACTCTGAAGTTGCAAGAAAATAAACCAATGAACGATTAGGGCAAACAAGAAAAAGAAAGAGGCGTACCAATAGAACTTCTCCATTCTCCCATCACGAATTAGGGGAGTATGCATTATTGAAAAAATCATTTTCAAATAACGTCTTAAAAGAAGTCTGTTATCCTAATTATCTCGCCATGCATATGGAATAACTTCTCCCATCACGAATTAGTGGAGTATACATTGTTGAAAAATCATTTTCAAATAATGGTTTAAAAGAAGTCTGCTATTCCAATTATCCCACCATGTATATGGGATAACTTCTCCCATCATTATGGTATGAATGCTGGAATAAATAATTTCGATACTAACTAATTTCAAATATTGTAAAATTAATATTGATTTCTTTTAATTAATGGCGTAGACTTATAATAAAAGACCAGGTGGCAAAGCTATTTTTAAAAACCCATCATTAAAAAGTAATGACATGAGTGAGTTGATTTTATAACGGTGATGACATAAATGAGCCGAACTTTTAACTGATGGCATAAATGAGTCATTTCTGATAGTTCAATGGTATATTTGAGACTTTTTGCTTATTTTAATTAATGACGTGAACATCTAATAAAAGGCCATGTGGCAAAGTTATTTTTGAAAACCACCATTAAAAAGTAATGACATGGATGAGCTAGTTTTGTAACGGTGATGGCATGAATGACCTCAACTTTTAACTGATGGCATAAATGAGCTATTTCTGATAGATCAGTGGCATATTTGAACCTTTTCCCTTAAAAGAATAAGGTGTATTAGAATAAGAGCAGCATATAAAAGTAAGTACTTAATAAGATGTATAATACAACAAATACATGCATTATTTCTCTTACAGGTTGATTGGTGACAAATGAAGTGTATCAATTACTTTTGGCACAACTTGTGCTGTCTTGGTCTTCTGTGAGCTGTGTAGACTGTAGTCCTTTCCACTACTTTTCAATAACCCAATAGTCAATACAGATGGCTGCATAAATGGCTCATTTATGTCATTAGTTAAAAGTTCAGCTCATTCATGCCATCGTCGTTACAAAATCAGCTCACCCATGCTATTATTTTTTAATGGTGAATTTTCAAAAAATAGCTTTGCCATATGACCTTTTATTAGAGGTCCACATCATTAATTAAAATAAGAAAAAAAGGGAGAATATGCCTTTGAACCATAAAAAATGGCTCATTTATGTCATTAGTTAAAAGTTCGGTTCATTCATGTCATCGTCATTACAAAATCAGTTTATCCATGTCATTATTTTTTAATGGTAAATTTTCAAAAACAGCTTTGCCATATGACCTTTTATTAGAGGTCCACGTCATTAATTAAAATAAATTAATATTAATTTCAAAATATCTTAGACCAATTAAGAAGAACCAATTCATTTAACATTAACCGACCAACACTCATTAAAGTGTTTTTTTTTCCTACAACACGTATTTTTCTGATCAGAAAAATAGTGATTAATGTATATCCTTTGGTTGTTTCTAAATCATTATAAATTTAAGCTTGACAAAAACCTCAAAAATTTTGTCCTACAATAACTAATTAGTTGTAATTCCAGTGACTCCAATATATACTCCAAAGTTGCAAGAAAAGAAGTCAATGAACGATTAGAGCAAGCAAGAAAAAGAAGGAGGCATACCAATAGAACTTCTCTATTCATGAATTAGGGGAGCATACATTGTTGAAAAATTATTTTCAAATAACGGCTTAAAAGAAGTCTGCTATCACAATTATCCTGTCATGTATATGGGATAACTTATCCCATCATTATGATAAATGGTGGAATAAATAATCTCGATACTAATTAATTTAAGATATTTTGAAATTAATATTGATTAGTTTTAATTATGATAGAGACTTTTAATAAAAGACCATATGACAAAGCTATTTTTAAAATTCCGTCATTAAAAAGTAATGGCACGGGTGAGATGGTTTTGTAACGGTGATGGAATGAATAAGCAGAACTTTTAACTGATGGCATAAATGAGTCATTTCTGATAGTTCAAAGCTATATTTGAGCCTTTTTCCTTATTTTAATCAATGACGTGGATCTTTAATAAAAGGCCGCATGGCAAAACAATTTTTGAAAACCACCGTTAAAAAGTAATGACATGGATGAGCTGGTTTTGTAACGATAATGACATGAATGAGCTGAACTTTTAACTGATGACATAAATGAGCTATTTCTAATAGTTCAGTGGTATATTTGAGTTTTTTCCCTTAAATTAATGGTGGCCTTAACAATGTGTTAGTAGAAATTAGCAGTGTCATGTAAACAAGAAAAAAAGGAACTACCTAAGTTTTAACTCAGTAGGATTGTTAAGTACATGTTAAGTAAATATAGTACATCCAGTTCTGCAACCATGTGCTCTATTCTCAATATTGACTATTGGGTTATGGAAAAAGTTGTACTAAAAATAATTGATAAAGTTTGGTACTATTTTCAATTTATGTATAACTAATAAAGGGTCGTTTGGTAAAGTGTATTAGTGTATTAGTAATGCATGTATTACTAATGCAAGTATTAATAATATTGGTATTAATTATGCAGATATTATTTCTTACGTAGTATTTTATTTGATTTATTAAAAATAATATAAATTTACATAAATTTTATAAAAAGATATTCTTTTTACCAAATTATCCTTCTTTGTACATTCTCTTTTCAAGATAAGCAAGTAGCAACTGCTATTGTTGTAGACACGAGACCCCAATCTTTTCAAGTTAGAAGCGAGTAGAAACAGCTAGCTACTGTTTGTAGAAACGAAAATACCAATTTTCACTTTTCTCTAAACCCCAAAAGCTTGGGAATTAAATCGATGGTATTTTGACAGGAATAAAGACGGAGAAAAGTGGCTTTATGAAGCTTGGGAATAAAGATGATATTTTGATAGCATTCTAAAACAACCTCTATTTTCCATGGAAAGTAGTACAAGGAGAAGAGAAACAGGAAGCTTTTTACAATAAAAATGGTAGGAAAAAGGAATGGGGAAATGTAACTATGGTGGGAAAAGGAATCGGAAGATATTTTGACGGGTAAATTTGTCATTTAATAAGTTAATGCATGTGTTAAAATGCTTTGAATTATTAATACATAGAAAAGGATGGTATTATTAATACACAACTTAAAATACATAATTGAGTGTATACCGAATGCAAGCATTAATTGTGCATAGACCAAAAGACTGAAGCAAACAAGATATTAATAGTGCACAAAAATAATGCATGCATTATTTTCGTTAACACACTCTACCAAATGACCCCTAATTGTATTAAATATACACCATATACCATTTTATTTTTATACATGGTAAATCATAACATTAACAATATGGGGTACTATTTCTATTCTAATACTACTTAATTGGTATAATTTTTATTTTTATACACTCTACTCATTTAATACAACTAGTTTAGCATATGTGTATTGCACGTGTATCAAATATTTATTAATAAAAGTAATGATAGTATATGTTTTGATATCTAAATTAATGAATTATAGTAAAATATACAATGCCCAATGTAATCCAACACTTGCACACTTTTTACAAAGTGATATTTCTCATAAGAATATGTAATAAACACTCTTATAACTTAATATAGTACCAATATGAGTTAGAATAAAATTTAGAAAAAGTTCATCTTCAGATCTGCTTGTTATAAGGCTGGAGTATCAATCACACCCACCACATGATTCTTCCTTCACTTCCACAAGAATATTGAAGAATTATTTAATAATGACTTATGTAGATTGCATAAATATTGTATTTATCTCAAATTTCTCTATTGATATTGAATAAAATATTTAAAATCAATTGACCAAATCCAATATAGATAGACCTCACACCTACACTTTGTGTTCTAATTATAATGTTGAATTAGGCGAGAAGAAATCAGTCTTTTTGCTTCACAGACATCATGCATCCTTGGGTTTCTCCACTCATCACACGAGCACAAAATGAAAATCATTTCAGCTCACATTGAAAATCAAAAAAAGTAAGGGGGAGAGGGGCGATGCAAAAGAATCAATCATACTGAAATATTTTGTTAATTGTAATTAATATAGCATTTATAACTTGATGAAATGAAATGGTGCATCAAGCAAGAACAAGTTACCTGCTTGTTTTGTGTGATGTGTCAATTTCAAAATTGAGTCCCTAAAACTGTAAGGGCAACAAAAACATACTTTTTAGTCTCAATATTAAAATCTCAAGTAGTTGTTCCTAGATAAAACAAAGACAAAAATTGAAAACTGAATATACATTAGATGCAAAACAAAGGAATCACAAAAATGGTTAATTTTGAGAAGATAAATGTTTCTATCTTCAAATATTTAACAACTATATTTTACCTTTTGAATGCTATGAGTAATTTGCAAACAAGAATGATCTGTGATTTCTGTCCCTCTCTCTTTTGTTAGTGTTCTTACTTGTAATTGGTACAGCTATGTTTGCTACTATTAATTACAATCTACTATTGACTTTTCATCCAACAAGAAGACAAAGACTTCATAATAGAGTGGTTTCTTGACTTTCTAAATTGAATAATTGAGGCAAGAGAGGAAGGGTACTTGTGGGGGACCCAAGTGAGGGACACAAGCAAGGTATATGAAATGGGCGTGTGTGGTAGCAGAAACTCGAGAAAATTGAAGGAAGGGTGTCTTTTAAGTCTTGAGGATTTGTGATATTGATCAACGGATAGGATCAAACATTATTAGGAAACTTGATTAAGTTAATTGTGGACTTGATTAATATTTTTAAAACTTTCTAATCTTTTCAAAAATACAAATCAACCCAACCCACACCCCTCTTCAATTCTAATCAACCACTCTCTCTCTCCATTTTCTCCCAACCAACAGTTCTGCAAAATTTCTCCCTTCAACCTCCGGCGATAAATATTCGGGCGAGTTCCTTTTCGACTTTCAACCGTCAATCGACGTGAATACTTCTTTGGCGACAACAACTTCGACTTCTTCGTCCTCCCATTTCCTTTTTTCACAGGTAAAAAATTATGAAGAAATAGAGGAACTTGAGTCAACTACTCTTCTGATATTGAAATGTGGACTAAATAAAACCCTAAATTGTTGGCATTTCTGCATTTCTTCTTCTCGTTGTCGTACTGTTGATTCAAATTTATTGGTGATTTTTTGTCACAATTGATTTTCTTAGTGTGTATATGTGTGTGATATGTTGATATTGCTGGGTTGATTTGTTGTTTGTCTTGGTAGAAATGGTATTGCAACAATTGAAACATCTGATGTAATAGATGAAACATATGATGCAACAGATGAAAATTTGATGCAACAGATTAAAAATCTGATGCAACTATGAAAATCTGATGCAACAAGTGAACAATCTAATAGATCATTCATCTGTTGCGACAGACAATTCTTCTGTTTGGAAGAAATCTAAATAATATTGATCCAACAGATAACTAATTAGTGATCTATTTTTATTCTTTCCAACAATTTACTCTTCATTTTAAAATCTGATGCAACAGATTAAAAATTTGATGCAACTATGAAAATCTAATGCAACAGGTGAACAATCTAACAGATCATTCATCTGTTGCAACAGACGACTCTTCTGTTTGGAAGAAATCTAAACAATATTGATCCAACAGCTAACTGATTAGTATTTTTTCCAATGGTTTACTCTTCATTTTACAACAGATTAGGACTGTTTTTATTCTTTCCTACGATTTACTTATACAGGTCGGTTGTCTGTTACAACGGATAACATACCTGGTGCAATAGATTAGTGATCCATTTTTATTCTTTCCAACGGTTTACTCATCCGTTGCAATAGGTCGGTTATATGTTGCAACAGATAAAATACCTGGTGCAACAGATTAGTGATCTGTTTTTATTGTTTCCAACGAATTACTCATCCGTTGCAACGGGTCAGTTATGTGTTGCATCAGATAAAATACCAGGTGCAACAGATAGTGCTGTTTTTATGGTTCCCACGTATTACTCATCCATCGCAACAGGTCGGTTATATGTTGCAACAAATAACATACCTGGTGCAACAGATTAGTTGTCTATTGGAACTATTATATTACTGTTATGCATTAATCAATTATAATCTATGTTATGTTCCTCTTAATTTAAAATAACATGACTCCCAAAATAAAAGAAATTGAATTAAGTCCAAGTAAAGGAACAAGTGCAGCAGCTCAGCTACATCCACCACTCTATGAGCTTGCTTTACAAGCGTTATCTCAATCAGGAGCAGAAGATAATGAACACGGGGAGAAAGAATCTTTCAAAAGAGATGATCCAAATGCTAATAGCCCTTCCATCGAAGAGTTGTTCAAAACCTTCAGCATTGATCATTACCCTATAAGAATGCAGCGCGATGGTGCCACAGATTTAACGGGTAATCTCGTGGTTAAGTCAGTCATGGGAAAATCTTTTGATGCCTTCAGAAAAATAATTCGAGAACAAAAATTGGATTCTTATTTCAGGGAAAGCTGCTTTGGGAAATATCTTGATTTATCGAAGGACAACAATGCTCGTTTTCAGATGAAAATGGTATATGATCTTCTCAAGCGCAGGTTTATGTATGAAAACAAAGATAAGATGGATGAGGTATGGATAAATTACTGTGGCATGCCTGTTTGTTTTGGTTAGGAGGAGTTTGCCATAGTTACCGAACTAAAATGTTATCCTCCTTCTCCTTCTCAAGTTATACCTACTCTGATAAAAAAAAACACCCCGCACACCCAAAAGAGGAAAAGGCAAGTCGAGTAATCGTGATGACTTGGTGTCCATTGTTGGTCCAAGCTTCAAAAACAAAAAATTTATTGAAGCATTGAAAGGTAAAGGACTTTCAAAGAAGCACAAGCAATCATTGTGCTTGGTTTGGTTTGTACATAATGTTCTTTGGGCGAGAGACGTTAACAACAACATAAGCCTCGATTTAATAAATCTCTCCGATGATCTTAAGGCATTTAACAGCTATCCTTGGGGCTATGAAAACTTCAAAATGACTGTCGAATATTTGTTGACTCCGTTAATGCCAAAAACAGTCAACTTATATGGTTTTCCATGGGCCTTCATGGTAAATATTTCTTTTATCATGATATGATTCATCATTTTTTTATTCAATAATGCTTTGATTTATTGGCGTTATGTTATAGGCTTGGGCATTTGAAGTCATTCCTTATTTGAGACAACAAGTGAACTACCAAGAAGAAGTTTTCTGTCCAAAAATTCTGAGATGGTTGTCGGCCAAAATTGATAAAATGTAAAATTTCTTGATCTTTTCAATCCCTCCAAGGAAGCAGTAAGTCCAATTCTAATCAAGTTTTTATTTTAATTAATGATTAAATGATTTCATCATCATTCCTAATATATGTACCGATTTATTTTAGATTGTCCATCCGTGGCTTGTTCCAACCAACCGAGAGTTAAAGATGCCATTTTTTCTTACTTTACGATCTGTGCAAACTTTATCGGACCCTAAGGTCGTTGATGGAATAAAAATGGAATTGTTTGAAGCAACATCCATCACAAGAAAAATAATTTTGGATGGTGGAGCTAATGATACTCCTCTTACAGTTTTTGAAACAACAAGCCATTATGATTATGATCATAATGGTTGTACAGATTTTTCTCTAGATTTTGCCGCATCTAACGAATGTTCTTCATGCAAGTGTCAAGACTGCAAGGCGAAACACGATGGAGTGGTTAATGCTATTAATACACTAACTACTTCTATAAAGGAAATGACAACTAAGAGGGGTGTCATTCCATCAAAGAGGATTTCATATCCAGACACTCCACTAGAGATCAAGGCGGCTAACAGAAGAAGGAATGACACTTCCAAGGCATCATCAATCATAAAAAAAGCAAGATTGCAATGCCTCTGTCTTTTTCTTGCATCGATGTTCATGTGCAAAGGTCACAGAAGAGCAGCATGAGCTGAAGAAGGTGAATGTACATCATCTGTTCCAAAAAACAAACAAGCACATATCTTTTTCAATAGATGATACATCTGCTGAAAATTATCAAATAGATGTATACATTTGTTGCAACTGTTGTCTAACCTGTTGCATCAGATTTGTTATTTGTTTCAACAAATGAGTCTTATGTTACAACAAATGGGTCATCTATTCGAAATTATTGTACTGCTCTGATTTACCTATTCGAATTTGTCCCAACAGATAATCCATCTGATGCAACATAAGAATCATCTGTTGCAACAGATGGAAAATCTGTTGTATATCTCTACTTAGCATTGATAATTCTGGCTTTCCAGGTGGATGTCACAGCTACTGCCGAAGAGAATATTATGACAGTTGATAATCTATCAACTATTTCCAAAGATGAACAAAAAGTGGAGCCTGTCAGTTTGGAAGAACGGAAGAATTACCCATTTGAAGGATTCAACATCTCGGACGAGGCTCCAAAAAAACTACTACAGTTGATCAATGACTATTCAGAATGGATTGTCGATGGGCTGTTAAAGCATCATGTCGGTAGGTACATAAATCAATTTTATGGATATTGATTTATACAATTTTTGTTGTAAGAACCTGACATTAACATATATAAATCATCATGTAGAAAATAAAATGAAGAGCGCTACAAAGTGAACGAATCGAGTCTTGGTTTTGATATGTTCGACTTTGTTGTTGCACATCCTGAAATGAAGAATTGGTTCTATTTGATGTCACAACCCCAAACTTGCTGGAATGATGAGGTTTAAAAGACATACATATTACTATTAATTAATACTTTATTTAATTACATCTGTGTATTGATTAGTCACGTAATCCAAAATATTTGATAATATGTACAACACATTGATGTCATTTTTTACTACCTCCGAAAGAAGGTCAAGTTGCAAACACAAGAACAATACAGATACACAACATGCAATTATTTGTACAAAGTTTACATCAATAATGCCTACGATAGGTATTGTCAACAGCAGCCGAATGTTTTTCGAAACGAGGAATGCTTAATCAACATCATCAAAGGTTTTAGCATTCCGGCTGGCTTACCTTGGTATTTGGTCGATGAAGTGTACATCCCAATCAATTGTGTTGATGAATTCCATTGGGTATTGGCTGTCGTCGTTCTAAAAGAGAGGCACATCCAATTTTATGACTCGATGTCGTGAAGGAGATGTTTCGGGCCATCGTCTGAGATACAAAAACTGGCCAAAATATTGCCTACTTACCTTGATATGAGTGGCTTTTTGTATCAAAAGGTTCGTAATGATTAGTCGACAATTGAAGCATACCGGGATAAAATGGCTAATCCATTTGATGTACAATATGTTGACGGAATTGCTCAACAAACCATTGGTATCCTGTAAGTTTAAGTGTCATGATTTAGTTTCACTTCACAAATTTCACAACGCTTGCATGAACTGCAAGATATGAATTATCTATTTTTTTATAATGTAGGGATTGCGGTCCTTTTGTTGCCGCCTATGCTGAGTATTTGAGCGATGGATTACAAGTAACAAATAATGGACTCTATGCCGGATTCCTCAGCAAAAGATATGCTGCTCTTTTATGGAAATATGGAGAGGCGAAAGCTCAGAAGCCGTATGCAACCGACGTTAAAGATCCACGACGACCAAAGCCGAATTCCATAGCACTGGATGAAGAACAACTTGTCCATATTTATTAGATCTTTATAGCTCGAGTCCGTCAATGTAATAACCTATCCTCCTTGGTTTAACTTGTTGATTTATTTGTAGAGTAGATCATTTGTACTCATAATAATTTTTTTTACATTTCATTTATTTGTTGAGTTATTTTATTTAATGTAATTTTCGAAGGCTTCGATTTATTTTATTCTATCTATGAATATAATTAATTCTGATTTTTGAACATGTTAATTGAAATGGAGTACTAGATTCAAATATTGCAACAGATAATACATCTGCTGCAACAGACGACATATCTTATCAGACAGATTTAGACATATGTTGCAACATGAGATGCAACACATAGGTCATCTGCTGGAAATTATATAACAGGTCTTCCTACTTTTTTGATTTGCTCCAACAGATTATCGATCAGTTGCAACAAATAAGTTATATGTTGCAATAGATCGTAAATCTATTGCGACAGACAGGCGGGGAACATCTGCATAACGCAACAGATGACCAACCTATTCCAATAGATAATCAATCTGTCACAACAGGTACTATATTTGTTACGACAGATACAAAATCTGTTGCATTATATAAATTCAACTTTGCCAGACATAAAAATTATTTTCCCTATATGTATAGTGAATTGGCTTGAAATGAAAATTTGTTATCGTGTTCGTCTCTGTCTTGTTGACACCTAATTTTTGCTCTCCAAAACTACGTTTAATCTCGGGTTTCTTCGATTTTCAAATAAAATCACAACAATTGGATTCTTATAATAAATGCATTTTAAATTATGCATTTGGGTTAAATTTGTCATTTAAGTGATAATTATATATTTTCGTATTTAAATATACGGGATTGTATAAATGATGTCATCTAAATGAACATTTTCATCAAAATTGGACTTTAAATCAAGGATTATTTGGAAAATAAATATAAATAATTAAATCTTGATTTAAATAGAATTTATTCTTACAAATAATCTATTTGGAGAAATACTTGTTTAATTTTATCCAATCAAGAAGCTCAGGACTAAACAATGTGTTAATTCGTATCGAATTTTGATTTGATTTAGTCCATCTATTATACTTGACTATAATTGAAATCTAATTGGCCCCAATTGCAATGCAATTGGCCAAAATGATTTTCAATTTGGCCAAAACTTAAATGAATTGGTCAAATCCCCAATTCCCATAATCTAATTAACCCCAACCCCAATTTTAAACCCACTTCCAAAACCCAACCGCCCCGAGCCCAATTCTCTTCAGCAACAAAACAACAGCCAGCCCAACAATTCACACTGACCCGGCCCACTTGTCTCCTTCTTCTTCAATAGCATAATCCACAACAACACCAGAAATCTCAATACCCCCAACCCGTCTTCGACCCGAATCCGATAACCCCAACCCAAAATCCAGCTACCCATGCCCAAAATGACCCGATTTCATCATGAAACAGCCCAAGGTTACGACAACAACAATAGTTTCAGAAAAAATCTTGCCCAAAAATCTTCTAGAAAGAGGCTAGGTGGCATCCCTCAACGTTCCATAAAAACCTAGCTGTCAAGAATCCGTTCCCGATTGTTAGGATTATACCATGAAGGTACGCATGTGCCCCTTTTCCATTGGTTGAAGAAAATCCATTCCCCTAAATTTTCTCAATTTCAAAATACAATTGGTGAGCTGGAGGATCTTTTTGGTTTTGAATTCAAAATGTCCTATTTCAAAAATCTCTAAAATACCTAATCCTATCTTCTATATAAAGACCCCACGGGGTCACTGTTTAGGGGGGGGGGGATTTTTCTCTTTTTGGGTAGGGAAAATCAGGTGGTGTTCGAAAATTTTGGGAGGTTCAGAAATTTTTCTTTCTTTTCTTTAAAGGGTTTGAAAGTTTAGGCTGAAAACTTAAGGTTTCGAAATTTCTTGAGTTCGAAGGTTTGAAGTAATTTTTGGTGGAACTGAAAGGAAATTCGAGAGTTCTAAATTCAAGTTAAAGATATTTAGTTTGAAAATCTGTGGGGTTTCAAAATCTCTAAGAGGTAAAAGAAAAAGGACGCTCTGTTGGTGGTCAACGTCGTGAGATTCTAGTAGCAATAAGTTTGCTGATAGCTTGGGTCCCTGTTTTGCTACCCCAAAAGAGGTAAACCCATTTTCGTCTTTTTAATTTAGTCATTTTCTGCTTCATCTCTTTTCACAGTAGATTTAATAAACTATTTAGTTGTACGCAATATTGTTTGCTGGGTTTTCTACTAATTAGAGGTCTGAATGACCATAAGTTGATTGTTTTCAGTGAAAGACGACACTGTTTGTAGTGTTATGCCAGAGTTAATTGTTGTGCTGATTGTAGGACATATGGTTTTCGTCGTCTTTTCCGTGACCTGTTGTTATCTGCTTGTAACACCCTTGATAAACTTGCGGTTTAGTGACTCACTTTATATGCTGCTTGTGGTTTGAATAGTTGGTTTCCTGGTTAAAGTTTGATGCTTTGATATTGTTTAATAGTTTTAGCCTAATGTTGTTTTTATTAATAGCCACTTGATGGTACTTTGTTTGTTGCTACTGCTGGATTGTGTCGCCATTGTTGAGCTAGCAACATTGCTAGTAGAGCTACCTCTCAGGTTCCTTTGGCTTCTTATGTTCCAAAAGGATAATGAGCAAGATCCAAAAGCGTTTTAGAAAGTCCTGGGATTCCTCAATGATCGCTTCGTTTGAGTCTATCGTAAGGAGGAGAAAGATTTGAATCAAAGTCATCCTTGCCGTAGAATGTAGTATTTTTCTTGTCTCCTTTCATGGCACAAATAGTATATAGCAAATGCTCATTGTTTTATGAAGGAATAAGTGTTGCTGGTATTGCTGCAATTTCTGTGTTATGAAGCCCCTCTCGGATAATTCAATTAGTTTGATTTTTTTATATATCAAAGATTTCAATATGTGAATAACCAAATCTGTATTAAAGGGCTTTATGTTGTCCTTACGCTTAGCAAAGAATGTTTGAATCATGCCTATGTTTAAATTTGGTCACTTTATTTGTGTTTCATCGTTTTCCCCTGGAAATTGAAACTGGTGACAGAATCTATACGCATCTCGATTATTATGGTTTAAATGTTGACGAGTGAAGTATTTTGACTCGATTACCATCGAAGTTGCCATTATGAGGGATTGAATTTGGTCTCGTTTGAGCTATGTATGTTTGTAATTTCACGTGCATCGTCTTAAATATGTAAAGTCAGTAATATGTGGGGCGTAATTGTTATTCGATTTTCATCAGGGAAGAACAAAGTTTCAAAATGTCAAACTTTTGGTAAAGTTGAGACCTTTATTTTTTATTTAAATAATTCTATCTTGTTTTACGATCATCGTCCCTTCTCCGTCTAGATCCCTCCTGCCCAGTTTATGGAAAATCCTCGTAAAACTTAGAATATTACAAATGTACATTGTGAATAAATAAGAGACCATTTAGAAAGATCAATCTTCTGTTTGGGTAACATGTCGATACATTCTCCTATGGTTGAACTTTTGTTTTATGGACTCCTTTTCACTCATTTTGAAATTGCGGTTGTTCTTGAGCCTTTTCTCTATGTGATCCTGAATCATCTTTGTATTCATATACTCTGTGAATTTGGATGAACTGTACCATTAAATGGGAATCTACTCTTTGCTAAATTGACATGACATTTTGCCTACTATCAAGTAAGATACATGAATACTTTAGCATTCTTGCATATTAATGTTAAGACACGTATTAATTCCTTCACTTTTCTTTTGCATGTGAAATCGTTCGAGTCCCACATGGACTGCTTTCCCCTTTTTCCTGTTCATCACGGGCCAATGAGGCCCATCTTCTGAGTCAAGCCCAAAAGAAAGTTCAAATCAATTTCATGGCACACGGAATATCAGAAATTGAAAAGGGAAAATGGTTTAAAGCCCCCATGATTGAAGCGGCGAAGAGACTCAAAAGTCTCCTTTATTAATTTATTCACTCATTGTTGTCTTTTATTTATTTACTTATTTATTCATTCATTCGGGCCCTGAAGCCAAAGTTGTACTTAATACAAGTGAATCAAGAATCGAGCCAAACGCTCGAAAATTAGATTAGGACAGGTGGAAGGAGAAATGATTTGAAAACCTAATTAGATTAGGACAGGGTTGACGGTTGGGCTTCAAGGCCTAAATCCCTTACATCCTCCGTTTCCCCTCTTCTTTAAACTTGTTTGTTTTACGTGTTTCTTGCGAACCTAGTTGAGTCCCTAACTAAGTCGCTAAAAAATAATATTTTAGTTTTGTATAAACATCAAAATATTTCTATAATCACTTTCTTTCCAAACATCAATCACTTTTCGACAAAAAATTAGTCTCTTTCAAAGTTAATCAAAAGACGATTTTCAAACAGTACGGATAACCGTAAGTTAGCGGATGTTTTACGTACTTAACACCTTCCTAAAACGTTAATAGGAACCACTTACTTGGAATCTCTTAACTTAAAACGATTTTTCTGTTTTGAATCGTTTAAAATATTTATAAAGGTTTCTTAATTCCTTTTCAAAATTAAGTGGCGACTCTCTTTCAAAAGTCAAAATTTCTCAGCAAAACATGTATTTGTACCTGTTCTTTTTTATACATAGGCTCCAACCATTTAGTTAGTACCTTATATGCCCAGACCTATTGCATCTTTCCCACAACGGTGTCGCATACACCGGCCATTTGTGTACCGGTCAGCAAACACTCCATGTATGCAAGCGAGTACGGCCCGCACGCTGCACCGATTGTATTTTTTGGGAGCTGGATGTTCTTATTTCGACCTTCAAAAACCCATGATTCCTTTGCCAAGACTTCAGCCGACAAATGATCCATCAGCTTACTCTGCATCAACAACTTGGGCAACAACTTCAAGAGTGGCTGCATGTGGGTTAAAAATGTCTTCTCGCTGAACACAGGTAAGTTGCAGTCATAAACTTTAATCTTTCCCTCGTATATTAGTATCTCAATAGTGAGAAAATGGGTGACATCCACGTTCATGACTTCAAGGATTTTCTTTTCCTTGGTCCAGCTCTTTCCGTGTGGATATGGTCTCTTCCCTCTAACATATTTAATCGCTTCTTCATCCCATTGGAACGTAGAAACTAACTAATCAAATCTTAGGCCACCGAAATTAGCTAGATTACGAAGATCAGCGTACCTATCTTTGAAATTATTGTAGAAGTTGAGGTCCATTATCCTATCAACAACATCATAAGCATTTGGGTATGCTAATTGCCTACCCCTCATGAGGCAGAGAATTTGATCAACATACTGTGGTATAAAAAGAAAATTTTTAAATAGGTTAGTAATTGTAAAGAATAAAAACACAATGGAAAGAATCTGATGCAGAGGGTTCTTTGAATCAGTTCACAGATTACCCAGCCAGCGCAACTGATGCAACAGATATGTATTATGTTGCAACAGAATACCAAGCTGTTACAATAGATTACACATCTACTGCATAGATTCTTCTTCATGGAGTAGATTGGAAGGGTAGGTTAGCAAAAGTAAACTTACCTTGTCCTCGTACCACACACACATATTTGTCATATTCGAGAAGTCTTTGGCGGCAAATGAATGCATGGTGTATTCTTTTTGAACCTTCATCATGATGAATTCTTCCAGTTCCTTCTTTTTCTTCTTGCCAAGCGCCGCAAATATGTCCACCTTCTTCGGTGGCCCCTGAACTTCAACAACTATTAGAGCGGGGGGATTTGCATTTTTTGTTGATTTTAGAACGGAGAGAATTTATCTAATTTTTATTATCTTCCTCCTAACCTTCACTGTAGGAGTGTATGGCTCTCTCACCTCATTGGATGGTATGACACCTCTCCTGGATTTCAACTCTTCGATAGCTTCAGCAATAGACTCTAGCTTTTCGAGGAGTTTATCCTCTCTGTCCTTGCACACTTTGCATTTGCAATGAGAACATGAGGGTGAGGAGGGGTGAAAGGGACCACTGTAAGGGTGGGAAAGACCGGTGTAGGGGTGAGAGGGAGGACCTGTGCAAGGGGTGTTTTCAAACATATTTATTTTTTGCTGAGCACCAACATGCTCATAATCACGACTGGCAGAAGAAGCAGAAAAAGGATGGCTGCTACCATCACAAACAACTCCACCAGCAACACCCCCAAAAGAAGCACCCGGATCTGTTGCAATTTGAGTTAGGTCTTGAAGAGCTTCAACATTAGACTGACCTTGCCTAACTTCTCTTATTATGGATGTTGCTTCATCCAATTCCTTCTTTATTAACTCCACCGTTGGGCTTCTTTTGTATCAACAAGACCCAGAGTAAGAAAAAAAGTTATCCTCAACTCATCAATGGTAGGTACGATCCAAGGATGCACAACCTATAAAGAACAAATGTAGAACTCTTCTCAAACTCTGTTACATGCAAAGATAGAGAAAACAACGAATACAGACGGGAATGAAGTCGAAAAAAACAACTATATGTAGTCGTAAATGGGAAGAAAATCGACTTGTTTTGAAGGGTTGAGCAATATGTTGAGTAGCTTTTATTTGTATTGTTTGTATTGGTTAAAGGGAGAGGAAACCCCGAGAGAGAGAGAGAGAGAGAAGAGCAAGAACTTAAGATTTGAAATGAAAAGTTTTTCACGTAAATGGATGATTTGTATGGGTTGATTTGTAATTTTGGAAAAGAATGACAAGTTTTGAAATTGCTAATTTGGTCTGAATTGATCTTAGTTAATCTTAAAATTTTTAAAAGATATAGTTTTTAAAACATTGAGTTGATGAGAACTCATTTCTACTCAGAGTGATCGATCGATGACTCGGGTCGGGATAAATGCAATACCAGCGCCATGCAATTGCAAAGACTCGATTGGATTTATAGTTGACCCTACGAGCTCATTCATTCATCCCTAGTTAAACCTAAATAAACTTAGGTACTATCACTATCCTAACATTGAGTTTATGATAACTCATTTCAACTCAGAGTGATCGATCGATAACTCAGGTCAGGATGAACGCAATACCAATGCCATGCAATTGCAAAGACTTGATTGGATTTGTAGATGACCCTGCGAGCTCACTCATTCATCACTAGTTCCACCTAAATCAACTTAGGTACTATCACTATCCTAATATTGAGTTGATGAGAACTCATTTCAACTCAGAGTGATCGATCAACGACTCGGGTCGGGATGAACGCAATACCAATGCCATACAATTGTAAAAACTCGATTAGATTTGTAGTTAACCCTGCGAGCTCACTCATTCATCCCTAGTTCCACCTAAATCAACTTAGGTACAATCACTATCCTAATATTGAGTTGATGAGAACTCATTTTAACTTAGAGTGATCGATCAACGACTCGGGTCGAGATGAACGCAATACCAATGCCATGCAATTGCAAAGACTCAATTGGATTTGTAGTTGACCCTGCGAGCTCACTCATTCATCCCTAGTTCCACCTAAATCAACTTAGGTGCTATCACTATCCTAACATTGAGTTGATGAGAACTCACTTCAACTCAGAGTGATCGATCGATGACTCGGGTCGAGATGAACTCAATACCAACGCCATGCAATTGCAAAGACTCGATTGGATTTGTAGTTGACTCTGCGAGCTCACTCATTCACCCCTAGTTCCATCTAAATCAACTTAGGTACTATCACTCTCCTAATATTGAGTTGATGAGAACTCATTTCAACTCAGAGTGATCGATCTATGACTCGGGTTGGGATGAACGCAATACCAACGCTATGTAATTGCAAAGACTTGATTAGATTTGTAGTTGACCCTGCGAGCTTACTCATTCATCCCTAGTTCCAAATAAATCAACTTAGGTACTATCACTATCCTAAATTGAGTTGATGAGAACTCATTTCAACTCAGAGTGATCGATCGACGACTCAGGTTGGTATGAACGCAATACCAATGCCATGCAATTGCAAAGACTCGATTGGATTTTTAGTTGACCCTACAAGCTCATTCATTAATCCCTAGTTCCACCTAAATCAATTGCTATGAAATTTGTTGCAACAAATGACTAAGCTATTGAAAATTTTCAAACAGGTACATATATATTGCAACAGATGATATATCTGATTTAATTATCAAATAGATATTTGTATCTGTTATGACAGATGTCTGAACTGTTGGAAATTTTCAAAAAAATATTTAAATTTGTTGTAACAGATTACATATCTGATTTTATTAATTATCAAATGAAAATTTTCATCTGTTGTCACAGATGACTGAACTTTTGGGATTCTTAAACAGATATTTATATCTGTTGTAACAGATGACTGAGCTATTCAGATTTCTAAACAGATATTTATATATGTTGCAAAAGATGACATATCTATTTGAAAATCCTTTTATCTCTTTTAATTTTAAAGCAAGAAGCCTCTGGTCAGAGTAGATAATATCAAGTAGTAGTACTTACTACTAAAGGCGGTAAAAAATATTTCTTGGATATCTCAAAAGTGAGTTCATTGAGCAGTCTTGTCTTGTCTTTTCAATGTCAGTAGTCTTAGTCTTCCTCGTGCCCCTCAAATTATTAATGAAGTTAATGAATATTAATTAATGAATATTGAAAACCACCACGTCTACGTACAGAATACATCTATAGAAATTATCTCATCTCTTCTTTCAGCTGCAGTTTATTTTATTCAACTCTCATCTTTTTCTCTCTCCTCTTTAGGGTGATAGCCTTTTTTCTCTCTTTTCTCTTCTCTTCTCATAAAGATATTTTCAGATCTAAACCTATCCATATCTTTCCTTGACTTAAATTATTGTTTTAACCCCCTTTTTGATATTAAGGTATTGTTAATTATTGCTCTTTCATTCTCGTCTTCTTCTTTGCATGTTATTTACATCTGTTTTTTTTATTTAATTACAATTTACCCATTTCATATTTATTAAATTTTTTTAAGGAACTTGTAAGTGTTGGATAAACAATCCGAGAATTTTTATTATAATATGAGAAAAAAGTCATTTGTTGGGAGAAATTTAAACGCCTTGTTGGCAGTGTCATTTTTTTTGTATATATTTTTTTTATTTCATTATTGTTGATGCAGTTATTGATGTTGTTGGAGGGATTGGCGTTGTTGGAACTTGTGGTGTTTTTGATGGTTCTGGCACAAAGGATGTTGCTTCTTTGTTGTTAATGATTTTGTTGGAACAAATGTTGTTTCTTTTTTGTTGATGTTTATGCTGTTGTTGATGTTGTAACAAATGGAAAAACTATGGGAACAAATAAAACCACCAGAAAGGCAGGTTTGATTTATTCCATCAGACTCCATATCTGTTGCAACAGACTCCATATCTGTTGCAACAGACTCCACATCTGTTGCAACAGACTCCACATCTGTTGTAACAGACTCCATATCTGATGCAACAGATGAACAATGTTCTTTTTGTGACATCAATTTTTTTCCTTTTCTTTGTAGGTATAAGGAATTGACAGTTGATCAACTTTTGATGGACTATCTCAAGAGGCTGCAGTAAAGATGGGATCGAAGGAATAAATTGCTTATAGATGAAACCACTTCATATGTGGGAGGTATGTATTACTGATAATGTTATCGTGGACACACACATAGAGTGCACTGATTTTGTGAATGGTGTTTTTACTGGTTAGTCATAGTTCGTTCAAACAAGATGTCTGCAACTTTACAATTAAGTTTGGTAGGTCCAAACTGATAAGGCTGAGGGACCATGAATATGGTTCTGATAGCCTGTTAAGATTTAATGTCGGTTGTTGCTCATGTTTATTTGTCAAGCATTGTGAAGAGATATAATTTTTGTGTCATTATAAAGAAATTCAATAGCGATTGGACTAACTTTTAGGGTGCATTAGACCCTTAGAGGGCCTTCGAAGCTTAGCATTGCATCTAATAAGAACGGAAAACCAATATATTTATTGCCCTGGCCAAAATTTATATGGTTGGGTTGCTCGCTCGGGGTGATGATTTTATGCAAGAAAGTGCGGTAGGAGAATGCTTTTGAAGGAAAATGGATGGTTGATGGAAGACTATATCATGTGAGAGCTAATTGAAGAAAAGACATATGGTTAAAAGTAACTTTTAACGAATCTGGTGTTAGCCCATATGTTATTGGGCCTTTAGTTTATGGACCTTTAGGTTATTGGCTATGTATATATAGCCTACTTTTGGTTTAGTCAGTTTTTATGCTTTTCAGATTAAATTGTAAACCTTAGCCTTTCTTTCTTTCAATAAAGTTCTATTAATATGGTATCAAAGCTAGTTCGATCCATGTCCTTTGATTTGTTGGTTGAAGATTTTGTAGCAGGCACCTACTGCGCGGATCGAACTCCGCGGTGAGTTCGCTGGGGGGTACGGGGGGCAGCGCGCCCTCGTCCGAGGTTCGGGGCGGAGCCCCGAATTTTATTTTTTGAGGTGCTGCTGTATTCGTTTGCTGTTTTCGTTGGATTGATTCGTTGCTGTCTTCGTTTGCTGTCTGGTATTGTTCGTCTTTCGTTCTTTTGCTTGCTGCCATTGTTGTTCGTTCGGAATTGTTCAACCTAGGGTTTTGCATCTTTTTATTTTTTTTTGAATTATTTGTGTGTTGCTGTGTTTACAATGACTGGAAAGGATGATTCTCTCCAGTCCATTAGTACTCAATTAGATGGTAAGAACTATGCCTATTGGAGTTATGTCATGAAGAATTTTCTTCGTGGGAAGAATATGTGGGGTTATATCACTGGAGTAAAACCAAGACCTATCGATGATACAACTGAAAATTTTGATTTGTTGGTGGACTTATGGGAAACTAATAACTCCAAGATTATCACTTGGATCAACAATTCTGTAACTCAGTCAATTGGTATGCAATTGGCTAAGTATGACACAGCAAAGGAGGTCTGGGATCATTTGGAAAGACTGTACACTCAGTCTAATTTTGCTAAACAGTACCAGTTGGAGTATGATATCCGTGCTCTTCAACAGCATGACCTCAGTATTCAAGATTTTTATGCTGCCATGTCGGATTTGTGGGATCAATTGGCACTTACTGAATCTGCAGAGTTAAAAAGTTTTGGGTCGTACATTGCTAGACGGGAAGAGCAACGCTTGGTTCAGTTTTTGATGGCACTACGTTCTGACTTTGAGGGCCTACGTGGAACAATCCTTCATCGATCTCCCCTCCCTACTGTTGATTCTGTGGTTCATGAACTGATTGCAGAGGAGACTCGTATCAAGTCTCAAGTGGTTCAAGGGTCTAAAGTAACTACTACTCCTGTCGTGTTTGCTGCTTCAACTGATCAGTCTAGGCCACCACGTACTCAGACTCGACAATCTCCTAAAGTTGCATTTGATGAGTGTGCATTCTGCAAACAGAAAAATCATTGGAAGGCTCAGTGTCCGTTGTTACTTAACAAGGTCAAACAGCCTCAATCTGGGCAGCAACAGAAATATGGGCAGCAAAAGTCTCCGTCACGCTCCTCTGGTGCTCCTCCATGGTCATCTCGTCCTCCACAGTTCGCTGCTGCTGCACCATCTGTAGATGTTGAGTCTGTTAGCACTATGCCACCTTCTGCGTTGGATCCCCAGGTTTTCGAACAGTTCAGACAGTTCTTCGTTTCTAATCCTACGACCATGTCAGCATCTATGTCTCATTCGGGTTCAGTTTCTTCTAGTACCTCAGGTATTCCTTCCTCCTTGTGGATATTGGATTCTGGTGCGTCTCATCACATGTCCCCTCATTTGTCATCGTTTGGTTCTTTGTCACCCATTTCACCAATTTCTGTTATGTCCGCGAGTGCTGTACCTATGTCAGTCGAGGGTGTTGGTTCTGTTACTACCCCTCACATTGTCCTCTCTGATGTTTATTACATTCCCAAACTTGCTTTAAATCTTGTTTCGGTCAGTCAGTTGTGTAAGGCTGGTAATTGGGTGTTTTTTTCTGAATCTGTTTGTGTTATACAGGACCAACACACTCAGAGGGTGATTGGGACCGGCCGTAGGTTGGGGGAACTCTATGTCTTGGAGAATCTCAAAGTGTCTGCAGTTGCTGCCTCTAGCATAGATTTATCTTCTTTTCGTTTGAGTCCTTTGTCTTCTCCGTTTTATCTTTGGCATTCCAGATTAGGACATGTGTCAGTTTCACGTTTACGTTTTTTGGTCTCTAGTGGTGCTTTGGGTCATGTGAACACTAGTGATATTTCAGATTGTAGTGGTTGTAAACTGGCAAAATTTTCTGCCTTACCGTTTAATAAAAGTGTGTCTTATTCTGTTGCTCCTTTTGATATTATTCATTCTGATGTATGGGGACCAGCGCCAGTTTCCACTAAGGGTGGATCGACCTATTATGTTTCGTTTATAGATGACTATACTCGTTATACCTGGGTGTATCTTATGAAACGCAGATCTGATTTCTTTGGCATTTACAACAACTTTAGAGCCCTTGTTAAAACACAACATTCGGCTGTGATAAAGTGTTTCAGGTGTGACTTAGGGGGTGAATATACCTCTAATGACTTCACTCAGTTACTTGCCTCTGATGGTACCATACACCAGTCATCTTGTACCGACACTCCTGAGCAGAACGGTCTGGCAGAAAGAAAACATCGTCATATTGTTGAGACAGCACGCTCTTTACTTTTGTCTGCAGAGGTTCCTAGTATTTTTTGGGGAGAAGCAGTCCTAACTGCTGTATATGTGATTAATCGTATTCCTACTGCATTGACTTCAGGGATGTCTCCGTTTGAGAAACTATATGGTCACCCGCCGAATTATTCTGCATTACGAGTTTTTGGATGTACTTGCTTTGTTCTTCGTCCTCATGTTGAACGAAATAAGTTAGGGTCAAAATCAGCTATATGTGTGTTTTTGGGGTATGGTATTGGACAAAAAGGATATCGTTGCTATGATCCTGTAAGTCAGAAATTATATGTTTCACGACATGTCACTTTTTTGGAACATATTCCTTTTTATTCCATTCCAGCTAAAACCCATGATGTGACAAAGTCAGATATTCGGCTTATTGATCCCTTTGGGATTGACATAGAGGTTCCAGTTCCGGATTCATCCATGCCATCTGGTGTGCCACCTGATAGTGCTTCAGCCTCGCCTGTGCCTGAGTCTGCTCCTTCGACTGTTGAGACTGGAGACCCACCACCTCTGAGGAGGTCTACTCGACCTTGTAAGTCCACCAAACTGCCAGATTTTTCCTATTCTACATATTCAGCCTCATTTGCTTCCTTTATTGCAAACATACATCATTTGTCTGAACCTGAGTCGTATAGAGAGGCTGTGTCTGATCCTCTTTGGCAGAATGCTATGGCTGAGGAACTTGCTGCTCTTCATCATACACATACATGGGATTTGGTTACTCTCCCACCTGGTAAGCATGCGGTTGGTTGTCGATGGGTGTATAAGATAAAAACAAAATCTGATGGGTCTGTTGAGCGATACAAGGCGAGACTTGTGGCAAAAGGGTACTCACAACAATATGGTATGGATTATGAGGAGACTTTTTCCCCCGTAGCAAAGATGACGACTGTTCGCACTATGATTGCTGTTGCATCCGTTCGACAGTGGAAGATATTTCAGATGGATGTCAAGAATGCTTTTCTGAACGGTGATCTCCACGAGGAAGTTTATATGACTCCTCCCCCAGGTATTGACCACCAGCCAGGTGAAGTTTGTCGGCTTCGAAAAGCTTTATATGGTCTCAAACAAGCCCCTCGTGCTTGGTTTGAGAAATTCTCCACTGTTATTACTTCCCTTGGATTTGTCCCGAGTAACCATGATTCAGCATTGTTTGTTAGATATACAAGTGCAGGGCGAATTCTATTGTCCTTATATGTAGATGATATGATTATTACTGGTGATGATCATAGTGGTATTGAGTTATTGAAGCATGATTTGGCTCATCGATTTGCAATGAAGGACTTGGGCTTGCTGCGTTATTTTTTGGGTATTGAGGTGGCTCAGTCTAAGAAAGGGTATCTTCTTTCTCAGACTAAGTATATATCTGACTTGTTTACACGGGCGCGTCTTTCTGACAACAGGACTGTAGATACTCCCCTTGAAACCAATGCACGTTACTCTCCTAGTGATGGTGTTCCATTATCAGATCCGAGTCTTTATCGGACTATTGTGGGTAGTTTGGTTTATCTTACGGTTACTCGTCCAGATATAGCACATGCAGTTCATGTTGTTAGCCAGTTTGTTACTGCTCCTACTTCTGTGCACTGGGGAGCTGTACTTCGTATTCTAAGGTATCTTCGTGGCACTCAGTTTCAGAATCTCTTGTTTCCCTCGACGTCATCTCTCGAGTTGCGAGCCTATAGTGATGCTGATTGGGATGGAGATCGCAATGATCGTAAATCCACCACTGGTTTTTGTGTGTTTCTTGGAGACTCTTTAATCTCGTGGAAGAGCAAGAAACAAGATGTTGTCTCTAGATCTTCCACGGAGGCTGAGTATCGTGCCATGGCTGTGACTACATGTGAGATTATTTGGTTACGTTGGCTTCTTGCAGATATGGGGGTTCACATTTCTATGCCTACTCCCCTGCATTGTGATAACAAAAGTGCGGTACAAATTGCAAAGAATTCTGTCTTCCATGAGCGTACGAAGCACATTGAGATTGATTGTCACTTCACCCGTCATCATTTGTAGCTCGGGACCATATCGCTTCCTTTTGTTCCATCGTCTTTGCAGATTGCTGACCTTTTTACGAAGGCTCAGTCGGCGTCTCGATTTCGTTTTTTGTGTGACAAACTCTCAATGCTTATTGCTGTTGCATTGTGAGTTTGAGGGGGGATGTTAGCCCATATGTTATTGGGCCTTTAGTTTATGGACCTTTAGGTTATTGGCTATGTATATATAGCCTACTTTTGGTTTAGTCAGTTTTTATGCTTTTCAGATTAAATTGTAAACCTTAGCCTTTCTTTCTTTCAATAAAGTTCTATTAATATCTGGCTAGTGGAATTATCTTAACAGATGCGAGATCTGAATCAAGTGCAAATATGAAAGTGTATCCGGTAATGTAATTTCATCTGTTGTGTCTCTGAAAGAAAAACAATGCAGATGGACACTTTGCTAGGAAGCTGCATGGTCGGGATTATCACCTAGATAGAAAATAAGAGAATACCAACAAAGAAGCCTCACGGGCATCGAGGGTAGAAATGATGTACAACAAGTCTAGAAAACTTATACCAAAAGCAACTAAAGTTAAAATAGGGAATCTAAACGAAGGCGGTAAATTTCTAAATTTTAAATTTCATCTCATG
This sequence comes from Capsicum baccatum var. pendulum, assembly GCA_030864225.1. Classification (NCBI taxonomy): domain Eukaryota; kingdom Viridiplantae; phylum Streptophyta; class Magnoliopsida; order Solanales; family Solanaceae; genus Capsicum; species Capsicum baccatum. Next base: position 16,751,028 of record CM061560.1, read on the forward strand.
CCTTTTTGTTTGTATTTTTGATCAGGTCCACTATCGTTGACCTGATCGGAACCACAAACGCGATTAAAAGGCAAATAGAGTATCATTGCTTCCTTAGCAATATGGTTATAATTGATTGTGTTTTCTTGCCTTGACATGCTTTCAAAATTCCTTGGAGAAGATCAGATGCTTGTTGTAGTATGTGAATCCTGATAATTTTTAAGCTTGCCACCAGCTTGATGATTCTGTATTCAAGCTGATCGTTGCCCTCTTCGAAGTTGGTAAAGAGTTCCTCGTCTCTTATGATCTCGATCAGGAACACTACCTTCAAAGTTGTGGCATTCTAGAAGCCCTTCAGAATACTTTCTTCAGAAGCCTTACAGGATACATAGAGGGTCTCTGTGTTTGTTTTAGGTCAAAATGTGTTGATGCACGTTGAAGATGTGGTCTCAAAAGTTAAACAACACACTTTTATCTAGCGTTGCTCCAGGCATCTTGATCAACCAATTTGATAATTAGTAAGCATAGAGTTACGTAGCGTGTGATCTAAAATGGCTCTACCAAGCCTATCAAACGTTACGTAACTCTAAGCTCATTACTCTATCAAAAAAATATGACCAAGTTAGTGCACAAATCAAACGAGCTCAATCTCTCAGCCTTTCTGCTGATTGCTCTTCTCTAATATAGATGACAAGATATCTGCTATGCAAAAGTCTACACCGTCGCCAGACATGTTCCCAGGCAATCATGTCTGGCGATGGTGTAGACTTTTGCATAGCAGATATCTTGTCATCTATATTAGAGAAGAGTGATCAGCAGAAAGGCTGACAGATTGGGCTTTTTTTCTATGTGCACTAACTCGGGCATATTGTTTTGATGGGGTAATGAGCTTGGAGTTACGTAACGTTTGATAGGCTTGGTAGATCCGGTTTAAATCACATTCTACGTAACTCTATGCTTACTAATTTATCAAATTAGTTGAGTAAGATGATGGAGCAACGCTCGTTAAAAATGTGTTGTTCAACTGTTGGGACCACATCTTCAACGTACATCAACATATTTTGACCTAAAACAAACACAACAACCCTCCATGTATCCTTTAAAGCTTCTGAAGAGAAAGTGTTCTGAAGGGCTTCTAGAATGCCACAACTTTGAAGGTAGTGTTCCTGATCGAGCTCACAAGAGATGAGGAACTCCTTACCAACTTCGAAGACGGTAACGACCAGCTTGAATACAGAATCAACAAGCTAGAGGCAAACTTGAAAATTATCGGGATTCACATACTATAGCAAGCATCTAATCTTCTCCAAGGAATTTTAAAAGCATGTCAAGGCAAGAAAACACTATCAATTATAACCATATTGCTAAGGAAGCAAGGATACTCTATTTTTCTTTCAATCTCGTTTGTGGTTCCGATCAGGTCAACGGCATTGGACCTGATCGGAAAGACAAACAAGAAGATGGGATGAAATTTAGAATTCAAAAATTGCCGCCTTCGCTTAGTTTCTTTATTTTCACTGCAGTTGTTGTTGGCATAAGTTTTCTAGACTTGCTGAATATCATTTCTACCCTCGATGCCCCGTGAAGCTACTTTGTTGATCTTCTCCTATTTTCTACCTAGGTGATAATCCCAACCATGCAACTCCCTAGCAAAGTGTCCATCTGCATTGTTTTTCTTTCAGAGACACAACAGACGAAATTACATTACTGGATACACTTTCATATTTGCACTTGATTCAAATTTCGCATCTGTTAAGATAATTCCATCGGCTAGATTCATTAGAAATTACTTTCTACCCTGTGTATCTTCTTCAATTAGCTCTCAGATGATATAGTCTTCCCATCAACAACCTATTTTCCCTCGAAAGCATTCTCCTACCTCACTTTCTAGCATATAATCATCAACCCGAGCGAGCAACCCAACCATATAAATTTTGGCCAGGGCAATAACTATATTGGTTTCCCATTCTTGTTTGATGCAGTGTGAGGCTTCGAGGGCCCTCTAAGGGTCCAATGCACACTTAAAGTTAAGTCCAATCGCTATTGGTTCTCTGCAGTGACGACAAATATTGATCCCTTCTCAAAACTTGACACGTATAAACACGAGCACCAACTGTCAGTAATTCGTAACAGGGTATCTGCACCATCTTCATGAGGTCCTCAGCCTTATCAATTTCGAACCCATCAAACTTAACGGTACAATGCAGGATCTTGTTTGAATGATCAATGCCTAATCGGTTAAAAACTACATTCACAAAAACATTATACTTTGTGTGTGTTGTCCCGATAACCTTATCATTAATACATACTTAACTCCCACACATATGATAGTGGATCCATTTGCACGCACCTTATTCTTCCTTACCCATCTATGGCTTAAATTGAATAAACAGATTACTAGTTTGTTGCAACAGATGACACATCTGTTTATAGTATTAATCAATTGGAGACATCTGTTACGACAGTGATCAACCTGTTGCAGAAATCAAAAAGATATATACATCTGTTGCAAAAAGATTGTCAATATGTTGTAAGTTATCTAACAGAAAGAATATATTTGGTAATAGATTACCCATCTGTTAGATTTATTTTAAAGCAATTTTCTGTTCTTTTCGAGATACAATAATTTATAAATACGTCCCTCCTTACAAATATGGATGATCCAGATTCGTACAAGAATATTCATATCGAGTCCTTGCGTGAACTTCAAAGGCAGTTTGATTGATGAACACCAGAGAGATATTTGGCTGACTTCGGAGCAAGGCTGCAGGATCAATGAAAGATATCTGATTGACAAAAATAATAATAGTAGTAATAATAATTAGGTAATGTTTTTTATTTTAGCGATTATTTTCCTCCTTTTGTATATCAAATCTACCCAAGGGATTCAAAAATCTATGAACATTCATTTCATTTTGTTGTCTACTTTGAATTTTTAATTCTTATTTAGTATTTAATAATAATCATTCTGTTTATTCCTTGTTCTCAACATGTCGATGGTTGGTGGTAGGGATTGAGCAACAATTTGTGTCAACAGTTAGAGGTTAATCTTCTACGACAGATTGATCATATGTTGCACCTGGCGGTTATTAATAAAAAAGGGCTATTGTTGTTATTAAGAGGGTGAAAAGAGAAAGTCATGACTCGGAGTTCCGATAATTCAATATGAAAAATATTTCATAAATAAATAATAAGGAAATAAATAATAAACATAATTTATACCCACAATTTTAATAACTGATTGTGACTTTTTAAATTTGTTTATTATATAATAAAATGATTATTATTTTATTAAGGAATTTGAGAAGGTATTTTTTTTTATTTATAAAATAAAAAAGTAAGCAAATTTGGATTAATGATATGATGATATTGTTATTTTTTTAAAAAAAAGTAGATTATATGTTGTAACAATTAAATTATCTGATGCAACCTATATCGAGTCACAACTCAATAAAAGTAGTTCTTAGAAAGAACTAATTAATAATAATAATCTGAAAAGTCATGACTTATCACAATATTTCTTAATTTAATTAATTCATTACTTTTCACATTAATAAAAAATGTAATTAATAAATGGAGGTGAACAGTTAGATTATACGTTGCAACATATATGCTATCTGATCCAACATATTTTATATTTGTTGCAACAAATAATATATCTGTTGTCACAGATGTGTTATTTGATGCAACAGATATAGAATCTGTTGCCACAACTCAATAAAAACGATTCTTCGAAAGACTAATTAATAATAATAATCTGAAAAGTCATGACTTATACCACAATATTTATTTTCTTAATTTAATCAAAAATTTAATTAATGTATGGAGGTGAATAGTCGCGCCTTTTTGCCTTTCATTCAAATTCAATCCTCTATAAATAGGTCCGTCCTTACTCAATCGTTCATTCAAATACACACTCTATTTATTTATTGCATCTCGTCTTTCATATTACACTCTAGAAGATAAGATTATGGCTGACCCAGTGTGGGATGTCGCTTTTCTGCAAGATGCCGTGAATGAACTTCGGAATCAACTTCGTGATATGCAATGAGAATTAGGAGTTAGATCAAGAATGCTCTGCGAGATACGCAGGCTGAGGAGGGTCTTGCTACTTCTGGTTGAGGATTGGCTGGCTGGCAATGATGATGCTGATAATAATAATAATAATTAGACTATTATTTTTCTTTTAGTCTATTATATGTATTTTTATTTGTTTAGTAAATAAATTATGTTTGATCTTTGATGTTTTAATCCATATTTAATTTTCATTCTGTCTATTATCTTCTCAACAAACATTTCGACGATTCGACATAAAAAGAAATAATTTAGAATCCAGTAGCAATAGCAAGATTTATCTGTTGGATTTGTGGCAGGGGTTGATTTGTGTTGTTTCAAACAGATTAATCATTCGTTGCAATAGATAATTAGTCTGGTGAAACAGATAAACATTCTGATGCAACAGATAATTAGTCTGGTACAACAGATAAACATCCTGATACAACAGATAATACGTCTGATGCAACAGATAATATGATGATGCAACAGATAAATAGTTTGATGCAACACATAATACGATGATGCAACAAATAAATAGTCTGATGCAACAGATTACTCCCGATTATGAATTCATCCATTGTTGGAAAAATAAAAGTGTACCCAGATGACAAATACGAATAAAAATCATAATTTTACTTGCCAAAGTAACCTATGAAGTAATGCTAAAGTGGAAAGTGATGTAGTAAACAAAATTTGACCTAAGAAATTGGTCAGATCGCAGCAGTAGCGCTGTACCAACAACAACAACAAATGGTCGACAAGAAGAAGATGAAGTAGAAGATGATGAATAAAGCAGCAGAAACAGAAACAGTTAACAACAAAAATCGCTAAGAGAGAGAAAACAACAATGGATGAGAAGAGAGAGAAAGACGCTTTTTTTTCCTCCGTTTCCTGTTATTTTAGGTATACATTGGGATCAAAGTATAAATTTAAAAACTTGTGAGTTATTTTAAAAATTCCCCAACTTTCTTAATACATAATAAAGTAATTGTCACCTCCAACTAATAATTAAGACTTGTGTCACCTACACCTCATTTTAAAACTCTTTTGTCACCTGTGGCCCAAGCCCCCCAGAAACTCTGTAGGATTATTAAGTGAAGATTAATCAACAAAATAAATCTGTTCCAATTTAAGTGTCTTACTTTCGTTTTGTGGTTTGTTTTAAAAAGATTGTTTCTTTCTATATTTAGTCCATTATTCAATTTCCAACATTCTACATGAAAAACTTAAGACCGCAAGATTTAAAAGACTATACAAGATCATAAAATTCAGAAGTCTCCTTTTATTTTTTAAGCATCACATCCAATCAAATTAAGATACTTAAATTGAAATAAATACAGTATTATTGGGTTATTAAAAAGTAGTGAAAAGTACTAGAGTAAGGGGACACAGAAGACCAAGACAACACAAGTTGTGCCAAAAGTAATTGATGCAGTTCAATTGTCACCAATCAACCTACTGCATGCTAGTTGCTATATCTTCTTCACTGTTAAACTCTACTTTGTACCTGAATTTTCTACACTTAAGCTAAGGGTCTTTCGAAAATATTCTCTCAACCTTGCCGAGGTAGTAATAAGGTCTGCATATACTTTACCTTCTCCAGACCTCACTTGTGGAATTTCACTATGTATTACGTATGTTATTGTTGTTGTTATTGTTGGTTTGTTGTATTAAAAGAATAAGGTGTATTAGAGTAAGGGATATGTATAAAAGTAAGTACTTAGTAAGATGTATAATATAACAAATACATGTATTATTTCTCTTATAGGTTGATTGATGACAAATGAACTGTATCAATTACTTTTGGCACAATTTATGTTGTCTTGGTCTTTTGTGGGCCGTGTAGATTGTAGTCCTTTCTAATACTTTTCAATAACCCAATAGTCAATATAAATGGCTGTAGAAATGATGTATTCCCTCCGTTTCAATATAAGTATTTTAGTTTGATTAAGCACGATATTTAAAAAATAAAAAGGAAATTTTTGAATTTTATCATCTTAAATTAAAGATGTGTTTAGTCTTTAAAATATTGCGGTCTTAAGTTTTCCATGTAGAATGTTGGAATTAAAAAACGAACTAAATATATAAAGAAACATTCTTTTTAAAACAAACCACAAAACGAAAGTAAGACACTTAAATTGGAACAAATCTCAAACTTCTATGAATGGTGAAATTTTTGTTCTTGAGGATGAGAATGAGTTCCAGAAAATTGGACTAGTTCCAATCACAATGATACTACTGTTTCATCTGAGATACTACCATGTCCGTGACTAGTTGCTGTTGAAATATTGAAATGGACGTAGCAGCAACTACCAATCACAGCAGACAAAAAGCTGAAAAGAAGGGGTAAATTTATCATTTAACAAGTTAATGCATGTGTATAGAGTCTTTGTATTACTAATATATGAAAAATGGTGTTTATTATTGATACACACCTCAATACACAATAGAGTATATAATAGGTTAAAAAAATGTACCAACCAAGGTACTTGTAGTACATATTAACTAATGCATGCATTATTTTTTTCAATACACTCTACCAAACGATCCCTAATAGTGTTACTTGGGCCTACCATATCATGAATATGTGAAAATTTTGTCCTTCCCCACAACCATGATGCCCACCCCCTCTTCACATTTATTTTTATTAGGTTTGGGTGTGTAGTTAAGAGGGGGTAGATTTTTCCTATAGGTAGTACTGGTGACAATTGACAATTGAGATGCCCACCCCCACAACTTGTGCTGTCTTGGCCCCATATTGTAATTCTTCCAGCATGAATGTTATAGCTGTTTCATAAGTTGTTGGATGATAGTTGCTCACATAAACTCTGCACCAGTAAAACCGACATCATGTAAAACATGACCATCCCAAGAGACGAGACCAGACATCTTCGGTAATTTCTCTTGAGGTTCAAGGCTACAAAATGAGGCTCAGGAACCAGGTAGAATCTTCTCCAAGAGAAACTACTATTAACAAATGTTACATTTGATTTTCCACCTAAAGAAGAAAGAATCATATAACCTGTTTAACTGACTCTTGCTGCTTTATACCATCTGTTTCGAGTAAATTACATTTTGGCAAGAATCATATCAAGGTTATATGCAATAATCTTCGCAAGGGACCCAACATATTAGCAATTATTAGCAACATATTATCAATACAAACTATTTAACAATAAATTAGTAATAGACCTTTGTAACTAATTCCTAATTTTCTTTTCGCAGGGAGCGTAGAAATTAGAAAGTGATTATATTCTCTTAAAACACATGATAAACAATTATACATAGCTCAAATTCAGATTTCTCAATACTGGACATCCAATTTTTTTTACACCTGATTTGATAAGAAATTAAAGGAGACAGAACGTTGGTGGTTGAGCAATTTGCAAGTCACTTGGTTCCGACGACGATTTGGAAATCAGTGGACACCAGGCGACTTGCAAATCGCTGGACACTGCGCGACCTGCAAATCGTTGGATACCAAGCAACTTGTAAATCGCTCAGCCAACAACGTTAATCCCCTTTGGTTTCTTCACAAATCAAGTGTCTCTTTTGAAATTTTTGGTCAAAAAATTTAGCCTTTTTGGCTCCGGACTCCAAGAACAATCACGTCAATCTTTTGATTTCGTTGGCTTAGACGTATTCAGAGTAACAAGAAAGTCATTGTCACATTCTTGACAAATGTCACATGAGAGACGTTGAAAAAGCGATCCTTCAACCTTTGTGACACATTTTAAAGTCGTGCAAGCCTAATCATAAACTAAAAGCCAACAATACAAGCTATCACATCCATAGTCCCTGATGTTCAATCCAACATGAGAATAAAATACCAGTTAAAGCTTCTACAACTTGAGCAGAGACACCTTCGAAACTTTCTACTTCCCAAATAATTGTTGAGCCATGTCACAATCCTAACAATGAAAAAGCAAAATCTTTCCTTATAATCTATTACCACAATATAAAACATGTTCGTTTGTGTTCTACGTTAAACAACTTTTATTCTCATGTACCTTTGGGTTCCATTAGAGCCGTATGTTCCATATCGATTCAGTTTTTGATTGCATAGTTTCTGACAGTTCATGCTCTTCCCTGCGATTCCAAGAATTGATGGATTTAAGACAACGAAGACAAGATTGAACAACTCCTACAATGACAACAAATCAACATCGAAATCAAACTAATAGACAAACAAAGAAGACATCAAAACTTATTAACTGTCATGTTATCTAGACATTTGATTGCAATATACGCGTTAAGTAAGACTGTCATATTTTGAAAAGCTTATATGCAACCGCTACGACTAGAAGAGTTAATAAGAGATGACTCTTTCTTGGTTATGCTGTCAATTCTAAAGATTTAACATGGTTCAAGCGACAGATGCCATAAATGCATAGTTCAGAGCTAGGAAATTAATGATTACCGGAACAAAGAGCGGTGAGGGAAGATCTTTATTGACGCTGATTGCTAGACAATCATTAACCCGAAACACCTCTTCCTTGCTCAATGCACCGGTTCATGTATATGAATTGATATTGAGATGAATTAAAAATCTTCAATGGTTCATGTATAGATATACTATAAACATCCAGTTGACATATATACCTACGTTAATGGCAAACGATTTGTGGTACGTTAGTACTAATTTATGCTATCAACATTCTTGAGAAAATTATCATTTCCTATCTATACTAGGTCTCTTTTACAACATCTCAAAGCAAGTCTAATGAGTAAATTAGTTGGAATGCTTCAGCTTTAACAATATCAGTTCTGATAGTTAATACGACTGGATCATGTAATTGGTACTAGAAAATGACTACTACTAATTGGTGTTCAAACTTCACAGAATTTCGGTGGATCAACGCGATTGCAGCAAAGAATTGATCTGAGAAATCCAATAGTAGGTAAAACCAACCGTAACCCCTTCTTTTGCCAGCACATCGATTGCTTCCGCTTGTAACCTTCGACCGCCCTGACACCTTAATAGCAAGGAAACCCCCCCCCCCCCCCCCCCAATCCACAAGCAAGTGGAGATTTGGAGGGTCGGAAACCCCAATGGGAAACCTTTCACCGCATCACATGATTCCTGAATAGCCATATCGAGGAATTCTACCATATTCCATGCGCTATGGTTGTTGATCCTGTAGAGTCTACCCAAAGTGTTCAAACTAGAATGTCCTGATATTTTCAAATTCCACACAAAAGAGAAGCACTTCACTTACAGTTTCCTAACAGATCACATTTGAGGCGAATGTCTTTTCAATGGAGAATGTTAGCACGACTTTCCTTTCACCAGCTGAGTTAACAACATGTTGTTACCAAAATCCTGAACAAGAAAAAAAAAAGAGTTTAAACTTGCTATTAGTTGAGGCAAGATATTTCATTGTTTTGAATCTTTTAGATGTTAAATTATCTGGGAACAATTTATGGCAAGTAACCCCCTTTCTCAAAATTCTAGATGTAGTTCAAGTGACAGGCAGTTGGAAATACATTGTTCAAACATGGAAGAGGACAGTCTGATGATTCTGGAAGCGACTGGAGATTACGCCAATGATATATATATATATATGCAGCTCAGAGATTGAACAACTCCTACAATGACAACAAACTGTCAAGTTAATAGGCAAGCAAAGGAGAATTCCATGGAAATAACTGTCAGGTTATCTAGACATTAAAGCACAATGAGAGTACAAGCAATTTTTGAGAAAAATCTTGCCAAAGACCCAAATTCTCAAAATCTAGAAAAATAATAACTTTTTGCGCGAAATTACAGTTTTTGGGTACTTTAAAAACTTAGAATTTACTTTGACTTTTATATATTTTTTAAAAACTCCACTAATTACTCCTCCAAACTATAATTGTTCCAATTGTTTCATTCTTGTCAAGTCAAAAGTGGTTAAAGCTTATAAGCTTATATTTTATGACTTTCTTGAGAAAAAGTGAAATATGTTTTCCAAACACAAGACTTTACCCAAAACTTCACCCAATAACTTAACGAGGGAAAATAATTAACAAACAAGCAACGGGGAATAAACAAAACTAAAAAGCTACTGGGTAAAAAGAAAAACTTACATCTGTGGGAGCTTCTTTTTTATTTAATCATCACAAGCATCCTGATTCCCCCTGAAATATTGTAAAACCGATATATATTTCAGGAATATAAGCAATTTCTGGCCAGTACTCCCCCTTATCAAATTCTACTAGTGGTTTGAGCAATGGGCAGTTGCGAATAGATAATTCAGAGAGGGAAGAGGGCATCCCTTTTACTGGAAGTGATTGGAGATTAGGGCAATCCGTGATGGTAAGCTTAGAGAGGGAGGAGGATAGAGCTGATTCTGCAAGGGATTGGAGATTAGGGCAATCCGTGATGGTAAGCTTAGAGAGGGAGGAGGGAAACCCTGATTCGGGAAGTGATTGGAGTTGATGGAAGGAGTAGATCTGTAGACGTTGAAGTGAAGTGAGGTGACGAAGACCTTCAGTCGGTAGTGAAAAGAGCTCATCATGCTCAGATAAATATAGCTTACAAAGAGAGGAGGGAAGCCCTTGTTCCAGCAGTGACTGAATTTGAGGTAAATTTGAGATTCAAGAGAGGTGAGGCTTTTGAGAACTTGGCTGCTTAATGTTTTCAGATTGCTTGAGGTAAGCCTTCGAATAGAGCAAGGAAACTCCCAATACTCACCACCAACAATCTCGTTGTCACTGCCACTGTGGCGGATGTACAACTCTCTAAGAGAATGGAGTCTCTGTAGACGCCACTCCGTTCGGTCGTTCACCAGTTTCTCGCAATCCCTGATCCAAAGGAGTTGTAAACTGAAGGGCAATCCTCCATCAGGAAAGGAATCTATTTCTGGACAATAAGGCAGTCGCAGTTCCTTATGAGATGGAAGGAGTTCCTGCATACGTTCTGGCAGCCACTTCAGTTTTTTGCATTCCGAAATAATCAATGACGTCATATGGGTTTCAGTACCATTAGGAATCAAAAACCTAGTAAGGTTTTGGCAACACCATACACGCAAAGTGCGTGCTCTTGGCACCACCAACTCAGGTGATGATATAGATCACATCCACCCAGTGGCAATTCCTCCAGAAACATGTTAGAAATCATATCACCAACTGAAGTCTTCAATTTGAATTTCCGGGAACGATACATCCTTAATGTCTTCAACGTACTCGGCAGAGTGCCAGTAGGCGAGGAGGTAAGAGAGTTGCAATCACTAATATCTAATTTCTCAATCTGCTTCATTCCCTCAAGTTGGGATGTAAACACTTCAGCTTCATCAAAGACAACTCCAGCTTTAGGAGAACCATCAACTTCAAACCATTTTAGACTTGAAAGTTGGATGCGTGTCTCCAAATTGAGTTCAGGACATACTGAAATTCTCAAATTCGTCAGAGAACAAAGATTCTCGGGAAACTTCCCAACCAACTTGGGGCAATCTTTAATGGAAAGGTCCTGAAGGGCAGGAAACTCTCCGTTCCCCAGTACATGCCACTGCTTCCACTCCGGCATCTCTGCAAATCTAAGCTTCTCATGAGAGTTAAAAGGCTTTTCGGAGGACGGACTACAATAGAATTCCTCCGTTGCATCTGTTATCCTATGCATCTCTCTAATGGAAAGGAATTTCAAACAAGGAAGTTGTCCTAGTGCTGGCAAGGAAAAACAGTCCTTGCAGTAGCTAAGAGACAATTTCACTAGCTTAAGAAACGAATGATCAGCTAGCCAATTTGGAAATTGTGTCCCTCTATATCTGGAGATTTGGAGTTCTTTTATGTTTGTGTGTGGGCGTAGCTCATCAAGTATGTCTCTTTCAGTTTGTGAATTGTCTGCACTACTTTCACTCCACTCTAACGATAAGTTTTCAACATGATTCTTCTCCCTCATCTTTGCCTTCTGAGCTTCCCTTCCATCAACCAAATTTTGCAACGCCAAAATTGATAGAGATCCATACAAGTAATGTGCTTCACTGAAATCTTCCGTTCTCCAACCACCTAGAAGAAACTTGGCTCCCACTAGCACTTGGAGGCTTTTCAACTTTCTCAGATGTAGTGGCATTTTCAAGTGAGAAGTGTCGCTTATGTCAAGGTGCCGCAAGTTGATTAGCTTTTCAATCTGCAGCGGTAAATCCTCAAGAAAATAACAAGATGACAGGAGAAGTGTCTCTAAGTTATACAAAGCACATATAGAATCCGGCAATTTTTTAATCTCTGTTCGAGAAAGGTCCAAAAATCTCAGGAGCTTTAATTTGATAAACAAATCATTTAGCAGCTCCACAATCCCATGACGTGACAATGACAATGCCCTTAAGGATCTTAGACTTGGCAGTATGTTATGCAGCACCCTCTTGCTTAGCTTATGGCACCGGAAAGAGATTGGAAGCAATGTCCTCAGCTGCTCTGTCTTAGAAAGCGGTTTCAATTTCTCAAAGTCACCACCTCCACCCATTGAATACGACATATGCCGACTTTGTTCCAACATATGAGATCCTTGGCACTCTTCCAACCTGACACAAAGTTTTGAAGATGCAATTTGGGCTAGATCATTGATACAAGAATTACAAGGACAACATGAAACACACTTCAAAATCAGTCCACAAGATCAAAGATCCGAGGACCCTTTTGAAGACCACACTCGGATTCAACAAACAACAACAAGAACACAATGTATTGATGTGTTTATCACCTAAAAACAGCTAACAACAAACTATGTTAACAACAACAACAATGGAACAAGAACAACAAGTCACGGATTTGAATTACAAGAACACAAACAAACAATTACAACATAAACAAAATGGATAGATAGTTAGACCTTGGTTGGAATAATCTTAAGAATCCAAGAATATGGTAATCTTGGACTCTTAACACTAACTCCTACATTGACACAAGAGGAACTTTACCTCCTCTAAACACCAACGTCTCAAGCCAACATTGCAACACAAGTGATATCCACACTTGTTGCCCTCATTTCGGTGTGGTGACTATTCCAAGCCCTACAACTAAAGGTGTTTCATGTTTCAAGTCTTACATCAATGAACAAGAAATGAGAAAAAGACCTAAAATGTTCTATTTATATTCTATTACAAGACAAGACAAAATGACAACAATGCCCTTAAAAGGGTGGGGTGGCCATGGAGTACATTTGGACCCAATGAAGTGACCAAAATACCCTTAATGAAGATGACCAAATGTAACACCCCGTAAAAGTCGTGCATGGATTAGCCTTTAATAGAGTGCTCTTAGACTTAAAAACTTGAAAATTTTTCTAAGTGTAACTTAGAGTCATTTTAGCTGGCAACCTTCGGGATACAACTTCTCGACCTTCATTTTTAGATTTTCAAGTTGCGTTACGATCAGGCAATCTCATAGTACATCTCGGATAAGTTTTGGAATTTTTCGGAATGCATAAGGCTGCGTTTGGATTTCAAAACAGTAGCAAAACGCATAGCCTGTTGCCCAGTTTTTTTCAGCATTTCAGGGTCAACTTCAAACGATCATAACTCCCTGTATATAATTAACTGTGTGAGCTATAATATATCAAACGAAATATATTTGAGTCCTCTTTCCAATGCAACTGGTTTCATCCAAATCCAATATCTGCGTAAGGAGTTATATCCATTTTACTTCAGCCTGTCAGTTTGTCAACTGAGGGATAGTTTCGACTTTTCTTAGGGGAATTTTAGTCATTTCACCTCATCCAAATTTCCTCTATAACACCAGATTTAGCCCAAATTCAGCAAAATACAATCCTTTTTCTCAAATTCTCTCAAGAACACCCTTTAGGGTTTCAAACAAAAATCCTAAATAACTCAAGATTCAACCGTTGGTTTTGGAAGATAATTTCAGATTTGGAATCCTCTCGACGTAGGCTTTGATAGACACCCAAAATTCGTGAAGAACAAGGTACACGGGGTTTTCCTAAATTCTCATGGGCATAGAAATCTTGTTTTAAGAAAGGGGTTTTTGAATTTAAGTACATGTTCATGTTTTATAAGCTTTATATGATATTATTTTAGCCTTTTGGCTTCCCCCGAAATGACTTAAAAATTATATGTATATGTATATATGTGTTTTGTCTTGAAATATGAATTGAGAGCACAATTTACATGAAATTCCTCTCTTGATGTAATTTTCCCATGATATAGATTGTTTTGAAAAATCATGATATGAAATGTCTTGGTTTTGCTATGTTTCGAATACGATTTTGAACATTTAAGAGAGGGTTGTAAATGTTGAATATACATATAATGAAAGACTGCATACTTTTGCCAAAACCACATGACCACCATATGTTTGATGAAAGTTTTTGCATGGTTTTGACTTGAGTTTCGGAACATGAAATATTTTATGCAAATTACATGTTTGGGTGGTTTGAAACTACACTTTTATGAAAGATCATGCTTAATGCATTATGGCTCAGAAATAGAACCTGCAGGTCTTGGTATGACGATACCAACTCAGATAAATGCCATATCAGACTCAGACTAACAGACTTTTCAGACTAGTTCAGAAATCAGATTTTTATCAGACTTTCATGATTTAGAAATTTCAGAATGATACATGTTCAGAAAAGGTTAAAAATGGGCATACAAAGATGTTAGGTGGTTCCCCGAAGAGGGCTTGAGTTCAGACAACTCTTTGCCTAAAACCGTGGTTTGCCGACCCGAGTATATTATTATGTGCTGACTTAAATGTCCTGTGGCGTATCAGAATCAGAAACTCCAACTCTTGCGGCACACTTGGGCTGGGGGCTTCCCCGCCTAGTCAATGGCAGATTCCATACAGTCCGTGGAATTTTCAGAAATGTAGGGGAATACCACCTAACTCAGAAGTAAAACACAGATCATGATTTGAAATGAATAGACATGTTGCATGTTTTCAGAAAGTGCCCATATATTTTTTAGAAACAGTTTTATACAGGATGTCTTGATGAAAAATTGCTTTCACTTATATATATGTATGTATGTTCCATTATACTATTTTTGGAGTGCTTCGCGTGCCAGTACTTTTGTGCTGACCCCCCCTCCTTCCAGGTTTTGAGGCACAGTCTAGGGGTCCAGCTACTCAGTAGACATTCTCGGGCTTGCAGACTTGATTTCACAGTGGTGAGCCTTCTATTATCCGGAAGGCCTAATTATGTCAGACATTATCTTATTTATTATGTTTTGGTCTACTGGGGGCCTTGTCCCGATTTCTTTTCAGACAAATATTTATGTTCTTAGTAGAGATTTCGCAGACTGAATGTCAGATAGCATTATTCAGAAATGTTGCAGATCTTGACCATGTTTTCCGTACTCAGTTTCAATTCCGCATTTTATTATGATTATGAATGTTGTGCATGATAACCAGATAGAGAATGGGTGTTCCAGGCCTTCATGGTTTGGGATGCTCGTCACGGCTAGGGCCTTGGCTCGGGTCTGACAAACTTGGTATCAGAGCACGGTTCATGGTCCCAGGGTGTCTGCAAAATTGCGTCGGGTAGAGTCTTGTTTATGGGTGTGTAGCGCACCACACTTATAAGCAGGAGGCTACTAGGCGTTTAGGAATATCTCTCTTTCTTCATGTTCTAGTTCATGCAATAGAGTCAGAATGTTCCTCTTTCATACTCTAATTCGTGCTATGATGTCGCCCGTATGAAAGTAAAAAGTCATACCAAATTCTTTCCTTACTCTAATGTCCTCAGATATGTCTTATTATTGAGGTGATGGAAGTGTAGAAGTTTAGAATCTAAATGGTATGGTCCTTTCTGATTGAACCATATAAGAGTTAAAATTTGTGCAAGGACTTGAGAAGAGTCCGTTAGTGCTTCAATGTGTATTGATTTCGATGTAGACATTGATCTCGATGGAATCGTGCTTTTCGGCTTCAGGTATTAATTGCATTTAGTCCCTTTCAAATTTATGTTACAAATGTCTTGCTTAAGGGGGGATGATGTGTAGTAGAATGTTGGAACTGTATTTCCACCCAAATAGTAGTATGCGTTAAAGTGTTGTTGTCATGACCTATTGGTGGTGAAATTAGACCAAGAAGCTGGTGATGTGAAGTCACAAAGTTAGAAGTCAGAGTGAGGGTGACTTTTAAGTAAATGAATATTTTAGTTGAATAACCGATGTTCGAGAATGATTTACCCCCTTATGGTGATAGACTAATGTGGTAACTAGTAGCATGTGTGGATGGTATGGTAGTCCGTGGAGGAAGTGTTTGACTCCGATTTTATTTATACAGAGTAAGATGTGTATTCTTAGTTCATTGGATATTGCGTATTAAATTTCTATCTCATGTAATCTTGTCATCAAGGTGTTGTTGAAAAAAAAAATAAAGTCTAGTGAAGCCGTGTGGGGCTCTTTCGATTCACTAGCATAGTTGACTTGTCATTCATTTCATTTTCTTGTTAAAAATACAAAATCAAAGTCTAGTGAAGCCGTGTGAGGCCTATTTCGATTCACTAGCAACTTGTTGTCCAACTTGTTGTTCTTGTGTTGGTTTAATAGATGTATAGCTGAATTTGTTTGCATGAGATTGAGTTGGTAAAGAGGTGATTCGTCCTTGTGTGTTGTTTAGTAGATGGTAGAGAAGGAGTTGTTAGTTAGGATGATTTGTCGGTTGCTTGAAGTGTGAAAATGGCTATATTAGCCAGTAAGTTGTAAGTATAGACTCATGGTTGTTTGTGGAATTTGAAGGTAGTCTAAATGTATGCTTGAGTAAGTAAGCGTGATGTGAGAGGCCGTATAAGTAGATAAGATTGTATGGGGTTATAGTATAAGATTAATGTCGATCATGTCTATTATGTGACTTTACCCCTTGACCTTCTTTTCCTTGGTAGTTATAAACTAGTACTACTAGTGAGAAGATATGTAGTAGATTTTTTAGGTATAGTAGTAATGTTATAAAGGTGCTTTGGTCGTGGATAGTATCTAGATAAAATCAAGTATTTGGGGTAGAATGTCCCAATTTGATGGACTAGAAAATCATGTTGTATTCTTTATGGGTGGTATTTACTGAATAAAACAAGTATGAGCTGATGCCTATGATGCCTTACAACATGTATTTATAGTACCTGAAAGTCCCTATGTCAACAAGGTACAAAAATGCAAGCTATTCAATTATCAACTACAAGCTGAAAATCTGAAAATCCTGCATATGCTTGCCAACCTTTGTGGACCTTTTAAAGTGGAAAATTTGCAGTTTCATACCAGCCCGTGTGAACTTCCTAAAGTCTAATAAATGTGCTTCCAGACTATTTTGACCATCTAGAAGGTGCTGGAACGTTGGCAGCAATGCGGGGCATTTATCGAAACCCCGCCAAGCTCGAAAATGCGCCCGAATAGTCTGAAACATGCCGAAAACGTGACGAGTTTAATGGGTTGTGACGTTGAGCGTCACAATGTGGTTGTAAAAATAGTGACTTAAGATTATGATGTATGTTTTGTAAGAATTATGTATAAGGTTGAGTTGTAAATCATGTTTAGCACTAGACATTAAGTTTGAACAATTGATGTCCATGAAGGTGGATGTGATGATTTCTTGGTTAATGATACTAGTTTTATGGAAGTAATCTAATAGGCTTGAATGGTATATGCAAGAGCCTAAGTTTATTTGATTCGTAGTAAAGTATGATGTTGCATATATAATGTAGAAGTATGCCCAAGGTGATCTGAGGTTGCGGTACTTTCTAAGACTATTTCACGTTTTGTGTGACGAGTGGTACCGTTGAGTTGCTAGGTGGAGAAAGACTAGTTAGGTGGTATAGTCAAGTTAAGGAGTTTTGATTGATAGTGTTGAGCCTTTTTATATGATCTTGATTCTCATAGTAGAGAGATGTAAGTTTAGAGTCGCGATATTGATAGGCTATATCGGAAGTAGTATGATTCATTGAAGGCTTGGTGATATCCATGTTGAGTGCTAGATTCTAAGTTTGAGTTTTTGAAGGTTGAACTAATAGAAATAAGAGTTAAAGCGCTAGAGGGTGTGCACTTCAACGATGGGGATACTCATGAAGACCCGAAGTTAGTAAGTGTGCAAGTATTAAATTATGACTGTTGGGTCTATAGAATGATAAAGTGTATATCAGAAGGTAGTATTAACAGTGGGTTTTCCACTTTCAGGTGTAGTCATTTGGGTTAAGTTTCATGATATTCGTGTATAGTAGTTTTTCAGACCCCAGAGTGCAGTGAGTGTACTTCAGTTTAGAGTCTAGTAAGGAATCTCCCAAACTTAATATGATGGCTTGAAGCTAAGGGGGAGATGATAGAGCAAATAACTAAGTTAGGCTTTCAGATTCTAGTCGTGATGTCATGATGATATAGAACGTCAGAAAGTGAGGATGAGACTCAACCCATTCTTATCTCAGTATATTTTTTCCAGTTATCCCAATATCTACTCATGCCTTACGTTTCAGTCCAATGATCAAAATTCATGGTCATGCTTATGATAGAGAATCATGTACTCTTCAAGTTCTAAAATGAGAAGTTTCAGTTCATTCAGTAGTCGAAATCCCATTCCATAAGTTATGAACTCCAAATTGAGGTCATGTAGCTCATGACTCATGTACTCACGCTTTATAGTATGCTTGTATTAGATAAGACCATAAGTGTGAAGTAAGATCTGGGGCCAAGTTTTTGATATATGTGAGTTTTAGTGGAAATTTGTATGTGTATGTTCTTGGGGTAGCGCGTGGGAGTTATATTAATAGTGGTTTAGAGAATATGTGAAGTGTTTCTTCATGGGTGTTTGGGTTGAAGTTCATATGAGGTTATAAAGATAGGCTTGAATGACATGTTGGGATTTTAGTAAAGGGACGCAATATGCGCTAGTGAATCTATAGTAAGAGTTCAAAGTTAGTCATTAATGTGGGAAGGCATGATATGCTTAGCGTGTGAACTTTAAAAGGATATGGAAGATTGAATCATATTGTTTAGACTAGTATCATGGTATGACATGTTGTATTTTTGTGACTTGGAGTCAGGCTTGATCGCAGTGAAAGGATTTAAGCTACTATAGACATTGTAGAAAGAGCTATCAATGCCCATATGAGAATTATAAGTTGAATGGAATGAATATGGTATTAAAAGAAGTGTGCTAAGCTTGAAAAAAAAAAAAACAAGAAGTTGCATTGTCCAAGATCTTTTGCCCCATAATGCCACTAGAATTTCTTTAGACAGAGTGTTGAAGAAATACTCCCGTTGAATATAAGTTTCCGGTGTATTTCAGTTTAGCAATCAGGCAGACAAGTTACGCTGGTTTTCCATCTTTTCACCCAATCCTGCTATCCGAAGTCTCATGCGTATGACCATCCCAATATATTTCATCCTAAGTTGCGAATTCAGTTCAGTCAAAGCATCATGTTTCAGATTCAGCTATTTAGTCGTGACTTAGTTCATGAGTGTTCATTGCATAATCTCAAATACTTCCAAGTATTTTAGCCCAGTTAGTACAATACCCTGGTACGATCTAAGTCTTGATGCCTCATGATTCGTAATTGCATAAGTTATCACTTCTCAATTCAATATGTATGATTGAATTATGAACACTTCAAGGGAATCCTAAACTCTTAGCATGAATCAGTGTCTTGAAGCAAGTAAGGGCAAGTTAACTCAGAATTCAGTTTCGTGATAGAATTTTAAATGCTTCGGATCAGTTATATACTTTCTTAGAAGACACATCATGTCAGCGTCATTCTATACCTTTGAGCTTCAACATTTCCAATCCATCATTCGGGGACGAATGATCCCAAGGGGGAGATAATGTAACACCCCGTAAAAGTCGTGCATGGATTAGCCTTTAATAGAGTGCTCTTAGACTTGAAAATTTTTCTAAGTGTAACTTAGAGTCATTTTAGCTGGCAACCTTCGGGATACAACTTCTCGACCTTCATTTTTAGATTTTCAAGTTGCGTTACGATCGGGAAATCTCATAGTACATCTCGGATAAGTTTTGGAATTTTTCGGAATGCATAAGGCTGCGTTTGGATTTCAAAACAGTAGCAAAACGCATAGCCTGTTGCCCAGTTTTTTTCAGCATTTCAGGGTCAACTTCAAACGATCATAACTCCCTGTATATAATGAACTGTGTGAGCTATAATATATCAAACGAAAGATATTTGAGTCCTCTTTCCAATGCAACTTGTTTCATCCAAATCCAATATCTGCGTAAGGAGTTATATCCGTTTTACTTCAGCCTGTCAGTTTGTCAACTGAGGGATAGTTTCGACTTTTCTTGTTTTCTTAGGGGCATTTTAGTCATTTCACCTCACCCAAATTTCCTCTATAACACCAGATTTAGCCCAAATTCAGCAAAATACAATCCTTTTTCTCAAATTCTCTCAAGAACACCCTTTAGGGTTTCAAACAAAAATCCTAAATAACTCAAGATTCAACCGTTGGTTTTGGAAGATACTTTCAGATTTGGAATCCTCTCGACGTAGGCTTTGATAAACACCCAAAATTCGTGGAGAACAAGGTACGCGGGGTTTTCCTAAATTCTCATGGGCATAGAAATCTTGTTTTAAGAAAGGGGTTTTTGAATTCAAGTACATGTTCATGTTTTAGAAGCTTTATATGATATTGTTTTAGCCTTTTGGCTTTTCCCCGAAGTGACTTAAAAATTATATGTATATATGTGTTTTGCCTTGAAGTATGAATTGAGAGCACAATTTACATGAAATTCCTCTCTTGATGTAATTTTCCCATGTTTCACATGATATAGATTGTTTTGAAATAAGTCTTGAAAAATCATGATATGAAATGCTTTGACTTTGCTATGTTTCGAATACGATTTTGAACACGAAAGGGAGTGTTGTAAATGTTGAATATACATATAATAAAAGGCTGCATAATTTTTCCAAAAGCACATGACCACTATATGTTTGATGAAAGTTTTTGCATGGTTTTGACTTGAGTTTCGGAACATGAAATCTTTTATACAAATTACATGTTTGGGTGGTCTGAAACTACACTTTTATGAAAGATCATGCTTAATGCATTATGGCTCAGAAATAGAACCTGCAGGTCTTGGTATGACGATACCAACTCAGATAAATGCCATATCAGACTCAGACTAACAGACTTTTCAGACTAGTTCAGAAATCAGATTTTTATCAAGCTTTCATGATTTTAGACATTCAGAATGTTGCATGTATAGAAAAGGTTAAAAATGGGCATACAGAGATGTTAGGTGGTTCCCCGAAGAGGGCTTGAGTTCAGACAACTCTTTGCCTAAAATCGTGGTTTGACGACCCGGGTATATTATTATGCGCTGACTTAAATGTCCTGTGGCGTATCAGACTCAGAGACTCCAACCCTTGCGGCACACTCAGGTTGGGGGCTTCCCCGCCGAGTCAATGGCGGATTCCATACAGCCCGTGGAATATTCAGACTTGTAGGGGAATACCACCTAACTCAGAAGTAAAACACAGATCATGATTTGAAATGAATAGACATGTTGCATGTTTTCAGAAAGTGCCCATGTATTTTTCAGAAACAGTTTTATACAGGATGCCTTGATGAAAAATTGCTTTCACTTATATATATGTATGTATGTTCCATTATACTATTTTTGGAGTGCTTCGCGTGCCAGTACTTTTGTGCTGACCCCCCCTCCTTCCAGGTTTTGAGGCACAGTCTAGGGGTCCAGCTACTCAGTAGACATTCTCGGGCTTGCAGACTTGATTTCACAGTGGTGAGCCTCCTATTATCCGGAAGGCCTAATTATGTCAGACATTATCTTATTAATTATGTTTTGGTCTACTGGGGGCCTTGTCCCGGTTTCTTTTCAGACAAATGTTTATGTTCTTAGTAGAGATTTCGCAGACTAAATGTCAGATAACATTATTCAGAAATGTTGCAGATCTTGACCATGTTTTCTGTACTCAGTTTCAATTCCGCATTTTATTATGATTATGAATGTTGTGCATGATAACCAGACAGAGAATGGGTGTTCCAGGCCTTCATGGTTCGGGATGCTCGTCACGGCTAGGGCCTTGGCTCGGGTCGTGACACCAAATCATGACCCATTAAGTGTTGTCCAAAACAGTGAATCCTCAAGTCTTCGATTGTTGTGCAAAACCGTGAGTCCTCAAGTCTTCGATGCTCCAAGCAATCTTCCACACACGGCCTTGCTTGTGCTCAAAACGGGTCTTCCTTGCATATTCTTGTGCCCTCGGGGTGACCAAGTCTTGAGCCTTTAAATGATGACCTCCAATCATGTCTTCAAAAATTAAGGTGGCCATTTGACTTGTATCAATCATTGACAAGGTCATGCATTAAGAATTCCTCTATATTCTGTTGAGAAGGATTTGGAACCCTTTCTGATAATGATCTTGATCTCAACTCGAGAAAGTATTCATTGCCTAAATCTTTAATTGTTTCTTGTGATACAAGACCATTAGCAATCCACAAATGAATAACTTGTTCTTTCCTAAATGGATAATCTTTAGGAAATATTGCACAATAGGAAAAACATGGCTTTAAATGTGGAGGAAGTTCGTTATAGCTCAACATCAACGCTGGTAATATGTCATTGTTTGGAAGCTCCCATATTTCACTTTCAAAATACGTCTCCACCCTTCAACCTCTGATTTGGAGCGTAACCTGCCAGCGAGCGTCTTCAGAGCTAAGGGCAGTCCTTTGCACTTAGCAGCAGTTTGTTTTCCGACCTCTTCAATTTCTAGATGTCCCATAGGGTTCATGTTTTCAAATGCATGTCTTTTAAATAAAGACCAAGAATCATCAATAGACAAGGTGTCCTTGCTAATTTGCTCAGATCCCATCATCAAGGCAACACCCTCTTTACGTGTTGTCACAATGATCTTACTTCTAATACCTCCTTGAACGAAAACATTCCACAAGTCACTCCACTCGTTATAGTTTTCATTCCACATTTGTCACGACCTGAGCCTAGGCCCTAGCCGTGACGAGCATCCCGAACCATGAAGGCCCGGAACATCCATTCTCTGTCTGGTTATCATGCACAACATTCATAATCATAATAAAATGCGGAATTGAAACTGAGTACGGAAAACATGGTCAAGATCTGCAACATTTCTGAATAATGCTATCTGACATCAGTCTGCGAAATCTCTACTAAGAACATAAACATTTTTCTGAAAAGAAACCGGGACAAGGCCCCCAGTAGACCAAAACGTAATAAATAAGATAATATCTGACATAATTAGGCCTTCCGAATAATAGAAGGCTCACCACTGTGAGATCAAGTCTGCAAGCCCGAGAATTTCTACTGAGTAGCTGGACCCCTAGACTGTACTTCAAAACCTGGAAGGAGTGGGGGTCAGCACAAAAGTACTGGCATGCGAAGCACTCCAAAAATAGTATAATGGAACATACATATATATATATATAAGTGAAAGCAATTTTTCATCAAGACATCCTGTATAAAACTGTTTCTGAAAAATACATGGGCACTTTCTGAAAACATGCAACCTGTCTGTTCATTTCAAATCATGATTTGTGTTTTACTTCTGAGTTAGGTGGTATTCCCCTACATTTCTGAAAATTTCACGGGCTGTATGAAATCCGCTATTGACTCGGCGGGGAAGCCCCCAACCCAAGTGTGCCGCAAGAGTTGGAGATTCTGATTTTGATACGCCACAGGACATTTAAGTCTGCGCATAATAATATACCCGGGTCGACAAACCACGATTTTAGGCAAAGAGTTGTCTGAACTCAAGCCCTCTTCGGGGAACCACCTAACATCTCTGTATGCCCATTTTTAACCTTTTCTATACATGCAACATTCTGAATGTCTAAAATCATGAAAGCTTGATAAAAATCTGATTTCTGAACTAGTCTGAAAAGTCTGTTAGTCTGAGTCTGATATGGCATTTATCTGAGTTGGTATCGTCATACCAAGACCTGCAGGTTCTATTTCTGAGCCATAATGCATTAAGCATGATCTTTCATAAAAGTGTAGTTTCAGACCACCCAAACATGTAATTTGTATAAAAGATTTCATGTTCCGAAACTCAAGTCAAAACCATGCAAAAACTTTCATCAAACATATAGTGGTCATGTGCTTTTGGAAAAATTATGCATCCTTTCATTATATGTATATTCAACATTTACAACACTCCCTTTCGTGTTCAAAATCGTATTCGAAACATAGCAAAGTCAAAGCATTTCATATCATGATTTTTCAAGACTTATTTCAAAACAATCTATATCATGTGAAACATGGGAAAATTACATCAAGAGAGGAATTTCATGTAAATTGTGCTCTCAATTCATACTTCAAGGCAAAACACATATATACATATACATATAATTTTTAAGTCACTTCGGGGAAAAGCCAAAAGGCTAAAACAATATCATATAAAGCTTCTAAAACATGAACATGTACTTGAATTCAAAAGCCCTTTCTTAAAACAAGATTTCTATGCCCATGAGAATTTAGGAAAACCCCGCGTACCTTGTTCTCCACGAATTTTGGGTGTTTATCAAAGCCTACGTCGAGAGGATTCCAAATCTGAAAGTATCTTCCAAAACCAACGGTTGAATCTTGAGTTATTTGGGATTTTTGTTTGAAACCCTAAAGGGTGTTCTTGAGAGAATTTGAGAAAAAGGATTGTATTTTGCTGAATTTGGGCTAAATCTGGTGTTATAGAGGAAATTTGGGTGAGGTGAAATGACTAAAATGCCCCTAAGAAAACAAGAAAAGTCGAAACTATCCCTCAGTTGACAAACTGACAGGCTGAAGTAAAACGGATATAACTCCTTACGCAGACGTTGGATTTGGATGAAACCAGTTGCATTGGAAAGAGGACTCAAATATATTCCGTTTGATATATTATAGATCACACAGTTCATTATATGCAGGGAGTTATGATCGTTTGAAGTTGACCCTGAAATGCTGAAAAAAAAACTGGGCAACAGGCTATGCGTTTTGCTACTGTTTTGAAATCCAAACGCAGCCTTATGCATCCCGAAAAATTCCAAAACTTATCCGAGATGTACTATGAGATTGCCCGATCGTAACGCAACTTGAAATCTAAAAATGAAGGTCGGGAAGGTCGAGAAGTTGTATCCCGAATGTTGCCAGCTAAAATGACTCTAAGTTACACTTAGAAAAATTTTCAAGTCTAAGAGCACTCTATTAAAGGCTAATCCATGCATGACTTTTACGGGGTGTTACATTATCACCCCCTTGGGATCATTCGTCCCCGAATGATGGATTGGAAATGTTGAAGCTCAAAGGTATAGAATGACGCTGACATGATGTGTCTTCTAAGAATGTATATAACTGATCTGAAATATTTAAACTTCTATCACGAAACTGAATTCTGAGTTGACTTGCCTTACTTGCTTCAAGAAGCTGATTCATGCTAAGAGTTTAGGATTCCCTTGAAGTGTTCATAATCCAATCATACATATTGAATTGAGAAGTGATAACTTATGCAATTACGAATCATGAGGCATCAAGACTTAGATCGTACCAGGGTATTATACTAACTGGGCTAAAATACCTGGAAGTATTTGAGATTATGCACTGAACACTCATGAACTGAGTCACGACTAAATAGATGAATCTGAAACATGATGCTTTGACTGAACTGAATTCGCAACTTAGGATGAAATATATTGGGATGGTCATACGCATGAGGCTTCGGATAGCAGGATTGGGTGAAAAGGTGGAAAACCACCGTAACTTGTTTGCCTGACTGCTAAACTGAAATACACCGAAAACTTATATTCAACGGGAGTATTTCTTCAACACTCTGTCTAAAGAAATTCTAGTGGCATTATGGGGCAAAAGATCTTGGACAATGCAACTTCTTGTTTTTTTTTTTTCAAGCTTAGCACACTTCTTTTAATACTCCCTTAACTAAACTATTTCCCTTAAATACCATATTCATTCCATTCAACTTATAATTCTCATATGGGCATTGATAGATGTTTTTATAATGTCTATAGTAGCTTAAATCCTTTCACTGCGATCAAGCCTAACTCCAAGTCACAAAAATACAACATGTCATACCATGATACTAGTCTAAACAATATGATTCAATCTTCTATGCCTCTTTTAAAGATCACATTCTAAGCATAACATGCCTTACCACTTTAATGACCAACTCTGAACTCTTAATATGAAGTCGCTAATGCATATTGCAACCTTCCACTACAATCCCAAAACGTCATTCAAGCATAATTTATAACCACATATGAACTTCAACCCAAACACCCATGAAGAAACACTTCACATATTCTCTAAACCACTATTAATATAACTCCCACGCGCTACCCCAAGAACATACACATACAAATTTCCACTAAAACTCACATATATCAAAAACTTGGCCCCAGATCTTACTTCGCACTTATGGTCTTATCTAAAACAAGCATACTATAAAGCGTGAGTACATGAGTCATGAGATACATGACCTCAATTTGGAGTTCATAACTTATGGAATGGGATTCCGACTACTGAATGAACTGAAACTTCTCATTGTAGAACTTGAAGAGTATATGATTCTCTATCATAAGCATGAACATGAATTTTGATCATTGGACTGAAACGTAAGGCATGAGTAGATATTGGGATAACTGAAAAAAATATACTGAGATAAGAATGGGTTGAGTCTCACCCTCACTTTCTGACATTCTATATCATCATGACATCACGACTAGAATCTGAAGGCCTGACTTGGTTATTCGCTCTATCATCTCCCCCTTAGCTTCAAGCCATGATATTAAGTTTGGGAGATACTTTAAACTGAAGTACACTCACTGCACTCTGGGGTCTGAAAAACTACTATACACGCATATCAATCAAAGGTCCTTACTTGGCTATTTAGAACACCATATACCATTTAACTAGTCTTTCTCCACTTAACAATTCAATGGTATCACTAGCCACGCACAACAAGTAATAGCCTTAGAAAATATGCCGCAACCTCATATCACCTTGGGCATACTTCTACATTATATATGCAACATCATACTTCACTACGAATCAAATAAACTTAGGCTCTTGCATACACCATTCAAGCCTATGAGATTACTTCCATAAAACTAGTATCATTAACCAAGAAATCATCACATCCACCTTCACGGACATCAATTGTTCAAAATTAATGTCTAGTGCTTAGCATGATTTACAACCCAACCTTATACATAATTCTCACAAAACATACATCATTAATCTTAAGTCACTATTTTTACAACCACATTGTGACGCTCAACGTCACAACCCATTAAACTCCTCACGTTTTGGGCATGTTTTGAACTATTCGGGCGCATTTTCGAGCTTGGCGGGGCTTCGATAAATTCCCCGCTTTGCTGCCAACGTTCCAGCACCTTCTAGATGGTCAAAATAGTCTGGCAGCACATTTATTAGACTTTAGGAAGTTCACACGGACTGGTATGAAACTGCAAATTTTCCACTTTAAAAGGTCCACAAAGGTTGGCAAGCATGTGCAGAAATTTCAGCATGCATGTGCAGGATTTTCAGATTTTCAGCTTGTAGTTGATAATTGTATAGCTTGCATTGTTGCACCTTGTTGACTTAGGGACTTTCAGGTACTGTAAATACATGCTGTAAGGCATCATAGGCATCAGCTCATACTTGTTTTATTCAGTAAATACCACCCATGAAGAATACAACATAATTTACTAGTCCATCAAATTGGGACATTCTACCCCAAATACTTGATTTTATCTAGATACTATCCACGACCAAAGCACCTTTATAACATTACTACTATACCTCAAAAATCTACTACATATCTTCTCACTAGTAGTACTAGTTTATAACTACCAAGGAAAACAAGTTCAAGGAGTAAAGTCGCATAATAGACATGATCGACATTAATCTTATACTATAACCCCATACAATCTTATCTACTTATACGGCCTCTCACATCACGCTTACTTACTCAAGCATACATTTAGACTACCTTCAAGTTCCACAAATAACCATGAGTCTATACTTACAACTTACTGGCTAATATAGCCATTTTCACACTTCAAGCAACCTACAAATCATCCTAACTAACAACTCCTTCTCTACCATCTACTAAACAACACACAAGGACGAATCACCTCTTTACCAACTCAATCTCATGCAAACAAATTCAGCTATACATCTATTAAACCAACACAAGAACAACAAGTTGGACAACAAGTTGCTAGTGAATCGAAATAGGCCTCACACGGCTTCACTAGACTTTGATTTTGTATTTTGAACAAGAAAATGAAATGAATAACAAGTCAACTATGCTAGTGAATCGAAAGAGCCCCACACGGCTTCACTAGACTTTATTTTTTTTTTTTTCATCAACACCTTGATGACAAGATTACATGAGATAGAAATTTAATACGCAAGATCCAATGAACTATGAATACACATCTTACTCTGTATAAATAAAATCGGAGTCAAACACTTCCTCCACGGACTACCATACCATCCACACATGCTACTAGTCACCACATTAGTCTATCACCATAAGGGGGGTAAATCATTCTCGAACATCGGTTATTCAACTAAAATATTCATTTACACAAAAGTCACCCTCACTCTGATTTCTAACTTTGTGACTTCACATCACCAACTTCTTGGTCTAATTTCACTACCAATAGGTCATGACAACAACACTTTAACGCATACTACTATTCGGGTGGAAATACAGTTCCAACATTCTACTACACATCATCCTCCCTTAAGCAAGACATTTGTAACATAAATTTGAAAGGGACTAAATGCAATTAATACCTGAAGCTGAAAAGCACGATTCCATCAAGATCAATGTCTACATCGAAATCAATACACATTGAAGCACTAATGGACTCATCTCAAGTCCTTGCACAAATTTTAACTCTTATATGGTTCAATCAGAAAGGACCATACCATTTCGATTCTAAACTTCTACACTTGAATCACCCCAATAATGAGACATATCTGAGGACATTAGAGTAAGGAAAGAATTTGGGATGACTTTTTTTTTTACTTTCATATGGGCGACATCGTAGCACGAATAAGAGTATGAAAGAGGAACATTCTGACTCTATTGCACGAACTAGAACATGAAGAAAGAGAGACATTCCTAAACGCCTAGTAGCCTCCTGCTTATAAGTGTGGCGCGCTACACACCCATAAACAAGACTCTACCTGACGCGATTTCGCAGACACCCTGGGACCATGAACCGTGCTCTGATACCAAGTTTGTCACGACCCGAGCCTAGGCCCTAGCCGTGACGAGCATCCCGAACCATGAAGGCCCGGAACACCCATTCTCTGTCTGGTTATCATGCACAACATTCATAATCATAATAAAATGCGGAATTGAAACTGAGTACGGAAAACATGGTCAAGATCTGCAACATTTCTGAATAATGCTATCTGACATCAGTCTGCGAAATCTCTACTAAGAACATAAACATTTTTCTGAAAAGAAACCGGGACAAGGCCCCGAGTAGACCAAAACGTAATAAATAAGATAATATCTGACATAATTAAGCCTTCCGAATAATAGAAGGCTCACCACTGTGAGATCAAGTCTGCAAGCCCAAGAATTTCTAATGAGTAGCTGGACCCCTAGACTGTACTTCAAAACCTGGAAGGGGGGGGGTCAGCACAAAAGTACTGGCATGCGAAGCACTCCAAAAATAGTATAATGGAACATACATACATATATATAAGTGAAAGCAATTTTTCATCAAGACATCCTGTATAAAACTGTTTCTGAAAAATACATGGGCACTTTCTGAAAACATGCAACCTGTCTGTTCATTTCAAATCATGATTTGTGTTTTACTTCTGAGTTAGGTGGTATTCCCCTACATTTCTGAAAATTCCACGGACTGTATGGAATCTGCCATTGACTAGGCGGGGAAGCCCCCAACCCAAGTGTGCCGCAAGAGTTGGAGTTTCTGATTCTGATACGCCACAGGACATTTAAGTCAGCACATAATAATATACTCGGGTCGGCAAACCACGGTTTTAGGCAAAGAGTTGTCTGAACTCAAGCCCTCTTCGGGTAACCACCTAACATCTCTGTATGCCCATTTTTAACCTTTTCTGTACATGCAACATTCTGAATGTCTAAAATCATGAAAGTCTGATAAAAATCTGATTTCTGAACTAGTCTGAAAAGTCTGTTAGTCTGAGTCTGATATGACATTTATCTGAGTTGGTATCGTCATACCAAGACCTGCAGGTTCTATTTCTGAGCCATAATGCATTAAGCATGATCTTTCATAAAAGTGTAGTTTCAGACCACCCAAACATGTAATTTGCATAAAAGATTTCATGTTCCGAAACTCAAGTCAAAACCATGCAAAAACTTTCATCAAACATATGGTGGTCATGTGCTTTTGGCAAAATTATGCAGCCTTTCATTATATGTATATTCAACATTCACAACACTCCCTTTCGTGTTCAAAATCGTATTCGAAACATAGCAAAGTCAAAGCATTTCATATCATGATTTTTCAAGACTTATTTCAAAACAATCTATATCATGTGAAACATGGGAAAATTACATCAAGAGAGGAATTTCATGTAAATTGTGCTCTCAATTGATACTTCAAGG
Source organism: Capsicum baccatum var. pendulum (assembly GCA_030864225.1). Lineage (NCBI taxonomy): Eukaryota > Viridiplantae > Streptophyta > Magnoliopsida > Solanales > Solanaceae > Capsicum > Capsicum baccatum. The sequence goes on from CM061560.1 coordinate 16,781,596, forward strand.
CAAAACACATATATACATATACATATAATTTTTAAGTCACTTCAGGGAAAAGCCAAAAGGCTAAAACAATATCATATAAAGCTTCTAAAACATGAACATGTACTTGAATTCAAAAAGCCCTTTCTTAAAACATGATTTCTATGCCCATGAGAATTTAGGAAAAACCCCGCGTACCTTGTTCTCCACGAATTTTGGGTGTCTATCAAAGCCTACGTCGAGAGGATTCCAAATCTGAAATTATCTTCCAAAACCAATGGTTGAATCTTGAGTTATTTGGGATTTTTGTTTGAAACCTAAAGGGTGTTCTTGAGAGAATTTGAGAAAAAGGATTGTATTTTGCTGAATTTGGGCTAAATCTGGTGTTATAGACGGAATTGGGTGAAGTGAAATGACTAAAATGCCCCTAAGAAAATAAGAAAAGTCGAAACTATCCCTCAGTTGACAAACTGACAGGCTGAAGTAAAACGGATATAACTCCTTACTCAGACGTTGGATTTGGATGAAACCAGTTGAATTAGAAAGAGGACTCAAATATCTTTCGTTTGATATATTATAGCTCACACAGTTCAATATATACAGGGAGTTATGATCGTTTGAAGTTGACTCTGAAATGCTGAAAAAAAAACTGGGCAACAGGCTATGCGTTTTGCTACTGTTTTGAAATCCAAACGCAGCCTTATACATCCCGAAAAATTCTAAAACTTATCCGAGATGTACTATGAGATTGCCCGATCGTAACTCAACTTGAAAATCTAAAAATGAAGGTCGGGAAGGTCGAGAAGTTGTATCCCGAAGGTTGCCAGCTAAAATGACTCTAAGTTACGCTTAGAAAAATTTTCAAGTTTTTAAGTCTAAGAGCACTCTATTAAAGGCTAATTCATGGTTTTTGACTTGCAGCTGATTAAGATTGTCATCAACCTGCAATGAGCCAATTTCTTGAAGTAACCCTTTTGTTATTCTGAAAGCATCATATGGCTCAGACACACAAAACCAAGCTGTCAAATTAAAATGGCTTTGCACGTTCTCATCATTGTAAGCAGCTTTAGCAAGTGTTGTCCTGTCCACACACCCCATTCCAACAATAGGGACAACAGTCAGATTTTTTTCACTTGCATCCTTGGACAATAAATGGTCAATCAATTCCTTTTCTTCATTCTACCTACCAAAGACATCAGATTCATCAACCAAAGAAGTTAAATATCTTCTAGTTTCTTGTTTAGTCGAAGCAAAATGCTCCTTTAAGCCAAGGATACCAATTTGCTTTTGCAAATCCTCCAATGTTCCAATGGTGTCTTCCAACTTCTCCTTTATGTTAAGAAAATAATCATCACTCAAACTCAGGTTGAGGTCACTTACTTGCTGGTTGCTTGTTTCCACCTTAAGCCTCAAGGCCTCAGTTGACTTCGTCCATTAAGTTTTCAGCGCCGTCCACAGCATCTCGAAGTTCATTAAGCCACTGGTTCACGTGTTGATTTGATGCCTGCTTATTCTCCGTGTCACTTAACACAGCCTGAAGGCCAACCAAAGTCATTTTCAGCTTCTTTAAGAGTCGAACATCATGCTTATTCTTCTGAAACATCTTGAGCAGATCGCCATGAGGAGCAAGTCTATCAAAGAGAACACCCAAAGCTGAAGACAGAAATGCACCACCAACTGCTAAGCCAATCTCCATATCTGAAATCTACAAAGCGAAAAAATGATTTTAAGAGTTTTTGAGAAGATAAATGTTGAATGCTAAGAGTCATGTGCTTTTTTCTGGATATCAAGATCTATTATCTTCTACTTTAATGCATGATTTTTGTCTCTTTGTATGTAAAAATTAATACTTTGTAGGTCCCGAAGCACCTTTTGTTTTAATATTTCATTTTTGAGTTGGTGGGTTTGGTGTTAAAGTGGTCCTTATGTCTAAGCTCTTTGTTTGGTCTACAGGTGCGATTTTTGAGGGATCAAATATATATTGTTTTCAACTATGGGGTAGTTGGCTTTGGAGCTGGTGTATAATTAAAAAAAATCTGATTTTTTTTATTATTTTCGTATTTCTAACTTTGGTTATCTTACTATCCTGATGTTGTTACTGGTTGTGTTTCCATATAATGCTGCGATTATGCTTTCCGTTGGCTCAGATGTATCCGGCAAATCACATGAGAGATGTTGATTGTTGGTACATAAAGAAGCGAGGCTTAGATTCTTGTGACTCATTTTAAAGTCGTGAATCCAAAACCAAAAGCCAACCATACAAGCTATCTTCATATCCATAGTCCTGATGTTCAACCCAACATAAGAATAAATACCACTTGAAGATTCAACAACTTTCCCTTCAAAACTTTTCACTTCCCAAATAATCGCTGAGCCTTGTCAAAATCCTAACAATGAAAAAGTAGTATCTTTCCTTATAATCTATAGCCGCAATAAACAACATGTTTTTTGTGGTGTGTTACACCAAACAACTTTTATTCTCATGTAATTTTGGGTTCCATTAGAGCTGTATGTTCCATGTGCAACAAGGCATGCTTCATCACAAGGAAGGCAAAGTAGACAGATGTGTGGTGAAAAAGAACCTGTGCTTAAAAATCTTCATCCACATTTTTGATTTGCGTAGTTTCTGACCATTCATGTTCTCTTCCTTGTGTTTCCATGAAAGACTTTAAGACTACGAAGACAAGGTTGAACAACTTCCTAAAATGTCAAACGAAGAAGAAATCCTCAAAATTAACTGTCACGATGCGTTTAAGTAAGACTGCGTCATATTTTGAACAGGTTATATGCATCCGCTAAAACTAGAAGAATTAACAAGAGATGACGTTTTCTAGCAAGTAAAATAAACTACTACCACCACAAATATAAGCATCTTGGTAACTGAAACTATGAGTAAATCCTTTTTTGCTATCTAACCTTCAATTCATTCCGAACAGGATACAATTCATTGTCTTTCCCCTAGTTCTGATGTTCAAATCAACACAAGATTATTGAAAGCTTCAGCAGATTTCCCATCTCATTTTGAAAAGAAACCTTTAAAACTTTTTACTTCCAAGATAATTTTGAACACTTCGTCCAAATCCTAACAATGAAAATGTAATATATTTATAATAACCGTGACGTACAATAAGTCTCTTGTGTGTTACATTAAACAACATTTTTTCTATGCAGCTCTTTAAGTTCCATTAGAGCTGTATGTTCCATTTGCAGCAAGTTATGCTTCATCTGTCAAAATAGATGGGTATTACAGTCATTGTCTTTATGTTCAATCCACATAAGAATGAATACTACTTAATGATTCAACAAATTTCCCTTCTTCTACTAGCATAGACACCTTCAAAACTTTTCCCTTCCCAAATAAACATTTAGCCATGTTAAAATCCTTAAAAGGCAAAACTAATATCTTTCCTTATAATCTAACCATAATGTACAATATGCTCTTTTGTGTGTTACATAAAAAGAAAAATTTCTCGTGTACCTTTGGGTTCCATTAGAGTTGTGTGTTCCATTAGCAGAAAGTCATGCTTCATATACCTCAAGTAAGCCAAAAGATGGTTGTACGAATTGGAAATCACAACCTCTTTACGCAAAGAAAACGTAACTGAAAGCAAATTAAAAAGAAAAGTTAGAACTTTTAGCCATTTTAGGAATTACAGTAACAGACCAACCATGTGTCTATAGCTAAAAAAAAAAGTAGGCAGCACGGTGCAGTAAAGTGAAAGGCCCCATCACAAGGGTGTATTGTACGGAACCTTATGCCAGAAGCTTTACAAAACTTGTGTAGACATCTAATTTTGTTCCTCCCAATAGTATTTTTACTATTTTATCCTCATCCGTATAATTATATTCCACAAAAATACAAAAATAACAATCCTTAAAAAAATCTCTAACAAATTAAATCCCTAACCTTATCCTAACAAACTTTATCCTAACAACCTACCTTACTCCCCACATCACCCCACCCATTTCCCCTCATATTTTTCCTTTTTGGGGTCCACATAACAGAACATAAAACAAAAAGAGGAAAGAGGGACCCACAGAGAAGGGGGCAGAAAGAGAAAGTTCATCTTCTCCAAGGGGGAATACGCACAACAGAGTGGAGAATTTTCTTTTCTTCTGCGCCATCACAGAATACAATACACCCACACAGAAGCCTCCTTGACCATTTCCTCTCAGAGTACATAAATACCCTCACACTCACTGATAAGAAAAATAACCCATCCATCATCACCAAGATACACACAGAGTATGCCATAGGCGTACATCTCTCAAATACACCCATAGATATAGGCGATTACACGAAAATTGGGTGAGGGTGAAGCGAGGTCGAGAGAAAAACAGAGAGAAAGAGGGGATCGAACCGGAGAGAGTGAGATTTGAGGTTGAGAGTTAAAAGCAGAGAAGAAACGTGCGAGAGAGAAATTTGGACTGAGTTTTTCACCGGAAACGTTGTCGCTACAGATCGCATCTCCGTTTCCAGTTGCTGCCGAACTTACCGGAGCTCAGGCGTAGCAAAGGGTCCTCGTTTTTCAGTTCAAAATCCACCGGAAAACACCCAGGCACTGTTTCTGTTACTGTTCCGACGGGTCCACCGGATTTTCGAACTCATTGACTCTCTTATTGCGATTTCCGTTTTGGTTCATCGAACTCGATACTAGTTTTGGAATTTAAGTTCGATTTCAGTTTCGGGTTTGGATTTCTCCCTATTCGAGTTGGTTTTGTTTTGTTGTTGGTTCCCTTTCGAAGATTTCGGTCTCGAATTTCTTTATTATCGACAAAAACATTATATCGAGGTCCATTTCTTTAACCCATCTTCTTTTGTTTATTTGGCTGGTTGAATGAATTGGCTGTGAATGTGATTAGATGTTTGTTGATCATGATTGTTTGATTTTATCGATGTTTATGCTTTTGATGATGAAATTTGAGTGATGTTGAGTTGTTGTTTACTTTCGTAAATTAAAAAATGATTAAGGATAGTTGAATTGGTGATTGCGAATTATAGAAATTTGGGGTGGAATTTCGAGATTGATGAAAAGGGTCAATTTGGATTAATGTTGGTCTTCTTGTTGTTTAATATGAAATTAATTTCAAGCTTGTGAATTCTATAGTGTCATGATATGTCGAATGGGATAGGCAAATGTTTAGATTCGGGTAGGCAAAATTTAGGAGTGATGTGTTGATTAAATGCGTTGAATGTTTAGATATATGTTTTGAACGTTTTTTTAGTTATCTCAGATGTATTTATTTGGCCGGAGAATGCCTCGAGGTATTTGTGTTCATTTGCGGGGAATGCCCCGAAGTATCATGTACTTGAAGACGGCGCACGGTCAAGGCCTGAAACGTCGGGTGAAGCTTAATTCAGGAGTATTTTAAGGATAGTTTGGAATAGAATAGGTTTACATTTTCGCATTTTTCATTATTTGGGACTGTATAGTTGGACTGGACACTATATTTTTTATTCATTTTGTTTTGTTTGGTTGTTTGTTTGATTGTTTTACGTGTTTTTGTGTAGTTTGTACATTCGTAGTGTCAAATTAGCCGATATGCTCCACCAAGCAATCGTAGTCAAATCACGGGATTGAGGGGTGCCTAACACCTTCCCTTCGGTCAGCAGAATTCCTTAGCCGGAATATGTGTTCACAGATCAGTTTTTAGAGTCAAACTGTTTTGAAAAGGATCTTTCAAAGGTGACTTGGCACACCGGATTATGTCAAGTGGCGACTCTGAGTTTTGAGTAAATAATCTTTTTCGAAATTTTTTTTTAATCATTTTGTCACTTTAATAATAAAAATTGTTTCGAACTTAAAATTAATCTTTTTTGGAGTTAAAAAAAAGGGGTGTGACAGCTCTGGCGACTTTGCTGGGGATCGAACCCAGAATCTCGAGCTTATTTTGGAGTTGTATCGGCTCAGTTTGGCACTATAGGTGTATGGATATTTATTTGTGTTGTTTTGTGTTATTGTTTATCATTGTTGAGTGTTTACGTGCTCTTTGTTTACAGTTTTCTCTTTATATATTACCGCTTCATATCTGGCATCATGTGCATAACCCGAGTCATTCTTTCTGCAACAAGTTCGTAGTACACGTGTTGTACACGACCTCTAGTTGAGTCATCCTTATGTTAGGAGGGGGAGCCGTCGGTGTTATGGAGTGGGTGGAAAGCTCTCGCAGCCACTATCGACCATACGCTCCCCCGAACAGCCTTGTTAGTGGACCTCAATGTAGGTCAGCCTTTAGGTTATGCTTATCTACATCATATTGAGCCTAGTGGGACCCACGTGGCCCTTTGTAGGAGACTCACCTCTAAAGCATCCCTACGTGCTAAATGTTGCATCTCTGAGGGTAACGTGGTCATTTGACAGATTAATTTGAAGAAAAAAATTGCTAGAATTAATCGAGTGTGTAGGCGAGGGAAAATAAAAAAAAGAGAGGGAAAAGAAGAAAGAGTGAGTCAAAAAAAAAATCTTAGTTTTTAAAGTTCTTTATGATTTTTATTTTCCACAATTTAAAAATTCAAAAAACGATTTTTTATGTGTTGCACTTATTTTTTAAAAAATCAAAAACATCAAAAATATTTTGTTTTTTGTTTCCTTTGGCAATCATTCACAATTCGAAAACTTTAAAGAGATTTATTTCAATAGGAGCTTTTTATAAAAGGAAAGTTCAAAAAGATGGTAGAAGTTTTGTACATCTGATATGATGAAAATACCAAAAAGATTTTCCTTTCATAGTTATTGGTGTCATTTTTGTGTGAAGCGTCAAGTTGAAAACTCAAAAAAGATTTTATTGACGTTGTTCATCGTTTGTCTTTTGTCGTGTCTCTCAAGTCAGGGCTCAGTTTGTTATTTAATCCTTAATTGTCCAATCTGAACGAACTACGCATCCCTGATTCTCCTCTTTCGGGATGTGAGATACGTAGGCAACCTATTGTTGATTCGAGGATCTTATTCAAAAATCCAAAAAGATTTTTTCTTAACTCTTCATTTAGAGTAGGTGTTTCATATACATCTTTAAAAGAAAACTACAAAAGATTTTTCTTTAATAGGTTCAAGTTTTATTTTTGTATGAATGCAAAATTGAAAACCTAAAAAGAGTTTCTGTGGTAATCATAGGTTTCATTTTGTATAGGTTATTAAAGCCGAAAAATTCAAAAAGATTTTCGTATATTCTTTTGACAATTTGTCATTTTTCTTTGTTTCTTAAAATTTCAAGAAAAAGAAAAAAAAAGTTTAATTGTCCATTTTGGCAAGACTTCACGAACTACACACACCCGATTCTTCTCTTTCTTGATGTGAGATACGTAGGCGCCCTTCTTGGGTTCGGTGACCTTTTCAAAAAGAAAAAAAAAGATTTTGAGAAAGTGTTTAACTAACACATTTGCTATCTCTTGTTCAGTTAGTTTAAGGTGGTTGGTTTGTGGCATTTTGGTTGGTCCTCCATATTGCACCAAGTCACAGAGAACGTTATGGCCAACAAGGATACCGAGTTTGTTATCACTAATCAGATAGGGAGTTCGGGAAATGAGAATTTAGGATCTAATGAAGAGATTCGGAAATTAAGGTGGCAAATGATAGAGATGCGTCGAGCTTGGGCTAATGGGTTGCCACCTCCCCCAGTTCCCACTGATAATCTGGAATATCTTTCTGGCTTGCCTCCCGTGTCACATGCACAATTTTCCATTTTTGTTGATATGCCACAATATGCATCAGGATCTACTCCGGGGCAACAACATCCAACCACTTCCAATGTTCATTTCCTCACTCCCCAATCCATACTCGGCTCCACCTGTTGTTCATGCTTTTGCGGCGCCACCCCTACCTGAAGCTCCGACTTTTGATGTTCATCCACAGGCTCTCTACTTTACAAGAGAGCTTGCATTGAATATTATTAGTGATCAGCGTTACACTTTCGAGCCTACATTTAAGTTAACTGGTCTTTATGGTGACACTCACTAGCCTGAATTTCCTCCTAATACTAAGAAACCTGTTATGACAGAAGAACAAGAGAAAAATGACCAGAAAATTGAGAAGTTTGGAACTGGCTATGAAGAACTTGCAAGCATTTGGGGGTTACAAAAGTGTCTCGTACAAGGAGTTATGCATGTTTCCATGTGTCAACCTTCCTCCTGGCTTTAAAATGCCAAAGTTTGAGAAGTATGACGGACATGGAGACCTAGTGGCACATTTGAGGCGCTATTGTAACCAATTAAGGGGCGCTGGAGGGAAGGAAGAACTACTGATGGCTTATTTCGGGGAGAGTCTTTCAGGCCTAGCTTCGGAATGGATTGTTGACCAAGACATTGACAAGTGGATTAGTTGGGATGACCTAGCTAATGAATTTGTGCAACAATTTCAATACAATGTGGAGTTGATCCCTGACGAAAAATTCCTAAATAGTATAAAAAAGAAGAATACTGAGAGTTTCAGGGAGTATGCGATCAGATGGCACGAACAAGCTACTAGAGTAAAACCGCCAATGAAAGAAAGCAAAATAGTGGAGGTGTTTATTTAAGCACAGGATGAAACATATTATCAACACTTGTTACCTGCATTAGGCAAGTCATTTATTGAGGTCCTTAAAATAGGGGAAATGATAGAAGAGGGTATTAAGACTAGTCGCATTGTGAGTTTTGCAACATTGAAAGCGACAACTCAAGCAATTCAAAAGGGTTCAGGAAGTATTGGGGAGACAAAAGAATGAGGAAATTGCATCTTCTATTGTAGTTGGACAGCGGGCACGGTCAAGAAGACCCCGTTGTCGTCACTCTCAGGCTCAAACCCAAGTTCATGCCCAATCTCCACATAATCACTCCCAAAATCCATTATACTCTGCTCCTCCACCTCCATATCCAGTATATATCGCACAACCTCATATTCAACTCCCATCTTACCCACAGTGGAACACACCAACTCCTCAGAGTCGTCCTCTAACTTAAGACTGTCTAACGGGCCGGGCCGGGTCAACCCGAAATCGGCCCTCTCTCTCTTACCGGGTTCCGGGCCGGTTTTGGCCTTAACCGGTCCGGGCCGGGCCGGGCCGCACAGTAAAAAAAATAAAACCCACCCGAAACCGGCCCACTTAACCCAATCCGGTCAAACCCGCTAAAATCCGGTCAAACCCGGTCAAACCCGGATAAAAACCGGTCAAATATACACTATATATACGCTATATAAACAATCTATACATTAAATATACACTTCTATAGAAGATATATACAATGTATACATTAAATATACACTTCTATAGAAGATATATACACGTGTATACATTAAATATACACTTCTATAGAAGATATATACACGTGTATACATTAAATATACACTTCTATAGAAGATATATAAACATATACACATGTATACATTAAATATACAGTTGTATAGAAGATATTAAAACTTTAAATTGATAAATAAAAAAAAATAAAAAACAACGACTAAGGAGTGAATGAATTTGTGAAATTTTATTGATTGCAAAATGATCCAAAATTTATAATTTACATGAATGAAAAATCTATAAATTATGCATCATTTTTTCCAACTCATTCATGTTAATATTAATTGGAATTTGCATAGGATAGTCGAAGTCAACGGGGGCAAACCCATGCATTGGACTTGATTCTGTTGAGTTCTCCCGTGAAGTCATAATTTCTTCAAGTTTGAGGTCGTCGCTTGGATCTGGTTCCATTCCTTGGTTTCTTCTTTCTGCTCTAATCCAATCTCTAAGGCAAACTAAAACATTCATTGCGTTGCTTCCCAATGAGTGTCGGTTGTCTCCAAGCTGCTATCGTCCCTGACTGAAGGCGCTCTCTGATGCAACGGTTGACATTGGAACATTCAAGATATCTCTGGCTAATCTTGAAAGTACAGGATATTGTGATTCATTATTCCTCCACCAATCCAGCGAGTTGATCCGTCGTCTGCGATCCTCTGGTGGCGTCCGCAGATAATATTTCAGCTCTTCCCGATAAGTTGATGTGTAAACTCTCTCATCCACACTGTTCCAACAAGTTAAATCATAAAACGAATCAGGAAAACCACTATGTGCCGACCTTTTAGAAGATGATGGCTCCTCGGGAGGATGAGGAGCGACAGTTGGACTGATATTTGTAGGTACGGCTGAATCAAATAAATCAGCATAGTGATTATATAATTTTTCTATATAATCTTTTGCATCAGCCGTAGCCGTCCACAAATCAGGCTGCTCTTGTTCAGACTCACGGTTAGTATTTATTTCTAAGTTAGCATAAATAAGAGTACTAAAGTGACACATATAATTAAATTTCATGCACGGATTTAACATAGCACCAACCAAGTAAATAGGGGGAATCGGGAAGAAATATTTTTTAAATTTCGTAAACATAGCGCCAACAGCTTCTTTATAACCTTCTTTATTTTTATATTGTTGGAGCAAACCAGAAATATCGGCTATATATGCCAAAATATTACAAACAGTAGGATAGTATGCACCGGAAAATTCAACCGTAGCTACAGAAAATTTTTCTAAAAACTTAACAAGATCATTAATTATAACCCAATCAGAATTATGTAACATGCAATCAGCAGAATCAGCAAAAGAACCACAGTGTTGGTTAAAAGTTAGTGTAATAGGAATTCTATATTTATAACAAGTTTTTAAAAATTCATACGTAGAATTCCATCTAATATCAATTTCCTCAGGCATTAAAATCGGTGTAAGTCCATTTTCTTGACATTTAACTTTAAATTCTTTAATTCTCGCTCTACGATTATTTCCTTGAATGAAACCTACGGCAAGACGAATTTTTTCAATATAAACCTCAAAAAAGTCAAGACCATCTTTTACAATTAAATTATAGATATGACATGCACACTTAATATGGAAAATTTCAGGAAAGGGTGGAGATAACGTAGATTTTATTTTTGTTATAGCATTCTTGTTGTTAGAAGCATTATCAAAAGCAATACATAAAAATTTATTTTCTATACCATAATATCCGGCAATTTTAATAATAGAATCAGCAATAAATTGTCCAGTATGTTTGCGATCTTCATCATATAAAAAAGCAAGAATACGTTTTTGCATATGAAATTACTATCCATCCAATGACAAGTAACGGTTAAATAATCATTTTTATTAACAGCACGACCAAGATCAGAAGTTAGGGACAATCTACATTGAATATTTTTTAAGAATGTTGATAAATAAAAACAATATTGTGAATGGAGTTTAAAAATATCAGACCGACAAGTAGTTCTAGGAATACCATTAAACATAGGATTATAAATTGCTTGTATATAACGGATAAAAGCATCAGAAGAAGGAAAACTAAAAGGCAAACAACCCACAGCTACCATTTTAGCTATTTCTTCCCGGTCCCTCAATTTATTATACTTTTTCGCTACTTGACCGGTTGTTGGGTCCATTCTAGTTTGCGTTGACCCACCAACATCCCCACCACCTTTTGCAATATTTAACTCTCTTTTGTGATCTTCAGCTATATGTCTCATTAACGTACCCGTACCCCCTTGCTTACTGCCACTTCTATGCTTATATATTTGTTGACAAATATTGCACTGCACCTCAATATCTGATATACGTTCAAAAAATTGCCATGCAATACTAGTTCTTTTACGGGGTTTTGGGGCACTGGGAGGACGGGAAGGGAGATTAACTGATTCAGATCTAACGTTAGCATCTCCTACTGCGGGTGTTTCAGCAATATTTTCATCATCTTCGTCTACATTAACTGCATCTACTTCATTTTCTTCTTCTATACCGTAATTTTCCTGAAATTCTACATAATCCATATCGTGAGCACCTACACCTATTTCTTCCTCAAAAGGTGTACCAAGCGGTACCGGAGGCGAAGTCACACGGGTATAGCTATTACTTGAACTACCTCTACCGCTAATAATTCGCTTTTTACTACTACTACCGCTTCCGGGACAAAAAATTTTAACACCTTTAGCAGCGAGGTTTTTTAATTTATCCATAATATAAATTAAATTAAACTAAAAATATTCAAAATACACAAATATAATAAAATTAAATATTAAACAATTAATACAATAAATAAAAATTAAACGTAAGAGATGGAACGACAATACCAAATTTTGGAAGTATCCGAAGCTTGAGACTTTAGAAACTTCCGCTCGTACTTTGTAAACGAAAAATTAAAAAATTAAAGTGAACACTTTAAGAAATTAAATATATTGAATATTTGAGAATTGAGAATTGAGATTTGAGAGAGAATGAGATTTGAGAGAGTGAAAAATTGTGTGAGAAATGATTTGAAGTTGTAGGGTATTTATAGATTTATTTTGAGGATTAAAAAATATTTTATATATATATATATATATATATATATATATATTTTAATTAAATGGGCCCAAACTAGCCGTTTGGACCCAAAAACGATAATATTACCATTGGGCCAACGGCTAGTTTGGCCCAAAAAATTAAAATTAATTTTTTTTTTTTGGTACCGGGCCGGGCCGGTTAACCGGCGGGCCTGGACCGGGTTGGTCCGGGCCGGGTTAACCGGGACCAATTTAAAAAAAAAAACGGACCGGGATCCGATACCCTAAAGCCCTAGGGCTTTCCGGGCCGGGTCAAACCGGTCCGGTTTGGTGTTTCGGGCCTGTTCGGGCCGGGTCGGGCCGGGTCAGCCCGGTCCGTTTGACACCTTTACTCTAACTCCACAAACATACCAAAACCCTTCTAAGCTTAATTTTCGATCCAAGTCAAACAATGAAATGAGGCAAAAGTCGAGAGATAGCTTCACACCAATTGGAGAGTCATATGCCAGTTTATTTCAGAGATTGGTACAATGGGGCATGATCACTCCTCTCCTTGGGTGCACTCTTAATCGGCGTTCAAGAAATTTTAATCCTAATATACGATGTGTATATCATTCTGATGCTTAGGGTCATAGTATTGAAGATTGTCGAGATTTGAAAAGAGAAATTGAAAAGATGATTCAAGATGGATCAATTAAGGTGCAGAACGTTGACAGTGAGGGAAGTTCTAGTCATGCTGATATGCTAACCAGTGGCTAAGTCGTCAGGCTGAGCAATTGAGAAGTCACCCCTCTCCTTACTAGGAAGAGGTCTGATAGTTTGTTTTGTCTTCTTTTCTGTTTTCCAAATTATTTTAGGGTTGTAGTTCGGGATCTATTTTCTTTTGTCCCTTTGTCGTTTATGTTCAAAACCTTCTATCTTTTATTTAAACTAAATGAATTGTCCCTTTCCCTTTGTGTTTAAATATGTGTCGTTTGTTTGCTTTCTTTATACAGTACATTTTATGTTGATTCTAGTGATATGACATGTTAGCGGAATTTTCAGCCAGATTTAAAATCCAACTTAACCATGAAACATTGAATCAGAGGGCTAAAATAGGAAAAACATCTGAGAAAATAGGTGGAGTGCTGAGATATTTGGTGACAAGTTGAAGCCTTCTTCGAAAATTAAGGAAATTATTTTGAGAATCACAAGAATAACTTGGTCATCAATTGAAAAACCTAACTCAATTAGGTCAAATAGCGGATGTGTGCTCCCGAGGAACAGAACAAAAATCAACTCCATGAAAGCATGAGTCATTCAATGTGAAGGATGTACAACAAAGGTGGAGTTGTATGTTCAACAAGTGTAGAAGAAGAGGTGGCACATATGCTCGGGGCAAGTTAGTGTTGTAAAACATGTCATAAGTGATATTGATCGTGTACTTTCACATTTCATGCTATGTACTGACATTTTCACAGATTGATATGAAGAAATAATTTCATTCTGCTATTCAAATATTGTGTCATCCTTTGTTTACCCCATTTGAGCCTTAGTGTTATTTTCTTTTATACCCTTCTTTTGGAATCAAGATAGAGTCAACAAAGCTCAAAACAAAAGTATCGAGCAAAACAGTCGAGTCAGAAAAGTTTCAAAAAAAAAGAGAAGAAAAAGAAGAAGAAAATATTAACAAAAAGAAAGTAAAAAGAAGAGTGTCGAGGAAAATAGAGTCAGAAAGTTTCAAAGAGAAAAAAAAGTCAATAAAAGAGAAAAGCAAAAAAAAAATCAGAATCAACCAAAAGAACAAGTTGCCAGAACTACGCGTGACCTGATTCTCCTCTCCCGGGGGTGAGATACGTAGGTTGTCCTACTCTGGGCTCGGTCCAACTAAATAAACAATTTAGAATTACCCAGTCAAAAGAAACTGGGGCATGAGTTAATCCTCATTGTTTAAGTCGATTCCAAAAGTTGTAAGTCCTACACTACTTCAAGTGTCGTTTGGGCCTCATGGCATCCCTTCTTTCTAACCTTATCCAAAAGTCAAGTTGCAACCAAAGAAAGACCTTTAGATTAATTTGAGAATGGTAAGACTAAGTATGTAATGGATATGATGATGCATTTTGGGTACTACTTGTCTTCCTCAGCCTAAGAAATCATGAGAGGAATAAAATGAGAGAGTCTTATTGGTGAAAACCCTCACGGGCATCATAAGGTGATGGTAAGTTGAGATAAATAAAAATAAGAGTCTTATGGGTGAAAACCCTCACGGGAACCATAAGGCAATGGTGAGCTGAGAAAAGAAACAGGTTTGTTGGCGAAAACCCTTCAAGGAGCCACTAGCCGAATGAGGTTTCCGAATGAATTTGGCCTAAGGAAGTAACTCAGTTTCAAGGCCATTAACTCAACAACAATTGGTAGACGTTTGGATGAAAAGACCAGACAGCTTAATTCAAAATGCATGACATAATCATTAGAGTTGACTGTCTTTTCTAGATAAATTTTCATTTTTTTGTTTCAAATGGGGACATTCATTGTCTTTTCTTTCTTCTCTTTATTTTTATTTCATTTTCTTGAGTCAGTTGTCCTAATAAAATTCATTGTCAATTTTCTTTTCTTGTCTTTGAGTCAAGTCCATGTCAAAATAAAAAAAAAGATTTCAAAACTAGCTACCGGCTTCTTTAATTGCACAAAGCAAGACAAAAGCTAGCACAAAAAAGAGACATTATTGTGAGCCAAAAAAGGGCATGCAGAAAGTTTTGTCAACAGAGAAGATAGGGAACTCATGAAAATACTAAGATTCAAAAGGTTTATCTGAGAAGCATGGCAAAGCAGAGATACTGTGTTTGTTTTAGTCACTCTTAATAATCTGAGTTCGGGGTCAATGATTCAGCAAGTCAATGATATATGCTAATGGTTGGAAGCAAGGTTAAATGTGACGAGGGCAAGAGCGATCGCCGCAAAAGCTGAAGCCACAAACCAGCCACCATGTTTTAAACTCACAAGTTTTCTTTGATGAAATAGGAAACATATTACCTTCAAAGCAAGGACTTCAGAGCATAAATATCAAGGGTTGCAATGCCTCACTTTTACAAATGCAGGAAGCAAAGTTGCTGCACAGGTTTGATAATCAAATCATGGTAAAAAATCATTATCCTATATCCCTCGGAGACACACTTTCTTGTCCAGGAATTTCAGTTTTCATTTGCTAGGTGATACACTTCTTAAATTAAACCTTCACTCCTAGGAGATGTACCTTCTAGTTGAGTCATTCCTTGGCCCCTATAAGACGTACCTATTAGTCAAGTCATTCCCTTTGATTCCTAAAAGACGTACCTTTTAGTCGAGTCATCTCCTTTGATTCCTATAAGACGTACCTTTTAGCCGAGTCATTCTATTTTATTCCTATAAGACGTACCTTTTAGTCGACTCATTCCCCTTGATTCCTATAAGACGTACCTTTTAGTCGAGTCATTCCCTTTTATTCCTATAAGATGTACCTTTTAGTCGACTCATTCCCCTTGATTCCTATAAGACGTACCTTTTAGTCGAGTCATCTCCCTTGATTCTTATAAGACGTACCTTTTAGTTGAGTCATCCCCTTTGATTCCTATAAGACGTACCTTTTAGTCGAGTCATTCCTTGACCCCTAGAAGACGTACCTTTTAGTCGAGTTATCCCCCTTTGATTCCTATAAGATGTACCTTTTAGTCGAGTCATTCCCCTTTGATTCCTATAAGACGTACCTTTTAGTCGAGTCATTCCCCTTGACCCTTAGAAGACGTACCTTTTAGTCGAGTCATTTCCCTTGATTCTTATAAGACGTAACTTTTAGTCGAGTCATTCCCTTTGATTCCTATAAGACATATCTTTTAGTCGAGTCATTCCCTTTGATTCCTACAATGATGTGACTTTCCCAAAAGTCCTTTGATGAGAAACTGGGGAAAATTTAAATCTTGTGTTTGGAACTTTGCTTTCCTGGCAAATGAAATCTCTTTATAATAATCTTTGTTTGGGATAATTTTTTTTTTTTTAGTTTTGATGTGATTTCAGGAGCCCGCCTGAAGAATAGGGCGAATAAATGAAAAGTCAAGCAACATGGTGAAAAAGTTGAAAGTCAAGCAACAAGGTGAAGAAATTAAAAGTCAACAAATTAAAAAATAGCAAGTCAGGAACCCGTCTGAAAAATAGGGTGAAGAAAATTAAAAACCAAGCAACAAGTGATGAAATTGTAAGTCGGGAGCTCGCCCGAAAAATAGAGTGATGAAATTGCAAGTCAGGAGCCCGCCTGAAGAACAGGGTGAAGAAATTGCAAGTCAGGAGCCTACCTGAAGAATAGGGTGATGAAGTAGCAAGTCAAGAATCAAGGAAATCTGCATAGATAGTTTTTTTAATTTCATTTATGTTTTTAACTTGTAATTTTCATTTTTTGATGTAATGACAGAGCCGCGGACCAAAACCTCGATGGAACCTCACTCGACTCTCCAACTCGGTATAGTCATTCTCTTTCCAATCCTTTAAGACACTCATGACTTGATTCCCTCATAATTTGGGTAGATAGGATGTCCTAAATCAAGATTTGGTCTCTCTCCTTCCTCCTGTTTCATTTTTGAATAATGGTCGGGACAAAATTCTGTCTCGTTGTCTACTTCTTTGTCTGAAAATACTTCGTGCTTACATTCAAAGGGGGCATGATGTAGACACCTAATTTTGTCCCTCCCCGATAGCATTTTTACCATTTTACCTCCATATTACTACGTGTCCTCATCCGTATAATTATATCCCACAAAAATACAAAAATAACAACCCTTAACAAAATCTCTAACAAATTAAATCCCTAACCTTATCCTAACAAAGTTTATCCTAACAACCTACCCTACTCCCCACATCACCCCACCCATTTCCCCTCATATTTTTCCCTTTTGGGGTCCATAATAGAATATAAAACAAAAAGGGGGAAAGGGGGACCACAGAGAAGGGGGCAGAAAGAGAAAGTTCATCTTCTCCAAGGGGGAATACGCACAACAGAGTGGAGAATGTTTAGGTTCGGGTAGGCAAAATTTAGGAGTGATGTGTTGATTGCATGCGTTGAATGTTTAGATATATGTTTTGAACGTTTTTCTAGTTATCTCAGATGTATTCATTTGGCCAGGGAATGCCCCGAGGTATTTGTGTTCATTTGCCGAGAATGCCCTGAAGTATCATATACTTGAAGACGACGCACGGTCAAGGCCTGAAACGTCGGGTGATTAATTCAGGAGTAGTTTAGGGATAGTTTGGAATAGAATGAGTTTACATTTTCACATTTTTCATTATTTAGGACTGTATAGTTGGACTGGACACTATATTTTTGATTCATTTTGTTTTGTTTGGTTGTTTGTTTGATTGTTTTATGTGTTTTTGTGTGGTTTGTACATTCGTAGTGTCAAATTAGCCGATATGCTCCACCAAGCGACCGTAGTCAAATCAAGCGATTGAGGGGTGCCTAACACCTTCCTTTCGGTCAACAGAATTCCTTAGCCGGAATCTCTGTTCACAGATCAATTTTTAGAGTCAAACTGTTTTGAAAAGGATCTTTCAAAGGTGACTTGGCACACCGGGTTATGTCAAGTGGCGACTCTGATTTTTGAATAAATAATCTTTTTTGAAAATTTTCTTTAATCATTTTGTCACTTTAATAATAAAAACTCTTTCGAACTTAAAATCAATCTTTTTTGGGAGTTGAGAAAGGGGTGGACAGCTTGAACTCGTGACCTATTGATTACATGACAATAATTTTACTATTTACTCCAAGGCTCCCCTTCAACCATGTGTCTATAGCTAAAAATGAATAATTCCTCTAGACAAGTAACGAAATATGATCGTTTTATTTCACTACAAAAATGGATTCTAATTAACAGAATTCCAAGTATAGTAATTTTAATATGTCATATATACCTCATAAGCAATTTTTAATGCTGACGAAGCTAGAAGAACAGCGCAACGTCAAGGGAGCAAGCTGTTAATTCATCTCTGATATCACAGGTTTAACGATTAATCAAGAACTGAAGGTTGTCCGAAGTGTTAATTTTTTCCGAGAATTCATGCCCTTCCAAATGATTCCGCAAACTGATTGAGCAACTCCTGCAATGATAACAATGAACTGAAATTAGCTAATAAACAAGCAAGGAGAAATTTTTTAAATTAACTGGAAGGTTATCCGAAGTGTAAGTGCTGTTCCT
The DNA here is from genome assembly GCA_030864225.1 of Capsicum baccatum var. pendulum. Lineage (NCBI taxonomy): Eukaryota > Viridiplantae > Streptophyta > Magnoliopsida > Solanales > Solanaceae > Capsicum > Capsicum baccatum. Next base: position 16,800,044 of record CM061560.1, read on the forward strand.
AGTCCTCACATGGTTCAAGCAAAGGACGTCGTCCATACATAATTCAGAGATAGAGAAATTAATGATTGCCAGAATGTAGAGGGATGAAGGAAGACCTTTATCGACACTGATCGGATATTTACCCCAGAACACCTCTTCCTTGCTCAAGGAAACTTCAAGAATACAAGAATTGCTATGGCATTGAAACTTCAAGCAAAGAGAAAAAATGTAAAACAGCGAAAAAATTTAGCATTACATGAATGGTGAAAAGGACAGTCTTTTACTATGATTTAGGAAAAACTACACTTACATTCATGAATTAGCTGCCAATTCATAACGAAGGAAGTTTACTTTCCTTTCACCAATGAGCTAAGAACATATTGTTACCAAAATCCTGATCAAGAAAAAAAGAAGATTTAAAACTCGCTGATAAATGATAGTTGAGGCCAGGTAATTCATTGTTCTGATGCTTTTAGACGCTGAATTATCTGGAAACAACCTTGCTTATTTTTGATATATAGGAACCAGAATTTTCTTCCACATGTACCTTGGATATTCTAGTAGACTTTAGAGAGACTGCATTTCCCGAGGATGATAAGATTCTAAATGTTATCAAAGCACAAGGTTGAACATGTGCAGTTCTAAACTGCATCCTCCTTACTCAAGTAACTGGAGATCAAGGGGTAAAACAAGAGTTATTTGATGAAACTTCAAGTAATGCATAGGCAGGCATATTCACAGCGGTACGTCTATTTCATCTCTAGCTTTTTCAAATGAAAAATGACTCATATTTCAAAATTCTTATACATCCGGGGCTGACATATGAACGCATTGTGAATGATAAAAAGGCTTCTAATTTGTTTATATTACATTTTGCTATGAACTTTCCTAGATAAAATTATTACTCTTGTTTCCTACAAAAATTAGTCTTTTTTTCTCACGATGTATAAGAATTTCTGTAGTTGCAACATGTTACCTTTTTTGTCATTTTTCATGCTGATCTCAAGATGCTTCTTCAGCTTCACAGTGGCAATAGACGCTACACGCTGCTCAACAAGATTGAAAAAAGAACTTAGTATGAAAATTTTCCTTCAAAATCTTTGCTTTCCAAGCTTTATAATAAGGAATGGGCAACACATACTACCTGATTGTGAAATAAAGATTTCATTCTTCAAGCATTTGTGCACTTCATAGTTTTTCTGCAAATTGATTGAACAACTCCTGCAATAATAAATGGATCAACAAACTGAAAAAAAGCTAATAGACAAGCAAGGAGAAGTTTTCAAAGGTAACTGTCGCCGATCTTCATCTTTGGACGAAAAAGTAATATTTTTTGGGACAAATTATAGTTTTTGGGTACTTTAAAAACTTAGAATTTTCCTCGGACTTTTATATTTTTTAAAAAAACTCCAATAATTATTCCTCACAACTATAATCGTTCCAATTGTTTCATTCTTGTTAAGTCAGTAGTGGTTAAAGCTTATAAGCTTATATTTTATCACTTCTTTAACAAAAAGTGAAACATGTTTCAGAAACACAAAACTTTACCCAATAGCTTAAAAAGGAAAAATAATTAACAAACAAGCAATGGGGAGTAATAAGCAAAACTAAAAAGCTACTGAGGAAAAACAAAAACTTACATCTGTGGGAGCTTCTTTTTTATTAATCATCACAGGCATTCAACATAATATTGCAACACTGATATATATTTCAGGAATATGAGCAATTTCTGGCCAGTACTCCACCTTGTCAAATTCTATAAGTGGTTTGAGCATTGGCATTTGCAAATAGATAGTCTAGAGAGGGAGGAGGGAATCCCTTTTACTGGAAGGGATTGGAGATTACGGCAATCCTCGATGGTCAGCTTAGAGAGGGAGGAGGGAAATGCTGATTCGGGAAGTGATTGGAGATTAGGGCAATGACAGATGGACAGCTCAGAAAGAGAGGAGAGAAGCCTTTGTTCCAGTAGTGACTGAATTTGAGGTAAATTACCAATATATAGACATTCAAGAGAGGTGAGGCTGTTGAGAACTTGGCTTAATGTTTTCAGATTGTCTTTGAATAGAGCAAGGCAACTCTCAAATCTCACCACCAACAATCTCTTCATCACTGCCATTGTGGATGATGTACAACTCTCTGAGAGAGGGGAGTCTCGTTCACCAGTTTCTCGCAATTGTCGATCCCAAGGACATAAATTATGTTTCATGCTTTTTTTTTTAAAAAAAGAAAAGAGTGAAATTTTTTTCCTAAAAGTCACATGTTGAAACATCACCTAAATTTAATTTCACAAAAATACTTGAGAGAATCCATTGGCTTCAGAGTGGTGATAGACACTTTGCTCTATTTTCCTAAAGATTTAAAAAAGGAAAATAATGAAGAAACAAGCAATGGGAAGTAAGGGAAAAAAATAAACTAGTGTGGGAAAAGAATAACTTACATTTGTCGGAGCACAATTTGTTTTAATCATCACATGACTTCGTCATCGATATATATTTCAGGGATATGAGCAATTTTTGACCAGTACTCTCCCTTGTCAAATTCTAGGAGTGGTTTGAGCAATGGGCAGTTGCGAATAGATAGTTTTGGCAGGGAAGAGGCGATCCATTTTACCGGAAGGGACTGGAGGTTAGGGCAATTGTAGATGGTCAGCTTAGAGAGGGAGGAGGGCAGCTCTGATTCGGGAAGTGATTGGAGTTGATGACAATTGCTGATCTCTAGACTTTGAAGCGAAGTGAGGTGCCCAAGAGCTTCGGTCCGTAGGGAATGGAGCTCATCATGGTCAGATAAATATAGCTTAGAAAGAGAGGAGGGAAGCCCTTGTTCCAGGAGTGACTGAATTTGAGGTAAACTACAAGTACGTAGATATTCAAGAGAGGTGAGGCTTTTGAGAGCTTGGCTGCTAAATGTTGTCAGATTGTCTATGGTAAGCCTTCGAATAGAGCATGGCAACTCCCAATTCTCACCACCAACAATCTCTTCATCACTGTCATTGTGGATGATGTACAACTCTCTCAGAGAGGGGAGTCTCTGTAAATGCCACTCCTTTCGGCCGTTCACCAGTTTCTTGCAATCGTCGATCACAAGGAGTTGTAAATTGAAGGGCAATCCTCCATCAGGAAAGGACTCAATTTCTGGACAATTCCACAGTTGCAGTCCCTTAAGAGAGGGAAGGAGTTCCTGCATACGTTCTGGCAGCCGCTTCAGCTTTTCGCATTCTAATGAGGTTATTTGGGTCCCCCATGCCACCGAAAGTAGTTCAAGATTCTCACAACAACTAATATCGAGTCTTTCAGTCCCATTAGGAATAAAAAACCTAGTAAGGTTTGGACAACTATTTACATACAAATAGCATGCCCTTGGGACCAACTCACAACTTGTTAATGTCAATCTATCACCAACTGAAGTGTCCAATTTCAATTTCCGGCAACAACATAGCGTTATTGTCTTCAAGGTACTCGGTAGAGTGCTAGTAGGCAAGGAGGTAAGAGAGTTGCAATTACTAATAGATAATTCCTCAATCTGCTTCATTCCCTCAAGTTGGGATGTAAACAGTTCAGCTTCATCAAAAACAACTCCAGCCTTAAGAGAATCATCAACTTCAAACTTTTTTAGACTTGAAAGTTGGATGGGTGTCTCCAAATTGAGTTCAGGACATCTTGAAATTCTCAATTTTGTCAGAGAACAAAGATTTTCAGGAAACTTCCCAATCAACTTGGGGCAATCTTCAATTGAAAGGTTCTGAAGTGCAGGAAACTCTCCATTCCGTAGTACGTGCCACTGCTTCCACTCCGGCATCTCTGCAAATTCAAGCTTCTCAAGAGAGTTAAAAGACTTTTTGTAGGACGAACTACCATAGAATTCTTCCGTCACCTCTGTTATTCGATGCATATCTCTAATGGAAAGGAATTTCAAAGAAGGAAGTTGTCCTAGTGCTGGCAAGGAAAAACAGTCCTTGCAGTTGATAAGAGACAATTGTACTAGCAGATTAAGAAACAAATGATCATCTAGCCAATTTGGAAATTGTGTCCCTCTGTATCTGCAGATTTGGAGTTCTTTTATGTTTGTGTGTGGGCGTAGCTCATCAAGTATGTCTCTTTCAGTTTGTGAATTGTCAGCATCACTTTCACTCCACTCCAACGATAACTTTTCAACATGATTCTTCTCCCTCATGTTTGCCTTCTGAGCTTCCCTTCTATCAACCACATTTTGCAACTCTAAAATTGAGAGAGATCCATACAAGTAATGTGCTTCACTCAAATCTTCCATTCTCCAACCACAGGGGCCACCTAAAAGAAATTCAGCTCCCACCAGCACTTGGAGGCTTTTCATCTTGCGCAGATGTAACGGTGTCTTCAAGCAAGAAGTGTTTCTAATGTCAAGATGACGCAAGTTGATCAAATTTTCCATCTGCGCCGGTAGCACCTCAAGATATGTACAAGATGACAGAAGAAGGGTCTCCAAGTTATACAATGCACAGATAGAATCGGGCAATTTTGTAATATCCGTCCTAGAAAGGTCCAAAAGTCTCAGGAGCTTTAATTTGATAAACAAAGCATCTGGCAACTCCTTAATCGTGTAATAAGACAATGATAATGCCCTTAAAGATGTTAGCCTTGGCAGTATGTTATGCAGCACCCTCTTGCTTAGAGGATATCGACGATTGTGTTGGATATTGACTGGAATCAATGTCCTCAGCTGCTCCAATTTGTTGACGGGTGTCAATTTCTCAAAGTCACCACCTTTGCCCCTTGAATAGGACATGTGACAACTTTGATTCAACATATGAGATTCTTTGCACTCTTCCAACCTGACACAGAGTTTTGAAGATGCAATTTGGGCTAAATCATTGACCAGATCATGCATTAAGAATTTCCCTCCATCTCTTTCAGAAAACTCTGAGACCCTTTCAAACAATGATCTTGATCTCAACTCGTTAAAGTATTGGTTGCCTAAATCTTGATTTCCTTCATCTCTCCGAGGTACTACAAGACCATTAGCAATCCACAGATGAATAACTTGTTCTTTCCTAAATGGATAATCTTTAGGAAATATTGCACAATAGGAAAAACATGGCTTTAAATGTGGGGGAAGTTCATTGTAGCTCAACATCAACGCTGGTAATATGTCATTGTTCGACAGGTCCCATATTTTACTTCTCAAAATACGTCTCCACCCTTCAACCTCTGATTCGGAGCGTAACGAAGCCAGCAAGCGTCTTCAGAGCTAAGGGCAGTCCTTTGGACTTAGCTACAATTTGTTTTCCGACCTCTTCAAGTTCTGGGTGTCCCATAGGATCCATGTTTTCAAATGCATGTCTTTTAAATAAAGACCAATAGTCATCAATAGACAAGGTGTCTATGCTAATTTGCTCAGTTCGCATCATCAAGGCAACACTCTCTTTACGTGTCGTCACAATGATCTTACTTCCAATATCTCCTTGAACAAAAATATTCCTCAAGTCATCCCACTCGTTGTAGTTGTCATTCCACACATCATCCAGAACAATGAGAAACTTTTTTCCATTTAGTCTTTCCTTCAATTTGACTTGTAGCTGATTAAGATTGTCATCAACCTTCAAGTTAAATGAGCCAATTTCTTGAAGTAAGCCTTTTGTTATTCTTAAAGCATCATATGTCTCAGAAACACAAAACCAAACTTTCAAATCAAAATGGTCTTTCACCTCCTTATCATTGTAAACTGCTTTGGCAAGTGTTGTCTTGCCCACGCCCCCCATTCCAACAATAGGGACCACAATCAGATTTTTTCCATTTGCATCATTAGACAATAAACGGTCAATCAATCGCTCAATTTCAATCTCCCTACCAAAGATTTCAGATTCATCAACCAAAGAAGTTGAAAGTGTTCTAATTTCTAGTTTCTTATCTGAATCAAAATACTTCTGTAAGCCAAGGCGACCGATTTGCTTTTCCAACACCTCCAATTTTTTAATGGTGTCTTCTAACTTCTCTTCTATGTTAAGAAAGAAATCATCACTCAAGCTCAGGTTGAGGTCACTTACTTGTTGGTTACTTGTTTCTGCAAGATTTGGATGCTGACCTTCCACCTTAAGCCTCAAAGCCTCGTAATTGACTTCTTCTAAGAAGTTTTCAGCGCCGTCCACAGCACGCTGAAGCTTATTCATCCACTTCCTCGTGAGTGGATTTGATGCCTGCTTATTCTCTGCCTCACTTAGCACAATCTGAAGACCAAGCAAAATGTCCTCCAACTTCTCTAAAAGCCCAACATCAAGCTTATGTTTCTGAAACATCTTGAGAAGCTCTCCCTGAGGAGCAAGCCTGTCAAAGAGAACATTCAAAGCTGAAGAGAGAAATGCACCACCAACTGCTAAGCCAATATCCATTTGTGAAATCTACAAAGCAAAACAAGGAACCACAAAAATGATTTTAAGAATTTCTAGAAGATAAATGTTTCTATCTTCAAATCAAATATTAACAACTTTATTTTCCCTGTTGAATGATAAGAGTAAATTGCAAACAAGAATGATCAGTGATTTCTCTCCCTCTCTCTTTTGTTAGTGTTCTTGTAATTGGTACAACTATGTTTGTTATTATTAACTACAATCTACTATTACCAAAAAAGTTTGACTTTTCATCCAACAAGACAGAGACTTAAGACTTCATAATAGAGTGGGTTTTTTTGACTATTCAAAAATCTCCTTTTTATTTTTTAAATGTCGTGATGTATCAAATTAAGACACTTAAATTGAAACGAAGGAATGCAACCATCTATATTGATTATTGGGTTATTGAAAAATAGTGGAAAGGACTACAGTCTACACAGCCCATAGGAGACCAAGACAGCAAAGTAATTGGTACAGCTCATTTGTCACCAATCAATCTATAAGAGAAATAATACATGTATTTGTTGTATCATACATCTTATTAAGTGCTTATTTTTATACATTGCTCTTATTGTAATACACCTTATCTATCTTCTATTATTAATAAGAGAGAATGCAGCCTTCTCAATAAGTCAAGTGGCATCCTCTGATAATTCATTTGTCTTACACATTTATTATTTATTTTTTATAATTTAAAAATTAACTATCACCAATTATTTTGTTTAAATTAAAACTCTGACAATATATATTAAGCCTATCTGATCCACGAATTCCACTATACAACTTTTGAATTCAAATCTTAAAATTTAAAGTGAGTATAGTGGCAGAAGTCCACTACTTCCACTCAATATTTCTCTTCAAATTATTAGCAAATCTCCATCTTCATGTACAAATCAAAAGTAAATCTACATCACCATGTGCAGATCAATAATCCGTTGAAGTTTGTAGGCTTATCAGTGGTTTAAAATTGTAAGAAAATCTCCATCTTCATGTACAAATCAAAAGAAAATCCACATCAACATGTGCAGATCCGAGGAAGTTTGTATGGTCATCAGTGGTTTCAAATTGTAAGCAAATCTTCATCTTCATGTACAAATCAAAATAAAATCAACATCACCATGTGCAGATTAATAATCCGATGAAGATTGTATGGTTATCAGTGGTCAAATTCGTAATTCATGGAAAGCAAATTGTTCTTTTTCTTAGATTCCATCTGTTTTTCCCATTCTAAAATATTTAGATGTTCATATATTTTTTTTTTACATAATTCATGTTGAAATTCGGTGGTTATCATTAACATAAACCATTGATGATAGATAAAACAATGCACTGAGAGGACATGATGGAAGAGAATTGGGTTGGTTATCAAGAACTTTATCATGTGCTTTTTGGATTCTCTCTTATTGGTTTTTGGTAGTTGCATACATAACCGTTTGAATACCTTTCTACTCCACTTCCCCCTCAAATCGAAGCCGCAATTGACATCGATCAACCCGGTTTCAACACATCAATTTTGATTAGAGACGTGAAGGTTTATTTTACCATTTTCACTTGATACTATTGTCTATTGAGCAATTTAGATCCTAATTGTTTCAGAATTCTACTTTAAGTCCGTTGTTGATTTCATAATCTTATTTCAACTAAAATAAACAAGTTGTATATTAGCCACTTCAGATGATAAAATGTTGGAATTATTCTCATGTTATTCATAGTAAGTGTTGGATGATGGCCAATTGTATATTTTTTAGTTTGTTAACTTCCCATCATATGTACGTTTTTCACATTTAAACATAAGAGACATTGAAAATGCAACTTCGATTTTTCCCAGTGAACAATAAACAATAACATACAGGTAAATTGTAATGCAGAATATACAAATGTATTTCAATGAATTCAGTGATTTGATTTAGAAAAATTATTTTACTTGGAGAAATATTTGGGGAGTGGATAGAGGAGGTAGTATGAAACTTAACCGTACTACAAGAACTGTTCAGAGTGTCTTTGGATATTCCCAAAGGCAAGACAAGCCAAGTTCAATCTTCTGGTACATATCTCTCTGTCTCTTTTTTTTTTTTCTTGAAATTATTTACTGAATAGAATCACATAGTTTAAATCTTTCAAATAACGGATAAAGAATTCATACAAGAACTTATCAATCAGCTAGCATAAAAAATTCATGAAGAAGTCCAGAAATTGTGTCCATTAAAGAAACAAACCTTGCCTTTTTTTTTTTGTCTTCCTAAAAGTCACTTTTTGGGCATTAAACTCTTACCATTGTATTTGTATATCGAAAAGATCATTCATTCTCAACTCTCATTTTCGAATGAAAGAGGTTATGATTATTTGATATTCAATTGTCTATCGCGATAAAAAAAAAATTGTCTTATCCTTTTCTTCTTGCTGGAAGAGGATGACATATGATTTGAGAAGGCATTTTTAGGTATCACTCTTAATATTACATGAACCTCTCTCACAAAAGTTTCAAAATTGATCAGAATATCTTTTTGCCCATTCCGATATCCAAGCACTTCAAGTAAATAGTACATTCTATAATTTTCTCCTCTATTAAGTTATAGCTTCTGTTATTAGGTGTTTCAACTTTTTCGTTATTTGTATTTGTTTGTATCTACAGACATATTATTTATAGTTTTAGCTTTTGATTTAACATGCATATGATGCAGACTTAGCATTCATTTTCATTTATTCATTCAATTATTGTATTAATTTTTTATTCTACAACTCTTTGGTGGGTACTTCTTGAATTGACTCTTGCCACATAGAGGGTATCTCAAACTCCAACGATTTGGTTGTATCCAAACTTCATTGTTTTTCAGTAAAAGGCATGGGACAATGAATTTTGAGGTTCAAGTTTTCACAATTTTTGAATTAGTTTTAAAACTATTGTATTAAGGATTTCTTTTGATACATATTACCCAGTGTTATGGATGAGAAGATCGAAGAAAGTTGTAATGTTAGAATTTGATCATCTTCACGAGTTCTTGGGTGTAATTGTTTAAGATATGAATGACATTTTTCCATGTGCTAAGGTTGGTTTGCATAACTATAGGTTGTGAATATCATTGAAATCTGTGTAAATGAAGTTATTTATTGACGAAAATGAATTTTAAGTTGCTTTATTTATATGTATCCATATATTATTTGTCATAAAAAAAAAGACACTTCTCCTTTTGCAAAAGATTATTTTATGGAGCTCAGTGTACAACAGCATGATTCCTTACAGTAAATCCTTGAGTTTGTTCAATAATATCTTCCTCACTCATTGACTAATTGAACAAGATTTCATTTTATGATGTTTTTCTTGATTTGTTTTTTTTTTTTAAGGGTGCTCTTGATAGTTATGGGAATATAGTACAGATGTCCAGTTTGCAGAATGATGATTTGTTCCTATAATGAGCTTTATAGGTCAATATTCATATACAAAGATCAGTTGTAAGAATAATTTTTATTGTGCGAATTAAAGGATGGTTGATCTATCTTGCGGCTGCTCTTTATGTAGTGGTATGGTTTTGTAGGAGTATTGGTTATGGATGATGTGATTAGTATTTTCAAATGCAAGTATATAAACAGTGATAGTTTATCTCAATGAAATCTTTCATTTCTCAATAATGATACAAAACTAATTGCGGGAAGAGTCTTTACGATAGGAAGACGGATCTTTAGGGATGTAGTCTTTGAATACGTGCTATTTAATGGCAAGACTCTCAATATTGAGAGGCATTCAACAGAAAATTGACATAACCAAGTTCAGGATTCACATTCTGGAAAAATACATTTGAGAGTGAAGTGGTTGGTTGAAATTTTCAATGGTTCATTTACACTTTACGACTTCAACTGCTTCTTTCTTTTACTTTTACTTTTATTTTAGGTTTTTCACAATCTAACTATCTGGATAGTATTGCTTCTACATTGTATTATGATAACTTCAAATTCCACATAATTATCAAGGTTTCATTTTTTCTTTCTCTCTTTCTGTTGTTATTTTAAAATAATTTTGGATCTTTATTTATACTAATTTCTGATTTACACATACAGTTTAACTCTTTATCCGCATTGTAATTAGTGGTCATGGATTCAAGTTTGAAAATAATAAAAAAGGAGTGGATAAGATGTCTGAAAAATCGGAGGTGAGAACTACACACTTAGCAGCACAACACATAATTGACTCCTTTGCTTGCCTTATATTTTTCTAATTAAAAGTATTATCACCATCATTCGGTTCATTGCTCCACTGGTAGCATATTTGTTCCTTAGGTTCATAACAATTGAAGCTTTTTTTTTTTTTTTTTTGTTTCAGTAACCGCTGCAGATGTTTCACTCATAGATCTTCTGTTTTTACAGAGAAGTTTCTGTTGTGGCACCTTTTTCCGCTCCAAATTGATAGTTATGCTTGACAAAGTTTCAAACTTTATTGCAAATAGGATAATTTTCTAGAGATCTATGGTCTGTTGTTTGTCGGCCTATTATTTTCTTCATTGGTTTGTTTTTTGTATTTGGTGATCTGCATATATGTTGTAGCTGCTGAAAGGACTGATACTTTAGTAGTAACTGTTAAAATTAGTAGCCAAAGAAAAAATAGTACAGGAGTGACTAATTTGTGTAATTTAAATATTGTGTTGTAGTAAAGGGGTTTGTTTGATAGGTATACTCAAAGTGAAAGCTGAAACCTGTGAGGATTGTACTACTTTTAGTTTTTCACTTTATATGCCATTTCAAGGTCATCTATTAGTATGCCTTTAATCCATGTCCATGCCATTTCTACGTCATCACGCATTCGCTTCCGCTGAAGATTGTAGATGTTGCTCAAGTCACCTTGCATTCTGATGGTCCAAATCAACTGTGTAATATGGTGCTGCAATTTGATTAGTTAAACTTGTAGAGGCATCTTGACGTAAATATTTATTGGTTCTCAAAAAGCTGGAGTTGAGGATTTATGTGTAACAATACATGAACTTGCTTATAATTCGTACTATGTTTGTACCTTTCAATAATTTCTCATCTATTGGGGGTCAAATTTGGTGGAGGATCTGTTTTAATTGGCTTTACGTTTAGCAAATTACGTATCTTAAGATTCACATATGAGGTTTTACATATGTAGTGGGTAAGATATTGCAAAATTTATATCTTTGATTAATTTCTCAGATAACGTGTTAAGCTTCATGATTGTTTATCACGGACGTTGGAAAGTGCTATCTATTTCTTTTTCCTTGATTTTATTTTCAGATTTTTGTCTGTGGGGAAGATACAAAGAATATTCTTACATTAATGATAAATCTCATATATTTGGATTGATGTTTTTCAAAAAATTCCTATTATACTGGACTAATTATAGTTGTTTGAATGTGCAGATATTTGTCTCATGAGATGTATCCCAACTAAATTAGGAGTTAATCCAATGTAACAATGTCAAGCTTCTTCCCAAAGTATGAGAAAATGTGGGCTATAACTTGCATATATGGCATAATTTAAATGATCATTGCTTCTGAATGTTATGTGGTATATAAAAACCACAACCAAGTCTTTGTCTGTAGTTTAGCATAGGTGATTATTTTTTTTGCTAAATAAAGCATTTAGTCATGTTATCTCTGAACCAACCTGCTGCACATTTTTTATCGAGAATCTTATTACAACTTCATAACATTAATTGTTTTCACATCAACATACGTAACAACAAAAATAGAATATTTTTATAATATTATAATGTTTTAAAATATCCAATCCTAGATGAGGTTTTTGTTTTTTTGTTTTTCTAGCGATTTTCTTTTCACGCTAGAACTAGAATGGACAAATTATTTGCACCGATTTACATATAAAAGAGGAGAAGTATTCCTTCAAAAGACATTGTTACTATATTTTTAAATAAAATCCGCGCATCGCGCGGGTACGAATAGTAGTTCTTTTAATACAACAAACCAACAACAACAACATACATAATACATAGTGAAATTCGACAAGTAAGGTATGGAGAGTGTAAAGTATACGCAGACCTTATCATTACCTCGGCAAGGTAGAGAGATTGTTTCCAAAAGACCTTCGGCTTTAAGTGTAGAAAATTCAGGTGCTTTAGTAAATAGTAAAAAAAATATAGCAACTATCAAGCAAATAGTGTGATAATCGAAACACATAAACGGCGACATACGATAGATATCACGAGCAGTGATAATACAACAAACCAAATAGTCAATAAAATAATAATGTTAGCGCGACAAATTTCAGCATTATTAATAAACCTTGTTCGACACTAGTTTTATTCAATAAATTCCTAATTAATTGATTTTATTCCATCTTCAAACAGTTCAATTATGTGGATAGTAATTATTAATCCTGATATAATTTATTGCAGAATTAGTAACCAAAATGGAATAAGACATTACCAAAATCATTTTTCCTTGCCAGCAAACTGTAAGAATCCATTGAGATGTTCCTCTAAACTCAAAATCCTCTTCGCCGGAACTTTGAAGATGATGACCAGAAATCTATTTTTCCGGCAAAATAGAAAATTTTCCCGAGAAAATTGATTTCGCCGGTGACAACTGATTTGTGTTACAACACTTACACGTGTGTATACTTATTTAATTTTGTGTGTGTCTATTTTTGAAGGGCATAAATGTCAATATGTATTACTATATTTTTAGTTTTAAAATATTGACTAATCTGGATGGCACACTGTAATTATTTTTCCTACTTTACTTAAGCTTATTATTCTCTAATTTAAATTACAGTGAAAAATACATAAAAGTTTAGATTTTGAAGGTGCATACACATAAGTATTTATTTAACAAATATTAATCAAAATATACTTCAATTATATATATTTATATATAAGAAGTGAAGATTAATCTAATATGGTCCGAACTCTAGACTAACGAGCTAGTAGATCAGTAAGAAATTTAACTCGCAAATTGTATCAATTCATATAACTATAATGGTTGTGAGCTAGCTAATAAAACATGTAGCTCTTTTGTCATAATCGGAAGTCTAAAATAGAGAGTAAAACAACTTATTTTGGTTTGATTTTTAAGGAGTGACGTTTTGCTTTGATCAATTTATAGGAGCGGTAGAATATTAAATGGAGTTTTAGGGTTAATAATAGGTACTTTAAAGTACATAGCTAATGATTATAATTGTTCTTAATGGTTAACGGTTTATTCAATAAAAAAATTGTGTAATCCACCCCGCACCAATAAACCGTTAACAACAAAATTGTAATCCATTCCCAGCCGTTAATTCAATAGCCCCATACCAATAAGCCAATAAATTAATTTTGCAGTTGACTTATTAGTTGCGGCTCGACTTTAAACCCTACTCCCAACAAGATTTTTCTTCATTTCCGGACTCAAACCCAAAACATAAAATAGTCACCACAACGCATGTTGATAATTTAGAGGTTGATTGGTAGGAGTCATTAGAGAAAACAGTGCATACATTAGTTGTATTATTTATTTTATTCAGTAATCCTATTATTCTTACGTATATCAATAATATAGAATATTATACTTACAGTAATAAACTCTATTATTTAATATAACAAATCAAACAGTCGATAAAGATGTTCGCATAACCAATACACTCTATTTGAAAGATTCTTATACATCCTACTAAACGATCCTCTGAGTCTTTTTGGTTTAAACCACGCGGTGTCCGATACCCACGTTTTAGGAGTCCGACTATATTCGGATTCGCCCCGCGTTGGGCCCCATTTGGGGGGAGAGCTCCCAACAAAGTATTTGTCCATACCCAAGGTCGAACCCTCGACCTTTGGGTAGGTTGGGGCAACCCCTTTCCACTGCACCACCACTGCTAGTGTGTTTAAGCAAATGAAAAAGACATGCAACATCCAATCAGTTATAACATTAAGAAGAAATTATGCAAACAAATTTCATATACATTTTACATTACATGTGCAATTTTATCTTAAACCATTATAACATCATCCTACGCAAATATAAGAGAGATTTTGATTGTTGGTACATTAAGAAGCACGCCTAAGACCCTTGTGACGCATTTTAAAGTTGTGTGAGCGTAGGCCCAAAGCCAACAATAAGTACAACTTAAAGCTTCAACAACGTTTCATCCCATACAACAAAGTCGGTCTAACTACCATTCTACCATTCTGTAGAACTTGTCTTTGAGTTTAGGAGGTACCTTTTTGTCGCACAAGATTTTGGAAGCAAGCCTCCATTTCATCTACCCTACCCCAATTCGATGAGTGACATCCTCATCAACCACACCATTTTCCTGAATCATAGACCCCATATACTTAAAACTCTCTCTCTTTTGGATGGGATGATTATCAAGCACCATTGGTTGATGTGGAGAGAAGGGGTGTCGCTGGATTAAAATTCATGGGGAATATGGTTTGGAAATAGAATTGTGTCAACAATCATGTAGAATAATGTAGCATTGTTTTGTGATTGCTCTGTGGTGAATGGTTTAGCTTTCTAACATTATAAGGTAGACATTTAGCATTAACCTCCGCATTTCAAGTTTCCAAGTGGGGCTCTATTGGCCACCCACGACCTTGGCTTTTTAGAGAATCCCGTTCTTGGGTCATCAGATGTAACGCCCCGCATTTCGGGCTACAATATAGACCATGACTCTGATGCGTTGATAATCCAGAATCCATAAATCCTATGCCAATTTGTCATGTTAATCAATGTTTTAGTATGTGAATCCATTTTAGCACGAATTTAGACCATAGAGGTCCTTCAACTCAAGGATGACTCAAAACCATTTCGATCGATTAAGTTTTAGTGGGCGTTGTAATTTGTGTCACTTCTGTTGCCTATAACTAATTGTATATGATGAACTGGGTGTCCTACTATATACCAAATTGTAGATAATTGAATAAGCTTTCCAACGATACCAAATTCGCCTAAAACGGACACCCGGTGAAGAAGTTATGACCTTTCAAAGTTGAGTATGTCGCATACGCACATATAGGCGATGCATAGTGCGGCGCCTATGCAAATATATGCGATGCATAGGGCGGCGCATATGCAAAATTATGCGATGAATAGGGCGGCGCATATGCTAAATTAGGCGATGCAAAGGGCGGCGTCTATCCTAGTCTATGCGATGCAAAGGGCGGCGCATACTTATGGTTTCAGGTGACGAAAACACTCCGTTTCTTTCAGATTTTCAAGGTCAACTTCAAACGATCATAACTCTCTGAATATGATGAACTGGGAGAGCTGCAACCTATCAAACGAAAGGTCTTTGAGTCCTCTTTCCAATGCAACTGATTTAATCCAAATCCAACATCTGAGTAAGGAGTTATATCCGTTTTACTTCAGCCTGTCAGTTTGTCAACTGAGGGATAGTTTCGACTTTTCTTGTTTTCTTAGGGGCATTTTAGTCATTTCACCTCACCCCTAATTCGTCTATAACATCTGATTCATCTCCAAATTCAGCAAAATATACCCCTTTCCTCTAATTTACTCTCAAGAACACCCTTTAGGGTTTCAAACAAAATCCCAAATAACTCAAGATTCAACCATTGGTTTTGGAAGATAATTTCAGATCTGGAATCCTCTCGACGTAGGCTTTGATAAACACCCAAAATTCGTGGAGAACAAGGTACGCGGGATTTTCCTAAATTCTCATGGGCATAGAAATCATGTTTTAAGAAAGGGGTTTTTGAATTCAAGTACATATTCATGTTTTAGAAGCTTTATATGATATTGTTTTAGCCTTTTGGCTTTCCCCCAAAGTGACTTAAAAATTATATGTATATGTATATATGTGTTTTGCCTTGAAATATGATTTGAGAGCACAATTTACATGAAATTCCTCTCTTGATGTAATTTTCCCATGTTTCACATGATATAGATTGTTTTGAAATAAGTCTTGAAAAATCATGATATGAAATGCTTTGGCTTTGCTATGTTTCGAATACGATTTTGAACACGAAAGAGAGGGTTGTAAATGTTGAATATACATATAATGAAAGACTGCATAATTTTGCCAAAAGCAAATGACCACCATATGTTTGATGAAAGTTTTTGCATGGTTTTGACTTAAGTTTCGGAACATGAACTCTTTTATGCAAATTACATGTTTGGGTGGTCTGAAACTACACTTTTATGAAAGATCATGCTTAATGCATTATGGCTCAGAAATAGAACCTGCAGGTCTTGGTATGACGATACCAACTCAGATAAATGCCATATCAGACTCAGACTAACAAACTTTTCAGACTAGTTCAGAAATCAGATTTTCATGATTTTAGACATTCAGAATGTTGCATGTACAGAAAAGGTTAAAAATGGGCATACAGAGATGTTAGGTGGTCCCCCGAAGAGGGCTTGAGTTCAGACAACTCTTTGCCTAAAACCGTGGTTTGCCGACCCGGGTATATTATTATGCGTTGACTTAAATGTCCTGTGGCGTATCAGACTCAGACACTCCAACCCTTGCGGCACACTCGGGTTGGGGGCTTCCACGCCGAGTCAATGGCGGATTCCATACAGCCCGTGGAATATTCAGACTTGTAGGGGAACACCACCTAACTCAGAAGTAAAACACAGATCATGATTTGAAATGAACAGACAGATTGCATGTTTTCAGAAAGTGCCTATGTATTTTTCAGAAACAGTTTTATACAGGATGTCTTGATGAAAAATTGCTTTCACTTATATATATGTATGTATGTTCCATTATACTATTTTTGGATTGCTTCGCGTTCCAGTACTTTTGTGCTGACCCCCCCCCCTCCTTCCAGGTTTTGAGGCACAGTCTAGGGGTCTAGCTACTCAGTAGACATTCTCGGGCTTGCAGACTTGATCTCACAGTGGTGAGCCTTCTATTATTCGGAAGGCCTAATTATGTCAGACATTATCTTATTTATTATGTTTTGGTCTACTGGGGGCTTTGTTCCAGTTTCTTTTCAGACAAATGTTTATGTTCTTAGTAGAGATTTCGCAGACTGATGTCAGATAGTATTATTCAGAAATATTGCAGAACTTGACCATGTTTTCCGTACTCAGTTTCAATTCCGCATTTTATTATGATTATGAATATTGTGCATGATAACCAGATAGAGAATGGGTGTTCCGGGCCTTCATGGTTTGGGATGCTTGTCACGGCTAGGGCCTAGGCTCGGGTCTTGACAAACTTGGTATCAGAGCACGGTTCATGGTCCCAGGGTGTCTGCGAAATCGCGTCGGGTAGAATCTTGTTTATGGGTGTGTAGCGCGCCACACTTATAAGCAGGAGGCTACTAGGCGTTTAGGAATGTCTCTGTTTCTTCATGTTCTAGTTCGTGCAATAGAGTCAGAATATTCCTCTTTCATACTCTTATTCGTGCTATGATGTCTCCCATATGAAAGTAAAAAGTCATCCCAAATTCTTTCCTTACTCTAATGTCCTCAGATATTTCTCATTATTGAGGTGATTCAAGTGTAGAAGTTTAAAATCTAAATGGTATGGTCCTTTCTGATTGAACCATATAAGAGTTAAAATTTATGCAAGGACGTGAGAAGAGTCCGTTAGTGCTTCAATGTGTATTGATTCCGATGTAGACATTGATCTTGATGGAATCGTGCTTTTCAGCTTCAGGTATTAATTGCATTTAGTCCCTTTCAAATTTATGTTACAAATGTCTTGCTTAAGGGAGGATGATGTGCAGTAGAATGTTGGAACTGTATTTCCTCCCAAATAGTAGTATGCGTTAAAGTGTTGTTGTCATGACCTATTGGTAGTGAAATTAGACCAAGAAGTTGGTGATGTGAAGTCACAAAGTTAGAAATCAGAGTGAGGGTGAATTTTGTGTAAATGAATATTTTAGTTGAATAACCGATGTTCGAGAATGATTTACCCCACTTATGGTGATAGACTAATGTGGTGACTAGTAGCATGTGTGGATGGTATGGTAGTCCGTGGAGGAAGTGTTTGACTCTGATTTTATTTATACAGAGTAAGATGTGTATTCATAGTTCATTGGATATTGCGTATTAAATTTCTATCTCATGTAATCTTGTCATCAAGGTGTTGTTGAAAAAAAAAATTAATAAAGTCTAGTGAAGCCGTGTGGGTCTCTTTCGATTCACTAGCATAGTTGACTTGTCATTCATTTCATTTTTTTTGTTCAAAATACAAAATCAAAGTCTAGTGAAGCCGTGTGAGGCCTATTTCGATTCACTAGCAACTTGTTGTCCAACTTGTTGTTCTTGTGTTGGTTTAATAGATGTATAGCTGAATTTGTTTGCATTAGATTGAGTTGGTAAAGAGGTGATTCGTCCTTGTGTGTTGTTTAGTAGATGGTAGAGAAGGAGTTGTTAGTAAGGATGATTTGTAGGTTGCTTGAAGTGTGAAAATGGCTATATTAGCCAGTAAGTTGTAAGTATAGACTCATGGTTGTTTGTGGAATTTGAAGGTAGTCTAAATGTATGCTTGAGTAAGTAAGCGTGACGTGAGAGGCCGTATAAGTGGATAAGATTGTATGGGGTTATAGTATAAGATTAATGTTGATCATGTCTATTATGCAACTTTACCCCTTGACCTTCTTTTCCTTGGTAGTTATAAACTAGTACTACTAGTGAGAAGATATGTAGTAGATTTTTGAGGTATAGTAGTAATGTTATAAAGGTGCTTTGGTCGTGGATAGTATCTAGTAAAATCAAGTATTTGGGGAAGAATGTCCCAACTTGATGGACTAGTAAATTATGTTGTATTCTTCATGGGTTGGGACGTTGAGCGTCACAATGTGGTTGTGAAAATAGTGACTTAAGATTTATGATGTATGTTTTGTAAGAATTATGTATAAGGATGGGTTGTAAATCATGTTAAGCGCTAGACATTAATTTTGAACAATTGATGTCCATGAAGGTGGATGTGATGATTTCTTGGTTAATGATACTAATTTTATAGAAGTAATCTCAGAGGCTTGAATGGTGTATGATATTGGATGTATGATGTAGAAGTATGCCTAAGGTGACATGAGGTTGCGGCATATTTTTTTTTCTAAGGCTATTACTTGTTGTGCGTGGCTAGTGATATCATTGAATTGTTAAGTGGAGAAAGACTTGTTAAATGGTATATGGTGTTCTATATAGCCAAGTAAGGACTGTTGATTGATAGCGTTGAGCCTTTTGATATGAGCTTGATTCTCATGGTAGAGGAAAATAAGTTTGAAGTTACTATGTTGGTAAGTTATGATAGAAATAGAGTGGCTCATTGAAGGCTTGGTGATATCCATGTTGAGTGCTAGATTCTAAGTTTGAGTTTTTGAAGGTTGAACTAATAGAAATAAGAGTTAAAGCACTAGAGAGTGTGCAAGTATTATATGATGACTGCTGGGTCTATAAAATGATAAAGTGTATATCAGAAGGTAGTATTAACAATGGGTTTTCCACTTTCAGGTGTAGTCATTTGGGTTAAGTTCCATGATATGCTTGTATAGTAGTTTTTCAGACCCCTTAATGCAGTGAGTGTACTTCAGTTTAAAGTCTAGTAAGAGATCTCCCAAACTTAATATCATGGTTTGAAGATAAGGGGGAGATGATAGAGCGAATAACCAAGTCAGGCCTTCAGATTCTAGTCGTGATGTCATGATGATATAGAACGTCAGAAAGTGAGGGTGAGACTCAACCCATTCTTATCTCAGTATATGTTTTTTTCAGTTATCCCAATATCTACTCATGCCTTACGTTTCAGTCCAATAATCAAAATTGATGTTCATGCTTATGATAGAGAATCATGTACTTTTCAAGTTCTAAAATGAGAAGTTTCAGTTCATTCACTAGTCGAAATCCCATTCCACAAGTTATGAACTCCAGATTGAGGTCATGCAACTCATGATTCATGTATTCACGCTTTATAGTGTGCTCAGTTCCCATAATTCATGCTATACTCTTTATGATGGGCGAAATATAGCCCATAGCCATATATGCCTCAATTCAGATTTTTCTTTGATAAATCCTTGATATTGATTTGCTATTCCTCAGGCCTCAGTTAAGTGTCAAGTTTCATATAATATCCTTCCATGCTTCAACATCTTATGTTCTAATCTTAAGCGACTCCTCTTTATGTGATGATAGTGGTGATGAGTAAATGTTTCTTGTTGATGGAAGATCAAAGTATTCTTGTTTTAGATAAGGCCATAAGTGTGAAGTAAGGTTGGGGCCAAGTCCTTGATGCATGTGATGCTTAGAGGAAAGGTGTGTGTATGTTCTTGGGGTAGCATGCGGGAGCTATATCGATAGATGGTTAGTAGAATATGTGAAGTGTATCTTTACGAGTGTTTTCCTTGAAGTCCATATGTGGTAATAAAGATAAGCTTGAATGAAATGATGGGATTTATGTGGAGGAACACATTATGCGCTAGTAAATCTTTAGTAAGAGTTCAGAGTTAGTCATTAATGTGGGAAGGCATGATATGCTTAGGGTGTGAACGTTAAAAGGATATGGAAGATTGAATCATACTGTTTAGACTAGTATCATGGTATGACATGTTGTATTTTTGTGACTTGGAGTTAGGCTTGATCGCAGTGAAAGGATTTAAGCTACTATAGACATTGTAGAAAGAGCTATCAATGCCCATATGAGAATTATAAGTTGAATGGAATGAATATGATATTTATAGGGAATAGTATGGTTAAGGAATATTCGAGAAGAGTACTAAGCTCTAAAGTAAGAAGCTTTATTGCCAAAGGTCTTGCAATTCCACCATGATTTATGAGTTATACGTCTATATTCCAGGCTGCAGAGTAAAGTCAATGTTGGGATCCTATAGTCGGATGTCTTGTGTGACTCATGCCCAAGATCTTTTGCTGCCTAATGCTACTAGAACTTTTTTTTTTTACGAAGAGAGTTGATAAGATACTCTAGATTGGGTATAAGTTTCCTGTATAGTTCAGTCTGTTCAGCCAGCAAATCAGTTCAGTAGTCAGAAAATCAAATTTCTCATGATTTCTTTGCTTGTCTTTTCAATTAATCATGCTACCCGAATTCTCAGATATGTTACTATTCCAAGATTGAGTATACTAGTAGTTGCGAGTATAATTCAGTTCATGCGTCATGTATTAGATTCAAATTCCAGAAGTTCAGTTATAAATCAAATCGTAGGTGCCGTGTGCATTGCCTCCATTTTCCGAGTATCTTAGTGAATTGAACACGCATAGAGGGATATAGGATCCCAAAGGGGGAGATACCCCATTGCGTGCATAGATTCTTATTACAAGCTTCGCATCAATTGTTATCGCGTATTCAGTCATACGTTCTTGTGTCAGTTCGGTTAGATATGCCTGCATTAGAAATGCATGTTCAATAGAAAAAGTTCAGCTTATCAGTGTATTCAGTCCTGCGCTAATGAAGACGACTCAGACACAGACCCATGCATCAGATATGCATGTCCGGTATAAGAATTCAGAACATCTGTAGTCCCAGTCTTATGGTCATGTTTCAGATCAGTGTATTCTTTATTAGAATACATGTCGTGCCTGCATTATTCCATACCTTTAAGGCTTCAACAAGTTCCAATCCATCATTCGGGGACGAATGATTCCAAGGGGGAGATAATGTAACGCCCCGCATTTCGGGCTACAATATAGACCATGACTCTGATGCGTTGATAATCCAGAATCCATAAATCCTATGCCAATTTGTCATGTTAATCAATGTTTTAGTATGTGAATCCATTTTAGCACGAATTTAGACCATGGAGGTCCTTTAACTCAAGGATGACTCAAAACCATTTCGATCGATTAAGTTTTAGTGGGCGTTGTAATTTGTGTCACATTCTATTGCCCATAACTCATTGTATATGATGAACTGGGTGTCCTAATATATACCAAATTGTATATAATTGAATAAGCTTTCCAACGATACCAAATTCGCCTAAAACGGACACCCGGTGAAGAAGTTATGACCTTTCAAAGTTGAGTATGTCGCATACGTACATATAGGCGATGCATAGTGCGGCGCCTATGCAAATATATGCGATGCATAGGGCGGCGCATATGCAAAATTATGCGATGAATAGGGCGGAGCATATGCTAAATTAGGCGATGCAAAGGGAGGCGCCTATCCTAGTCTATGCGATGCAAAGGGCGGCGCATACTTATGGTTTCAGGTGACGAAAACACTCCGTTTCTTTCAGATTTTCAAGGTCAACTTCAAACGATCATAACTCTCTGAATATGATGAACTGGGAGAGCTGCAACCTATCAAACGAAAGGTATTTGAGTCCTCTTTCCAATGCAACTGATTTAATCCAAATCCAACATCTGAGTAAGGAGTTATATCCGTTTTACTTCAGCCTGTCAGTTTGTCAACTGAGGGATAGTTTCGACTTTTCTTGTTTTCTTAGGGGCATTTTAGTCATTTCACCTCACCCCTAATTCGTCTATAACATCTGATTCATCTCCAAATTCAGCAA
This sequence comes from Capsicum baccatum var. pendulum, assembly GCA_030864225.1. Taxonomy (NCBI): domain Eukaryota; kingdom Viridiplantae; phylum Streptophyta; class Magnoliopsida; order Solanales; family Solanaceae; genus Capsicum; species Capsicum baccatum. Next base: position 16,822,780 of record CM061560.1, read on the forward strand.
AATATACCCCTTTCCTCTAATTTACTCTCAAGAACACCCTTTAGGGTTTCAAACAAAATCCCAAATAACTCAAGATTCAACCATTGGTTTTGGAAGATAATTTCAGATCTGGAATCCTCTCGACGTAGGCTTTGATAAACACCCAAAATTCGTGGAGAACAAGGTACGCGGGGTTTTCCTAAATTCTCATGGGCATAGAAATCATGTTTTAAGAAAGGGGTTTTTGAATTCAAGTACATATTCATGTTTTAGAAGCTTTATATGATATTGTTTTAGCCTTTTGGCTTTCCCCCAAAGTGACTTAAAAATTATATGTATATGTATATATGTGTTTTGCCTTGAAATATGATTTGAGAGCACAATTTACATGAAATTCCTCTCTTGATGTAATTTTCCCATGTTTCACATGATATAGATTGTTTTGAAATAAGTCTTGAAAAATCATGATATGAAATGCTTTGGCTTTGCTATGTTTCGAATACGATTTTGAACACGAAAGAGAGGGTTGTAAATGTTGAATATACATATAATGAAAGATTGCATAATTTTGCCAAAAGCAAATGACCACCATATGTTTGATGAAAGTTTTTGCATGGTTTTGACTTGAGTTTCGGAACATGAACTCTTTTATGCAAATTACATGTTTGGGTGGTCTGAAACTACACTTTTATGAAAGATCATGCTTAATGCATTATGGCTCAGAAATAGAACCTGCAGGTCTTGGTATGACGATACCAACTCAGATAAATGCCATATCAGACTCAGACTAACAGACTTTTCAGACTAGTTCAGAAATCAGATTTTCATGATTTTAGACATTCAGAATGTTGCATGTACAGAAAAGGTTAAAAATGGGCATACAGAGATGTTAGGTGGTCCCCCGAAGAGGGCTTGAGTTCAGACAACTCTTTGCCTAAAACCGTGGTTTGCCGACCCGGGTATATTATTATGCGCTGACTTAAATGTCCTGTGGCGTATCAGACTCAGACACTCCAACCCTTGCGGCACACTCGGGTTGGGGGCTTCCACGCCGAGTCAATGGCGGATTCCATACAGCCCGTGGAATATTCAGACTTGTAGGGGAACACCACCAAACTCAGAAGTAAAACACAGATCATGATTTGAAATGAACAGACAGATTGCATGTTTTCAGAAAGTGCCCATGTATTTTTCAGAAACAGTTTTATACAGGATGTCTTGATGAAAAATTGCTTTCACTTATATATATGTATGTATGTTCCATTATACTATTTTTGGATTGCTTCGCGTTCCAGTACTTTTGTGCTGACCCCCCCCCCTCCTTCCAGGTTTTGAGGCACAGTCTAGGGGTCTAGCTACTCAATAGACATTCTCGGGCTTGCAGACTTGATCTCACAGTGGTGAGCCTTCTATTATTCGGAAGGCCTAATTATGTCAGACATTATCTTATTTATTATGTTTTGGTCTACTGAGGGCTTTGTCCCAGTTTCTTTTCAGACAAATGTTTATGTTCTTAGTAGAGATTTCGCAGACTGATGTCAGATAGTATTATTCAGAAATATTGCAGAACTTGACCATGTTTTCCGTACTCAGTTTCAATTCCGCATTTTATTATGATTATGAATGTTGTGCATGATAACCAGATAGAGAATGGGTGTTCCGGGCCTTCATGGTTTGGGATGCTCGTCACGGCTAGGGCCTAGGCTCGGGTCTTGACATCAGACTTGTAGCTCGGTGCTTGTGTATCCTTCCAACTTCGAGTGTCTTCTTCATTCATCTAACTAAACTATTAGAGTGTCTGTGCACACACATGTAGGACGTGGTTCGTCTAACTCAACTATTTTAATACACGACTTTTGTGACTGCGACAAGAGTATGAAGACTATTTACCAACAGGCAAGTTTGTGCACAAACACAATCTCTCATTGCCAACTAAACCTGATGAAAAGGGTGCACAAGCTTCATGAATGGAATACCAGCACTATTTTTCTTCTTTGCTCATCCAAAAATCATGAGATAACTTTACCAGTCAAAGAGCAGCCCGGTGCACTAAAGCTCCTATAATGTGCGAGGTCTGGGAAAGGACTGGACCACAAGGATCTAATGTATGCAACCTTACCTTGTATTTCTGCTAGAAGCTGTTTCCATGACTCGAACACATTTAAGCATCTTTACTAGTTAATCCAAGACTCCCCTTCAATGTTACCAATCAAAAAGAAATGAAAAAAGCAGGAGAATTTTATGAACAGAAAAGATGTACTGTCTAGTCAAAACTGAATTTATGCTATTATCACATTTGGCTGCATAACAATTTACATAATTTGATGTTAATATCCTGATCTTTATCAACTTTTGGGTAAAACCTCCAATTTCTGAAGTGTACTCTCAGTCATATCCTTTCAACTTCATGAAGACGGGCCGGACATTTTCGGTTCTTCTCTTGAGGTTCAAGGCTACAAAATGAGGCTTAGGGACTGTTAGAACAATAATGATAATGGTACAAGAAATTTAAAATAAAACTTGCTTGGCTTAGAGGCACGATAATACGCTTCATGAAGATATTTGGAGTCTCTCCCACTAGCAAACGGAAGAACAAGTGACAACTCTATCTCCAGGATTCAACTAAGCCACCAAACAAGTAGCATTCAAGAATGTTGCTCTTCTATTCTTGAATTAGTGATTTCACTATTTGATCAATGTCTGTCAAGTGTTTTTCAAGGGAAAATTAGTTTTGAGTGCTTGTCTTTTCAAACCAAAGAAAACACTATTTATAGGATGAAAGTTTCATGCATGAGAAGGATATTAATTAAGTAATAGTTAATAGGTCCATGTATGTTTTAAAACAAAAAATGTCATTCTTTCAAGAACCTATAATGTAAAACTTAATGAATAATGAATTTGTCAAATACTTTTTCTTTGTAACTCAAAACTTATGAATAATGAATTGAACAAATTCATTTCCTTTGCAACTTAGAACTTTAAGTGATGCATTTGTTTCAAAACTAATTGAAACATAACTCTTAAAAAATCTTTAACCGATGTATTTGTTTCAAAATTTATTGAAACATCAAATCAACAATCCCCCACTTGTTTCAAGAAATTTTATATTTAAAAAAAAAATTCATTCGAGACATCAATCTAGCAACATGCATCAATAATGGTGTCTTTTGGACTTGAACCATTAGCTAGTGAAGACTTTCTAAATCATTGACTACTTAGTGAACAAATCTTGAACTAAGTGGTTCATTGAATGAAGTAGAAAAATACTCCACGCATATTGCTATGTTCCGATGAAAATCAAAATCCTTTGACACTTTACGGCCATGTGTCCCGAATTATTTTATCTAAGTGCTTTAAGATTTTCCTGTAAAAATCTTATTGAAGCGGACTCCACTTCGCACTTAGTGCGGTGAATTCATCAAGAGTAACTTTGCATAATCTGACTATGTAGTCTATGAATTTCATTAAGAGAAATTAATCTCATCCTCCTTTACAATAAAGTATTATTAAATCTATCAAGAGTGTTCGTACACACTCCAACCGAAATCGATGTATAGACTTAATAAGAGAATATAATCTCATTATTTTCTTTTGTAGGAATACTGTCAAATCTATCAAGAGTGTTATTATTTACTCCAACCGATATCAGTCTTATAGATTTATCAAGAGAATAAATCTCAACTTATGCACATCTACTCACTCTCTAGGGAAAAAGGAAATTTTATTGATGTGCTGACCAATTGTAACTTTACTTGTTTTTTCCTTTGAACCTAAGATTACATCATTAGGTAGGGTTACCATAAAGTACAATCAATCTACAACAGGCTTTATTCCCATCCCATTACAAGTTTGTTCCACCAATTTCTTGCCTAACCCTTTAGACAAAGGATCTGCTAAATTGAGTTTGGACTTCACATATTGAAGTGATATTATGCCATCCTCCAATAATATTCTCACATGATTGTGTTTGATACGAACTTGTCTTGACTTGCCATTGTAACAATCACTTGAAGCCCGAAATATAGCAGTTTTATTATCACAATATATAGTCAAAGGTGGTATTGGCTTACCCCATAATGAAATATCTATCAGCATACTCCTCAGCCAATCAACTTCTTCTCCAGCAGAAGACATAGCGATAAATTCTGACTCCATGGTTGAGTGAGTAATACGTGTCTGCTTCTTTGATCTCTAAGATATTGTTGCTCCTGCCAAAGTGAAAATCCAAGCAGTAATAGATTTAGAGTTATTCAGATCAGAATTTCAAGTAGCATCACTATAGCCTTCAAGAACTACTGGAAGGGTATAATAATGCAGACCAACATTAATTGTACCCTTCAGATACCTTAAAACACGAATTAAGGCATTCCAATGCTCAACTACAGGGCTACCAGTAAACTTGATCAAAGTTCCTACAACATAACTAAGACCTGGCCTGGTACAATGCATGGCATACATAAGACTCTCAACAATCTGAGAATATGTCAATTGATCAAGAATATCACCAGAGTTTCGTACTAGTTTGATGCTAGGACCAAATGATGTAGGAGCATTCTTGTCGTCAAAATGACCAAACCTCTTTAGAACCTTCTCAATATAACTTGATTGAGTAAGATTCAAACCACTTGCCGATCTTACAATTTTGATGCCTAAAATTACATCAGCTTCTCCAAGATCTTTCATTTCAAACTGAGAAGCAAGAAAATATTTTGTTTCTTTGACTCTTTCGATATCAGTTCCAAAGTCAACATGTCATCTACATAAAGACATATTATAACACCAGAATTTTCTTGAAATTTACTAAATATGCAGATATCTCCACCATTGATTAAGTAGCTATTAGAAATCATAACTTTTCTAAATTTATTGTGCCATTGTTTTGGAGCTTGTTTTAATTCATAAAGAGATTTAAGAAGTTTACAAACTTTACGTTCTTGACCAGGATTGACAAATCCTTCTGGTTGTTTCATGTAGACTTCTTCATCTAGATCTCCATTCAGGAATGCAGTTTTCACATCCATCTGATGAAGCACGAGACCATGAATTGCTGCTAAAGAAATCAAGAGACGAATAGAGGTCATCCGAGCTACAGGTGAAAAAGTATCAAAATAATCAATATCTTTCAATTGAGTAAAGTCTTTAGCTACCAAACGGGCTTTGTACTTATCTAAAGTACCATAGGATTTCATTTTCTTCCTAAAATTCCACCGGTAACCAGTTGGTTGACATCCAGGAGGAAGATATGGCAATATCCATGTATTATTAGATAATATAGAATGTATTTCATCATCAATGGCTTCACGCCAAAATGGAGCATCATGTGAAGACATAGCTTCAACATAACTTTCAGGATCCTTTTCGACCAAATAAGCTTGAAAATCAGGTCCAAAGTCTTTTGATTTGGCTGATCTTGAACTACGTCTTGGTTGACTTTCTTCCAATGGCTCAACTATTTTCCTTTTAAGAGGAGGAATAGAAGAACTAGAATCTTGTTCAAAAGAATCTTTTTTCTTGGGATATATATGCTCAAAAAAGTTAGCATGTAAAGATTCAATAATTGTGTGAGGACTTGGGGTCTCAAGATTTAAAAATCTATAAGCCTTACTGGTTTGTGAATAACCAATAAACACACAATCTACTCCTCTATAGCCAATCTTGGTTAAATGTTGATTTGGTAATCAAACATGAGCCAAGCAACCCCATACTTTAAAATAATTTATATTTGGTTTTCGATTATTCCAAAGTTCATATGGAGATGCATTATGATTCCTGGAACTAATTCTATTCAAAATATGACATGCTGAAAGCAAAACTTTAGTCCACAAATTTTCAGATATACCAGATTCATAAAGCATAGAATTAACCATTTCTATGAAAGTCCTATTTTTTCCTTCTGCTACACCATTTTGTTGTGGTGTATAGGACATGGTCAATTATTTTTCAATGCCTTCTCTCTCACAAAAATCAATAAAATCTGACTTTAAGTACTCGTCACCTCTATCAGACCTAATTGACTTAATTTTCACACTCAATTTATTTTCAACTTCTGCTTTATATGCTTTGAAAGTCTCAAATGTTTCATCTTTTGTTTTTAATGGAAAGACATAAGTATATCTTGAGTAGTCATCAATAAAAGTGGTAAAATACCTCTTTCCATGACGTGACAAATAATCCATCTCACAAATATCAGTATGAATTAATTGCAAAAATGTGAAAGTCCTTTCAACTGTCTTAAAGGGTTTCTTAGTAATCTTGCATTTACTACAAGTAAGACACTTAGTAGTATGATTCTTTCCACAATCTTTGATTAATCCATTATTCACCATAAGTTGAATGGATCTAAAATTCAGATGTCCCAGACGTTCATGCCATAAGTCCAGAGACTCCACAAGACAAGAAGAAATATTTTCATTTTCAATATTGAGTTTAAACATTCCATTTGCAACATAATCTTTTCCAACAAACATGCCATTTTTAGATAAAATAAACTTATCTTCCTGAAAAACCATTTTAAAACCATGCTTCGAAAGAAGCGTACCTGACACCAAGTTCTTTCGAATATCAGGAACATGAAATACGTCCATCAATATAACTATCTTTCTGGAAGTAAACTTCAGTTCAACAGTTCTTTTCCCACAACTTTAGTAGAGGAGGAGTTTCCCATATATACAGTTTTACCGTCCCCCACTAATTCATAAGTCTTGAAAGAATTTTGCTTACCTGATATGTGACGAGTTGCGCTAGTATCTATCCACCATTCCACTTGATCTTCCGCTACAAATACTTCTGTGACCATTGCCATAAGATAATCTTTTTTATTTTTATTTGCTTTTTCTTTCTTCTTTTCGGCTTTGAGAATTCTACAATCACGCACATAGTGACCAACTTTGTGACAATGATAGCATTCACCAGATTTAAAATTGGCACCATTACGCTTGAAATTTGTAGTCTTCTTTGCCTTTGAAAAATTCTTATTTTCAGGTTCCTTCTTGTTTGATTTTTCTTCAACCATATGAGCTTCCATGACAGGTTCCTTCAAACTATTATTATCGCCCCATCGTGTCTCTTGTTCAATTTACAAGTGTTGCAACAGTTGTTCAAGAGTCAAATCTTCTTTTTTGTGTAAGAGTTTGTTTCGGTACTCTTTCCAAGATGGAGGAAGTTTTGATACAATAGCACCAACATGAAAGTTTTCATCAAGATCAATTCCAGATATAGCAATTTTATTAGCTATAAGTTGGAATTCTTGTACTTGTTCAGTGATTGACTTGTCATCAACCATTTTGAACTCCATATAATTTGAAACGAGAAATTTCTTAGAACTCGCCTCTTCGGCTAAATAAATAGCTTGAAGAGTGTCTCATATCTCTTTAGCATATTTGCATTTAACATAATATTTGTTAGACATTCCTCCAAGAATATAATTCTTGCACAAATAATCATCATATTGCCATTTGTCAATTTGTTATTTAATCAAAGTAGCCTCGTCAGATGCTACCTCAGAACCAGGAGCATTAGGGCAAGGTTCTTCAAGAACATATGCCAACTTTAATCGTTTTAAAAAGAATTCCATCTTTCCACGCCATCTAGGAAAGTCTTTGCCATCAAATATTTTAAAATTAGGATTAGGCAAACATGGAATACTATTTGATATTGATATAGAAGCCATAGACACAAATATCTTCAAATTGTTAGAACAATAATGATAATTGTACAAGAAATTCAAAATAAAACTTGCTTGGCTTAGAGGCACGATAATACGCTTCATGAAGATATTTGGAGTCTCTCCCACCAGCAAACGGAAGAACAAGTGACAACTCTATCTTCAGGATTCAACTAAGCCACAAAACAAGTCACATTCAAGAATGTTGCTCTTCTATTCTTGAATTGATGATTTCACCATTTGATCAATGTCTCTCGAGTGTTTTTCAAGGGGAAATTAGTTTTGAGTGCTTGTCTTTTCAAACCAAAGAAAACACTATTTATAGGATGAAAGTTTTATGCATGAGAAGCATATTAATTAAGTAATAGTTAATAGGTTCAGGTATGTTTTAAAACAAAAAATATCATTCTTTCAAGAACCTATAACGTAAAACTTAATGAATAATGAATTTGTCAAATACATTTTCTTTGTAACTCAAAACTTATGAATAATGTATTTATCAAATTCATTTCCTTTGTTACTCAAAACTTTTAAGTGATGCATTTATTTCAAAACTAATTGAAACATAACTCTTAAAAAATCTTTAACCGATGTATTTGTTTCAAAATTTATTGAAACATAAAATCAACAGGAACCAGATAGAATCATTCTCCAAGAGAAACTACTATTAACAAATGTTACATTTGATTTTCCATCTGTAGAAGAAAGAATCATATAACCTCTTTAATTGACTCGTGCTGCTATATACCATCTGTTTCAAGAAAATTACGTTTTTGGTTATGTACAATAATCTTCGCAAAGGACCCAACTTTTTGAGGCTTCCCAACATTTTCGTCATGGTATTGAGACTGTAAACTGGCATTCTTCCTTTCATACCAAGTGATGAAGCAAGACAGCAACAATGAAGTGTTATTTTTTCTGGAAAGTTATCAATAACAAAAATGCTACGCAGCGACTGGCAGCACCGAGAAGGATGAGTTTTAGTAAGCAAGGGTACCAATGATCAAGCGCGTAGCCTTTCGTCCTTAGTTCAGCACATCTTGTGATCAGCCACACCCCAAAGTACCTAAAATAGATCAACATATGACTTCTTAATCCTAAAATATGAGGTGCATTTGATATTCAACAGCTGATCATGGCTAATGATTACGTAGAAGGCTAGAAGTAGGTATTTATTATTATTTCCGTATTTCTCATTCCTACTTTTCTATTACTACTTATTGTCTCGTATGCTTCGGTTTTCTTACTATCTTACTGTTGTTACTGCTTATGTTTCCCTAAATGCTGTGATTATGCTTTCCTAGAGCTGAGGATCTATTGGAGACAACCTCTACCTGCACCCAAAGTAGGGTAAGGTCGTGTACTCTCTACTGTCTCCATAACTTCACTTGTGGGATTACACTGAGTATTGCCATTGTTGTTGTCGTTCTAAATTTCAGCAAGTATTTGTTAGCAAGTTTAACCGTAATGCAAGAAGAATTTAGACACAACGGAGAAGGATTCACCAGACCTTCTAGCATTTGCAATTATAGATGCTTCCAAGGTCCACTTTGAATAGATATAATCTCCTACTATCGCAGTGAACGCAACTGCACTTGCATGCTATGAGGGTCAAGACAACTGGTAGCAACACCGACCACTGAAAGACACATCAGTTTGTTAGTAGAGAATTGCGGCAATAGAGGATAACGGTTGGAGTTGATATGTATTGTAAGATCAAAGTACTGAGTACACACCAGTTGAGCTTGACCAGGTTCAAAGTAGATGGAAAGTGCATAAGCTATCCCAGTAACACAATATACGACACAAAGCAAGACGACATAATTATCCAAAATTAAAGATCTTGGATTGTTGAAGAAGTAGAACATTGAGAGATAAACTGCAGGCCTTACAATAGTATTGATATGATCAATCATATCCTTGGCCAGAAAGTATGCCAAACTGCTCGTGACAGATGCACTCTCTCTCCAGTAGTGTAATGTATCTAGAGAAAATGATCTCAGAGCCGGAATCTCGGTGAGAAGAGCTGGAAAACATTTTGGAAGATTAGAAATAAGGTAAAGTGAGATAAGGTAATGAAGATATATGAGGATTGCCAGTAACAATGAACTTACGAACTGCAATGCTGGAGTAAAGGTACTCAATCCAAGGGTTTCATCGCTTACTTTAGCAAGTGTTCCCAAGCAGAGTCACTATCCAGGCTTCTCGCAATTGCTGCTTGCCAACTCTGAAAATATGAAGTATCATAGATGCCAACCATCAAAACAAATGCAACCTCAAAAGCATTTGAAAATCAATTAAAAGAACTGATACACATTTTTCTCATGAACTGTTGCATGAATACTTCCCCCTAAATGTGCGAAGAAGCTTCACAGTTTGTTATCCTACCTAGTTGCTTACTCCGATCTATAGTTTAACTATATAAAAGAAAATGTAAAAGGGCGGTGCACTAAATCTCCTGCTATGCGCGGGGTCCGGGGAAGGGACGAACCATAAGGATCTGTTTAACGCAGCCTCACCTTACATTTCTGCAAGGGGATGTTTCTACGGCTTGAACCCGTGAACTCCTGGTCACATGACAGTAACTTTACTAGTTACTCCAAGGCTTCCCTTCATATAAAGGAAAAAAGTACAGTGGAGAAATCCCAAACATTTGTATATAGGACTGCAAGCACAAAATAAACACGCACACACACATACCCATCTTGAACAATTAGAAGGTATGCAAGGAAATACTTGTATTGAAGCAATATACCTGGGGCTTTCCGATTGGACAAGTCCGACCATGCCAAAAAGTTCAATCGCATGAGGTACTTCTTCTTTGCAACATTGAATTTGACATCTAATGACAGGTCCCCAGATTGATCGGAGGTAGCAGTTGCAGGACTTGCTCCATCGGTTGAAGATTCTAAAATTGGTGCATTTTTGGTCTAGTATGGATGAGAACTGTTAAAAACTAATGTTGACCACCATTCTATGACCCAATGAACCCGTTCTGAAAAAGAAAAGAAACACCACTCTCTTGATCATGAAAGAAACACAAACAGAATTTATACAAAAATATATATAGTGGTTAGTAAAAACAAGCAATGTAACTGAGACAACAATTGGATGTTATATAGATCCTAAAATCCTGACAATGGAAGTTTACTTATTTCCTAAAACTTCTGATTGTTATCTGTCATTATCTTTTCTATAGATTCTCTATGGAGCTTTAATTTGAAGATATGTGTTT